>CM060108.1:6670144-7335144 GCA_030522415.1 Channallabes apus
AAGAACAGATTTTCATCGAAACACCATTGGGGGAATATTATACTTAATCTTATTGTTCTTAACCATTACCTGAGGCTTTGTATCCTCCGAACGGCACCTCCACAGGCGTGATGTTGTAGTTGTTGATGAAACATGAGCCAGCCTGCAGGTTCTCAATCACGCGATGTGCTCTCTGAATGTCTCTGATGGACAAAGACGAAAGAGGGAACGTGCAAATTCTCTTTCATTTACAGACTTTAGGTTTTTGCAGAGTGATTTGTAACAGGTCAAGAGGTCACATCTCTTCATGTAATATGCGCCCTCTTGTGGCACACATTATAAATACAGTAAATCTGATTTGTGTTCATATGCACAGATCTGATTTGGTCCTACAACCCATGGTTTAAAAAAAAAAAAAAAAAAAAAGAAGAAATCAACCACTCTAGGAAAATGTTTAATTCAATGGATTACTAGTGATGTAGTGTTTGTTTCATGATTCTATAATATTTTCCTCAGAATTGAGCGCTTCCATATTTTTTCTTTTGATCTGCAAAAACAGTTGCAAATGACTACAGTCTGACGTTTTCTTTTTTTTTTTTTAAGTGTTTCTTTGAACCAGAAGGTTGGAGTGTTAAATGAAAATGATTTTGCATCTGTGATTATTTTTTTTGTTTCTACACAATTATCCAATAATCCAAGAGTGTTGATTCCATACTTTTTTTTTTGCCAGGGTTTGTAGATACATAAAACACATACATCCAATCTTTTCACATCAGGTTGCAAATCAGATCATCTGTGTTGATCCTTTGGCACAGAGAATGTTTTAACGAGCACTCGCCCTAGTAAAGTAAATAAAAAAAAATCACTCATCATTGCTTTTTTAAAGGCTGAATAAAAAATAAATTAAAAAAATGAAAAACCCTGATTACTTAGTGAATACTCCAGCAGCCAGTCCCAGGGTTGTGTCGTTAGCCCTGTGAAGAACTTCGTCCTCAGTGTCGAAGGTCAACACCGACATCACGGGACCGAAGATTTCCTCTCTGACGCACGTCATGTTGTCTGTGCAGTTGTCTGTAAGCAATTGATCCAGGACACGGAATTCAAATGATACATTTTGTTTGCATGACAGTTTTACTACATGGTTAAAATATGGATTTGTACTTGATCTAATCTATTTGAGCTGCAAATCATAAATGCTGATAGACAGCTGAAACTCACCAAGAACACAGGGGGTCATATAATATCCTCCTTTTAGTTTAGGGTCTGTGGGCGTGAACGGTTCTCCTCCACACATCACCCGAGCACCCTGACGAGGAAAAGGTTTCAAAAATAACTTAAAACAATCTATAAACAAAAGTGCTAAAAAGTGTCTAGGGTGAAAAAGTACATTTTCAGATACATTTTATTTTCATATATACAACAATTTTTCTGAATACTTTACGCTTCTTATCTGGCAATCCATACTTCATTTTTTTTTTGTTGTAAATATACATACACATTTATATTTTTATCAGATAAAAAGAAGCACAGTTTGCTAAATACAGTTTCTTGCCCTTTTATGTCTGTAGTGTCTGTTATTTATTTTTTTTTGTTGTTAAACTCAAATCCTTCAACGATCTTAAATGTTGTTCTGATGAAACTTGATTGATTTAAATTTCACATGAAAAGACAAACCTGAAAAAGGTGCGTTATCCTAAAATGCTAAATTGTTATTTTGATTATTTTAATATTGCTGAATTCGACATGGTTACAGACACTACAGATTTTTTTTGCTTTAATAGCTTTTTAAAAAAAAACTTGATTTAATTTAAGCAACAATTTTTACATACATACGGTTCTAGACGCTTACACCAATTTTTTTTATCAATATATTTTAAATCGATAATTGTTTGAAGCGAGACAGTAGAATGCTGTATTTTTTGGGCCACGTATAAAATAAACTTTAATAGCTTCTTAGCACCTTTTCTGTATTATACATATGAAATAAAAAATAAAAATCACTAAAACTGTTTCGGCTGAGTGTTTTTATTTCCTGTGTTACTGATTAAGTAGTGATGCTGAATGTGCCTCAGACAGTGGGCGAGTCGTGTCGTACCTCCGCCTTGGCCTGCTCCACATATCTCAGCACTTTGTTCAGGTGATCCTTGCTGACCAGCGCCCCCATACGCGTCTCCTCCAGCAGGGGGTCGCCGATCCGGATCGCTTTGGTTCTCCTCACCACCTCCTCCACAAAACGGGCGAGGATCGGTCTGTGCACGAAAACCCGCGTCCCGTTACTGCACACCTGCGTGTAAAAGGAAACGCAATGATGAGATAAAGATAATCGTCACAATCCGCTGCAAAGGTCGCTAATCCGCTTTTAGTCGACGAAAACAAAAATAGGATAAGATTGACCAAATGTGATACAAACTAACTGGGACATTTATCCCGGGACTAATTGAAATTGAAAATAGCTGACAAAATGAACACTACTGTTTAAGACCTAAATACTAGTTTAGGTTATGTTTACGGTACATGTTTACTAAATGTAGAGCCTGTTGGCTAGTTAACAGTTAGTAAATAAGCTTTCAATTGTCCAATTATCAAACTTTTCTTCACAGTTTATTTACAAACAGTAACATTTAAAAAAATAAAAAAAATAAATATATATATCTCGTGATATCATACCAATAATTTTAATCATTGCAACATCTATGCCTCAATAATCATTAATTTAATACCGTGTTAACAGATTTGGCCCAAACACCAGGCAAGATTTCATGGAGATCATGGTACAACAAATCATCGGTTTCTATTTGAAATGCAGTACCTGGCCCTGAGAGAGGAAGTTGGCCATAAGCGCTCCCCTGATCGCATTCTCAAGGTTACAGTCCTCAAAAATGATCAGCGGAGATTTGCCACCGAGCTCCAGGGTCACTGGCTTCACGCCTTTGGACGCCATTTCCATTATCTACAAGGCAAAAAATACCAAATAAAAACCCACACAGTTCAGCCTGGCATGTTAGCCAAGATGAGGCTTCGCTGTCGCAAGATGAAGACGACAGTAAAATGATCAAAAAGGAAAAAAAAAAAAAAAAAAAAAATGAATAACCTTCAACTTTTGATATTAAACCTATTGGGATGATACACTTGAAAGGTTAAATACACTTAGGATGATGTCATTAAAACACATTTCATGTTAAACTATAGTACAGGCGAGTTGGTTATCTATTTTAGTCGATGTGATGTTTATGCATGACACAAGTCATATCTTTCTAACTGGTTTAAAGATAGATTATTAGACAACAATATCATACACTGAGTTGACTGCCTTTAAACAGCTTGGAGAATTCCAGAAAAATTATAGCACGGCTTGACTACCTTCTGATATCCTAATTAACATCATTTGTGTCAATTGGAGGGTTTTGTTGGCAGAAAAGTTCGAATGAGTAAGGAGGCCTACAAACCTGACTGAGTTACACCAGTTCTGTCAGAAGGACCGGGCCAAAACTCCAGCAAATTTATTGTAAGAAGCTTGTGGAAGACCACCAGTTAGACAATTTTAAGGCAATATTATCAAGTACTAACCAAGTGTATGTAAACTTCTGACCCACATGAAAAAAAACGAAATGGATCCCTCTCTTCACTCTTCAGAACGGTTTTAATTAATTAATTTTTTTTCCCTCACAAATTTAGGACATATTAAGGCTACTACTGCCACTCAATCGGGAGGGCTGAAAACCATCACGTGTTTCCTCCGAACCACGCGACACCAACTGATCGCATCTTTTTTTAACATGCACCGTTAGGGGTGGCGTAACACACTCGGAGGACAGCGCTATCCGCTCCTTCCGCTTGCGTGAGCTCACAGACGCCCCCGATTGGCTGTAGAGCCGTGAATAATGTGGGAGCACCAAATACCTCATATCCCTCCCCTCTGAGAGAGCTCGGCCAATCATCTCTCTCTAGACCTCCGGCTGTGAGAGGTTACAGCATCACACGGGAATTTAACTCACGGTCTCCGGATGATATGGTGAGCACTAGGGCTACGCAATTAATCGAATTTCGATTTCGGGTCTCAACGATCACAGAAATGGTGTAATCGGAAAAAACGATTATTCACTTTAAGTTATTTTGACCTGCGAGAAAAGAGAAGTCTTTGGTCAACAAAAGAGATAGAAGCAATTCTGTTGTTTGGGAACAGTTTGGATTCGAAGAAGCGGACATGGATCAAAAACATATTATTAGGTGCAAGATTTGCTACGCGGTTGTGTCGGCACCGGTTGGTAACACCACAAATCTTATTAAACATTTAAAATTTAAACACAGACCGACATACAGTATGACCAACTAATAATGAAACAGAAAGAACGATGAACAACCCCCACAACATCCCCTGCAACACAGTCATCCATTAAAGACGCAGTGCAACTTCGTATCCATCCAGCTCAGAAAGGCAAAAAAATTTATAAAAACAGATGCCATTGCATACTTTTTAGCCAAAGACATGTGCCCTATTAGCACGGTTGAGAACGAAGGATTCACGAAAATGATAAATAATCTGGACAAGCATTATGCTTTGCCATCTCGACACCATTTCACGAGTTGCTCTGCCTGCTTTATTTGAAAAATGCCGTCCAGAAGTGGCTAATGAAGTATTAAAAGCAGAATGTTGTAAAATGTTGTTTTGAATTTTTCAGTTTGTTAAGGCACATGCGTGAGCAAATTTATTTTGGACTAATTTATTTATGTTATTTTATATTTATATTTTATTTATTACTTGTTTTCAAAAGATTGTGGAAGTGCACTACATTGTTGATCTTGTTTGCCTTTATCTGTTTTATCTGTCTTAATGAGAATTCACTGTTCTGCTCAATAAAGGCAACATATTTCCAAAGTCAATGAGTAATCGTGTAAAATAATTGCGATTATGATTTTTTTTTCCATAATCGAGCAGTCCTAGCGAGCACTTTACCACTTCGCCACTTGGAGGCATGATGTTTCACATTTCTAAAATAAAGGCGTGAGCCTAACCGACCTAATACAGGGAATGTTTATCCTGGCACTTAGCAAGTGCTAAAGCTTGTGAGTTAGATGCCTGGGATTTCGCACCTTCTTGCCAGTTTGCACACTCCCAGTGAAGGAGACTTTGGCTACGGCAGGGTGTTGGCACAGCAGAGCGCCGGTCTCCTGAGCGCCCTGCACTACGTTAAACAGACCGCCAGGAACACCAGCCTGCGTGTAGATTTCAGCCAGCAGCACCGCAGTCACCGGGGTCAACGGGGACGGCTTGAACACCATCGAGTTCCCTGCGAATGCAAGAGACGTGAACAGCTGACTGAAAGTTTGAAAAATTGTCCTGGTTTCTGCAGCGTAACCGTACCGCAGGCGAGAGCCGGAGCTGATTTCCAGGCTGCAATCTGGAAGGGGTAATTCCAGGCTCCGATTCCCACACACACTCCCAACGGCTCCCGGCGCGTGTAAGCAAAAGATCCTCCTGCTAGCTGCACGTGCTGGCCTGTAAACAGATTTTTGCATGCCGAGTTCCTTTTGCCTACAAATTCAATTTACACTGAACATTTTCATACCATAACAAACCTGCCATGGTTGTCGCGAGACCAGCAAAATACTCGATACACAGGCGGGCGGAGTCCACGTCCAGCCGCGCCTCTGTGATCGACTTGCCGTTGTTCACCACCTCCACCTCAGCGATCTCTTCCCTTCTTTTCTATCCGTAAAAAGACAAATTCTACTGCATTATCTCCCGTATGTCCCCTCTGACCTTTATATAATTGACCTTTGACCTCAGTGTACCTGGATAATTCGTGCAACCTCCAGCATGACCCCGGCTCGTTCCATTCCAGCCATCTTACTCCAGCGTGTGAAAGCAGAGTGAGCGCTGTTTACGGCTTCGTCCACCTGCGCCGCCCGGCAGAACTGCAGCTGGCATAACACACGTCCTACACAATAAAAAAAAAAAAAAAAAAAAAAAAAATTTTTATATATATATATATATATATTTTTTTTTTCACATTTCTTATGAGGTTAGTCGACTGTTGGAGGTAAGTGTATGTATAAGGACCATGATGAGATGCATATTAAAAACAAAAATTACAATATTTATAAAGTGAGTACAGTTTCTTCTTACAACACTCCTTCCAAGACATCTACTGGTTATACAGATTACGAGAGCAGATTCAGTTGAGTCACAACCCGTGTCTAACTCTAAACCTAAGCCTGGATGAGTAACTCTCGCATTAGCTATTGTTAGAAAAGCCTTACTGCTGACCGTCATCGTTACACACTAGCCCTGCAGTAGTGTGGTGGTCTAGTGGTTAGGATTTGGTGCTTTCATGTGGGAGACCCGGGTTCGATTCCTGCTTAAGGTACATGCTTTTTATAGGGCAGTGGTGGCTCAATCGGTTAAGGCTGTGGGTTACTGAGTTACTGATCAGAAGGTCGGGGGTTCGAACCCCAGCATCGGCAAGTTGCCACTGTTGAGCCCTTGAGCAAGGCCCTTAACCCTATCTGCTCCAGGGGCGCTGTAAGCTGGCTGACCCTGCGCTCTGACCCCAGTTTCCTAATTGGGATATGCGAAGAAGAAATTTCGCTGTGCTGTAAAAAGTACATGTGACAATAATTGAATATTCTTCTCTTCTTCTTCTTCTACCCCCCCAACTGCCCGACCGTCATCGTTACCCCCCCAACTGCCATCGTTACCCCCCCAACTGCCATCGTTACCCCCCCAACTGCCATCGTTACCCCCCCAACTGACCGACAGCTGATCATCACTGTTACCCCAAACTGACCAATCACTGACCTTTCTATGACCTATTCTAATGCAACTTTCCCCATGTAACATATTTAAGTCTGCATATGATTATAAATTGTTTTAGCCATTCCTCTTGAAAAATTAACCTGCATGAAAAGGTTTGTCAGAGTGGCCACGTGATAACAGGTCAAAGTGTACTTTACAAGTAAACAAAGTTTACACAAACACAGAGAACTTGAACTTCAGGGTCACCTGTCGCAGGCTCGTACACCGGCTCGGATCCGATCTCGCCCTGGAGACTCATCCGGTTTCCGCCCCAGAAGTTCAGCGGGTCTCTAATCTGCGCGGTGCCCGATGAAGCCGCCCTGCTCGCGGTCAGGAGGAGGAGAGAAGCGCGGAGCCGCGCGGAGCTCAGGACGCGCATTGCTGCAGGACAACAACATTAACACTCCTGAGCTCTGAGCAGACAAGTGCATTTACAGCGTGACATGAACAGCACATGAACACAAAGACATATTACTCACTGTCCACTGTCCTCTGTCCTCTGTCCTCCTGTAGCGTCTACACGCTTTAATCCCGCTATAATTAACCTGCAGGAATCAACGCGACTCCAGCGGAAGCCTTTACTTTGGAAAGGGGCGGGACTTCCTCCACACTTTATTCCTATTGGTGTGCAAAATGACATACTTTCTATATTTAGAAAGTAAATAAAATATTTACTTGGTTTTATATTATTGTTATATTATGTAATATATTGATCATTTACGATGGATTTGACATGTTTTATAATTGTATTTTGATACATTATTTTTAAATATTTTCGACAATATTTAACTTTTATTTTACTGTTTATGTTACTATTGTTTACAGATACAGATGGGGTGGGGCTCATGAATTTATTTATTTCTATTGGTCGTGACATACGTCATTCATTCTGTACATTTATTTATAGCTTCTTCTTTTTTTACTTATTTATAATATATAATACTTTATATACCACATTTTTCTCATTAATTAACAATATGTATTTATTTAATTCATAATCCCTGTAGCTCTTGTATTTACAGAAGACAGGGGAGACTTGTCAAATGCTACTCATTGACATTGTGACATTCTTTTATATAATTTTTTTTTTGGCCTGCATTTACAGAAAAGACAAACCACATAATGATGATTACATATAAATGTATAAATACTATGAAATACATTTAGAGCCCAGGTGGCACGGTGTTGTAGTGGTTAGCCCTGTCCAGGGTGTACCCCACCTTGTGCCCTAAGTTTCCTGGGATAGGCTCCAGGCCCCCGCGACCCTGTGTATAAGGATAAAGCGGTACAGAAAATAAATGAATGAATTTAGAGCCCAAGAATACGACATCAGCCCTATGATGTCATAATGTGCAAAGGGCCATCTTTTAAACATTGAAAGTAATTAATTAATGCTCATAATTAAAATAAGTACAATAAAACTACTAAATTTATTTTTTTAAAAAGACTGATTCATTTATTTGTGTTATTAAACGCAATTTATTTTTATACTACTAATTTTTGTTTTTTTATAGTTCTTTTTTTCCAAATTACAAAAATATATAACACGATATATAAAATATTGAACGTACCCAGAATAAATAAAGAAAAATCATAATTCAAATACATACTATAAAACTATTTATAAGTATAAAACTACTTTTAAAAATGCAAGTTTATTTTTTTTATTAAACAAGAAGTTCAAGAAGAAGGTATGTGTGTTGTGAATAATTTTAATTGTAGTACTGTGCGTGTGAGAAACACATCATGCTTGTTGAACCTTTAAGTTTTTGCATTGTCATTTCTTCCTAGCATTTAAATCTTAAATATATTGTTCATTTAATATGTTCTCCTGTTGTGAAACTTTTGGGAATTTTGAATTTCACATACTTATGTTTAAAAAAAAATTAAATAGATTTTCTGTATTACATTACTTAATTTCAATCATTATAAATATTAATAACATGTATATAAATACTCTTTACGTGGCAATCAGGCTGCAAGGGCTGGTGTAGAGTCTGTCAGGCATTTGTTCCAGCTGAGTAGTTGCATGTTTAGCTAATAGTTTTTAAATCAGGGCTTTATTTGGTAGAACTTCATGTGTTCTGCTTGGACAGAACAAAACCTTCACCTACACTGGCCTTGGTGTTTGGTGGCAGTGTGGTAAAACAATATATAAAAAAAGGATCTTAATGTTGTTGTGCTCTTGAGCAAAGTGTTTCACCACAAAACCTCAGCATAGGCAATGCATTGTATTAAACATGTAAATGAAACAATTGTGCTAATTTTATTCTTTCTATGTTTTAGATTTTGTCATCATCAAGTGTGGTCTAAAGTGCAGGCAATCACCACATTTTCACTGCTGTTACTGTACATCAACAGTAATTAGACGTGACAGTCTTATTACACATTTTAAAATGTGTAAAAATTTTGCATCTGGACAACCACCATCAGCAGCACCACCACCATCTCCAGCACCAGCAGCACCATCCCCAGCATCAGCAGCACCACCACCATCCCCAGCGTCAGTGGCACCACCTCCATCAGCAGCACCAGGACCACCTCCAGCATCGTCAGCAAAAAGAGTACGCGTCCGGCAGCAAGTCAGGGTGACTTGCACACACTGTGGCATTAAAATAAATCAAAGGAACTTGCTGGTTCATATCAACCGAAGACATAGGCAAAGGGTAGACGTTATTACAGCAAAGCGGATGACATGATGGAAGTCACTCCAGCTGAGTCAGATAGCATGGAGATCACCCCAACCACAGGAATCTATGTATGTAGACACAATGTTTATGTATTGCTTAAATCGTTTATGCATTTACCTTTTCTGTTTTATATAGGTGTTTATAAGCAGAACTTCACTAATTACATTATTATTGGAATCCTTATCTTGCACACAGGACTCAGCGGTGATGAAAAACATTTTGCTGGCCTGTAAGTGGGTGGAGGAGAACCAACACCAATTTGCTGGGAAAACTGAACTGCCAAAGATCCTGAAGATGAAGGAGGAAGATGCATTGTTGGCTATCACAATGCGAGACTTGTTCCTAAACACAATGTTTTATGAAGGTGAAAGGGATGAAGAAGAAATTTGGGCTCCCTTTCTTTTTACTTTTCAGAGAGTTGAGGACATGGACATTTTCTTGCAGGAAGTACGAGACAAAAGAGACATCCGTGTGTCTTGTTTACACAACCCTCACTTGTGAATGTACTAGTGGGGTACTGTAATGTAAATATTGATTTTTGTGTTGTGTTTTTGAAATATATTTATTTATTTTAATATATTGTTATACCATTAAAATCTTGTGTGAAAAGAAGTGTTGTGTTCTTGAAATATATTTATAATTTTATGACTTCTTCTTATGACATTTTATCTAAATTTAAGATTTATTTTGTGTTTAGATGCACATTTTCCTGTTTTAGGTGAACAGAAACAAATAAATCCAGCAATAAACTTGTAGGACAGTGGAGTTTGTGACCATTAAATGAAGTTGCATGGCTGGTTTTAGGCTACTGGACTGGTCACTTATTTCCATTTAAAATAATAATAATAAAACGTAAAAAATAGCATAATGTGTAGCCTATCACATAAAGGTGGAGTCTGTTTAAAATTATAGTCAAAATTCCATTTAAATAAACTTCATTATTTATTACATTATTAATCAGATGCTTTAGAATAGTTGATGAATTAAAGAGGGGTGCACAGATAGTTAGCAAACGGTTTTATCCAAAGCCACTTAAAAAGTGAGGAAACTATTCATCCTTATAAGTAGTAAATAAGACAAGCTTACATAAATACAACGTTTAGAAAGTTATTAGAAACACACACATATATAGTGGGAGTAATGTTCGTATCAAGTATTTGCGTAAAACTACACTATTTGTGGGCAATAAAGCATTACTAAAATATTTACGTATTGCCGTTAGTCACAAAAATGGTACTGGCCATGCTGAAAAGAATAAATCCTAATCTTGACAAATATTACAGAAAGATAAGCATTTACTTCCGTTATGGTTGAACCTGCACTGACATTAACATCCACTTGGTGGCGCTTGATAGCGTCTCAAGCCCCGCCCACTAGATCTAGCGAGGGGGAGCTGGAGCTCCAGCTCCTCCCATTTGGCTCTGCAGCGAGCACCACTTGTTTAATACCGACTTCTACGCAAGTGCACAAGTAAGGAGTTGAATCGAGGATTTAGCCCTAGATATAGTGCACTAGAGATGTGCTTGAGGTTTGTCCTGCCCTGGGTAAGGGGGGGGGCTTGGGCTTCAATCTCAAATGGCTTCCTATTGGACGCGTTAGTGGACTGCGTGGGGTCTTTGGGACAGTTCTTCCATCGCCACACCGAGTGCACGCAGTCAGGGTGCTGGGAGCGGTTTGGGATCGGACCTGCGCTCGGACAGCAGCACTGCAGCATGGCTGGAGACAGCGAGACCCGACTTCAGGACCAGGAGGAGAACAGTAACGCCGTCAGGCAGCCGTTTCTCATCGGGGTCGCAGGGGGCACAGCCAGCGGCAAGGTTCGCTTAAATTTTTTTTTTACTTTTTGGTATTAAATTGTCCATTTCTTGTTTCTTTTCACCGACTGTTTGAAAATTCAGCTCCTTCGTTTTGTAGGCAATTGTGATGCGAATGCGCGCGCCCTGGCCGCGTGGCTTTCATTTAGAGCTGATAGTGTTAATGTTCACACACACACACGCATCCTTGCTAACATAACATAGATAATTATATTTTGTGTTACATTAAGAAAAAGACTAATAAACAATTCTGTTAGTTATGGGAATTTCCAGTCGGTTGCGGCGCGTGGGTTTTCTTTGTCCGCGCACGTCATCAATGCGCGACTCCTCCTGCAGCTGGTGCCAGTTTTATTCGTAGGATGATCTCATTTCCCAACACGTGGCCAAGCACAATCAGCTGACCAATCTTTTAAAAGTTATTTAAAACAAAAACAAGCTAATTATCAAAGTAATGTTTTGCTTTATGGATAATGTGTTATTTTTGCGCGCGCATCAAGGACAGTTTTACACGTGTTGGTTTTATAAAAAAAATATTGATTTAACTTTTATTATTATTTTTTTCCCCACATAAGTTCTATCAAAGTGTTTGTACGTCAGGAAGCAACGAAAAGCGCGGAGATTCCGATCTTGCTATTGTTGTTTACATGATGACGTCTATTGTGGGCGACCAGGATTTAATCTTAGCCGGACCTGTGACGTCAGCCACCCGCCAATCACGTAGCGGTTATTGTGGTCGTGCTGGTGTAGTTACTATATATTATATAGACTTGTCTAATTATGTTATGCGTCATTTCACAGAAAATGTTGCATTTGGGTAATAAAAAAATCTCCTGAAATGTATTTCTTTGTTCACATCTAGAACTTCTTTAAGTTGATGGGTATCACAATTATATTCAATTATTGATTCATGATTTTAGTGTTTCACTTATTTTATAAGGTATTGATGTTGGTGTGAATCAGATTTTATTTAAAAAAAATAATAAAAAAAATATATATATATATTCAGATGAAAGGTATCCAGTCCCACTTTGATGTATGATCAAAGTAACAATTTCCTTCAACTTGGTCTTTAAAAATATATGTTGAACATTTCATGATTGAAAGTACAAAATGAACACCTACAAGTCGTGTATCTGTACTGTTCATTTAAATGATCTTGGCATCAGCAAAACTGTCTCAAAAGTGCCAGCACCATTTTTAATAGAATGGTCCATATATATATAATACAGTTGTCACTTTTATGCTTTCTATTACCTTCATGTGTTGAGGTCTTGATACCCAAAACCTGGCAACACATTTCGTAAAGTGCTTTAACCACCACCACCACTACTACTACATATTTCATGCCACGTGTATCCGTCTCTCTGCAGTCTTCAGTATGTGCCAAGATCATGGAGATGTTGGGGCAGAATAAGATCGATCACCGGCAGCGTCAGGTCGCCACCCTGAGTCAGGACAGTTTCTACAAAGTGCTCACTCCTGAACAGAAAGCCAGGGCAAGCAAAGGACAGTTCAACTTCGATCATCCCGGTAACAAACACCTCGTGTCAGTCAAAGTGAATAAGAAATGCCTTCTAGTTTAGGTGTCTTTGAAACAGGAAGCTTATTGTTATTTTTATTCTTATTCCTCTGTCCAGATGCTTTTGACAATGAGCTGATCTTAAAGACGCTCCATGACATCATTCAGGGGAAGTCGGTTCAGATACCGGTTTATGACTTTGTCACACATTCCAGGTAGGTTTTCTTCCGTGTTAAAAAAATGATTAAATCATAGGGTGAACATCATGTTTCTAGCGCACCAGACAATACGAAATCATCACAATGAACAGTTGTTGATTCAATTCATATCACAATTATCAATTTTAGAAATATTCCATTTTGATGTTTATTTACTCTTTTGGCTTTTATTGTAATTCTAAAGAAACTCAGAAATTAAGGCAAATTCAATACCATAAAAAATGCTGTGCTGTGTGCCAGTCTGCGTATAGTTTAGACTGCAGGATTATAGAGGAACCGCAACGTTTTACCACCTCAAATGCAAACATGGATAAAAAAACAAAAATGCATCCATGTGAATCGATACAGAAAAGAATAATGATAGGTGATTACTTAAATAATTTTTTTTTGTCCTTAATCACTTGTGTCCTGAATGTAACAGGAAAGACGAGTTTGTGACTCTGTACCCAGCCGATGTGGTTCTTTTCGAGGGCATTCTCATGTTCTACTCGCAGGAGATCCGCGACCTGTTCCAGATGAAGCTGTTCGTGGACACAGACCCGGACACGCGGCTGTCTCGGAGAGGTACCTGACACTTTAAAAAGTTCAGTCCTGATAGGAAGAGTTAACTGTTCACCGATTAACTGTGAATCATGTGTTTGTGTGTTAGTTCTGCGGGACATCAACGAGAGAGGACGTGAGCTGGAGCAGGTCCTGTCCCAGTACATCACATTTGTAAAGCCGGCTTTCGAGGAGTTCTGTCTTCCAGTGAGTGTCGGCTTCATTCAGCTCCCATGTTTGTTTTTGCTTGCTCTTTTTGAGATCTTGCTGTTCTTTTTTTTTTTTTTTTTTTTTTTTTTTTGATAGACGAAGAAGTATGCAGACGTCATCATTCCCCGTGGAGCCGATAACCTCGGTGAGTCGGTTTTGGTCGAACATTATTTTGACAATATGAGACCTTATAAGCCTCTTTTCCACCAAAGTGAACCAGGTGCCAGTTCATGTCTGGTGCCATTTCAATAGTGAACCTTCTAGGAACTGACTTTCTTTTTCCATAGACTAGAGAGAGACACTTTGTCATTGTATACGACGTATTGTGGTACGTCTCTACTATCAGAGCAATGCTGGCGGCGATTATAGCGGCAATGCTAGAGCTAGCGGAAAAAATGCTAGCGGCAAGCACAGCGATGGTGAACTTCAACTTGTCTTTGCGAGCAGTTCTCCTGGCTTCTTCATTACTAGAAAGCATTCAAGCTGCTCATTGCATATTGAGTCCATTTATTTTATTATTATTATTTTTTTAGATGACAATTCAAACTTAGTTGTGATAACTCCGCCCCCAGCCTCTGATGTAAGAGTTCTTTGTTTTAGCTCAGCCAAGTGGTGCCGCCATTGAACTGGGTTATTTATTTATTTATTTATTTCAGAAAACAAACTAGTTCCGCTTTGGGCCCTGAACTAGCTCCAGAACCTCCTTGGTGGAAAAGGGGCAATGGCTGTTTAACATATTTATTTCGATTCTGTCCCATATATGTTGCAGTAAAGATAAAAGCGAGTCTTAAGTTGTTTTATGTATAAAAGAGTCTGTTCGTTTTGCAGTTGCGATAAACCTGATCGTGCAGCACATTCAGGACATCCTCAACGGCGGCTTCATCAAGCGCCAGAACGGCCACGTGAACGGTCACGTAACCCCCCGACAGAGACGCCCGTCTGAGTCCAGCAGACCGCACTGACCTCGATCCGTCCCTCCCCCTCCTGCACAGGACGGGGCCGGACTCATGGAATGACATTCGGCGCTCTTTCGCCGCTCGAGCTGGCTGATAATGAGATTTAGTTTTTGCTTTTACTTTGTCTTTCTTTTTTTTTTTTTACTCCAGCTTGACGTTGAGAGCGCTTTTTCTGTTCATTGTCATTGTCTGTGGAAAAATAAACAGTGTTTATGTCCTGGGTCAGACAAAAAAAAAAACACTCCAAGTATTGGAATGCTGTGGCTGGTGTACTTTGTGTGTGTGTGTGTGTGTGTGTGTGTGTGTGTGAGTGAGCGAGAGAGAGAGAGAGAGAGAGATATGCCTTTAAAAACTTGAAGTCAGAACTCAGGAAGAGTATCTGTAAGGCTGGGGTTTAACCTAAATGCCAAAAGTGTTTACATCCCACCCTTTATAAGGTGTGCGTGTGTATTTGCGTGTGTGTGTGTGCGCGTGTGTATTTGCTCTACTGATTGATGCTTTTATACTGAGATCTCTGGAAAGACCTTCTACATCTGAGTGTTAAAAGATGGAGTGTTATGAAACATGAAAGCTATATAATGCGACATGTGCTCTACATTTAACAGTCAGAGGAAATCCCATGTTATATTTGACAGATTTTTTTTTTTTTTTTTTTAAGATACTTGACATTTGCTTTAGAATCAGTATGATGTCAGGGAGCTCAATCTTTATGCATCCTCCAGTACTTGAATTGTAGTTAAACAACTCATTCTTACTTTTGATATTAGATTAAGGCTGAGGATTTTTTTGCCAAATCATTTATGTGCAGATTTCTGTGAGAACTGTAACGATCGACATGGAAATAATACAACTAATAATAAAAAACATATTTGTCAAGAAACTTGTATTGTGTGTTTTATTTTCCTGTGCTTCGAATAATTCTCTGAGGACTTTGTGACTTCAGTTAAAGTTGTATTGAATAATAGCCGCCTCTTATCAGATCTCATGGCTTTTTACATGGCAAAGTGGAATAGCGCGTACGCAAACGCTCGCAGAAATGTTTGTCTCTGCCGCTAGAGGGCGCGCAATACACACTACGTGTACGTAACGGCGTTTACGTAAATTGGGTCGCTTTTAAATCGAAAAACATCTCAACGCTTTTACGTAGCAAAGTTGAATTGCATTTACGCAAACGCTCTAAACGCCAACAAGGGGTGGATTTTCGTCTTTTTAATATATTTAATTACTAAACAATATTATAATTATTATATATAAAGTCGTGTGATATGTTTGTGTTAAAAAAAACAAAACTGACGTGCCTAAAATAGTAAATGTACGCAAAATCCCTACACAGAACTTAACACGATTCAGCGCTGTTTACGCGGATTGCGTGGCTTTTAAAAGCTTTAAACGCTTTTTACGTATGCAATGTTGAATAGCGCTTACGCATACGCTCACAGAAACGTAGTGTCGTTGCCACTAGAGGGCGCGCGATACTGACGTTCCTGAATTGTAAACGTACGCAAAGGCACTACATACAACTAGCAGAAGGTAACACCGTTTACGCGGATTGCGTAGCTAAAAATCGCAAAAGACCGTAACGCTTTTTACGTAGCCGTTTGAAAAGCGCTTACGCAAACGCCAGCATGGGGGTAGGTCCAATAATTTTTCTCGTTTGAGTAGTTTTATTTTTATTTTTTTACAATCACATTATTATAATCATGTCTGTCTTTAGAAATTCGGTTTGCAGTTTAAAGCGACGCTGGAGAACCTTACCAACGTTAGACCTGAAGGCGACGACTTCCGCTGGTATTTAAAGGTAGCGTTAAAATAATGGTTTTGTTGATGCAAGTTTGGATAAATATCTAATGTACAGCCACAATATTTCACATATCTTTATTTGTTGTCTTGAACCGTAACTCTTACTGAGGCGTGCTGCTAGCTAGCAGTTCGCCTGGCTGTGGTCACCAGGTTGTTTCCTTTTGGATAAATAGTGCACTAGGCAGGACATGAAGCGCTGTTTGTTTATACACTATATAGTGAACATTTAAAGGGAGCGAGGATTCGTTTGGGACGGAACCTGTGTGTCAGGACTGTAAAATGAACAGTTGGTTGGTTTAATATGACATAATGGCATTGATGTGTTTTGTTTTGCAGCTGAAGTGTGGGAATTGTGGTGAGATCTCGGAAAAGTGGCAGTATATCACATTGCTGGTAATTATGATGTACATGTATATGTTACATAATCGACAGCTTTGTTTGCCTCATGAAATAAAGGTTGTATGTATTTATTAATTACTGATATGAAGATCTTTTTTAGGACAGCATGCCATTGAAAGGAGGCCGAGGCAGCGCCAGTATGGTTCAGAAGTGTAAACTGTGCTCCCGGGAAAATTCAATCGGTAAACACACCTGCATGCACACCTTGACATTTGGAAGTGTGTAAGTATTTCAGTTACCTCAGGCCACGCCCCTAGATCATGGCTTCTTTATTAAAAAGGGGTGGAGCCACAAACATCATGTATATTAGTGATGCGTCGTTCATGAACGATTCGTTCTTTTTGAACAAATGTTTAACGTGACTCAGAAGAACGAGTCGTCTCGGAGAGTGATTTGTTTATCTTCTACTGGGCGCGCATGCGCAAAGCATCGCAAACCCCCGTAGGTTATGTACAGGATACAGAATTGTGCGAATCGTTCTCAATAACTCTTCTACTCCGAGTCATTCGTTCTTTTATCACAGGATTCCGATAGACGCTATGCGGTGCAATAGATTCAAAAGAACGAATGACTCGGACCAGAAGATATGAGAGATGAGCTGCTCATTCTGTTTATTATAATATGTCCTTAGCCGCATTCAACTGCACTCAAACAAAGATTTGTTCATTTTTGTTGGACGAGATTCAAAGAACCGAGTCACAAACTTCACATTACTTATATGTACAGTATTGTTTCGAGACTAGTTTAGCAACACATACAACAGATGGCAGCACAAGGCGGAACGGCCACAATCACAGGGAGCACCGACTTTTCTAAGTCAGCATGCCAAAAGACATCGTCCTGTGTACAACAGGACCTGTGCAACTGGTGCAATTTGCCATTTTATCATGGAGATCAAGTTAGAGCAAAAAATTTATGTAAAATTCTGAGTGAAATTGAACAAATCTGCCACGGAGATGTCTGACATGATTCTGCAGGTTTACAGCGACACTGCAGTGACAGGTTTTTAAGTGGAACGCATGCTTCAGGAATGGAAAAACATCACTGGAAGATGACAAGAGATCAGGAAGACCTTTAACGAGCTCAACTCTCGTTGTTGTTGTGTCCTATGGAGCAGTCCAGGCGATCCTAACGTGTGATTTGAATGTGCGTCGTGTTGCTGCCGAGTTCTTCTCCAGACTGCTGATCCAAGAGCAGAAGGAACATCGCGTCAAAGTCTTCCACAAACTCCGTCAGCGATCTGTGGATGACCCGTCCTTCATGTTGAGGATCATTACTGGTGACGAAACTTGGGTATACGGGTACGACCCAGAGACGAAACAACAGTCCTTACAGTGCAAGAGCTCGTCATCTCCACGACTGAGAAAGGCGAGGCAGGTCCTGGAAGGCAAATAAACAAAAAAAAAGTATTCATTAGCAGATTAAGAATTCAACAAGACATCAGCAGCAGAGGGGACTCTGTGAGGATGGCCATGAAAGTGAGACTGTCGAGTAGGAAATATGTCCAGGAGAGGCAGATATGGTGTGACAGCTTCAAAAATTAGGGAGAGTAAAAGGTAATGTTTAAAGGGTTTTAGAATGAAGAGTTGCTGATCAGGGTAGGAAGCAGTTAATGTTTTCTTTTACATAGAAAGACTGAAGTGGAAAGTCATTTTAAAGGATGGAACCTGAGGAGAGAATGAGATGTAAGGTGGCAGTGATGCAACTCCGATTAAAGGCACAGAGTGGTACTGAGAGGGAACTTGAAGAGAAGACAGAGTGTGTGGAAGCACATGAAGAGTTCGAGACATAATCAGGACAGGACAAGATTGGGGAAGGGTGCATTAGATGACAATCAGCGTTAAGTGGTCGGGAAGATGAGAGAGCGTGAGAGCTACAGTTGGCGGTAAAGTGACTTCCAACCAACGATAAATAACAAAATAGAATCAGAAGAACTCGGATGTATTCACACACACAAACACACTTTTGACTTAACTAGATACAACTAGTGGAGTTATTTATTTATTTATTTTTAAGGCATTTTTTTCTTCATCACGCAGTGACATGTACGTAACCACTTTCTCTTGCAGATATACTAAAGGACACGATCACACCGTATAACGTAAGTTGAAACACAATCTTTGACTGCATGTAACGTAACGCACTTCAGCATCTATACGTCCATGTTTAAGACCCAGAAAATTTGGACTTTTTCCAGTTTGTGGGACGGGATTTTTGCACTCCTGTGCCTATGGTTGAGTGCATAAAGAGAGAGCATACCCACAGGTGGCCATGACAAAACACTTTTAGAAGTATATTTAAAAATGTTGATATTTCATTACATTTTATTCTAGTAATTTCTTTAAAGTCCTACAGTTTTTTTTCCTGTACATTGTGATCATAAAATCCATAAACACAAAATATTCTTTAAGACTCTTAAATTAACGATTGGGATCAAATCTATTGAGATTTGACGTTGTTTAGGCTTTTCATGAACTCCCATAATAAACCTTAACAGGGATGCAGACATTTGAGAATTTCAATAAAGATAATACCCGACTGAGGTTCTGTTTGTTTTCACAGAGGAATGAAGAAAAATGTTAAATGTTGCTGTAGTTATTAAATAATTTATAATAGCTATAAGTCAAGAGTTGAAGAAGTCAGATATTATCCACAGCTGCCTCTAAAGTGAGTTTTCTTTAAGGCGGAGGACAGTGAGAGGTTCAAGACAATGGTGCAGTTCGAGTGTCGAGGCCTTGAGCCGGTCGACTTCCAACCACAGGCGAGAATGAAGTTTCTCTTTACGACTTAATATCTTCCATTCGCACTCCAGATCGGGACTAGCCTCCATGCTGTTTCTTTTTTTTTTTTCTTCTTAGGCTGGATTTGCTGCTAAGGGTGCAGAGACGACCACACAGTTTCCTGAAGTCAACCTTCTAGAGAAAGTTAGTTCTCGTTTATACTTTGCACACATTGAGAACATCCAGTAGACCGTGAGTAAATAATACATTGTCCTGTTTCAGGACTGGACGGACTACGACGAGAAGGCTGGCGAGTCGGTGGGCATCTACGAAGTCACGCATCAGTTTATCAAGTGTTGAGCCATTGGGTCTGGAGATCCCATACAAGGAAAAAGGCAACTTGTACAAAGAACATTCATAAAATTCAACAGCAATTATGTAAATCAACGTGTTTGGGAATAGAGGCAGAAACAATTCACTACATCAAAGATGACCAGTGCCTCAGAGGTGAAGGTTTGTACTTAAATAAAGTTATGAAAGAATTGCTCTTTGGTTTGTTTGGTTTCATCTGCATAAAGGACAATATTTTACTGTATGAGCGTTTAGAGCAAGAGTGTTGAAACTAGATATAAAGCTTCTCATGGGGGAGTCGAAACATGATTAAAAATCCCGAACATTTATGAAGAGCTTATCGACTTCCTTAGACTCAAGAAGTTACTTGGATGTGTAGTAAAATGAGGCAGAAGTCCAATTGACATGACTCAACTTCCAGGTTCTCAAGTGTCTTTAGGAGCTAACAGTTAAACCTGGCTATTATGTGGCGGTATCATAAAGTTTGTTGGCTGCTGGCCCGGGAGCAGAAGGAACATTGCGTCCAGGTCTGCCAAGAAATTCTGTCAGCGTGTCGAGGATGACTCGTCCTCCATTTCGGGGATTGTTAAAGAAATTGGGTGTATGGATACGACCCTGAGAAGAACCAACAGTCTCTAATGAGGAAAAGCGAAAAAAGGCGAGGCAGGTCCGCAGCTCAACCATGTGCGTGCTCATCAACTTTTCCGACATTCGCAGCATTTTGCATCTCAGAGGCCAGACCATCAATAGAGAATTCTACAGCCAGAGTTTAAGGCATCTGAGGGGGAAGTACTGCAAAAAAAAAAAAAAAAATAGAGCTAATCTCAAAACCTTTTGAAGCCATCTCGTATCACTTACTGTAGGTCTGATGTGATTCAACCACTGACCCCCGCCCCCCCCCCCCCCCCCCCGCAACAATTTGACCCGTGCTAGCAATAATATTGTGACATCAGAACGACAGACACAAACTAACTTCTCACAGAATTTAGAAAATCTATATGTACATGAAGATCAGTACAAACAATCAAATAAACAATACATAGAGTCTTGTAGAGTTTCTATTTCTGTCTAGATTGCTTTTGAATACAGGAAATTTAGAGCTAGTAAATTTATGTTTATTAATATATTTCGCTAGTAGTAAACAAATTAATTGTGTAGTATTTTCCCATCTTCTCTTCTGCGTAGGCAAAAAATCAAAAGAAAGAAAAAGTACATTTTAACATAAGTTTGTGTGTAGGAACACTTCCCAAAACAAGTGAAAATCACACGGATGGACGGATAACATTTACGTATTCATTTGTATGTTATTTTGTTTACTTTATTCGTTGAAAGATACTTTTGAGGCAAGGACCATACTTCCTGGGTAATTTCCTGGGTAAAGGTAAAGCAGACAAGAAAATCTTCTTATCTTTGTAACATTACAATTACAGAAGAGGAGAAAATCCAGGCCATCCAAATTAGAGAAAATGTACTTTCTGGATAATATTCCAGAGAGAGGAGGGATTAAATCAGAACACCGTACACGAATAAACCATTTTTGCACATTGCACATTTCTGCACATTTGCACACACCCTGGACATTTCTATTTCAGTTTTCACATTGCACATTTATGGACATGTACACATTCATGCATATTTGCACACTGTTTTTTTTTTATTTTTTTTTTAGATTTGTTCTTATCTTCTAGAGCTAAATTTTCTATATCTAAGGTTTTTTTATATTTAACTTTTAATTTTATTCCATAATAAATTTCATTCATTCATTCATCTTCTATACCGCTTAATCCTGTGTTCAGGGTCGCGGGGGACCTGGAGCCTATCCCAGGAGACTTCGGGCACTAGGCGGGGTACACCCTGGACAGGGTGCCAATCCATCGCAGGGCACACACACATACACACACTCACACACCCAATCACACACTACGGGCAATTTAGGAACGCCAATTAGCCTAACCTGCATATCTTTGGACTGTGGGAGGAAACCGGAGTACCCGGAGGAAACCCACCAAGCACGGGGAGAACATGCAAACTCCATGCACACAGAGACGGGAATCGAGCCTGGCCGGGGAATCGAACCCAGACCCTGGAGGTGCAAGGCGACAGTGCTAACCACTACACCACCGCGCCGCCCATAATACATTTTTTACTGATAATTTTCTTTTTTAAGGTCACAGGCACAAGTATAAGAAGCATTTCATTGCATGCTGTGTATGTGACAAATAAAATTAGAATTTGGATTATTAATAAAATTCCTAAACCAACTGATTTTAAAGGTGTTGTTTAAGGTATGATAAGGTATCTTTTTTATTGGATTCATCAGTACTGATTTTCTAATAAAGTTTTTTTTGTGTGTTTTCTTGTTTGTTGTTGTTGGTTTGTTATTACCACAAATAAAATTGTTGAATGTAATATCAGCGTTCTTTAAGGTACCTTCATCCACCTGAGTAAGTCTGAAGTTGTTCTGTAAGTCTGATGAATTAACTTCAACCGAATCAATAATTCACTGTGTGGAATCGACTCTGAATCTCCAGAGTCGACTCCTCCTTTACAAAGCGCAGATAATATAAATAAAAAAGATTCGAATCTTCGGCGTCAGTATGCTGTGGAGTCGGTTTGTTAGTGCCACTGTTAGCAGGAGTCTCTCTCTCAGTAGGGTGAACTATTTCATGACTATGGCCCCCGCGAGGAACAGAGTGTTTGTTGTTGGCGTCGGGATGACGAAGGTAAAAACAAATGATCATAATGCTGAATTATTTATGATAAATAACGTTAAGCTGGTTAACATCCGTTCATTCGCGCGCATGCTACATGCTAGGTGCTACGTGCTAGGTGCTACATGCTAGGTGCTAGGCTAGCCTGTTTGGAGTTGCAGAGCTGATAGTTGTTGCAACCTTGAATCGACTTATTTTACACATTATAAATGTAATTAAACGTTTGTAACTGCATTATATATATTTACTTAAGATTTAAGAAGCTGTCAGTGACTTGTCATGTTTGTAAAAAACAGTGTTTGTAGGTATTTGACTTTATAAAGTTAACAGTTTGGATGATTCCAGAAAATAAAAGCTGTCTAATGTTTTAAGATTTTTTTGTTCCCTCTTTAAATCAGCTTTTTAAAGATCTGGTATTTGTTGTGGAATAACTTTTAATCTGCGTACAGAGTTCAAGGTTGATCTTGCACAATAGTAGGTGAGAGTTCATGGAGTTTAAAGTTCACTGGTCCAACATTTCATCATCATTCACTTCTTTATCTTTATCATCATTGGCAGGGTTGCCAGATCTTTTCACCCGTAGGAATTGATGTCACTATTTTATAATATTATTTTTAAACCGAAACATTTATTGCATTCAACTTTTGTAACAAAATCACTTTTCCTTTTTTAAGAGGAGGTATCAAAAAGTTTCACGTGCCACAGATCCGGTCGCTATTTGGCCCCTGGACACGAATTCTCAGAAATGTCAGAAAAGATGGTGAGCGTTGACGTTGACGGAACTTTCCCACCTTTTTCGGTCGTTCTTCATCCACGGAGACTGTTACTTCGTATTAGGGTCGTACCTGTGCACCCAAGATCCTTCACCTGTGAGGATCCTTGACGTGAGGTCATCCACGGCACGTTGACGGAGTTCTTGGCAGACTTATGAAGGTCGGTGCTCAATGTGACGGTGTGTGGTATCTATACGGTGTTTACCACACGCTTAAACGACCGCCATCAACTGTGTTGAGGATGTTCCCTAAATTAGGAATATTCACCATCAGGACACAACTTTACAGGACAGCCATTTTCTATCATCGAGCTTCTAGACTGATTCCTGACTCATTTGAGCCACCCCCCCCCAAACACACACACACACACACACACACACACACACACACAATATATCGGACTTTAGACATTTTATACATTCACTATTGTGTATAATTGTAAATATTGGTATCTGATGCACTGCAGTCTACCTATTTCTGCGATTTGTTTACATCCATGAATGTTTGTAGGACCATGGTCCGTTCGTATCTGTGGAAATTCGTAACTGGAATGTTTGTAAGTCGGGGACTCACCAGTGTGAACGTAATCCACATTTTATCCTCTCTTATGTCTGCAGTTTGATAAGCCAGGTGCGAGAGATGGAGATTATCCAGAAATGGCCAAAGAAGCAGGTATGGTTTTGGCTCTTTCTTTCTTTCTTTCTTTTGTTGTTGTTGATAATTTAACCCATATAAATTAATGTCTTTATTAACTTCTGTCTTTTTCAGGAGAGAAAGCATTGGCTGATGCAGGAGTACCCTACTCTGCTGTCGAGCAGGCGTGTGTGGGTTATGTTTACGGTACAAATATCTTCTTATTTCTTGATTGTAATATCATTCTTTCAGTCAAAAAAAAACAAAACTATAGCTCTGGATATAAAAAAAAAAGGAGAGCACTGCAATTTACTCCAAAAAACCTCTGGAATGTCATCAAGTAGAAGATGGACGGTCACAAAGCTGAGCTGTTTGCCTTTTTGCAAAAAGAGTGATATAAAGTTACCCAACAGCAAAGTGAACAACTGGTGGAGAGACAAAACACATAATAGTTGTGATTGCAAATCGGGGTTATATTTCTTGATGCTATTTATCCGAAGCATTAACACAGTTTGTTTACAAATTATTAGCATTTTGTTTTAGTAGAGTTATTAAAGTTTTGCAAATACTACAGGGTCTTGTGGTGTTTTGATGTCATTACATTTAAACACTCTAAATAACAGAAGTTATATTTTGAATTTCGGAGAAATTGTCACAAAAGCAGTTTACAAAAGAAATTAAACAAAACTTTATCTCACTAATACACCTGAAAGAAATAAAAACATAGGAAACTGAGTATTTTGCAGTGGTCTCTTATTTATTTATTTATTTATTTATTTATTTATTTTTCCCAGAGCTGTATATACAGTGTGTATAAGCTTTTTTTTGGTCTTTGTTCCTGCAGGCGACTCCACATGCGGACAGCGTGCCATATACCACAGCCTGGGTATGTCGGGCATCCCCATAATCAACGTCAATAACAACTGTTCCACGGGTTCCACGGCGATCTTCATGGCGAGACAACTCGTCCAGGGAGGTATGAGACTCGGCACGTTATCCTGGAGGGTTTATTTATTTATTTTAGAAACATTCTAAACTTTTGAAATTGTTCTAAAACAGAGTGTTTTCCAAGTGTTAATGTTCTCTATGATCAAAGCATACACCAATCAAAGCTGAGTGTTTCGGTTATATTTTGTATATGGGCTACAATAACGTAAAGCAGTGATTGTGGTCTTTTCTATTGAGTCTTCTTTACGACTCAGAAGCGGTCTAAAACGGTAGAAACAAGTAATATTAATAATAATAATAATAATAATAATAATAATTGTTATTATAACATGAAATTAATTCTAGTAAAACATATTCTTTAGTTTTATTTTTGTTCTAAGAAATCCTGTTTATGTTTACAGGTTTGGCTGACTGTGTGCTCGCTTTGGGGTTCGAGAAAATGGAAAGAGGCTCTTTGTCTTCTAAGGTGAAGGAGCCGAAGTTGTAGCTTCATACTCATTAACAGGGGGTCGATGATGGAGCTCTGGTAGTGCAGCCTTTTCATGGGTTTTGGATATTTGGTCTGGGATGTTCAGTATAATGGAATAATGCAAAAACAACAAAAAAAGAAGAAAGCGATAGTCTTAATGGTTTGGTCAGTTATTTTCCAAATGCTGTTGCTGCTGCTGCTGATTGTGTCTAAATTAAATCCTGCATGAATTAAGCCTAGGTTTGGGACTTTATTGAGCAAGTAGGAAAAATATTAGTGATGTTGTGGTCAAGTGTCGAGGCTTCCCAGCCAACAGATTCACCAAATGGTTCATTTCATGGAGCTTCATTCAGGAGCTCATTGTACTGCCATCTAGTGGACACATTTTGTGGAGCAACTACATCGTAACTTTGCAAGCTAAAAGATTTTGTGCTAAAATGTTTGCTGAAAGTAGAGGGGTGTACTCACTTTTGTGAGTACGTGTAGTTGTAATTAAGGTCATTCTTCATCAGTAGGCATGGGATTCTATCCAAAATTGGGAATTTTTGTGAGTGGCAAATTGTTCTTCTTATGGACAAGGTGATGATAAATTAATTGCTAAACTTAATTAATAATTTTTTAAATAGTATTTGGACAGAACTAATCCTATGGACAAACATATGGAGGTGATGATCAACCGATACGGCATGGCTCCAGCTCCGGGCGCGCCTCAGATGTTTGGCAACGCTGGGAGAGAGCACATGGAGAAGTACGGTAAGGCGTCAGTGCAGGAGTCGGGTCCTTCTCTGATGTTTATTTTTCTTTCATTTATTTATTTTTTTTCTAAGTGCAAGTTCACAAGTTTTTGAAACAGCTTGGTGACATGGTACATTTTATCTGTGTGGTGCAGGAACAAAACCAGAGCACTTTGCTAAAATCGCCTGGAAGAATCACAAGCACTCGACTAACAACCCGTAAGTCATAAAAACAAACAAACAACAACATGTATCCTTTGCTATGACCATGCTGTTTGTGCAGAAGGATCCTTTCTAGATATTAGATATAGATATAATTGACAGTGTCGTATTATCTGATATTTTTTCTCTGACTCACACAAACCCTATATTACTCAAGCATTTATTAAATAACAGTTAAATATTTCTGTCTAGTGTTTTAACATTATACCACAAATACTGTTTTCTCCTCCTGACATAATAGTGCAGTATAGTCTGTCCAGAATTTTCTGTCTGAGATTTACCCACATGTCGGTAACTTGCAGGGACTCTTGTCATGTCACCACTCATATGTTTCACGTTGTGTTAAATTGATTGTATTATTGATAAGCGGAAAAAGAAAAACACGGACAGAGCTGATGCGGATTTATGTCAAGCATCCATCATCTTTGATAATCGTTAATCCAGAACCGTGACAACCTTGTTGCTCTTTTCTCTCCGCACATCCTCTCTCTCAGGTATTCTCAGTTCCAGGACGAGTACAGCCTGGAGCAGGTGATTAATTCCCGGAAGGTTTTCGAGTACCTCACGCTTCTCCAGTGCTGGTAAGTAGCTCGGTCAGGGCTCACACAGCTTAGGACGCTTAATCTGGTTTGTGTAAGAACATCGTGTGTGTGTGTGTGTGTGTGTGTGTAAGTCCTACATCTGATGGAGCTGGAGCAGCAGTGATAGCCAGCGAGAGCTTTGTGAGGAAGCACGGTCTGGAGAACAAAGCCGTGGAGATCATCGCTCAGGAGATGGTCACTGATCTCTCTACAACATTCGAGGAGAACAGCTGCATCAAGATGGTGGGTGGAGGATGCGGGAGCTACGTTTACTCTAGGATCTATGCAAACTATCTAACTAAACAAAGTGTTTTGTTTTTTTTTCATAGCAAAGCAGTCGCACGCACAATTTAAGAGCGGTTCATGAATCACAAACACTTACCACTTTTCCTTTGAATGGAACCGACCTCAATTTTCATTGTTTTTACTTATAATTTGCATGAAAAAACCCTTAATTTCTCTTACATTTACATTTAGTCATTTGGAAGACGCTCCTATCCAGAGTGACTTAGAGAAGTGCTTCTGTCATTGGATCGATCTTTACATTAGGTTATTAGGTTACTGACTAAGTACAAATCAAGTGTTTTGTTTTGTAGGGGGGTGTTGCGCGGATATTGATCTGTCATTTCTCTAGATCTGAGATGCGCAGGTGATGGATAAGGAACAGCCAATCAGCAGTGGTGTGTGGATGTCTGTGATTGGCTAGTTTTGTGGCTGTTTTGACATCGACACTGGACAAAGTTGAGTGAGCGTACAGGCAGAGTCGAGCGCGCACAGAAAATAAATGTTGCACGTGTGTGGAGAACATATTGAGCGAGCAGGGGAGAAACTGCGCGTGCAGAATCGCTCATAATATGATGTCACGGGTTCTCAGCAGAGTATAGGGGCTGATGTTATGCGCTAAAATGCCCCCCTGCCATGGATTGACCCCCCCCCCCCAAACATAATCGCTGTCAAATATTGTATTAGAACACAAAGTCATGGGTTAATGGTTTACAAATTACATGAGACAATAAAATAAAATAAATGTTGTATATGAAAAATATATATTTTTTCATATACAACATGTATACTGTTATATTGTTCATTTTATGATAAAATTAGTTTCATCTAATTTAAGCAGGAGGTCTAGAGGAAGACCAAAGAGGAGATTTATGGATGCAGTGAGAGAGGACATGAAGTTAGTTGGTGTGAGAGAAGAGGAAGCAGAGGATAGGGTTAGATGGAGGCAGATGATTCGCTGTGCCGACCCCTGAAAGGGAACAGCCGAAAGACAAAGAAGTTTCATCTAATTTTTCATCATAAACATATATATATATATTTGCATATTTATACCCAAGCCCTGAAAAATAAGCCACAAAATTAACATTATACAAGAATTTGTATTATTGATGTACATCAAGTTGCATTTTTTTTTTTCCCCTTTAAAAAAAAATATAAAAAAGAAGTATCGCGCGCACGCACGCACACATCTGACATCTAGCTTTCTTTGCCACTCCCTTTTTAGGTTGGCTACGACATGACTCGCCTCGCTGCCAAAAAGTGCTTCGAGTCGGCCGGACTGAAACCGGCGGACGTCGAGGTCATCGAGCTGCATGACTGTTTCTCGGCCAACGAGCTCATCACGTACGAAGCGCTTGGCCTTTGTCCTGAAGGTAAAAGTCTGGATTTTTGTTTTTGCTAGACTTTAAGACGTCAAATTCGAAGTTTAACCAAAGGCATATAATGTGTTGTATATTACTCCACATATCAGGCATTATTACTACATAGTGTATCCAGGACATTATGTTTTGTTTTACCCAGCAAGCTTTGCTATATTGTGAATCTTAAAGTGCTCTTTGTGTTCATGAGCTTTGGAGAAAAAGCATCAGCAACATGGCTGAAAATCCTACCTTCCCTACAATGTACTGTATATATGAGTGATCTTTGCTTATTACTACCAGGGGGAAAAAAAAACGAAACAAAAAAAGATTATGGATTGAAATTTTCCAATGTCGCTTTTTTTTTGTTTGCTCACAGGTAGGGCCGGAGAGCTGATCGACCGAGGAGACAACACGTATGGGGGCAAGTGGGTGGTTAACCCGAGCGGTGGGCTCATATCGAAGGGACACCCACTTGGAGCTACAGGTGCGGCTTCACTACAGAGGGATACGCCCTGCATACAAGGAGGAAATTAAGTGGTGTGACGTGATGTCCTGTGCTAAAATGATGAGTGATAACAGGCGCAAGTTACAGACACATACCTGCTGCAGGGTCACACACACCGGGACGTAGAACAGTCCTAACGGCACGGTTCTTCAGAATCCGCTTATATACAGTTAGTCCCTGACTTACGAACGAGTTCCGTTCCGCGCATGTTCGTAAGTCAGATTTGTTCTTAAGTCAGACAAAGTGATCCTTATAAGCCTTTGACATGATTATACAATATAAAGCATACCAGTCCACTTAAATAAATATGTCCCCTTTCCCCAAAAACTGTGCCTAAAAGAATTTTCCAGTGAAAAGTTTAAAGTGCACCTTTAAATTGTGAGGAGAATCCTGGACGCTGTTTTGTCTCTGAGCTTTTTTTCACTGTATTGGACTGTGAAGTCTGTTTTGTTGATGATTTTCCGAAGTTAGGATTAGGATTTAAAAAAATGAAATTAATTTATTAAATAAAAGCTTAATATCAAAATCCAACAAATCAGGAAGGTATGTCTAAAACTAGGCAATAGTGGCTTTTTGTTTTGCAATTATGAATTAGTTTTTTAAATGCTTAATTTTCTGCATACTTGTTTTTAAATACCATTTTACAGTATTTTTAGTTTGGAAGAAAAATTTATAATAACCAGAAAGGTTTTTAGGACCATAGTGTCGGATCTGTTTAAGGAAGAACACATGAAGAAGCTTACTCTAACAGGTACGTTTGTGTGAATCTACCCATCGTGTTCTGTGTACAGAGTACTTTGGTCTGGCTCAGGCGATCTCTTCCGTTAAAAGACTTTAGCACTTTGACCTATTTTTTTTCCCCCTCAGGGTGTTTAAACGTGGGTGGAATAAACTCTGCAGGATTGTATTTCTTTACTCTGTGTGTGAGGTTATGGATCATGTAGTAATGCTTACATTTATTTATATTCACACCATTTGGCAAACGCCATTATACACCTTGGCAGGTGGGGGTTAAGGGCTTTGCTCAAGAGTTCAACACTACGTGGCAACTTGATAGTGATGGGTTTTGAATTTAAGACCTTACAATAAATAGTCCACTGAGCTACCCTTACCCATACTTTTTTTTTTTGATGAGTCAGCATGTTCTCGATAGCCACTTTGTGCTGTGATCGATTGCTCTGGTCTGTGACGTGACGTGGCATTGAAGCATGCCCTTGATTTGTCGCAGATAGATTAGGGTTCAGTCTGTGTTGTGTTTGGTTGCTCAGGTCTGGCCCAGTGTGCAGAGCTGTGCTGGCAGTTAAGAGGCGAGGCGGGGAAAAGGCAGGTCCCGAGGGCGAAGGTCGCCCTGCAGCACAACATTGGCCTCGGTGGAGCCGTAGTAGTCACGCTGTACAGAATGGGATTCCCTCTAGAAGCAAGGTGAGAAATCATGCGCTCGCTGCTATTAATGTTTATTTTAGAAGCGTAGGTAAGTGTGTCTGTTAATCGGCTCATCTGCGTACGATTCGGGTAACACAAAATCCACTCCGAGTAGCACATGCTCTCTGGAGTTTTTCCTCACCTGATAGTGTTACAACCTGGAACTAAAATAGAAAGAGAAATCGATAAAGCAAAATTATTTGTTTTATTTGCTTGATTTGCTTTATTGTGAAAGCCTTAAACACATTGTGGTGCACTCTGACATTCACACTCGCACTTAATACTGCACCTCCATGACATTGGACTTTGTCCAAAACCCCCAGTTTACACTTTGCATTAGGGCTGCACGATATTAGGAAAATATGCGATATTGTTGTTGAAGACTGCGATAACGATATATTCTTGCGATATAACATTTCCCTAGAGAAATGCATTTTTTAAATTATTATTATTGCCTATTTTTTTTTTATTATTTATTTATATGTAATGATGATACTAAAATAAACAGGTAATAGATATTCGTCTGATGTAATTAAATCTAATTCAGGCTAAAAAGAAACTATGTCAAGGAAGTTGCAAATATTTAGACTTCAAAACACTATGAATGACTTAAACCCCTCAGCAGATATTCTGACTTCTGGTTTGCTGTTACTATAAACCTGCCAACACAATATGAATTACTTTCAAACATTACTGTTTATTTACATGTAACCGTGTAACACTCATCAATAGTGTCTTAAAACAAGAGCATCTTTTAAACTAGCACGCACGCGCACACACACGCTCCGCGACCGGCACTAGGACCCGGAAGTAATGCGGGCGCGAACCCGGAAGTATAAGAGGAGTAAACAAACTAGTGCATACAGCTTAGTCACTGAGTTCGCCATGTTGGTTCAGATTCGAGTGTGTGTTTATAGGACGCGGGTTAAATGTGCCCTTGCTCCCCTTCTGTGAGAGTCCTTAAACTAATTCGCGTGGTTCTCCTGCCTACTCGCTTGCTTCCGCGTTTGGGTTTACCGTCCATAAAGGGCTAACGGCTAATTGCGGCTGACGGCTAATCGCTAAATCTTCTGATCATCCGGGGTTAGTTCGCAACAGAATGAAGTATAAAGATATAAATAATATATATATATATATATATATATATATATATATATATATATATATATATAAAAAGCGGGTATAAACATAGTAAGGGCCCATCTGATTGGTCAAATTTGGACACACAAATGCTTGGCAAATAAAGTATTTATCGCAACTCCTTGCGATATGGTTATCACGCATGCCATTATCGCGACAACGATATTTTTTCGATATATCGTGCAGCCCTACTTTGCAATGTTATTTTGTGTGTTAATTGTTTTCCCCCTCAGGTCTCGGATCGGCGCAGTGCTCACCGGCGCTGCCGCAGGACTGGAAGTTTTCAAATCTCATTCAGTGTTTAAAGAAATCGAGAAGAAACTGCAGGAGGTAGGAATGAGACCGCTGGATCACATTTTACGTTACAATTCTGAGCAGTTTTTTTTCTTATATATATATATATATATATATATATATATATATATATATATATATATATATAGTGTGTGTGTTTTTCTTTTTCCCCTCTATGCAGGAAGGAGAAGCATACGTCAAAAAAGTTGGTGGCATTTTTGCTTTTAAAGTGAAGGACGGGCCGGATGGGAAAGAAGCTCTGTGGGTGGTGGACGTGAAGAACGGGAAAGGATCAGTGAGCAACAACGCAGGTCTGTCAGTTAAAAATTTTTTTTTTTTAAATTTAATATATATTCCAGGGATCTTTGTGCTAGCGGAAGCAGATGGTGTTTAGTGTCTTTTGCCTCATTTCGAGGGCATTGTGACACCAGAGCTTAATTTTCTCCCCACACGAGGCCGGGATTCTCAGTTACAGAGACGCAGTGGATAAACTCTGCCAGCTGATTAAACCCTAATTGGCTTTGGTTTGCATTTTTAAACAGCACATTTGTATGGAGTACACTCCTACAGGAATTTTTATTTAGTTAGTTTTTTAAAAAAAGAAAAAAGAAATTATGAATTTCAAATCAGTCCCAAGCGTACGGGCTGACGTCTTGACATCTAATCGGAGATGCACTGGCAGATTCAGAATTTCTTTTTCTCTTCTTAAGAACTAGAACTGCAGACAAACATTTCGGTAACTTTTTTTTTTACAAGTATCGACCTCGCTCAAACAAATCTCAAAATCAAGAACGTGCGCCAGGTTGCTGAGGTGCTCTCACATGCTCCATCTCCTTTCTTCACCTGATCCTCACACGGCATTCGGGGGCGGCACGATGCTAATGATTGGCTGGTGGCGCGATGATGGATATGTGAATGTGCACGTCAGCCACCTGACACATCTGGGTTGTTTCTTTTCCTCAGGGATAAAATCGGACTGTACGATCGCGATGTCTGACGCCGATCTCCGTGACTTGATGACCGGCAGCCTGAATCCACAAACTGTGAGTTTAATCTAGTCAGTTTTTTTATTTTTGTTTAGCGAATTTTTGCATTACAGTTACAAGGCTTATGTAGACAACGTAACTAACGCAGGTGATTCGATTAACATCTATAGCTGTGGAAATCGCTTACCAAAATCACCACACGTTCGCTTTTAATAAAAACAAACAAAAAAAACCTTCTCAGTCATGCTGTTTCATATAACAGAAATTAGTAAATTTTGGCATTATCAGGTGACACCCGTTGTTCGGAGGAAACACGTGATAGTCTTCAGACCTCCCGACTGAGTTGTAGCAGTAGCCTTACTTTGGGAGCCCCCTAGTGACGGGGAGGAATTGGACACGACTAAATTAGGGAGAAAATCAGGGGAAAAAAAAAAAAAAAAAGGTTATCAGGTGATGCACGTCTAACATACAGTTTAAAAAAAAAAAAAAAAAAACTTTTATCCACGCCCACTGCCTGAGTCTGATCAAGTAAAGTTGATATGGTAAGTTAAAGTCTAATTATTTTATTATTATTATATATTTTTTAATGAAACCCAAAAAACTATTGATTTCCAAAATGACACACTAACTGGTGGTCATTTTATAAGGAATACTTGTACACATGTGGAAGCGACACTGATGCGACTCGAATGATAAAACAACGATGTGAGGAATGATTTCCAAGCACAGTTATAATAATAGTAATATACTGTACAGTATATTAAAAACTGTATTTTGTACTTAAACCGGTTATCTTTGTGTAATATTAAAATTTGTTTGATTTCAATCATTTAAGTGTAAAATAAAAAAGATTCTAGAAAGGGGCAAAAACCTTTTTTTTTTTTTTTTTTTTTTTTTTTTTTTTTTTTTTACGATAATGTATCATGAAAATGGACTTAAAGACGTCTCAGAATGTAATAATGAACGTTTATTTTATAAATATATAATATATCAGCCTTGTAGCTGGTGCACAGCTGAAGAAGTAAACATTCCTTGATTTATTAAGTATATTTTGGCCCAAAAGGGGGGGACATCATGTGTTTATTTATTCTGCCATGTCTTGCATACAACCATTTCATTCCTACTTGATTAATACTGTATATTGTTGCTATTCTGTGATTTTGATACCCCCACACACTTGACCGTAAACTTTTATCCGTCTCATTTTATCCAAAGGCCTTTTTCCAAGGAAAACTAAAGATTACTGGGAACATGGGAATGGCGATGAAGCTACAGAACCTCCAGCTGACACCAGGCAAAGCCAAACTGTGAAGAATTCCGGCTAAACTCCGTGGCCACAATCTACAATATATAAAATCTCAAACCTCAAGACGTATTACAGCCGGCATTTCAAATTAAGATATATCTAACTTTTGCAACAATATAAGATAAAGTCCTGAAGTCACTGAGAATGATGCACAGGTCGAGCTGCGACCAAGGTCATAGTTTCAACAGATTATAACAACTTTAACTCTTCTAAATTAGTCTCCAGATGCTAGCTTAATAAACAAATGGTTAACTCACATTTGTTCATTACATGATGGACTTACTGTACACTACACCACATAATGTGCCTCTTATACAGAGAATGATTATAATGATGTTTCATTACTAGTAATCCTTAGGGAGGATTGATCACGGTGAATCTAGTAAGATTATTACAGTGAGGTTGTGGTTATTATTAGTGAGGTTATTATTATTATTATTATTATAATAATATGAATAATACCACATTTTGATTGTTATAGCCTCTTTGTACTGTTAATTGTATATGCAGATTATAAAAAGCTAATTTTTAAAATAAAGATGCATTGTAACAAAGCTTGTCCTTTATGTGAAAATTTGAATGTAAGATTTGAATAGGACATTTAGTGTTAATGCGATACATCTGCATTGGAAAAGGAAATAACATTAATATAAACCTTTGATTGGAGTGAATTGTGTCATATATTCATGAAAGGTGATTAAATGCTAGCTAGCTAATGGGTTACTTTGCCAGCCACAGGAGATTCAGGGAATTTTTTTCGGCCTGTTGCAATTTTAAAACTTTTTAACAAAATCCGAAGTTAAGAATTACAGAATATTAGGCTTTATCCAAGTTATGCCACTGCCCTTTACATCAGACCTCAGTTTGGTGCAAGTTTAATACCAAGATTTTAGATGGATTGTTGTGTGGTAATTTATTTGCCCACCAGTCAATCATCATGATCTCAGTGTTAAGAGGATGCATTCCCCCCTTCCTCCCTCACCATCTGTTCTTGTCTCTCGCCAGTCTGCTGTTTTTGATGAAATCATGTTTCTTTTCATTCGATTAGGATTCGAGGTGAAAGACAAAAATGCCGCATCTTGGGTGTTTGTGGGAAAGTAAAAAATTTCACCCAGTTGACGTACGTGGAATGTCAACCATACGCGTCTAATAACATTACAATTTCCGCATTCATATACAACTGAAGTTGCTCTAAGGTCCAAACAGCTGCTTGTCATACAGAATAAATCACTACCTTCTGAAAAAGTTATATATATAAAAAAAAAAAGTACATAGTAGAAAAACACTTCCAACCAGTTTCTGCTTGAAAGAAAAAAGTGGGCTTACAATAAATAAAACAAGTAAAAAAAAAAAACCTTAAGTAATTTTTCTGTTAAATATTGTATGTGCTTTGCTTGTGATGTAGCACTTTCAAGGTCCATCGGAATTGGTTTAAAGTAAAATTGTATCTCTAATCACTAATGCACACCTTCAGAGCAAATGTCATAAAAAAAAAGGTGTATGAAACATTTTGATCCTATCCGTATCCATGTTCACCAGATGGGGCGCTGTAACGAGCTATAACTCATGTATGTATTAGAAATTTCCAGAGATTGGACCGGGTCATTTCATTTTCCTTTCAAATCTGCTGTCCATAGCTTTCATAGTCACATGCATTCAAACCTCTTCTAGCTGGCAATGGCAAATCTGCAGAACAGGATCAGATGACTAGCACGTAATCCTTGCGCACTCCTCTCACAACCACAAGAACTGAACGAGTCTAGACTTTGGTTTCCAGGCCACTCATGTCAATAGCGCAGTGATCTCGATTTCTAGTTCGGTCCTGGTCTCTCCTCTTGATGTGGTGTGTGGTCTTTTTGTGCTTCCTCTCTGACCTGATCCCTTCTTCGAGCTGTATGAGGTGAGCCACATCTGTGGGTAGACGTTCTGGCTTCCCGTGGTGCGCCAGAAGAGGATGGAAGCAGCCGTTGCTCTGATAGGACGCCGTCTGCTGGATGCTTACCATGGGCTTGGTTTCATAGATCAGAGGAATCTGCAATACGATACATAAATGAAGATCATGAGTGTAGCACTCGCGAGTTTTCAAGAAATCTTAATAGTCGTACTACAATGTTATGAAAACACATGATGCAGTGGTGAAACTATCATGGCACGTTATTGTCTCATTTTTTGTTACAAATCAGGAAGCTAAAAAATGTGACCAAATATCCTCAAACTTGTTTCCTTTCATCACATTTGCATGCGGAAGGCCTGGGTTCGAATCCCAGCAAAATCCTGGGCAAAACTGTTGTTTGGTTTGTCTGCTGTGGCGACTCTTCAGTGGGAGCAGTTGAAAGACTAACAACAACATCCAATCATTTCTGAAAAATGTACCTTTACATCCTACCATGCGAAGACTTTCCCCTGGCACTTCAAAACAGATTAAACTCATAACAGTAGTAGCACAACACAATTTAATAATGAAGATTACTAAGCTTCATAAAATTAACTGAGATGTTTACCTCTTCACCGTCCATCATAAAGTCTTTCCTGCATATATGTGCCATGATTCCTGTGGCCAGTGCGTCTCCCATCACGTTCACCATTGTCCTGAAACGGTCCCTGAAAAGTCCATAAATATATTTTCCTGTGAACCCACATTGTTAGTTTATACATGAAATGCACCATTGAATATTGTGAGTATGGACATACAGGGCCCAATCGACAGCAATGATTAATGTGATGTCATCAGTAGGAAGTCCCACTGAGGTCAACACAATCACCATCGTTACCAAGCCAGCCTGAGGAATCCCTGCTGCACCAATACTGGCTGCTGTAGCTGTGATGCTGGAAGATCAAAACCTGTGTTAGTGATATTATTATGCAGTTTTGTAAAAAAAAAAAAAAAACTTTTTTTACTTACCATACCTGATTGTGATGATCTGACCAAAGTCCAGCTCATAATTGTTGACCTGAGCAATGAATATCGCCGCAACGGCTTCGTAGAGTGCAGTGCCGTCCATATTGATGGTGGCTCCAACGGGTAAGACAAAGCGGATGATTCGCTGGTCAATATGGTTGTTCTCCAGGAGGCACTTGAAGGTGATGGGAAGTGTGGCAGAACTAAGGTGATCATCAGGAGAAAGATTCAATTATTCACTTAAATTCAATTCATTTAAGGCTTTCAACAGACACAGTTGAAGAAGCTTTATAGCAATCTGTACAGTACATAGAATATATAATGGGCTGGAACAGGATCTAATTGACACAACAACATTCTAGAATGGATGCACATCTGTTGGCGACTTGTTGAGTGAGTCTGATAGAACACTGCCAAGCACAATCACTGGACCGGAATATTGTAGACATGTGGACTTAATTGCAACAGCAGGTGACTAAACATCACTTAAATTGGAGCTAGTCAATAGGAACAGTGGAATAAACCAGACAGGAGGTATAAAAAGACCCTAATAATAGACCACTTATCATGATAAAGGACGAACTATCATGTTTTCACCTGGATGATGTAGCCAGTGAGATGAGCAGAGCCTGAAGAATGCCTCGGATGTAAACGATTGGGCTCTTTTTGGTGATGAAGAAGTACATGGCGGGCAGGATGAAGAGACCATGGACGATCAGCCCGGTAACCACGGTGATGGCATAGAAACCCAATTTCTTCCCCATTGCAGAAGGGTCGTCCATCTCCAAGATCTTGCCAGCCACCAGGAAGACGATCCCAAATGGGAAATACCTGCAAAATAGTGCAGTAACAGCTCTACCGATGGAGAAGAAAAACCACTTGGCGCCTGAATGATATGATATAATAAATTAATTAATCATGAGGAATGACATACCAGATAACTATGGCTACGATCTTCAGCACCGCTTCATTTAAACTCTGGCAGAAGTTGACCATCGCTTTGCCATTGGGTCCCATTCTTCCTAGCATGATTCCTTGTAAAACAAAATAGAAAAGTCCCATGGTGCCTTTACATTACATCCATCAAAGACCACTTCTTGGCTGAATTTTGATCATGATTGCATTTCAATGGAGCAAGTATAAGGGGAAGGCAGAAAGCAGGAACGCAAAGAAAACACTCCAGTCATCTCCAGGCAGTCGATACTGTTGCTGTAAACAGTATTTGTTTATAATTAGCACTGAGCCATGATGATTGTAAGACAACATGATTACATGTTGCAAAGGTCATGTTTTAACCACATGGACCAATGAATATTGATGCAAAGTTTCCTTGCATGTTCAGAGACATACTTTTCTCAGGATCACAAACTATGCTCCACCAACTGGTTTAAACAATGTGACTACATGGTTTGTTTAGAGAAACTATAAATTACAGACCACAGATTTAATACTACTTCAGAATAAAATACTTCCAGAAGATAAAAAACAAGTAAATACATATACAGTAGCATGCAAAGTGACATGAGAATTACATCATTTGGATTGGCTCAGTCAAGGCTCTGGGCTACTGTATGAAAGGTTGTAAGAGCCACTGCTGGGTTCTTTCTTGTCCAGTTGTATGATGAATGTAAGATGTATATCTTACGTTCCAGGTGTTGTATACTGACATGGGATTCTCTTCCTTCTTACTACCTTTGGCTAAACCCATTTTATGAACAAATGCACACAAGTGTGAGTAAGGGTTTCAACATCGTGCACCATCATTCATCATTAATTGCATCCTGGTGGAGAATCTACAAATGTCACTCATGTTGTTTTTCTACATGGATGCTTGCAGTACTCCCTGCTTTAAGACCTCTGCTTGTGTGTGCATATCCATCAGACCACGGACTATGGATGATGGTATGTAATCATCATAGACTGAGAGACAGAATGAATGAAACAGAATATTCCATTAGAAGAGAAGCAAATGACATGAATTTACCCATCGTAGCTGAAAATATGACAATCCCCAGGACGTTCATGCCCTCGCTGGTGCCGGGCAGCGTCCTGAAAACCACTTCTGGAGGTGGCGTTAGGTCCAGAGAGAAGCTCTGAATGTCTGTCCCATTGTCGTCTTGGATGCCGTATATAAAAACGCGCCTGGTTGGGGACTCTGTCAGGCCCTGGCTCACAGTGGGCTTTGGCTTTAAGATGGGGATACTCTGGCTGCGGTACTATTAAGGCAGATAGGGATATAACAAAAGCCTGTTATCATAGTAAAGGATGAACCTGTGATGTGTCGCATTTTACTCTAAAGTTACAAAGGTTATTATGATATCTCACCTGTTGAAAAGTAGCTTGAACCAGGTTGGCAGGAAACATGTTACTAGTGGAGTGAAAGTCATAACAGCAATAAAAATGTTAATATAAAGAAAGTTTACAGTAACACAATTCTCTAAATTAGCCATCACTATAGAAACCCTTAAGTATTAGAAAATGTGAACAATGACACTCTCTCTCATTCTCTGTACCACTTATCCTGTACAGGGTCACGGGAAGCCTGGAGCTAACCCTAACCCTAGGGAACTTAGGACACAAGGCAGGACACACCCTGGACGAGCTTGCCAGTCCACTGCAGGTCACAAGCACCCACAATGGGGAATTTGTAAATGTCAAATTGGGGAAGGAAACTGGGGTACATGGAGGAAACCCATCAAGCATGCAGAGAACATGAAAACTCCAGACACACAAACTGGAGGTGGGACTCGAACCCTCAACCCTGGAGTTTTCCAAATAGTTGTCAAGTCCATATGGCTAAAGTGAACAGAAATCAGGTCATGGAACCACACACGATTTCGACAGGATGGCCAGAACACATCACCACCACTGGATGCAATACCATCACCTTTCTGAGCGTATACAGCAGGACACATTAAAAAGGAGGCACCCTAAGTAGTGCTCCCCTTCTTATGGGAATCTTCTCATGACTCATGCCTTTCATGTCCTAAATTGACTCTTTAAACTGTAAATCCCAGGTTAACTTGTAACCTGGACAGATCTTGGTCTAATATCTCATTCTGCTGCCTGACTGCATTACTAACCCACTGACTCTGTGGCTGTTTTAGGTTAAAGCCAGACTCCTGTTGCATAATGTCCTGCTATTCTTCGACTAACTAGAGTATTTCGCTCTAAACATGTGTGGCTCTAACAGCCAGGAATGAAGAAAAGATCCACATTAATCATAATTTATCCCCATCAAGTCCAGACTTGTGTTTATTGGTGTTGCAAAAGCAAAGAAGTGAAATAGATCCACTGATTTCAATACTCAGATTACGTAATGCTTAATCCTGATGCTATTTCCACATGAGGCATGATTGCATCATTTCCACTTCAATGGTTTTCAGCTGTCATGTTAGTAGGTTGTTCTGTACCTGAGTACACTCGAGCATCTAAAGATACAATCCGATACAGTAGGTGGCAGTATGCACATAGTCACTTTGTGTCAAGAGTGGAGTCAACCTTCACATTATGCCTACGATTATTGATATTTTGGAAACAATGCCACCTACCTTTCTACTACGGATGGGATTGTCATGTGGAGACAGGTGCATTGGAAATAGTGGTCCATTACAATACATGTTTTGGTACACTTAGGTTTCAAATCCGCTTTGGACTGTGCCATTACTTTTTCAAGTTTAGGCGTAGACATGGGTTGAGTTGTCTCCAAAATCTGGTCCGTCTGTGCTTCACCTTCACCTGTGAGTCCCTAGTGTGAAATCAGCCTTAGAATATAAGAGGCTACTTTTCATTTTTAAATAATGCATACAAATTCTTTGAAACTGTAAATGCACTCGGGTTGCACGATGACATAGTGGTTAGTACTGTGGCCTCGCACCTCCAGGGTGGAGGGTTTGATTCCTGCCTCAGGTCTGGGTGTGAGTACCCTGCCATGAACTGGCACCCTGTCCAGGGTGTACCCTGCCTTGTGCCCCGAGGCTCCAGGCCTCCCGTGAATCTCAACAGGATAAGCGGAAAGGAGAACGAGAGAGTGAGTGAAAATGCACTGGGTCACCTTGAATGCAAGAGACACAAACAGTGCCATGTTCTTACCGGATGAGGTCAAGCAGAGCGTCAGCAGAACTCATGATCGGCTTGCCGCTGTCCTCCGAGTCCTCTTTCTGTGCCGCTCCGCCTGGGTGGATGATGATCACCAGGATGATGCCGACCACTACAGCCACAAACGTGGTCCACAGGTAGTAGGAGATGGTCATGATGCCCAGGCGGCTTGAGCATTTAGCATCCAATGCTGCCAGACCGGACATCAAACTGGGGATAAGGGGTTGAGGAATAAAATAACAGAAATAAACTTTACTCTCAGTCATGGTTCATTTGATTCTGAATACTTTTGGACCATCTGGAGATTTACTCCTGTGTACCTCTACCTTCACAGGAGCATTACATTAATCCTGAACGTTTTCTGCCCGAATCAGTGTGATTTTGTGATACACTGATTTTTTGTTTCGAGTTTCGACTATAAGTTTCCTCTCGTGAGCTACTTTGCCTCTGCTTTACTGCATCCTGCTTCAGTTGCTGCTTGTTTCTTGGTCGTTCTGCCTTCATTAAGTGACAAGCAGCTCAACTGGGTTAAGTGCTTGACAATTAAGAACCTTTCCTTAAGAAGCTCTTGGGATGCTTTCACGCTGTGTTTCGGGTCATTATCCATCTGTACTGTGAAGCGCACTGCAGCATTTGACAAAATCCGAGCTGAAATTAGAGCTCTGTACACTTCATCCAGCTAATTCTATCAGCTGTTACGTCATCAATAAACAACCGGTGTGACCCGGTTCCATTGGCAACAGTACACGTCCATGCCATAACCATGCCTCCACCATGTTTAAAGGATGACATTTAATACTTTATAACACAAGCCCTTCCTTGCCTTCTCCATACTTACTGTATCTCATTTTAGGACCAGTTAGTCTTGGTTTCTTCTGTCTAAAGAATCTGACCAGGGTATTTAGGAGTTGTTGCTTTTTTTGGTCTTTCTGTGCTTGAGTGGTCCCAGTGGTTTGCATCTTAAGCTAAATGTGTTTTTATGCTCATAATGGTGTTTAAAGGTTGCCGCCATTGACACCGATACTACTGCCTCCTCCATAGTGTTCTTGACTTGCTAAATGTTCTGAATTCTGCGATCATCTACTGTTGTTGTCCTCAACGTCTTCTAGTGTTCCTGAGCAGTGCTTTTTTGTTTTTAAGAAAGTATCAAATTGTGGACATAGTTTTTCTGGTGCACAGCTGGTTGCTAAATTCCCACATGCCACTTTTTAAATCTACTTCTGTTCTCTTCATTTATTCCCCTCAGCCAGAAAAGATGCCCGAATCCCACTGTGACAGGCGCACCAACCCCTACTTCAATCCTCTTTGAAAGAAACAGCTTGAAAGGCAGAAAATAGCCACTTTCTCAAAAATTCCTTCCCACAATTCCATTCTACACAGAAAACCCCCCCCCCACGAATGATTTTCAGCATCAGGATTTAGAGGTGCAATTTACAGAAACACTGTTTTCAATGTAATAAAACGTCTGGATGCTTTGTTTTTGTATTTCGCAAGGTCTGACATACAGTACTGATCCTAACACGAAATTATGCCAAAAGCTTATTAATTGAACCCAATGCACGTCTTGATAAACGATTAAACATCAGCATGAAAATAGCTTCTAATTAATACAGTTAAGTAACTTGGCGCGTGAGCCGGGTGTGGCTCTTACAGTACCTGGAGACAACGAGCGGTAGGATGAGCATCTTGAGCATCCTCATGAGGAGCTCTCCGGGGAACTGGAAGTACTTCACCTCCTAAACAAACAGAACACAGAAGCTTTTATAAGTCAACAGTCTCGTATATAAATGAAGACACGCTGTAATTTGCTAAGTCTACAATATCATACCTACTGTACTGGAAGTGCCAGGTCAATTTGTATTGCCATTCTATAAATATCATGATTTAAAAAAAATATCCCAACTAAATATTTTTTTTTCAGATTTTGTTAAAATTCTACTTCTTCTCACATATGCTGCTGCCTGCCAATGTGTTCATATTTTACCGTAGGACAGTAGAGGGACTGCACTGTTTTATACCAGCTCAACTGCAAAAATTCATTAAAAATAATTAATTATGGAGTCGGCACGGTGGCTTAATGGTTAGCACTGGCGCCTTGCACCTGCAGGGTTTGGGTTTGATTCCCGCCTCAGGTCCATGTGCATGGAGTTTGCATGTACTCCTTGTGCTTGGTGGGTTTACTCCGGTTAGGCTCATTGGCGTCCCAAAATTGGCCGTAGTTTGTGAATGAGCGTGTGTACAGTATGTGTGTGTGCCGTGTGATGATGAATTGTCACACTGTCCAGGGTGTACCCCGCCTCGTGCCCTAAGTCTCCTGGATAGGCTCCAGGTCTCTCATGACCCTGAATACAGGATAAAGTGGTACAGACGATGACGATGAGTGAGTGATATTGAAGTGATACATGAATTGGCGAAACAAAAGAATTGCTATACGTAAGGGAATCACATTTTTATTTTTTTTTGTAATTAGTGCTATGGACACCAAATTGAAGAAATAAAAATTAATTGAATGTTTATGCCTCGCCCATAGGGCCGCGTCTTTCTATACTGTATATCAGCTACTAATGAAAAATCATAATGTTAAGGGGTAAACTACACAGAGATGATTTCAGTCATATGCTTTCAGCTGCAGATTCGAAACAAATGCCGAAGTTCATTTAGTGCATTTAAAATGAAGATAAACAACCATTATGGTCTCATTTCCTGCTTTGCCTTAATGACATTCTCTGCTTTTCCTCCGATTTCTCTTTTAGGCAAATGCACTTGACCTTTAGAGGGTTTACAGATAGAACATAAATACATAAATATGTAAATAAGGCGGACCTGTTCAGAGAGTTGTTTGGAACGCAGGAAGAATCCCAGCAGGCACCCGACCACAACGGCCAGCACAGACAGGATGAGGAGGCCGTTCTGCGTGCATACGTTCTTCACCCGGCTCCACATCGCGCCCAGGGACATGGTGTCACGCCGTCTTTCCAATTACACACGAGTCAATTCCGGAAGTCCGAACCAGACATACACACATGCAGAGAGAGTGAGGATGGAGAACCGTCCGTGCAAGAAAATACAAATCCACCCTTGGTGACTGTTTATAAGAGCAAATCCCATCACACTGTCTTGGAATATTCAGTCTATCACTTTCTTTATTTCCTTCTTAGGCCACTACGGAGCTCCTTGACAGCTGGCAGTACTGACCTGGAGTTAATGCCAGCGATCCTATTAGAGATTCTGGAGCTGGATTAAGGATCTGTGAACAGTTGGAAAAGAGGCTGTATGTACTGTAAGCTTAACCGAAACCAATACTGAAGCACATTGTCTTAGAGATCGATCAGCTCCACAGCTCCATCCCACAATCCCACAATCAGAGCAGCTCAGGATACGGTGCATCTATATTCCGAATTGTTCCGTTTGTGTAATTTGGTGTTCTTTTGTTCTAAATGCGGTGGCGCGGTGGTGTAGTGGTTAGCACTGTCGCCTTGCACCTCCAGGGTCTGGGTTCGATTCCCCGGCCAGGCTCGATTCCCGTCTCTGTGTGCATGGAGTTTGCATGTTCTCCCCGTGCTTGGTGGGTTTCCTCCGGGTACTCCGGTTTCCTCCCACAGTCCAAAGATATGCAGGTTAGGCTAATTGGCGTTCCCAAATTGCCCATAGTGTGTGATTGGGTGTGTGAGTGTGTGTATGTGTGTGTGTGCCCTGCGATGGATTGGCACCCTGTCCAGGGTGTACCCCGCCTAGTGCCCGAAGTCTCCTGGGATAGGCTCCACGTCCCCCGCGACCCTGAACACAGGATTAAGCTGTATAGAAAATGAATGAATGAATGAATGAACTATGGATACTCCACATAACAACAGATCACACTAGCCATATCAGTAGATGGAAATGTTATTATTTCTTATGCAAATCTGCCAACAGTCCAGGAATGGATCATGAATGTTATCTAATTACTTTATGCATCTAGCGCGTACCCAGCCTTGTGCCCAGAGTTCCCTGCGAGAGACTCCATGCCTGCCATGACCCTATACAGGATAAGATAATGGATGGATGCTTACCAGCTATTTTATACATACTGATGTGAATTCATTCTTTCAAAGTGATTGACAATGGTGTAAATAGCAAAAGATGGAAAAAAATAAAAAACCAACAACAACAAACCCAAAACAAACATTACTGAGTTTATTTGTTAGAATGTTAATAGCAAGGACTTCATAGAGTCTGTTTTAAACACTGCACTTAATGATGATGTGTACGTCATTTGTTTCCACGGTAACTCTACATGTGGCGTCTCTCCGTGTAATTGTTTCAAACACTCATTTATCATCTTAAGCGCGCATTTGTCAAAGCTGTCGCTTGAGCAGATTAATGTTTCTCCAACGGTGAGGAAAATAATCATGCTGCACAACCATCAAGGAACTGCATGATCTTTAAATCCCTTTTCGGGTTTTTGTTTGAAAAAAAAAAGAAAAAAAGAATCATGCCTTTCACAGTTTAAAATTCGCTTGGGGAAAGAAAGTTGTCAAATGGATGCTGCATGTCCTGTAAACTGCTTTTTCTCTGTCATGACAAAAAAGTACTGCTTTCTCGATACAAAAGCAATTTCAAGCTGCTGGTGCCAAGTACCTGAGGACACATAGTGTTAATGGTTGTGCTTTTAGTTTCTGTATTCGCTCAAGGTTGTTTTCCCTGCCAGTAGAATCATTCATGCACGCTGTGGAATGTCATTGAACTGCGAACAGCGGTCTTTCATCCGAAAGGAAAAGAGACATAATACAGTACGCCAAGTCTAGTAAAGCAACTTTCCATTAAGAGAGCACAGTTGTTGCTTAGGTATGTGCGTAATGCTTTTCAGTTGAAAATAAAGTGCTTATACAATAACATAAATCACATAGCAACACAATGTGCTAGTCGTATTTATAAATGGAGGTAATTATACAAGATCTTCAGAGTGGCTTTTATTATTCATTCATTCATTCATCTTCTATACCGCTTTTCCTGTGATCAGGGTCGCGGGGGACCTGGAGCCTATCCCAGGAGGCTTTCGGGCACAAGGCAGGGTACACCCTGGACAGGGTGCCAATCCATCGCAGGGCACACACACACACACACACACACATTCACCCATCCATTCACACACTATGGTCAATTTGGGAACGCCAATTGGCCTAACCTGCATATCTTTGGACTGTGGGAGGAAACCGGAGTACCCGGAGGAAACCCACCAAGCACGGGGAGAACATGCAAACTCCATGCACACAGAGACGGGAATCGAGCCTGGCCGGGGAATCGAACCCAGACCCTGGAGGTGCAAGGCGACAGTGCTAACCACTACACCACCGTGCCGCCGGCTTTTATTATCCTTATGAAATAAGCAGTAAGCAGGAAGTACGATCACAGATCCAGAGTACTGAGAAATCTTTCTACCTTGATGGCAAACCAAGCCTCGGGTCTGTGTGTGAGAAGTTTACATGTTCTCCTTGTGCTTAGTGGGTTTCCTCCGGGTACTCCTCTGATATACAGTACTTTACTGTATATAGAGAAATAAAGGGAATTTCTGGTGTTGGTGAATGATTGTGTGTACACTTCTCACAGACAGAGGCGTCTCTTTCGCAAATTGGCGGAAAAAGTTATCGGCCGATTTTCAAGCATCAGGTGTTCCACTTGTTCACGGGAACGACCTCAGTGGGCTCCAAGCCACCTCGGCCGGGATCGTCAGTCACTTACTCTAATTTAACCTAATCTGCACGTCTTCTATTATCGCAGCTGTAAAACCTTGTTCCCCCACCAGCCTCTTATTTTTATACTAAACATAATATATTTATAATGAACATACTTGCTTCTGACATGAATGAGAAACTGGAATGAACTTGCTAGCTGTTACAAAGGGGTTAAACTGGAGACTCATTCCACATACTTCTGTTTTCGTTGCCCCCACCCGAAGGTTTATTTTAAGCTTTAGATTATATAAAGTGTCTGTCATAATGTCAGAGTTGATAACGTCTTAATAAATTGTAAACGTGTAACTTGCAGCTGCACTGTTGTCTTCTGTACAGCTTCTGACCAATCAGGATCCAGAATTCAACAGCACAGCGGTATAAAGCCTTTTCGTGCCTGACAGCCAAGATTATTGCTTGGAATATGATGTGCTTTGAACAGGGGTGTGACATTAGTGCAGTACGTTTTCAGCACTGAGTCGTTTGAAAGAAGCTGAGGACACTGAAAAAGCGTTTCCCTAAGGGGTTAGGTTAAAGTACTGGGGATTGCTGATTGCTGAAAAGTGAAAGGAGAGAGAGAGAGAGAGAGAGAGAGAGGTGTGTGGGTTGATTGAATGAGAGGAATGAGAATGAGTGCAGTGTGCTCGAGTTACTACACCGTGGAGAAGGAGCTGGTGAGGTCGTTCACGTGTCCGAAAGCCGGCGGAGACGAGCGCGCACAGTTCTGCTGCGGCTTCAACGACATTAAATACTGCTGCGAAGATCCCAACAGCTTCTTTCCCTATGAGTACGGATACATGTGGTGGCTCAGGTAAGGAGCTGTTCATGCACTTCGACAACACAAAGGCTCTACTGCTTCAAAAGCTGGTCGTTCCTTAGTATCTATCTTGATATAGAGATCTTAAATGATTTAATGCCATATGGTTATCAAAAGAGTTTCTAATTTCCTTTTCTTGTTTATAATTTTTTTTATACACAGCTTGGCACACACAGTGCATCATCAGAATCAACAAAGCCTATTAGAAAACTTCAGAAATTACAGAAATTAGCACAAACTTCTCTGGCTTGATGATTCCTCTACACATGAACCATTTTAAAATTAATATAGAACTTTTAGTTTTATATAGATATAGGCAAAAAGCAATTATATGCTATAATTAGTTTATAGAGTAATACTTTTTAAAGAGTAAATTGCACTTTTTTTGTTTTTGTTTTTGAATTCAAGACAAATACATCAGATAGAATGTATATTATACATAATGTGTTTATTTATTTGTTTATTGCATATCATTTTTTATATACTTTAATAAAGTGCATGAAAATAATGTTTGATTTAATATTACATTATACTTACAGACTTAATTATTATTATTATCATCATTAATCATAATAATAATAATAATAATAATAATAATAATAAATCCAGGAACCTCAGTAGTCCAACAAGAGACCATGGAGGCCAGTAGTGACCATTATATTTATTTTCACACTGTGGACAACTGGGAATGCCAATTAGCCTAATCTGCATGTCTTTGGACTGTAGGATGAAACTAGAGAACCCGGAGGAAACCCACAAATCATAGGAAGAACAAGTTAGCTCCATGCACACAGACCCAAAGCAGGAATCGAACCTGGACCCTGGCAGGTCACAAGGCAACAGTGCTGACCACTATGCCACCTGCTGCTGCTAATAATAATAATAATAATAATAATAATAATAATAATAGAAAAAAATGCTAGTTTGCTTTTTTTTTTTTTTCATTTTTGCTTAAATTTTTCTTTGCATAAACCTTACATTAATTTTCAACTTTCCTTTCAGGCACATGAACTTTACAAAAGGTTTAAATGTACAACTTATCACAGTTTATCATCTTCACATTTGTCTTGTTCACCAATGTGTGATTTACTGCCATTGAAATTTAGAATTGACAAAAATCGAAAAAACTTTAATTTAAATTATGGTCCTTAAAAAAAAAAAGTTTTCAGCTTAAATATTAGTCAGATCGTGTGCACTTCCCCCCTTTTATGCAATTTAAATGCAAATAAAATAATACCCCCATGGCCCTTTGTGGACTCGTATGGACTTACCTGAAAAATGTTGAGAAACAAAATAAAAAATTGTTAAGTTTCAGTAGCAATTAATTTATTGTGTGTGAATGTATGAGTGGTAAAAGTCTTTACACACAAGGAACGGCATGAATCAATGGCATGAAAAAGAACAAACTTCTTGAAAAGCAAAAATGTGAGTTTCTAAAAAGTTGCGCTACTACTACCGTTGTGCTAAATGGATAATAATCGACATAAAGAGATGACCTTGTGATAATTCTCCTCAATACAGAGTGAACAAAATTTGCAATGATATCCACCTCAATGGCAGCGTGGTGGCAAAGTAGTTAGCACTGTTGTCTTGCATCTGCAGGGTTCAGGTTCAACGCCTGCCCCACAGTCTGTGTACATGGAGTTTACATGTTCTCCCGGTGCTTGGTGGGTTTCCTCTGGGTTCTCCGGTTTCCTCCCACAATCCAAAGACATGCACATGAGGCTAATTGGGATTCCCAAATTATAATTTGCCCGTAGTGTGAATGTGTGTGTGAATGTTGTAAAAATGGGAATAAATACAATGGACATTATTGGCCTCCAACTCTCCCTACTGTAGTTGGACTACAGAGGTTCTTATGCCTCTTTTCCACTGCATAGTACGGCACGACACGGTTCAGTTCAACTCACTTCGGTTCGGCTCAGTTCGGCTCGGTTTGCGCTTCCACTGCAGTTTAGTAACGCTTTAGAGTTGGCGGGATTACTCAAGTGTCGTTTAGCTGCGGCGCCTCTACTGCCGTGACGTAAACGCACAACAAACAAACACACAACAATGGAGCATATCGACGGCATGGTGTTCTTCATTCTCGGCATGTGGATGTTTTTAACAGCGAGACGAAGGAGTTTGTTTCAAAAGAGGCTGATGGCAGTCAAAGAAAATTTTTGGTTAATACAAAAAGGTGCGTCCGATCCTTCTCTGGCTGTTTCTAAATATAGCGGTTCTGTTGTGTCTCGTGTCGCAAGTTCGTTGACGCAGTAATGACGATTTTCTCCGGCCAATCAGTGACCAGCAGAGTTTACACGTCACGTTTTGGTAACGGTTCGGCGCGCTTGGAACCTCGGCTGAGGTGGTACTAAAAAAAGGACCAGGTACCAGGTACTGTTCCCAGTGGAAAACCCCCCAAAAGTGAGCTGAACTGAACCGTGTCGTGCCGTACTATGCAGTGGAAAAGCGTGATTAGATGGAACCTTCTTAGTCCTTAGTGCTAGCCTTTAAATCAAAGCTGCCTGAATTTATTATCACTTTCAAATTTCTGTCTATTTATCTGTCTCCTGCTTTTCTCCCTCTCTGTAGTATTGGTGCTCTCATAGGTTTGTCCATTGCTGCAGTTGTTCTCTTGGCTTTCCTCATCACAGTGTGTGTTCTCTGCATCCTCTTTATCAACACTAAGCCTAGTCAGCTGGACAACGGCCTTCCTCTCCGCGAGCTGGGTCGGTGAACATCATGCCAAACCCATTTCACACACACACACACACACACACACACACACACACACACACACCTGCATAGAAGGAAAATGGGGACGTATGACATATTTACTACTTTTGGGGACACTGCTTTCCAGAGGGAGTATTAAAATAATAAACAGTGATTTGTGGTATTTGAGAGATGAACACCATCACTCAGGAGTTTTGAAACCCTTTTTTAAACACCTGAAATTTGTACTTCACTTCGGGGACATGTATTATTTAGATCAAAAATGGGGACAAAGTGAAACACACACACACACACACACACACACACACACACACACACACACACACCTGACTCTGCAGACATTTCAGGACTTTGGGTCCACTTTGGAGACAATATTAAAAAACAATCTCAAGATTGTTGTAGAAAGTTTTACCCAATATAAAAAACAACAATGTTGTGAATTTTTGAAAAATGATTTCTTGGGTTTAATTTTAAATACATGCACTGAAAACCAGGAATTTTAGTGAAAATAGCATGTTGAATAAAAGCAAGTAAAGTGCTACGAAATCAGGTGTGTACCACATACTGTACCAGCACTTTATACAAGTTGTTAAAAGTCTTAACAACTTAAAATAAATGAGCAAATGTAACCAAGTATTTAAAGTCAGTTTAATATAACTGAGGGCAATAATGCCACAAAATTGAATTTGAGACTTTCGTAACAATGCTTCCTCAGCATTAGGGCTTCCAACTCATCTTCCTCTTGCTCCTCAGTACTGGATGATGAGATATCACTGTGTTTTTTATTCTTTTTAAATTAGTCCTGTCCAATTCTTTTTCCCCGATTTTCTCCCCAATTTAGTCGTGTCCAATTCCTTCCCGTCACTAGGGGGAGCTCCCACATTAAGGCTACTTACTACCATTCGACACCAGTCGACCTCTTCTTTTCGAACTGCTCGCTCACGCACTGTTGGGGGGAAGCATCACACACTCGGAGGCCAAGCGCTATCCGCTCCCTCCGCGTAGGGCGTAGAGCCATGTGATTAATGTGGGAGCACTAAATACCTCTCATCCCTCCCCTCTGAGAGAGCTCGGCCAATTTAGCTCTCTCGAGGCCTCCGGCTGTGAGAGGTTACAGCATCACCCGGGAACCGAACCAGCGATCTCCGGATGATAGGGCGAGCACTTCACCACTGCGCCACTCGAAGGCCGGATATCACTGTTTAGTTTTTTCTAAAAAACAACACCAAAAAAAAGCCCTCACCACCATCAGTAACATTATACAACATATCTTTTCACATTTACATTCAGAAAGATCTGTATTCCCCAATTTTGTGAAATCTTATAGGATATTAAGTGCTTGTCTTACAGTTGTATGAAGTATTAACATCAGGGGTGCCAACAACTGTGATTACAAGCCTAGGAACACATCTTAACCAGGGGTGCTAATGATGAGTGGAACTGTATGTATTGCATTTATATATGTACAGTATTTGCACAAAGCAGCTTAATCCCAGTGATCATATCCCATTGAAAAATTAAGGATATAAAACGCATATATATAAAATTAGTTTTTATATAAATGAACAATCAGGTGGAACTAAACTGTGTGAAAAGACACATAGGATTGTGGCAGATTGTTATTGCATTTTTAAAATGATTACCTCTGTAGGAATTGTTGCCGTAGTGTGTTTTGATCATGAAGTGTCCTTTCGGAGAAGGTACTGAAGCTCCATCAGCATTTTCTTCCACCGCCAACTGCAAATCATCATGTAGTCAATTAGCTGTAACAAGTAAACAATAGATTTGGACAGTGTTAGTGTAGCATAGTAAACAACACCTATTAGCTGTAAAATATATCACTGTTGGGTCAAAATGAGGGCAGTACACACATCTAAGGAAAAGTAAATAAAATTAAGTAATTACATGGAACTACACTGAACTAGGGCAAGCTTCAGAGACCGAGGTGTCATTGCTATGAAAGTTTGATGGACCTGCGTCTCAGAGTTATGAAGGTTGTGAAGCCTGGTGTGGTGGTGGCTTTCTACCCTGGCTGAGACACGCTGCAAATTTTAGTTTTTTTGGGTTGAAACATTTGAATGTTATGCTTTAAAGCTTTTGCCCAACATCTGCAAGCCGGGCTGGGATCCTGAGTGTGTGGTCAAGGGACACGTTTTATTGACTTGCTGTAGAAACCCTGATGTTTTTTTGGCATCAAGAGCGGTGTCTAATCTTGCTGGATAATTAGGTTGGTACAGTATGTGTACTCCAAATATTGTGGTTATTGTGAGCAGGTTAGATATATTGTTTGTTATTTTATTTTGATTGTGTAAAGCTGCTTTGCAACAATGAGAATTGTTAAAATTTTTGAAAATTTGTTAAAGGCATTTTGCAACAAAATTGCTATTGTACATCTCAGTTGTTTCTATGCGGAAACTGCTTTTGGCACCAGACCCGAACCTCTTACAATAACGTCCAAATAGTTTTTTCCAATCTTCTAGATTTTTTTGATTGGCACAACAGGAGACGCTGCTCTCCATTGTGATGTGACGTTTGCATTGGTTTGTGCAAAAAAAAAAAAAAACCCTGAAGAATTAGTGAGACAGCATTTCATAAAGTTCGCTGTTACATATTTCACATTATTACTGATATTGTAAAAGTAATTAGGTTTAGAGGCAATTTATGTTTCACATAGGGCCAGGCAGGTTTGGACAGCAAATCCCTTTTTTAAAAACTGAATTTTGTATTTACTTGGGTTACCTTTCTGTTTGATGATCATTTAAGTGTGACAAATATCCAAATGAATATAAAAATCTAAAAAAAAAAAAAAAAAAAGACATTGTTACACTACTTTCTATAGACAGTTGTTACTTTTTTCACACAAAATATTGCATCTAGATACCTATAGTAAGAAAGAAAGTGCAATTTAAAATTTCCGTTTGGATCAATAAAGCATCCATGTGTTCAGTGATAGCCAGTTAGGAACTTTTGATGTTTAGAAGTAAAACTTTTATGTGTTTTATTTCACATCACCACACCAAATATGACTTTTGCATACTTATTGAAATTTTGCATACCTTTACACCACTAGCATGCTTACATCACTTTTCCTATTTACTCAATACAGGTAAACAAAGGCATCCCATAAAGCTTTGCTAGTGCACCTCCTGAATTTAGAATATTGTTAGAAATATAATTGTCTTTCATTATTTAATTTAAAAAGTAAAACTCTCAGATCTTCCAGGTTCTTTACATGCAACGTGAAATATTTCAAGCCTTTTTTGTTTTGAAGATTGGAGCTTACACTTCATGACAATCAAAAATCCAGTATTTTAATATATTAGAATATTTAATTTAGCATTTGAGTAAATTACTATTCATACAAAATAAATACAGTGTATCTCTCAGTCTAGTTCAGTACACGGATAGGGAATATTGTTGACTTGATAGTTGTCAAAAAGACAATCATCCACCCCTCCACAAGGAAGATAGGCTACAGAAAAATCTGCATTGAATCATATTAATGGAAACTTGACTGGAAGGGAAATTTGGTAGGAAAAGGAGCACAAGCAACAGGGATGATTTGTAGAGAGATTGCCAAGAAAAAGTGATTCAAGAGCTTCACAAGGAGCTGAGTGAGGCTGGAGTCAGCCAAGGCTGGAGCATCAAGAGCCACCACATAAAGATGTCTTCAGGATATGGACAACAACTGTTGCATTTCTAGTATCAAGCCACTCCTGAACCAGAGACAATGTTAGAAGCGTCTTGTTTGGCCTAAGGAGAAAAAGAACTGGACTGTTGCTCAGTCGTCCAAAGTCCTCTTTTCAGATGAAAGTAAAATGTACATTTCATTTGGAAATCAAGGTCCTGGAGTCAGGAGAAAGAAAGAAGAGGCACAGAATCCAAGTTTAAAGTTTCCATTGCCTCCATGCCAGGCCGTATTGATGCAGTAATTCATGATAAGGAGCCAAGTACTGAGTGTATACATAAACATATGTTTTCATAATTTCTGTACTGTAAACTCCTGTAGAGCTTTCTTGGTTTTCATGAGCTTCAAGATGTAATCATCAAAATGAAAACCAAAAGGCTTAAAATATTACACTTTACATACACTTTAATCAATCTAGTATATGTATTTGTTATGTTATGTATATTAAAGTTTCATTTTTATTATTTAAAAAGAAAATTTACCTTTTTACAAGTTTTTGGAGATGTACTGTATATACTGTAAAATGTTTATACCACATTTAAATCAAATAACATTTGTATTGCAGTACATCTGTCATATGTTAGACAGAAGGTATCTGTATTAATAAAATTTAAAGAATAGGATTAAATAAACACAGAGAGAGAGAGAGAGAGACGGGGAGGGAGAAAGAAATTGGTTTGAGGTTGTAACATTAATGTGTAGAATCAGTGTGTAGCATCAGCCGGGTGAACAGGTTTGAAGTCGTGCTACATTTAAACATAACCTTTAGTGTAGATTGATAAACATTATTAATGTATTATAATTATTTCTAACAATCACACAAATTAACCAACAATTCGGGAATTGTTTTCCCCTAAAAATTATGAAGGCTTTTCATCAATGAATTCATCTTTATTTACCATAAACAAATTCACAATTAACACTTCCTGGTCTGGATAATTAGACTCTGATTGGTCAGTTTGAATCACCTGACCGGATATACAGTAGATACGCTTCGTTTGCTCCGCACTGCCCCTAGTGGGAAGGATATATCGCAGACTATATATTTACCGCACACTTCCACTAGAGGCACTGCGGAGCAAATACACCTGGGGGAGGTGCACGCTAGGGTACCAGTATACTTTTTTGGCCTCCTGAACACGTTTAGAATGCTAAAACAATTGTGTATGTCCCCAATTGTCGAGAGGTCCCCAATATCAACTGGTGTGTACTCTGATAATTGTCCCCAATTTTCACCTATGCACGCACACACACACACACACACACACACACACACACACACACACACACACACACACACACACTGTGCAAAATGCTCAAAATGCTTTACAATGCCATTATAGAATAATTAACACTTGTACAGATTTATCTATTCAGATAAATTCTAAGAAAATATCATAATTCTAAGATTTTTTGGGGGAATTTCATCACTAGGAGCAACTTTTAGGCTTAAGAAGCTTTGTGAATACGGGCTCAGATCACATTAAATGACAAATTAATGCAGAAAACCTTGAAATTCCAAACGTTTTGCATAATTTTTTCTTGCCACTGTACTGTATATACATTCTTTCAGAAATGTAAGAAAGTGTGTAATACATCATGTGACCCCTTTTCTAATGACTATTTGTGTTACTTCTCTTATGTGATGCAGGCTACTGTGAACCGAGTCCTGCTCCCAACTATTCCACCGGACCTCAGGGTTTGCGCAAACATTTCCCAAACATGTAGCAAACTGCACTGTGCCGAGCAGCTTTAGGGACACCATGGCCAGAGTGAATACTGAAGGGCTGTCGTAGGACCCCTGTCACCTAGCAGGTGCTTTTATCCAATCAAAGTCAGAATTCAAGTCAAACCCCAGCCTAAGCAGCTGATTGTTAATGGTCCTGCTTAAGGGCTTAGTGGTGCTTTGGACCTTCTGGGATATCCACCTGCCACCTTCCAGTTTTTAGCACAGGAAAAAATGAATATGACAAAAATTGCACCACAGTGGTGGTGTTGTTGTTGTTGATGGCATGGACTCAAAGTAGAAAGTTATCTCAGGTGATGCAGCCATGGACATGGAAAAGGAAACCTAACTTGAAGGAGCATGCCAATGATAATTCGAGTTTGATCTTGGAGCAAACAGAGAAACACCACCCACTGGTGCTTAGGAAGGTGGTAATAGAACTTTCCTTTTGTAGATCAATATTTTGAAAATGAGCTGGGAATCTTACTACATGGGACACATCAACCAATCAGATTTCAGCAGGCAGATTGATAAATCTCTAAGATATATACTATTACAATATAATTAGGGCCGGGACTCGATTAAAAAAAAATCTAATTAATTAGAGGCTTTGTAATTAATTAATCGAAATTAATCGCATTTTAATCGCATATAAATATTCGACCTTATTTTATATCACCCTAGGTGATACTTGAGGCTCAATGTGCTGCGGTGAATTGCGAATTCCTTGTTGCATAGCAACAAAATTTCCCATCCACAGTGTAATACATTTGAGTTTGATGTTAATTAACTGGCGGGCCACCAGGGGGCAATACCGCGCTGTATACTATATGTGTCGTGTGCACTGAATGCAGTAAAAGAAGAATACGTTTTCTTCATGCTTCCATTTCTTTTCCTCTGGTTATCTCACACAAAAAGCAAGTAATATTATCGATGTTAGTTGTGCGTATTGATGCAAACATAACACACAGGGCCAACCAAAGCGGTCTCATCAGCTACTTTGTCCATGTTCACTGTGGTTTGTTTTTGTCGGAACGCTAGTTGGTGCTCCAGTATAATCGGTTCACCAAAACATCCAGTGAGAAACGTTCCGCGGTGCAAAAAATAAGTGCGATTAAAATGCGTAAAAAATGTAACACGTTATTTTTGTGTAATTAATTAATCAAAATTAACACGTTAAAGTCCCGGCCCTAAATATAATATGTTATCTTTTTGTAGATTCAAAATAATATTAAGTAAAATCAAGACATTTTCACCTCCAAAATGCAGAAGCCAGGGCCTATTGAATTTCTGACATTTTTACAGATGGTAAAGCATTAAAGCATTGTTAAATACAGCACTCTACACAATTATTGCCACCCCTTGTTAAGATGTGTTCTTAGGCTTCTAATAAATTCCTTTTTTATTTAAAAACCTTTAATTGAAGTACAATGTGGAAAACAAATCCCACATTAATATTTATTTTTACATGAAATTATGTGTGCCACAATTATTGGCACCCCTGATGTACACTCACTCACTCTTCTTCTGTATGACTTTATCCTGTATTCAGGGCTGCGGGGACCTGTAGCCTATCCCAGGAGGCTTATTGCACGAGGCAGGGTACACCCTGGACAGGGACACCCGGACCCTGGAGGTGCAAGGCAACAGTGCTAACCATTAAACTACCGTGCCGCCACCCTTGATGTCATTACTTCGTAAAGCCCCCTTTTGCCAACAAGACAGCACTCAATCTCCTCCTATAACATTTCACAAGATTGGAGAATACAGATAGAGGGATCTTTGACCATTCCCCTTTCTAGATCAACCAGAGTCCTGGGTCCTCTCTATGCACTCTCATTTTCAGCTCACCCCACAGGTTTTCAATTGGATTGATGTCTGGGGACTGAGACGGCCGTGGGAGTAGCTTGATTTTGTGTCTGCTGAACCATTTTTGTGTAGATTTCGCCACATGTTTTGGCACATCTTCAGCTTTCTGAGAGAGGCAATCAGGTTGTCCTGGTATTTCAGAAAGTTCATGATGCCATGCACCGGAACAAGGTTCCCAGGGCCTCTGGAAGGGAAACAGGCCCACAACCTCACAGATCCTCCAGCATAGTTCACAGTGGGTGCTTTTTTTTTCACCAGAGTGTTTGTTTCCAAAAAAAAAAAGGTAAAAAAAGGCTTTTTTCTTGCATGCCTCCCAAACAGCTGGTTGACATGTAGATATCGCCTGATGGTTGTTATGGACCCCAAGATGCCACTTTTTGGTGCAGTTCTCTAACAGTCAGGTTTGGAGATTTTTTTTTACTTCTTTTACTGTCCTCCTCACTGGGCAAGATAAACTTGGGCCCTCGATTTTGGGTTTTCATGAGCTGTATGCCACAATCATCAATATTAAAACAATAAAAGGCTTGAACTACTTCAGTTTGTGTGTAATGAATCTAAAATATATGAAAGTCTAATGTTTATCAGTACATTACAGAAAATAATGAACTTCATCACAATATGCTAATTTTTTGAGAAGGACCTGTACAACATAATTTGGTTTAGCATTGTAGACTTAGAATAAAATCCAGGATGTGTTGCCATAGATAGAACTGTGTGTATTTCGCTTTTGAAAAGGGAACATATAGTGATTTTAATCTTTATAATTAGAGCCTCTTGTTGTTTCTTTGATGAACAAATGTGCATCTTTGTTTCGGAGAATTTAGTGGTGTGACATCTTTGTAATGTACTAAAAACTGTAAATAAATAACATTATCAGGAATACCAAGAATAAGAAATGTTTTTATGCACTCGTTATAAACAACCAACATTTGCAATAGTACAAGTTTCAGAAAATATCTGTAATGAATAGCTGCATCTGGTGAGTTTTGGCTTTCAACACAACATAAACACTCACCCCAACAATTACACGAAAACAAGTATTATGTATTTATTTATGGTTGATTTATTTATTTATTAAAATGCACAAAAAAAACAGATTTTACAAGCATCTAAAAAATTATATCAGTGACATTTAATTTAAAAGCTGATTAAATAAAACTAACTCATATACTAAATCTCTAGATTCAATTAATTCAATCAAAGTATTTGATATGTTATTAAGCAGGTATTGTTCTTGAAGGAGACTGTTCTACTTGCAGGAAGCCACATTATTGTTGTAAGCTCCACAGTTGTAGCATGAAGTTGGGCATGAGGACACCAAGGGCACCATGTTCACAGAGACCCACTGTCCATTCATGAAGCGCAACCCGGTCCACATACGAACTGTTCGGGTTTGTGCTGCTCCAGTTTTAGCCAGGGCTAGTTGTGCTTGTGGAATCAGGCTAGCCAAGCCGTGGTAGTAAGTCCTGCAATAGTTTCTTCCTCCCATGTCTTACTGTCTCCTACTAAAACAAAGCTCAAGTAATAGTAAAATAGACAAAAAGTTGCACAGTTTGTATTAATCCAGCCAGTTGCAACCACGATGACACAGTTGGTTCACACTTGGCCAGGACTCCCCATAAAGAAATTACAGTTCTCCATCAGACCATTGCCACTTGTTCGATTTGAATGGAGTGTCGGTCTTTGTTAATCTCTGGCCTTCTTCATCAGTAGTGATGATTCCACATAGTTTTTCCTGCAGTACTTCTGAGCAGAGGTCCAGTTCATGTATTCATTTATGAAAATATATTCTTTTATCTGACAAAGAGCAAGAGAAAGAAGACTAAGGATGACTTCATCTCTGCTTTAATGTGTCTGAGCTCTTTGAATGACATCATAGTCAGCTCTGTTAAAACCTTTAAATTTGAACACATGCAAAACAGGAGCACTAAAGCCCTACAGGTTCTCACTTCAAGGTTAGTCTGTGCTCATTTGTTGGTTTGCTAATCCGTTTTTTTTCTATTTTGCTTGTGCGTCATGCTGTGTCACAGGGAAACACTGACGCTACTAGCCTAGTTAGCATATCATGGAATAAACAAGAAATCTATTAGTTTATAAAATAACATATTGTCAGGTTTCTCTTTAGCTTCTACGAATGCAAGAATGTTGATTTCTCCTATGGTTAGCCATGTCTCAAAAGGGGACAGGGGTAGCTCAGTGGTTAAGGCATTGGACTACGGTTCGGAAGATCCCAGGTTCAAACCCCACAACCACCAAGTTGCCACTGTTGGGTCCTTGAGCAACTGTTGGGTCCTTAACCCTCAACTGCTCAGATGTGTAATGAGATAAAAATGTAAGTCGCTCTGGATAAGAGCGTCTGCCAAATGCCTAAATGTAAATGTCTCCATTAAAAGACCAATGCTCAAATGAGAACTTGGTGTTGGGGATGGGCACAAAAGTTCTCTGCCTGTCCTGTTTACCTTTTGAGACTCAAATGTCCTCTTATGAGGACATGAAGTTTTCTGCCAATTGCACTGTCTACACACCTTGTACGATCTTCACATTAAGGCTATTAGGTATAATTATTTTGCAAGAATTATTTCTGTTTGAAGACATTGATTAATTTCACAGTTGTCAGGTGCTAATAAAGAGAAATAGTCAGAAAGCAAATGCAGTGAGTCCAAGGCTCAAGAGCAAATATCTTCCTTCACCTAGCACCGGTGTATCTACAGTAAGTGAACTAGGCAATGGATTAACACGGCACTTTGGCTAGGTTGAGGAACTGAAAATCGCAGAGTAAACAATATTGAATAATATTGAATATAGAATATCAATAATTTACGTGAACAATGCATCATGATGATGTCTAAGAGATCTAAATGATCTAACTGTGAATTTAAAAAGCACTTGCATTATACTGAACTCACACATTCATAAGCAATTATGAATTGTGAATTATGAATAAAGTAATTTTTGGGGCAAAACAGTTTTCATGTACGCACATTTCTATTTTGGCTTGCACTTTCTCAACATCTCTCAGTTGGCTTTTTTGCAAGTCTCTCATTGGTCTGGTTTTGTAGTGCACTGTGTGGGTGTGAGAGCTTAAGGGAAGGAGAGAGAGTTTGAATGAGATTGTCAATGCGTGTACAAAGGTAAAGAGCATCTTTTCTGTTCAGTAAAGTGGCACTAATACTGTATGTAATTACGTATTGAGCAGCAGCAGCAGAGTTTCCTTTGTTTAGCACTGATGTGTTGGAGACTGTCCTGTATGTTTGTTTCTTTGGTGTTGAAAGCACATACCATCACCATCCACCCACTGCCACCCGCACCCACCATTTAATCTGCCCTGGAGCCAGCCCTGTTTCAATTGGTTACAGGCGGTTAACCTGAAAAAAAGACACCCTTCCCATGGTACTTGCTCCTCAGAATTTAAAATAAAATCCAGTAAGTAATAGTTTTGTGCATAAGAATCCAGAAAAGAATGGCCTGGTTCAATCTGGTTTAAACTGATCAGATGTGCTTGATAATTCAACCACTTTTTACAACCGCAGTAATCATAAAAACATAATGTACAACATAGGTTGGGCTACAACAGTTGAAGACAACACTGGGTTTAACTCGTGTCAATCAAGAACTTCAATCTATATGGTGAAACACTGGGCAGGAACACTTTATATTGCTTCAGAAACACTTTTTACTTTTTTTTCCCGTAATGCTGAAAACGAAAATAATTTTCAGGTAACATTAAGCACAATCACAGTCTGAAATTAAAATTTCAATTGCTTGAAAAGATTGGAATGTTGGACACATTTCAAATGAGTTTGTGGGTCATAGATGTGTGTGGTTGGTTGTGCACTACAATAAAATAGGTTTAAAAGAAAACAACAAAGTGCAAACTACTAGCTTTATTTTAAAATTGTTTTCATCCAGAGGAGGTAAATGGCAGGCATTAACTGGCTATTATGAAGCTTGTTTGTTTTCTCGGCGGGCCAGTCTTGTAAGAAACAGTCTTTTTTTTGCCAACACTGGCATTACATAGCTTATATACAGATAGGTCATCCTACCTGTAGAGATATTTGCAATTCATAATAGAAGGTAGCATCACAAGTGAAAATATCTAGCACTCATTAAAAAAAATATAAAGCACTAGTTATTAAAACATGTGTGAGCAAAAAGGCTTGCCAAAAACGCAACAGTGTGACAAATAGGCAGAAACATCATAGAGGAGTGAGCAGGGAGCAGATGTTATATGCAAATAGCACAGCACAGAGCATTTTACTGTAGGATTTCCATGATGAGGCCAGCTGGATGTCTTCTCACACCACTGTCCAGTGAAAGGCTGAGAGCTCAGGAATGCTCATGGACCCACTCCATCTTTTGTGCTCTGTAAGGGTCAAATCTGGTCTCCTTCACAGTCCCACTTCTTATTTGGCACGCTGTGGAGGCCAACCCAGTGATTTTCCCAGCCCTGCTGCCTCCTGATTGCACTTTGAAAGTCAACCTGGCATGCTTCACAGTTCCACTCACTTCTCTATGAAAAGTCAACCTGAAAGGCATCATTTACTGCTCAGAGCACTCTCCCACTCTGTCCTTGCCCTGCATGTGTCTCAGTCATACCATACTCTGTCACAACAATGCCTTGCCCTATCCCATGCTGTGCCCTGTTTCTACAGTGTCATGACCTAACATTTTAGTTCCTTGTCTTCCTCAATGACTATATTAAGCTTTGTCCAAGTTTCCATTTCAAGTTCCAGCCTACAGTATCTCAGCCCCAGCCTCCCCATGCCACTAAACACCTCCTTGGCCCCCATATTTATGTTCCTGACAAATCTCAGTAAAAAAAAGTAAATGGACATCCATAGTTTTATAATAAAAATGTGTTTACTGTACATACCATTATGACTTCTATTTGTTTCCTTCTTTTTTCTTCTTTAAGTAAAATTTAGCTGTCACAAGGAAAATGACTATTTGTGCCATAATGCATTTTGCTTCTCGTTCTTGTTTCTGATCCTGCCCTGCCCAGATTCATACTGTTTATTGATCACACAACCCTTTTTTTTGTTTTTTGACCTGCTAATTATATACAGTGGCTTGCTAAAGTATTCGGCCCCCTTGAACTTTTCCACATTTTGTCACATTACAGCCACAAACATGAATCAATTATATTGGAATTCCACGTGAAAGACCAATACAAAGTGGTGTACACGTGAGAAGTGGAACGAAAATTATACATGATTCCAAACATTTTTTACAAATAAATAACTGAAAAGTGGGGTGTGTGCGTAATTATTCAGCCCCCTGAGTCAATACTTTGTAGAACCACCTTTTGCTGCAATTACAGCTGCCAGTCTTTTAGGGTATATCTCTACCAGCTTTGCACATCTAGAGACTGAAATCCTCGCCCATTCTTCTTTGCAAAACAGCTCCAGCTCAGTCAGATTAGATGGACAGCGTTTGTGTCAGAATCAGTTCTTGCCACAGACTTTGACTGGGCCATTCTAACACATGGATATGTTTTGTTTTAAACCATTCCATTGTTGGGGGTCAGGGGTAGCTCAGTGGTTAAGTCATTGGACTACGGTTCAGAATGTCCCAGGTTCAAACCCCCCAACCACCAAGTTGCCACTGTTGGCCCTTGAGCAAAGCCCTTAACTCTCAACTGCTCAGATGTATAATAAGATTAAAATGTAAGTCGCTCTGGATAAGAGCGTCTGCCAAATGCCTAAATGTTGTCCTGGCTTTATGTTTAGGGTCGTTGTCCTGCTGGAAGGTGAACCTCCGCCCCAGTCTCAAGTCTTTTGCAGACTCCAAGAGGTTTTCTTCCAAGATTGCCCTGTATTTGGCTCCATCCATCTTCCCATTAACTCTGACCAGCTTCCCTGTCCCTGCTGAAGAGAAGCACCCCAGAGCATGATGCTGCCACCACCATATTTGACAGTGGGGATGGTGTGTTCAGAGTGATGTGTAGTGTTAGTTTTCCGCCACACATAGCGTTTTGCATTTTCACCAAAAATTTCCATTTTGGTCTCATCTGACCAGAGCACCTTCTTCCACATGTTTGCTGTGCAAACGGGACTTCTTATGGTTTTCTGTTAACAATGTCTTTCTTCTTGCCACTCTTCCATAAAGGCCAACTTTGTGCAGTGCACGACTAATAGTTGTCCTATGGACAGATTCCCCCACCTGAGCTGTAGATCTCTGCAGCTCGTCCAGAGTCACCATGGGCCTCTCGGCTGCATTTCTGATCAGCGCTCTCCTTGTTCGGCCTGTGAGTTTAGGTGGACGGCCTTGTCTTGGTAGGTTTACAGTTGTGCCATACTCCTTCCATTTCTGAATGATCGCTTGAACAGTGGCTCCGTGGGATGTTCAAGGCTTTGGAAATCTTTTTGTAGCCTAAGCCTGTTTTAAATTTCTCAGTAACTTTATCCCTGACCTGTCTGGTGTGTTCTTTGGACTTCATGGTGTTGTTGCTCCCAATATTCTCTTAGACAACATCTGAGGCCGTCACAGAGCAGCTGTATTTGTACTGACATTAGATTACACACAGGTGCACTCTATTTAGTCATTAGCACTCATCAGGCAATGTCACAGGAGGCTGAATAATTACGCACACTCCACTTTGCAGTTATTTATTTGTAAAAAATGTTTGGAATCATGTATGAGCTTCGTTCCACTTCTCACGTGTACACCACTTTGTATTGGTCTTTCACGTGGAATTCCAATAAAATCGATTCATGTTTGTGGCTGTAATGTGACAAAATGTGGAAAGACTGTTTTATCTGAAAAACAGCCACTGTACCTGCATTTGATTAATTCACTTTAGTTCAATTAGGTTTCGTCACCCTATGATTGCATCATGTCTGCTCCTGACAGTAGAGCCTCCATGGTTCTGTTTTACATGAGCTGTAAATGAGTTCTCATTTAAGCTCTGTCACTAAAAGTAATTCCTTGTACGTGCAAGAGTACTTGGCAATAAAACTCTGATTTTGATATATATCACAAATATGTATTATTTGTCTTGATTGTAAAAGAAAATTGTGAGTTAAGTTGTTTAACTTTAGTTTTTTTAATCCTTAAAAATGGAAAGAATAAAAATCTGCTTTCTGAATTAAAATCAGCAATAATAAGCTAGATAAAACATCTATTCAAATTATTTTCATCCATTTGGACTTTTTATGCATTAAAAAACTAATCAGGGCGGTAATGACCACTTTTGAATGAGTTCCTTTTCCTGGTTCCTCTCAAGGATTTTTCATGTGATTTTTTCTTTTTTGCAGTTTTTTTTATTTTTCTAAAGATTTTTCTACATTTTTAAATAAGGTCACATTTAATATTCAAATGGAGCTGGCAGTGACATTTAATATTCAAATGGAGCTGGCAGTGACATTTAATATTCAAATGGAGCTGGCAGTGACGTAATTAAAAAGATTACTGCATTACAAATCGGATTCATAGTATGAGGTGGGGCCTCCAATGATTTCAGCTCATTAGATCTGATGCATGGCAACAGATGTAATTAGTAAATGACAATTTCAAAGCTTTACAAATACTTTGACTCATCAAACCTTGTGTACACACTTGCGGACACTCAACAACCATGGGTTCCTCTAAGCAGCTGTGTAAGACTGTGAGTTATTGATGTCCACAATGCAGTAGAAGGCTGCAAGATGATAGCAAAATGTTGTGAGCTTGCAATCAAGAGATGCAATGAAGAAATGTAATCAAGAGATGGCAATTCAGGGGAACTGTGGAGGTCAAGATGAGATCTGGATGACCAAGAAAACTCTCGGGGGGGAACTGCTCATAGCCTGGACAGAAAGACAAATTAAAACCCCATTTTACTGCAAAAAACCCTGCAGGAAGATTTAGCAGGCTCAGGCGTGGTGGTGCACAGACAAGACCTTCATGGAAGAGTCAGCAGAAGAAAACGTTATCTGTATCTCCATCATAAAATCCAACATCTGAAGTGTGCAACAAAACATCTACAAAAGCCTGATAACTTTGGAAACAAATGCTGTGGACTGATGAAGTTAAAATAGAACTCTTTGGCCACAATCAGCAAAGGCATGTTTGGAGGAAAAAAAAGCATGGGGTGGATCCATCATGATTTGGGGTTGTGTTGCAGCCAGTGGCACAGGAAACATTGCGTGGGGGGAGGGAAGAATGGATTCCACTAAATACCAGCAAATTCTGGTAGCAAACATCACACCATCTGTAAAAAAGCTGAAATTGAAAAGCGGATGGCTTCTACAGCAGGACAATGATCCTAAACATACCTCAAAATCCACTATGGAATACCTCAAGAGACGCAAGCTGAAGGTTTTGGAACGGCCATCACATTCCCTTAAACATCATTGAAGATTTGTGGGTAGATCTTAAAAGAGCTGTGCATGCAAGACGATCAAAGAATATTACAGAACTAGAAGCCTTTTGCAAGGAAGAATGGGAGAAAATCCCAAGTACAAGAATTAAAAGACTTTTAGCTGGCTATAAAAAGCGTTTGCAAGCTGTGATATCTGCCAGAGGTGTTACTAAGTTCTGATTATGTAGCGTGCCCAAACTTTTGCACAGTGCCACAATCATTTAAATTTTTTAATTTTTTTATCTTTGTTCAATATATGACATAAAAAATAACTATGCATGAATGTTTGCTGAAAATATTGTGCATTTTCCCATTTCCACGAGACACTGTGTTACCATCTTTCAATGAAAAAAAAAATCACCAAAATCTGTTATTTATCAAGGGGTGCCTAAACTTTTGCATAAGACTATAGATACATCCATCCATCCATACTTTATTGATCCTGAAGGAAATTCATAATATCCAGCAGCAATGGAAACAGTAAGATAAAGACAGGTTGTAGATGTGATTGCACACTGTCATCCACATGATGTAAAAGAGAACATGATCCCTCGTCCAGGCCACCTTCCTCCAATTATTCAGCGGCCAGTTCTGATGCTCATGTGCACATTGTAAGTGCTTTTGGTGGTGGACAGGGATCTGTTTGAGCTTTTGAATTCAGACAGCTTTTTAAATATAATTATCAAAAACCTTTTTAGCATTTTGTGGCACACTAGCACTTGTGTGCCCATTTGTCCTGATTCCAACATCTAAATTTCAAGAACTGACTGTTCGCTTGGTGTTAATATGATTCATGCAGGGATTATGAATATAAATCAAGAATTATTTAACAATTTTTGATGGGCAAAACCAAAAAGCTTCCACTGTACAATCAAAATCGCACACACAAAAAAAAAATCACATTATATAGTATCAAGAGAATAAAGCATAAGCAAATCTTTAAAAAAAGATTTACCTGTCAAAATGTGCTGTCCGCTTCAAATGACTTTGTCTTAGCATGTCAAAAAACTTAAGTAATTTTGAAAGTTGTACTATTTTTTTTTAAAGGCCATACAACATAGAATTCATCAAGCATTTGACATGATTGTCATTGTCCAGTCTTTACTTGATTTCCCCTAACTGATAAAGCTCTCGCTTAGGAAACCTTTTCCAGACAGCTGTTGACGTCTAATCAGTGTGCATCTGGCCAGTAACATTATGCCACAATGTTCATTTTGTCCTTTCACGTGACAGCCCCCGGCCCTCCTGGCTGAATGGTAGTAAGTAGCCTTAATGTGGGAGCCTCCCCTAGTGACGGGAAGGAATTGGACACGACTAAAATTGGGGAGAAAATCTGGGGAAAAGAATTCGATTAAAAACAAAAAACAAACAAAAAAAAAAAACCAGAGCAGTGTGGCATAATGAAAGTAAGAACCTTTCCACAAAAAACACAAATTGAGAGCTCATAGGATTGGGACTAAACAGCTGCACATTGACATTAAAGAATGGAATTTTCTTACAGAATCACGTTGAGAAACCTCGAGGTGCGGTTCTACAAAGCCACCCATATACAGTAGATTGCATAGACAAATAAAATTAAGGTTAAGGTAATGCTTAACATGGTAATGGATGGATCACTGTAATCTTACTCTACTCTTGACACCCTTGACTTTAATATTTTATGCCACTTCTATTTGGGCTGTTTGGGGCTTATGGAAAGGTTTTTGCTTCTCATGGGCTGAATCCTCTACTGGATGCAGGGCTCCCTTATATAGAAGGGTTATACCTAACTTTTCAGAAGTCACCAGCCTGCTCACTTAAAAGAAGGTACCAGATATGGTCCAGTAGATAAAGCGGTTGTTTTGTGTGGAGGCTTGTTGTTGCATTCATCTGACTTTTCCTTTTGTTTTGCAGTCTGATGTAATGGACAGAGAGTTTAGGGCTGTTTTGTCCCACCTCACTCCTCAGTACAAACCAAAAGAGGATCCCTATCACCCACTGTTTGGATCACACCCAATGGCATCTCTTGCCATCAGACTTTTCAGCCCTTTCAGTTACAGGTGTGCCACAGGCTGGGAGTACAGTCGGCAGATTAGGACAAAGTACAAAGTCAAGGTCACACTAACCTTCAATGACAGATTTCAATAGCTCATCGCTAATTTCCATTTGAGTGATATATATTAAAATTAAACTTTAAATAAAAGTGTTTCTTTTCAAATTTGCATTTCAAAGGCACTTGGGAGCAGGCTGTAACCTTGTACACAGTGATTTGTAATCAGATCAGTAATCTGATTGGATGAGATGCTGATACTGATATTATACTTAATATGATATATGTAATTATATACATGAGGATATGATATGATATAGTACTGAGGACTTGTGACTGCTGTCACTCAATAATTCAGGAATGAAATTTCCCAAAGTTTTGTACCCGGACCTCTGATAACCCAAACTCCCGATTAAGACTCCATAATAGACATCGACCTTAATTTAAACTTATTAACTTAACACATATTAAACGTCCTACCTCGTTACGCACATTATGACTGCAAACGGTCCCTGCTATCCGTTATCACCCAAATGAGGATGGGTTCCCAGTTTAGGCTGGGTCCTCTCAAGTTTCTTTCTATTGCCATATAAGCGAGTTTTTTGCTTGCCACCACTACATTGGCTTGCTTATCTGGCATAGTCTGAGCATTTTAATTAATTGCTAATTAAACATCTGCTAATGTTGTCATCTTATAAAACACTTTTTAAAATTTTCTCTGAACCGTCTATTACTCAGTTCTCAGCTAACACAAGACTGAATCCCAAATCCCTCTTTAATTCCTGATCAAGGGCACCACTTGGTTTGGAGAGCAAGGGATTTTACACTCTACATACAGTAGTGGACTTTCATTTACACTATGACCCCATGTGTCATACCCCATGACCTGGAAGTAAGCTGATATTCTAAAGTGGAATAAGCGTAAATATAAGGTAATTCTCATAAGTTTCTCAGAACGGTGCATCACCTTCATGGTTTATTCTCCTCACCATTTGAGTCAGTCTCCAGTTTGCAGGTGCAGTTGTTGGTTCCACAAGTTGTGGAAGGATATGTGTTGGTGGAGTACAATGACAATTAAATACATTAATCATAATCTTTTGATTTGTTAGTAAAAAATGGTGTTTATATAACAATTGTATAAAAGCAATTCACAGTTGTGGTCGTGCTGTTGGGCTGAATATCAGCACAGCGGTGCTATTTTTCGTACTTGTACTTCGTACAAATGTGCGTCTCAAGGAAAACGATCAGACACATCACACACTTTGTGTTCCATACAAGTGCAAGATTCCATCAATGGCTCTATTCTCGTTGAGTCCACACACACTTTGCTCTACACATGAACACTGCTATGTCGCGATTCTCTTCAAAGGTCAAGGTTTATTTTACAGCAGTGATTTTTCAGTGTGTGTTCATGCGAGAGTTATTAGCGATGTTCCTTGCTATTTTTTCCGATAAAACAGTCTTTCCGTTAATGTGTGTGTGTGTGAATGAAACTAAAATAAGAGAGGAGGAAGGTTCACTGTGTAAGATGAGAAGAGGGAGTGGGGAGGGGCTGATTCTTCCTCTTCTCTAACTTTAGCTTCACACACATACACAAACACACAAGAGTGTTTTGAAGAACGAGCCCGCTTCCAGAACGGGTTCCAAGGGTAATCCAAGCAAAAATGGCAATATATACTCAGCAAAAAAAAAAAACGTCCCTTTTTCAGGCCTGTGTATTTCAACAATAATGTTGTAAAAATCCAAATAACGTTACAGATCTTCATTGTAAAGGGTTTAAACAATGTTTCCCATGCATGTTCAATTAACCATAATCAATTAATTAACATGCACCTGTGCAATGGTCGTTAAGACCTTAACAGCTTATAGAAAGTAGGCATTTAAGGTCACAGTTCTAAAAATGCAGGACACTAAAGAGACTTGTCTACCGACTGTTAAAAACACCCAAAGAAAGATGCCCAGGGTCCCTGCTCATCTGCATGAACGTGCATTAGGCATGCTTCAGGGAGTCATGAGGACTGCTGATGTGGCTATAGGGCAATAAATCGCCATGTCCGCACTGTGAGACGCCTAAGACGGCGCTACAGGGAGACAGGAAGGACAGCTGATCATCCTCGCAGTGGAAGACCACGTGTAACAACACCTGCACAGGATGGGTACATCCGAATATCACACCTGCGTGACAGGTACAGGATGGCCACAACAACTGCCCGAGTCACACCAGGAACACACAATCCCTCCATCTCACAGCAAGAACTGACAAATCTGGTCCAGTCCATGAGGAGGAGATGCACTGCAGTACTTCAAGCAGCTGGTGGCCACCAGATACTGATTTTGAGCCTCCCTTCATTCAGGGACACATTGGGAAAAATTTTTAGTTTATGTCTTATGGTGTTGACTCTTTTAGTGTTCATACAAATATTTACACATTAAGTTTACTGAACGTAAAAACAGTTGAAAGTCAGAGGACGTTTCTTTTTTTGCTGAGTATATATACAGTAAGTAAAAATTGAAGGGGGCAGAAGGATGCAATGTTTAATGGATAAAAGCAAGAGTGTGGGTTGATTTTACATTTTATAAGATTTAATCTGATTTTCAACTCAGTGGTGTTATATTGATGCAATCTGCTCTGTTGTAGATGAACTTTTATTTTCTTCTTGTTTGTTACAATGATTATTGAGTTCTGTGGTCATTAGTGTTTCTAGAATTGTGCTTAAAGTATAATTTGTTAAATAAAATGTTTGTTTAAACTAAAAAAATCTCTTTCTCTCTCTCTCTCTCTATACTGTATATACACTCACCTAATGGATTATTAGGAACACCACACTAATAAGGTGTTTGACCCCCTTTTGCCTTCAGAACTGCCTTAATTCTACTGTATGTGGCATTGATTCAACAAGGTGCTGAAAACATTCTTTAGAAATGTTGGCCCATATTGATAGGATAGCATCTTGCAGTTGATGGATAATTGTGAGATGCACATCCAGGCCACGAAGCTCCCGTTCCACCACATCCCAAAGATGCTCTATTGGGTTGAGATCTGGTGACTGTGGGGGCCATTTTAGTACAGTGAACTCATTGTCATGTTCAAGAAACCAATTTGAAATTATTCGAGCTTTGTGACATGGTGCATTATCCTTCTGGAAGTAGCCATCAGAGGATGGGTACATGGTGGTCATAAAGGGATGGACATGGTCAGAAACAATGCTCAGGTAGCCTGTGGCATTTAAACGATGCCCAATTGGCACTAAGAGGCCTAAAGTGTGCCAAGAAAACATCCACCACACCATTACACCACCACCACCAGCCTGCACAGTGGTAACAAGGCATGATGGATCCATGTTCTCATTCTGTTTACGCCAAATTCTGACTCTACCATTTGAATGCCTCAAAAGAAATCGAAACTCATCAGACCAGGAAACATTTTTCCAGTCTTCTATTGTCCAATTTTGGTGAGCTCGTGCAAATTGTAGCCTCTTTTTCCTATTTGTAGTGGAGATGAGTGGTACCCAGTGGGGTCTTCTGCTGTTGTAGCCTATCTGCCTCAAGGTTGTGTTGTGGCTTCACAAATGCTTTGCTGCATACCTCGGTTGTAACGAGTGGTTATTTCAGTCAAAGTTGCTCTTCTATCAGCTTGAATCAGTCGGCCCATTCTCCTCTGACCTCTAGCATCAACGAGGCATTTTCGCCCACAGGACTGCCGCATACTGGATGTTTTTCCCTTTTCACACCATTCTTTGTAAACCCTAGAAATGGTTGTGCCTGAAAATCCCAGTAACTGAGCAGATTGTGAAATACTCAGACCGGCCCGTCTACCACCAACAACCATGCCACGCTCAAAATTACTTAAATCACCTTTCTTTCCCATTCTGACATTCAGTTTGGAGTTCAGGAGATTGTCTTGACCAGGACCACACCCCTAAATGCATTGAAGCAACTGCCATGTGATTGGTTGATTAGATAATTGCATTAATGAGAAATTGAACAGGTGTTCCTAATAATCCTTTAGGTGAGTGTGTATATGACCTGATTTAGTGATATAATACTATTTTTACATATAACAAATAGTGCATTTGTTTACTGGATTACAATAGCCTTTGTAATGTGTTTTTCACCTTTTTGTTCATGATAGGAATGTAGTTATCAAACTGGTTTCGCTGGTGGCAAATTAGGGGTCTTAAAACGAATTAACAAGACTGAGCTGATGTCTCTGCCTAAAATGTATTTCCCCAGCAAAACATTAAATAAATAAAAATACAAATGTTTCAGTTTAATCCAATGAACACAAAAATATGACAAAATGGTCATCTCAAAGCTTTTATTTTTTATTTTTTATTGATTAAGAAAAGGCTTTTTCTGGGTAAACCTTACAAACTAACTGTACTTGTTCAGTCTTCTTCTAATTATGCTGTCATGGAATTTTGCCTTCACCATACTCAGTGAGGCCTGTAAGGTCTGAGATGTAGCTCTTGTGTTTTTTTTTGTTCTTGTATTTCTGTGAGCATTGCACAGTCTGACCATGGTGAATATCCTGGGATGTCCAGCAAACAATTGCTGATCCCTTTCCCCTTTCAGCATTGTGTTAATACACACCTGAATGCTCCAGAACAGGAAACTGCCAAAACCTCTGCTTTTATAGAGGTCTGCACACCTGTGCATGATGCCAGAACTTTCCGGGAGTCAACATTATGCCAGACATTTAGACATTTCAGCAGGGTATGTTTTGCTTTATACATTATTTATTTATTTATTTATTTATTTATTTTTTACAGATTTGTACACTTGAATAATTACAGGACACTTGAGTCATTACAGGACAGTACAATGGTTACTTGCTGGGGGACAGAGCCCTGCCCTATTTAATGACACCCTACCCTGAACCTGATCTTGGACCACAGACACGCTTTAACCTGGCTCACAGCCGAACACGGGCCGACGTGGAGATGACCATAGAGATCCTCAAGTCTAGGTTTCAGTGTTCAGTGTCTGCGTGGGCTCTGGGTCAGAGAGGGCATGCGACATCATAGTGCGGCCCGAGACCATTTAATGCTTTATATGTCAAGAGTAGTATTTTAAAATCAATGTGAAATTTCACAGGGAGCCAATGCAGTGAAGATAGGATAGGGGTGATGTGCTCATATCTTCTGGTTCTAGTGTGGACTCTCGCTGCTGCATTCTGGACTAGCTGAAGCTTGTTTATGCACCTAGCTGAACAACCAGACAGTAAGGCATTACAATAGTCCAACCTAGAGGTGATTCAAGATTCAAGATTCAAAGAACTTTATTAATCCCAAAGGGAAATTGCTTATGCTCGGTTACAGGTGCTCACAGTTGTTAACTAAGGAAGGTAATAAAGGTAATAAATAATACTAATAATATATAAAAAAAAAGTTCCTAAAACATTAAGTACCAACAAAATATGACTCAAGACCACTTGTAAGTATTGCACAGAAATCTACTATGTATGTAATATTGTATTATTATATGCAATCATGTATTACACATTCTATTGGGAGGTAGTATTGCAGTTATCATATTATTAATATGGGTAAGTATTAATGTCCTGTTGTATACCAGCCAGTGACAAAATCCACATACATGTGTGTATGAGTTACAGAGAAGAGTTGTAAAGTTTTATGGCCGTTGGGAGAAAGGATCTCCTGTGACGCTCTGTGGAACACTTGATAGTAATCAGTCTCTGCCTGAAACTGCTCCTCTGTTCAGCGAAAACACTGTATAGTGCAGTGGTTCTCAAACTTTTTCTGTCATTCCCCACTTAAGGGGGTGAGCAAATTTTCAAGCCCCACTTGTCAACAAAATAATAACGAAATCTGCCAAGTTTACTGTTTATTGAAATATCAATTTCTAAATTAATAAGATCAAACAACACCAAGTTAAAAACAGATAAAATACACGTGCAATTGTTATAAAAGGCTTACGTTGTCACTTATCTTTGCATAATTGACCCCATGTTTATTAGCTGCTCAGCAATCGTTTGTAGTTTTTTTGCACTGGCCAATTCTGTATGCAACTTTGAATGAAGCCATTTGTGCTTTGCTGTTCACTGATTCAGATGTTACCATGCGATTATCCTGCTGTCTGTATTCTTCCAGCTTTCTTTGAAAGAAGTCGAGTGGCTTATTAACATGTGTTGTCTCTAAGTGTCTTCCTAATTTGTTGGGTCTCATGCTGTCTGCTGCCAGCGGTATAAGACACAAAACACACACAGGTCTCTCCTCTGCCCCCACCATCACCACCATGAAGCAAGTTAGGCTTCATTAGGGGTGGGCGATATAACCAAAATCTTCTATCACAGTAGAAGCTATTTTCTACCTCGGTAACAATATATATGATCACAATATAGCAATTTGTATCTGAAAATGCATAAATAAAAATTCAAACACAAAGAAACTGTTTTACATAATGTAATTTCATATAAACTGTGAATTGCTGAGGTTTGCCGCATTTTTTTTTACTTTGGCCATATTCGTTTGGATGCTTGGATTTCAGATGATAGAAGAGGTTTGACGTGTTTCCACCACTTGTTAAAACAGTGCACTTGCGTACTGTACCTTGCAAATCAAATAAAAAAATTCTATTTAATTCAAACCTTAAAATATAAGACTATGAATAGGAAATAAATATGAAAAATAAAATAGGGGGTAAATTTAACTAGGAACGAATAAAATGAAATATAAAAACTAAAGTTAAAATAAAATAACTGTACACAATATAGAAAATATATGAAGAATATGCGAACAATAAGAGCAGCTGTACGAGTAGGAAAAGAATGGTCCAGGGTTGTGCAATCCGCATGTTTAAAGTGGATCACGTTCATCTCATTCGTATCACTTTTCTTATACCCAAACCAATTCCACAACACAGACGATGCACCTTTTTTCTTTACAATCTCCTCGTTGTTGGTTTTGTCACATGTAAGCAAACTCACTGCTGCTGCACCGTCTTCTTCCATTGTCGAAGTGTATGTGAAGCCAAACACATCAAAAGTGGGACGAAACCGCAGCACCCGATTGAACCAAATATCTGCGCAAATATAGCGCAGCGCGACTATCTGGATAGCGCAGTGATGATCTGATTTATTTGCGCAGCCCGGTGGATCGCGCAGCGCCGCTCGAATCACAAACCTGCGCGACTCACTGTGTTTTTATTTACAAACTATTTAAAATGTCAGGACTGTTTATTATTGTTTCTGCCTTGCCATGCCTGGTTTGTATGTGCGCATCCCAGAAAATGTACTTTGATGGTCGGCGCGGTTTATTTCTGTCAGAGTCGCGCAGCGCTGCCCAGTGGGTCGCGCAGGTTTGTGATTCGAGCAGCGCTGCTCAAGTTGACCCGACGTTAAACCGTTATTGTTCCACTATAGTTCCACTTTTTCTCCCGGCCCACAACTGATGTTATTTTAAATTTACTTGTTTTAATGATCCATTTATTTGTGTGTGATTGTTTAGTTTTGAGCGTACGCTCTTCACTATCAATAAAGAAAAGCATGAATTAGAATAGGTACTTTCCTAGTATTTCCTCCCGTTCATTGCGCCCCACCTGTCATGTCTGTATTCTCCACTAGTGGGGCGCGCCCCACACTTTGAGAACCACTGGTACAGTGGGTGAGAAGGATTGTTCACAATGGATTGTACTTTGGACAGAATTCTCCTCTTTGCTACTACATTCACATAGTCAAGCTCCATGCCTAGCACAGATCCGGCCTTTTTAATTGACTTGTCCAGTTTGTTCTTATCAGACACCTTAATGTTACCACCCCAACAGACCACAGCGTAAAAAATGACACTCGCCACAATGGTTTCATAGAACATCCGTAGAATGGTGTTACAGACGTTAAAAGACCTGAGCCTTCGAAGAAAGTACAATCGACTCTGACCTTTCTTGTAGCGTGCCGTTGTGTTGAGTGACCAGTCAAGTTTGTTGTCCAGATGAACTCCCAGATATTTGTAATCAGAGACAATGTCCACTATCTCCCCCTTGACAGATATAGGAGTCACAGGGGTCTTGCTTCTCCTAAAGTCTACCACCATCTCCTTTGTTTTCCTGAAGTTGAGTTGTAGGTGATTACGCTCACACCAGGAAACAAAGTCATCCACAACAGACTGGTACTCCGAGGTGTCACCCTCCTTTATACACCCAACAACCACAGAGTCGTCAGAGAACTTCTGCAGGTGGCATGACTCTGAGTTATATCTAAAGTCGGATGTATAGAGGGTGAAAAGAAACGGAGAAAGTACAGTCCCCTGGGGAGCTCCAGTGCTGCAGATCAAAGTGTCTGACACAAAGATAAAAGCATGAACTATTTCCCTTTTGAGGCTTTACTCAATGCTGCGTTAGAACGCTTATGGGAACTATCTTGTCGCATTGCCGGCCATGAAGCATGTGTGGAAAAACGCCATTATCTGGCTATATATAACCTCGGTCAGGTGACGTCATCTGATTAGATCAGGTGGAGGTTATAAATACCGGAAAGCCGGCAACAAAACCTCAGATCATTTGTCTTCATGCCGACTTGTGATCGCTTGTGTGCAGCAAGCATTAAAAAAAAAAAAGCCATTCTTAACAGAGAGAGAGAAAAAAAAAAAAAGCAATAAAACTCAGCAGATATAATGGCCGAGTTTAGTGTTTCATGCCCGTGCGGTAACCGTCTTTCTCAAGACGGCACTCATAGCCTCTGTTTTGAATGTTTGGGTGAAAGCCACGCTCTCCTTGGACTTGAAGGAGACTGTGAGCACTGTGATAATCTCCAGATGAAGGTGCTATGAGTGCGTCTCGCGTTCTTTAGAGAGCCACGAGCCGCTCTGCACTCCTGGGGCTCACAGGTTGATTTGGCCGAGGCACGAGAGACGGAGCCCCTCCTTTCTCTCGCCTCCTCCCCGGATCACGCTCTCTCTCCCTCCACTTCGCGAGCGCACTTCGGTGCTTCTCGGGAGTGTTTGGGAGAGACTCACTCTCTTGCTTCCTTTGAAATGGATGTAGCTACCTCAGAACGATCCTCTAGGGATGATAAAGAGTATGAGGAATTAATTGAGGTTATAACACGCGCAGTCGAACGTTTACACATTGACTGGCCACAGGAGCTAGCTCATACAAAACGTTCCAAACTGGATGACAGATTTCTGTCGGGTGGCCAGGAGATGGCGCCACAATGCCACTCTCTCCCCTTTCTTGATGATCTCCACAACGAATTATCTCGTTCATGGAGACGTCCTTTTTCTTCCCGTATTTTTGTACCTTCAACTTCATTTTATTCGAACATTGTTGATGCGAAGACACAGGGTTACGTGATGATGCCCCAGATTGAGGAGACGCTCGCGTGCTATCTCGCTCCTGGAACATCATCCTCATTAAAAAAGCCAACCCTTCCCTCCAAGGCATGTAGAACTTCTTCTACCCTGTTAGGGAAGGCGTTCCAAGCAGCTGGTCAGGCCGGCGCTTCCTTGCACACCATGGCGGTTTTGCAGGCGTATCAGGCTGACCTGCTGAATGATCTGAGCACGAGCGGCAATATGAATCAGGAAGCGTTCATAGAATTACGCCGGGCTACTGATCTGTCCCTGCGTGCGACAAAACAGACAGCCCGTGCTATTGGCCGTTCTATGGCCTCCTTGGTGTCTGCAGAGAGGCACCTCTGGCTAAATCTAACTGGCATTAAGGACAAAGATCGGGCATTCCTTCTCGATGCTCCCATCTCACCCTCAGGCCTATTTGGCGAAGCAGTAAACACTGTCGCCACCAGATTTAGAGAGGCCAGTCTCTATGAACAAGCTTTTGGGAAATTTATCCCACGCCGTGTCCAGGTGTCGAGGCCATCGGCCACCCAACCTCGACCCGATCTGAATCTCGCTAGACGAGAGGCGCAGAAGGAAAGCGTCAGTAGCCGCGCACCCCCCCCGTAAGGACTGGGGCACGGCTCGGCGCCCCCCTCAGGCCGCCCCCAAAAAAATAGACCGCTCTGTCTTCTTCGCGAAGAAGCGTTCCTGAGAGCAGAGCTCAGGACCGTGGGGGTGACCCCCCCTGGGGACGGCCATATAGGAGCATGCCCCCCCGGGCACCCCCAGGAGATCGATGTTCAGTTTCCGCCGCCTTTGGTGTTTCGGACAACACCGGTCTCCGACACGTTAGTCCTTTGGTTGCATCCTGCTATATTCCAGGACACCGAACCACTAACACCCCCCAGCCCAGTAGAAGTACTTGCACCCCTTTCGGATTAGCTGGCAGCGTGGAAGCTACTGCCAGGCATATCCCCCTGGGTTTTAAAGACTGTAGAGAAAGGATACAGGATCCAGTTTGCATATCGCCCTCCGCGTTTCAACGGCGTGGTCTCCACTTCCGTGATACCGGAAAAGGCGCATTTTCTGAGTTCCGAACTCCAGAAATTACTGCAGAAGGGAGCCATAGAACAGGTTCCTCCTCCAGATATGGATTCAGGTTACTACAGTCGGTACTTCCTGGTCCCCAAAAAGGACGGGGGTCTGCGTCCAATTCTGGATCTTCGCGGTTTGAACCGCTATCTCAAAAAATGCAACTTCAAAATGTTGACCATAAAAACTATTGTTTCACAAATCCAACCACAGGACTGGTTTGTGACAGTAGATTTAATTCAATTCAATTCAATTCAATTCAGTTTTATTTGTATAGCGCTTTTAACAATTGACATTGTCTCAAAACAGCTTTACACAATCAAAAGAATTATTTAAGTTTGTATGGAATGTGAATGTGTATGAATCAAAATGTTCAGATATTCCCTGGTGAGCAAGCCCGAGGGCGACAGTGGCAAGGAAAAACTCCCTGAGATGGTAATAGGAAGAAACCTTGAGAGGAACCAGACTCGACAGGGAACCCATCCTCATCTGGGTGAAACAGATAGCAGGAAATGATCTGCATTTATACAGTGTTAAGTGTTAGGTTCAGCTATAATAGTTGATGTTAATTGATGTTATAATAGTTGATGTAAAATGGAGTCCAGTAGTTATTCGAGACTCAGATAGACTTGTAGAAAGTTCCAGTCCTGAACTATCGAATTGTCAAGTCCTCAGAGAAACAGCTGACAACACCAGTCGAGGCCAGAACCATCTTCTAAGTAGATAGAATCATCCCCAGACACCAGGCACATCCTAAAGAGACACACGGGGCATCCATGCGATGAGACCTCCAACCAGAAACCGGGCACCAGGATGGATCAGACAGGTCCGGAGGGCAGAGGGAGTCTGGATCACTGGCAGCTCAGGAACCACATGTGTAGCTCGACAGAGAGAGAGAGAGAGAAAGAGTGAAAGGGGGAGACAGGGGGAGAGAGGAAAGAGAAAGAGGGGGAGGAAGAGAAGAGGAGAAGAGATTGCAATTAGGTATGGGTAGTCACAATGTCTAATGTGAATGTATATTTAGTGTAGAGTGCAAGCAGGGACTCCGGCAGGACTAACTATGACAGCATAACTAAAAGGGAGAGCCAGAAGGAAACACAAACATGAGGGCTCCCTGAGATGTAAAGCAAACAATCACCTCACCGTCAACAAACCTGAGTGATCAAATGAGACTGAGGAAGACAGCATCTAAAACATACCAGTTCACCATAATACTCTACGTCCATGAGTCCCCCAGATCTGCTCCTTTACCTTATGGCAAATCTATTTATAAAAATGCTTGGCTAAATAAATAGGCACACTGAGACTGTGTCTGAGTCCCGAACACTATTTGGAAGACTATTCCATAATTTTGGGGCTTTGTAAGAAAAAGCTCTGCCCCCAGCTGTAGTTTTCATAATACGCGGTACTGATAAGCAGCCTGCATCCTTTGACCAAAGTAGGCGTGGCGGATCGTAAGACACTAGCAGTTCGCTCAGATACTGCGGGGCGAGACCATTTAATGCCTTATATGTCAAGAGTAGTATTTTAAAATCAATGCGAAATTTCACAGGGAGCCAATGCAGTGAAGATAGGATAGGGGTGATGTGCTCATATCTTCAGGTTCTAGTGAGGACTCTCGCTGCTGCATTCTGGACTAGCTGAAGCTTGTTTATGCACCTAACTGAACAACCAGACAGTAAGGCATTACAATAGTCCAACCTAGAAGTGATAAAAGCATGAACTAGTTTTTCTGCATCGTTTAGCGACAATATATTTCTTATTTTGGCGATATTTCTGAGGTGAAAGAATGCTATCCTGGTGATATTATCTACATGAGCTTCAAATGAAAGGCTGGAATCGATAATCACACCGAGGTCTTTTACTGTTGCACTTGATGGAACAGAAAGGCCATCTAAAGTTACGGTGTGATCTAAGATTTTACTTCTAGCTGTATGCGGTCCTATGACTAGAACTTCTGTCTTATCCGGATTAAGCAGAAGAAAGTTAATTAGCATCCAGTTTCTTATGTCCTGCACACATTGCTCAACTTTAGTAAGCTGGTTTTTCTCATCAGGTTTTGTTGAGACGTATAGCTGTGTGTCGTCAGCATAACAATGAAAACTAATACCATGCTTACGGATTATGTTGCCCAGAGGAAGCATGTAAAGGGAAAAAAGCAGTGGGCCTAAAACTGAACCCTGCGGAACGCCAAACTCCACTAGAGAACATGCAGAATAATCACCATTTAAGTCTACATACTGATAACGATCGGTCAAATAGGATCTGAGCCAGGAGAGGGCTGTACCCTTAATTCCTACTACATTTTCTAACCTGTGAAGAAGAATAGCATGATCAATAGTGTCAAAAGCTGCACTGAGGTCGAGTAATACAAGCATAGTTACACAACCCTGATCAGAGGCCAATAGGAGGTCATTTACTACTTTAACGAGTGCTGTTTCTGTGCTGTGATGAGGCCTAAATCCTGACTGATACAGTTCATGTATGCCATTTCTATGTAGATATGAGCATAGCTGCTTCGCTACTATCTTTTCCAGAATCTTAGAGATAAAGGGGAGGTTTGATATTGGCCTGTAATTGGACAGCTGACAGGCGTCGAGGTCAGGTTTCTTAATTATTGGTTTAATAACTGCTACTTTAAAAGATTTTGGAACATAACCAATGCTGAGTGAGGAATTAATTATTCTCAACAGCGGTTCTGTTATTACTGGTACTATCTGTTTAAGAAAATGTGTCGGTATAGGATCTAATATACAGGTTGATGAATTTGCAGAAGAGATGAGTGAAATTAGTTAATTCTCTTCAAGAGGAGTAAAGTATTCTAGGTTTGAATCTGACATGGCTAGGTTAACATCTGTATCAATTACATTGTTTGGTTTCAAAGCCTCAATTTTATGCCTGATATTTACAATTTTATTATTAAAAAAGTTCATGAAGTCCTCACTATTGCATGATGTTGTTGTGGAGATTTCTGTAGTGGTCTTATTTCTGGTTAATTTGGCTACAGTATTAAATAAAAATCTAGGATTATTTTTATTTTCTTCTATAAGAGTGGAGACTTTAAAGGACGCATATTTCCCCATAGAAATTTTGCCACAGCACAGGAATTTCCTGAGGTTCACTTTTGGGGGAAAAGCCTACCAATTTCGGGTGCTTCCATTCGGTCTAGCCTTATCAGCCCGCACATACACAAAATGCATGGATGCAGTTCTGGCTCCCTTGAGACTCCAGGGCATCCGCATTCTGAATTACATAGACGACTGGCTAATCCTGGCCCAGTCTCAGCAGCTAGCACTTCGACACCGGGATGTCGTCCTAGCTCATCTTTACTCGCTGGGACTGAGACTCAACGCCACGAAAAGCGTTCTCTTTCCAGCACAAGTGACAACCTACTTGGGCGTCAGGTGGAATTCGATCGCTATGCAGGCACATCTGTCTCCTGCTCGCGTCGAATCCATAAACAACGCTCTGAAGGAAATCAGACTGGACCAAGAAGTGACTGTACATCACTTACAAAAATGTTTAGGCCTCATGGCAGCTGCGTCCATGGTGATACCCTTGGGTCTCCTGCACATGAGAGCTTTTCAGCTGTGGTTAAGAGACAGGGGAGTTCACACGAGAACAAATCCCCGAAGGCGGATAAGGGTTACGCGCAAAGGACTTCGTACCCTTTCTATGTGGTTCAGACCCTGGTTTCTCGCCTTGGGTCCCACTCTAGGTCGTCTTGTCGTCGCAAAATGCTAACGACAGACGCTTCCCTTACCGGCTGGGGCGCGGTCTTGGATGGCCGTCCAGCCCAAGGGGTCTGGAGAGGCCACCTTTTCGCATGGCACATCAATTGCCTCGAAATGATGGCTCTATTTTTAGCTCTACAGCATTTCCTCCAGCAGCTGAGAGGCTACCATGTCCTAGTGCGGGTGGACACCACATCGGTAGTCTCCTACATAAATCGCCAGGGTGGCCTGCGTTCGCGACGCTTGAACCAGCTAGCACATCAGGTTCTGCTCTGGGCTCAGGACAAGTTCCTGTCCCTCAGGGCGATTCACATTCCAGGGTACAGGAATGTGGGAGCAGACTTTCTGTCCAGACAAGCTGTGAATCACGGGGAATGGAAACTCCACCCCGACGTAGTCACTCAAATCTGGGAGAGATTCTCTACAGCAGAAGTGGACCTCTTTGCCTCACAGGAGACTGCACAATGTCCCCTCTACTACTCTCTGACTCATCCAGCTCCCCTGGGTCTGGACGCGATGGCCCATACGTGCCTCAATTTACGCCTCTATGCGTACCCTCCGATAGCTCTGCTCCCGGGAGTCCTGGCGAGGGTCCGTCAACACGGTTTGCGCCTCTTATTGATAGCGCCCCGTTGGCCGGCCCGAGTATGGTTCTCAGAGATAATATCCTCAACGGCTCACCTTGGATGATTCCAGTGAGGAGGGATCTTCTATCTCAGGCGCAGGGGACAATATTTCATCCCCGGCCCGAGCTCTGGAACCTTCACGCTTGGCCCCTGAACGGGACCAATTGAGTCAAGCCGGCCTTTCAGCCGGCGTAATTGACACCATCCTAATGGTGTCAAAAGCTGCACTGAGGTCGAGTAATACAAGCATAGTTACACAACCCTCATCAGAGGCCAATAGGAGGTCATTTAAATAAAATAAATATGTAGCCTTTTTTTCTCAAAATTTTAGCCTAAATGGTTCCTCAAATTAAGTCTAAAAATTGCATTAATTTCCTTAAAAAAATAGGTAAATTTTTTTCTTATTTTTATTAGTGAAATGTTCTGAATATATTACAAGAAATACGGATTTTTTTTTAAAATGAAATATTCACATTATTTTTAATGGTTTCATACTTTTTTTTAAATGAAACTTACAAGCCTCATGATTAATTTTTTACAGTGTACCTGACAACAAAACACTTACAACTGTGACAGACTGTCATTTCTGTAGGGTCCAATAATACAATCCCTCTATCAGTATCTATAAGAAAACACAACCCATAAAATTCTCAATTTTATCAAAGAAAAAGCAATAATGCAGGAAAAAAACTTGTCAAAGTAATACAGTACAACTAAGATCACAGTAGCCTAAACATCATATGCAGTTAAATAAAGTAAGCCTGCATAAAAACGGTAAGCATGTTCAAAAGCCTTTAAGTGACAGAAATTTATTAAATCATATAATGAAAACAAATAATAGTGGTAAGCTTACATTTCACCATGTTACTTGTGGTACATGGTGTGTGTGTGTGATGATGTACCCCCTGGAATACCAGCAACCACTGGTCGCCCTTTATTAAGGGACAGAGCCAGCTCTTGAGATGGGGTGGTGGAGGGGAGGTGGTGATGGGCCCCCGCCAGTCAAAAAGGCTTCAGCCTTCTTTCTATTAGCTACATGACAGAAAGAATATACTAAACCGTGTTTAATAAATAGTTCAGTGAATGTGTTATCAAATATTACCTTTTTGCAGAATGTTCTTATGTTTAATTTTGACTTGGCTCAAAGTTCTTCTGGCTCCAGAAGGATTACACCTTATTAAATAAGAAACCACAAATTCCTAGTCAATATAAATTGGTATTTTAACCTAAAGAAATCAATGGCAGGAAAAGTAAATGCTTTCATAGTGATTTAACAGTCAAAAGAATGTGGAAGGGGTGTTTAATTATTTTGCATTATAATAAAAGGAGAGGCGATGTCAAATTTGCAATTTAATAAACTCACGCATTTACTCTGTCCGTTATTTGCCAAGCCAACTCTCTTTCTTTAGCCGATGCAGCCGTATTGCTTTTTTTCAGTATTATAGGATTTAATTCCTCAAAAGCGTGCATTAAAACCTCCAACTCCGCCTCCATGAAGTATGCCGCTCTCTTTTTTTCACTTTGATTCGTGAAATCCGTGATCCATTGAAAATGTCTTTATGTACGCACCGTGCACGCGCATTAACTCTGGGTAACCAGTAGGGGGTGATTAAACTTACTCTTACCAGGTGTTTTGGAACCGACATACTCACGGTATGCGGGTTTGGGGTTTATCAACCCAGAGTATATGATTAACCAATTGGTAAGTTAACCAAGCTTTCTGGAATACCCCCCTGATAGGCCCCTGTAGGGTCCCTGAAGGTGTGAAAATGACCTCTGCAAAGTATATTGACTGACCACTTTCTTCCATGGTACAAAAAGAAGAACCGTGGCTTCCGTAGCAAAATCATCTTCATGCACGACAATGCACCATCTCATGCTGCAAAGAATACCTCTGTGTCATTGGCTGTTATGGGAATAAAAGATGAGAAACTCATGGTGTGGCCACCATCCTCCCCTGACCTCAACCCCATTGAGAACCTTTGGAGAATTCTCAAAAGATCTATGAGGATGGGAGGCAGTTTGATTCAAAACAGCAGCACTGGGAGGCTATTCTGACATCCTGCAAAGAAATTCAAGCAGAAACTGTCCAAAAACTCACAAGTTCAATGGATGCAAGAATTGTGAAGGTGATATAAAGAAGGGGTCCTATGTTAAGATGTAACATGTAGCCCTGTTAGGATGTTTTTGATTGAAATAGTTTTTGATTTCTTTAAATATGACCTCATAATGCTGCAAATTCAACAAAAGCCTATTTTCAGTTCTTTACAACCTATAAAATTTTTTAACTCTGTTGTGCATAATAATTTGGAACAGTGCATTTTCAGTTTTTTATTTTTAAAATAAATATTATTATCATTAGGAGGTTTGTTCAATAAAATTCAAATTATACCCTAATAGTTGATGACTAGAAAATTATACTGACTGTTTGCATTTACTAATTATGAAAATCAGAGAAAGATATCATTTGCATAATAATTTGGAACGCAGTGTACATACACACCCTCCTACACACATACTGTATACACACACACACACACACATACACTATTGTGTGTGTAGTGTGTGTAGGTCTCTGCTTTATTTTTAATGTTGCCCACGGCAGCGTAACAGCCCGTTAGTTCATGCTCGTGCAGTGATGAGATGGACAAACTGGTCGATGTGTGTCTGTTCTTTTATTTGCTGCATTGTCAGGCTACAGTACAAAACTTTTAGGTGGATCCCGCACTTAAATCAATCTAAAACTACTGAAAACTAAACAAACTCAGGCTCTACAGTATATCCCAGCTTACATCTCGCAGTCGCGTTCACACACACCTGACTGCATTACCCACAATGCATCTCCTGCACTGGACTACACTCTCGTAAACTGCTGTTGTAAAGCAGCGTCTCTCCCGCAACACTATTCACACAAACACACTATACACACATATAGTACACAGGCACACTACACATGCAAAAACACACACAATACATCCTACACGAACATATCCTACACACACACACACACACACACACACTGCTCTTATCCCACACACACACACACACACAAAACTTGATGTTCTCTACCCCTCTGCCATCCGGTTTATATCGAATGCTCCTTTCAAAACACATCACTGTACCCTGTATTCTTCTCTCAACTGGTCTTCATTGTATACCCGTCGTAAGATCCATTGGTATATGGTCATTTACAATACTCTCCTCGGTTTGTACCCTCCTTACCTACAAGAACTGTTACACTCCTTTTCTTCTGGGTATAACACCCGTTCTGCTAACTTGATTCAGCTGACAGTTCCTAAGGCTTCTTCTGCATTTGGCCTGTCATCTTTTCAGAATGCTGCTGCTAGAGATTGGAATGATCTGCAAAAAACGTTAAAACTGGACAATCTCATTCCTAAGTCTGTTTTTCATTCACGGATTTCAGCTCACTTCAAAGACGTCTGTAGCTGTTATTTAGACTAGCTGCTCTTATTTATTGCTGCTCCACTCTTCACATGTCTATATGTGTATGTATGTATGTGTGTATATGTATGTATTTAAATAATTATTATTATTTTTTCATAATTTCGTTTATATTTCTTAAAATGTTTTATTTTTTTATCAGTTCCCCTACTTCCCCCAAAAGGCTCAGCCTTTGCCAGGCCACAGTTGTAAATAAGAAACCTGTTCTTAATCTGTCTTGCCTGGTTAAATAAAGGTAAATAAAAAAAATAAAATAAATAAATAAACAACTCAACCTACACACCTGATGACAAACGATGACTATCGCCACCCAACCCGGCCTACATTGAGTGACATTTGTAACAAAGGCTTTCTGGAGGTCCTAACATTCTCAAAAGGCACACAGGTGGTAGGTTTGCATACAGCGGCCGATACACCGATAGGTGCTTAAGCTGTGCCACCGCCGCCTGGGTGTGCCACTATGACACGTCCAGCCGTGATAATGCCTTAAACTTATGCCATATTCAGTGACATAAGAGATCGGGGCTTCATAGAGGTCTAAACATACTCAAAAGGCACAAAGGTTGTGTAGTGCACCCGGTTGGCAATGGCACAGCTCATTATTGCTTGCAAATTTATTATGATGATGATGATGATGATGATGATGATGATGATGATGATGATAATAATAATAATAATAATAATAATTATTATTATCTGCTAGGGATTTGTACCCTGTTTAGGGTGTACCCCACCTTGTGCCGTAAGTCTCATGGGATAGGCTCAAGGCCCCCTTGACACCTGAATTTAGGATAAAAGCAGTATAGAAGATGAATAAGCGAGTGAGATTGTTATTATTATTATTATTATTATTATTATTGTTATTATTTATGCTACAAATATATTTATTCTAAAGTAGGTTACATTTTAGTAATGATTTAGTATTTTTCTTTATGTATTTAGCATTTTTAAAAATGCTTTCTTTAAATCCCGAACTGCCAAATGCTCAGATGAGTTAATTTTTGGTTCTAGTTCCTCTCATGGCTTTTTCTCTTGGCTGGATAATTAGGTGTATATTTCTGTGAAACTGCTTTGCGTTAATTGCTGTAGAAATAAAATTGAGTGTGAGTGTTAAATAGTGGGCCAGGTGTGGCTAAGGTGTTGGACTACTTATGAGGAGGTCTGCAGACCAATCCCTGACACCACTGTGCTGCCACTGTTGGGCCCTTGAATAAGAAACTGCCACAGAAATGATGTACATATATTTCCAGGATGGGGTGTATCTGTTGCTGAATGGCAAGTAGACATCCTTTCAACTCTGAACATGTAGGACTTTAGTGCTTCTGTTTTGCATGACTTGTAAATTAATTCCTGGATGTATTAGCAGAGCAAACAGAGACTTTCACAGAGTTCAGACACATCATAGCAGAGATGAAGTCATACGTTGTATTTTTTCTACTCCTTTGTGGCATGGCTGTTTGTCAGATTAGACATTATATCTACATAAATGTAAGCATGAATTGGTTTTCTGCTCAGAGTTTCTGCAGGCAATACTATGCGGATCTGGCAACCATCACTACTGACACGGAGTACCAGAGACTGATGAAGGCTGGAGCTGCATGGCCAAGTCCAGATGGTTGGATCGGGCTGAACAGAACTGCACCTGGATCAGACATCTGGCAATGGTCTGATGGAGAACCACCTAATTACTTCAATTGGTCATCTGGCCAACCTGATAACTATAGAGGAGGAGAGAGCTGTGCCATGGTGTGGTCAACTGGCTGGAATGATGTCAACTGTACAATAACTTATCCATTCTATTGTTTCTGGAGATTTGTTTTGGTGAAGAACAGTAAGACATGGGAGGAAGCTCTTGAGTACTGCAGAACTTACTACACCGGCCTAGCCAGCCCAGTCTCTCTAACGCAATTTATGCTGGCTAGAAATGCAACCAACAACCAAACACAAACAGTCCGTGTGTGGACCGGCCTGCGCTTCTTGAATGGTCAATGGGTCTCTGTAAGCAATGTGCCACTGAAAAGCAAGGTCTCGCTGCCCTCATGTCCAGCTCCATCCTACCACTGTGGAGCTTACAACAATAACACAAACTTTTGGGAGAACAGAGACTGCAATGAGAAGCTTAGCTTCCTCTGCTACTGATGGTGAGTAACAGACATCCGGTACAATTAATCAGGTTTCTGTACTTTTAAATATTATTGGTAAGTTTCTGAACGTCTCTGTCCTAAACTATATATAATGTCTGAAAAACTTTTTTTGTCTCTTTGTACAGACATCACCCTCAGAGTAGAACTGTCTTCTTCAATAACAATACATACATGATGCAGTGAAGCAGTGTATTCAACCCTAGATATTTACTACATATATGGATTACTTTATTTATATTTGACATGCGTTTAAATGAAATAATCATCTTTAGACACAGGTTTCTCTTTTACCATATTATTATTTCCTGGAATGTGAATAAAATCCTACTATGTGTAAGTGTAATAACTTTGCTATCTACCAAATGCAACAATAAACTTTGAGAAAAAATTCGCAAAAGCCTTCTTGTTAATTTGTTTACATGACATGTACTTCGTATGTGTTAATAAACAATACAAAAAAACCCCTGCAAAAATTAATAGGTACAAGATTTAGTGGCATTTTTTTCTGATGATGTATTGGTTATAAGAAACACCTTCGTGGTGCAGCTTGGACACATCCTCAGTGATGAACCCAGGGTCACAGGGTGTTTCGGGTCTTTGACCATCAGACACCCTCACCTGAGCGACCCAGCCGGGGATGATCAAACCCCGACTTGTGTCCAAGCAGCGCATTAAGCCATGCGTCGCCCCTTTTGATCCACAGCCACCTAGAGGCTTTCTCCGCTGCCTCGCAGATGTTTCTGGTGGCTTTCCTTTCTTGAGCACCTTTGATTCCAAGCAGCCTGAGTGCTCGGTGCAAGCTCTGTCCTGGGAATCCTCTGCAGCCAACCTCAATTGGCTCACAGCGAGCCCTCCACCCCTTAGGCCTGCAGTCCTCCACCAGTTCCAGATACTTTGCCTTTTTCCGCTCAAAAGCTTCCTCAATCCGGTCTTCCCAGGGGACTGTGAGTTCCAGTAGCACCACTTGCTTTGTACTCTCCGATGTTAGGACCATGTCTGGTCTGAGTGTTGTGCTGGTAATGTGGTCTGGAAACTTCAGATGCCTCCCCAGGTCCACCTTCAGCTGCCAGTCACCTGCTGTAGATAGCAGACCAGCTGGGACCTTTGGCTGTGACTGAGGCTTTTCCCCAGCCCTGACGAAAATAATATTGCAATTAACAGTTGTGTTTACCTCCGGCTGTACAGTATTCTCATTAGATTTTTAAATAGAGCTGGTTCTGACGTAAACATCTATCTTTCCTGATAAGGAGAACCAGAGATTGATGCAGCAGCATTTAGCAGTTTAGACTTTTCAGCAGGAGTGGAGAATTTACACTGCAGATTTAAGGGACAGGAAGACATGAGAGAAGGCTCTTGACTATTGCAGAACTTACTACTGTACATACTGTACACTGGCTTGCTCAATCTCTTTAACAAAATTTGTTCTGCCTGAACAGTGCAAACTGTTGTGACTAAATCAGTGCATCAGTGCAAACCAGTGAATAAAGTTAGAATCACAGATTCCATCAAGTTCAAAGATGCAAAGTCAGAAACTCAGGTGAAAATCCAAACAAATCCAGAATGCAAATAAAAAAAAGATTAAGACAAGGTTAGGCAGGGTTATCCATGGTGTAGCAAACAAGATGAATCAACAGGTCAGGACTCAGGCCAAATGTCCATGCAATTCATGTAAACAGCATTCTTGGACAAATACTTTCAAAATACCTTTGAAATGAAATGATCACGTTTAATCACAATTATAAGCCTAAAACAGAATTTCATGCAGATATAATTAGCTAGCCAGAAAAAAAAACCCTAAACATTTTTTCTTGCTGTTGTGCGATTACTGTTATTTTTGAAACCCACAACAGCTGATGCAAGTTTGCTAAAATGTGTTTTAAATGACTAAGACTGATCTAATATTCACAAACTTCTTCTGTTACTTGGACCACTGTTTAAGATTAAATTAAGATTTTTTTTTTTTATAATACAGAAATGCAGGTTTGATGAATTCTTACACCTTTATTATTGTGCAGAGCGACTTCAAAAGGTTTTAGTGGTTTTTATCATGCAAAGTAACTCTAGTCCACATCTCATTTTCTTAACAAGACTTCAGGTATGCTAACATCTGACTCCAGTTATCTTTTTTGAGCTCATTAACTCAAGAATTGATTTAGGCCATGTCCACATGTAGCTGGGTATGCCTGCACATACTGTAGCTGGGTATATAAAAACAGAGATTTTTATCTGCGGTTTTGGCTTTTTGTCCACATGCAAACGTAGTTTTGGTCGTTGAAAACTGAGCTTTTGAAAAACTCTGTCCAAAGTGAAGATTTTTCAAAACCCCATTTTCAGTGATGTGTGGACAGGCGAAACAAAGAGTTAGCCTTGTTGAATTGCTACCGTGTGTGCCGATGATGTCATTGTCTGTGTCATATATCTGGACCATTGCACAAGACACTTTAATAAGTCACTTTTTATGCATATTTGCAGAACCACTGCCACTTTCAAATATTTCTATATTTCAATATCTCTATATTTCTATATTTTGTAATATTTTTTATCGTGCCCTTATTTGTACAGTTTATTTTAATAGTTAAATTTATTATCTTTAGTATTTCTTTTTATTCATATTTATTCCTTACGCATAAGTTTTATTTTTTATTTTACATTTTTATGGTCACTGGCATTTCACTGCATTTCGTACTGTGTATGACTGTGTATGACTGTGTATGTGACAAATAAAATTTGAATTTGAATTTGATTTGATTTAGAATTTGTGTGCTAGTCGCCTTGATTTGATGTCAGATTTGTTTATGAAAAGATTTGTGCATCTGTAAATAATTCACAGCTCTTCACTCATTCCACAAATTTTATTACATTTTTATTCTAAAAAGGATTAAAATTATTAAATTTTTTCCTCACAATTCTACAAACAATACCCCATAATGGCAATGTGAAAGACGTGAATCACTTTGTAACTCTTCCTACCTCTATGTAAATACAGTAGCTCACATTAGCATATTCTTCCTGTGCAGAGCAAACTTAAAAGGTTAAAGTGGTTTTTATTATTTAAAGCAATTCTAGTTCACACCTCCAAACTCTTTTTTATTTTAGAAAGACTCCAGGTACAGTATGCCAACATGTGACTCCATTTTTTGAGCTCATTAACTCAAGGATTTACTTCCGTTTACTTTTTCCACTAAAAACTTTGAGCGTTTTATGGTTGTTCTCAATAAAGGCATGAAAGATCAAAAATTTTTGGTTATTATTTTATGCACATTATATTTGTCAATTCCCCTGACTTAGATGAAGATCAGATCATATTTTATGATAAATGCCAGTGCGTATAAAGAAGTAAAGTAAAAAAAAAAAACTAGAATAGAAAACCTATTAATAGAACAAACAAACAAACAAACAAAAAAAAACTAAGGTTTAGGAACTTTGGATAAGGATATTTGGTAAGGACAAATTTTGACAGTCAAAGTCACTTCATATATACAGTGGAACCTTGGATTGTGAGTAACTTGGTCTGCGAGTGTTTTGCAAGATGAGCAAATTTTAAAAAATGAATCTTAACTTGATAAACGAGTAAGGTCTTGACAAACGAGTAGAACTCATGTGCTTTGTCACGTGAGCACAACTGGGCCAATAGTTATTCTCTCTCACTGCGGAATTGTGGCTAATCGTCTCCCATGCTCTGTCTCCCATGCTCAGTGCGCATGTGTCATTTGTATAGTCAACATCACTGTGCATGTGTACTATTTACTATAACATTGTGACCACGTGTGTGTGGATGCGTGAGTGTCATTAGAGAGATTAAAGAATTTTCCGTTAGTGTGTGTGTGTGTGTGTGTGTGTGTGTGTTTGTGTTTGTGCGCGCACACGCACGTGTGTGAATTTTTGGGTTGTGGAACAAAATTTTTATGGGAAAATTCACTTTGTTATATGAGTGCTTTGATATACCTAATCACGCTTCGGGAACAAATACATGGTTTACCTATTTTTTAATGTCACATATCTAGTTTGCATTTTAGGTGTGTAAAGTTAATGTCATACACACTCAATCTGCGCCTGGCACTAGGACCCGGAAGTAAGACGGGCGCAAAACCAGGAAGTATAAAAGAGGTATACAAACGATGGCTTACCGCTCAGTCATTGAGTTCGGCCCATGTCAGCTCCAGTTGTCGTTTCAGCAAACCGTGAGTACTCACATGTTGGTTCCGTTTGTCTTTTGCTATTGTGTGTGTATCTACAGGACGCGGGTTAAATTTGTGTTTTTCCCTTACTCCATTTTTGTGAGAGTCCTTAGACTAAATCGCGTGGCTATCCTGCCTACTCGCTTCTTTCCGCGTTTGGGTTTATCCTCCACGCTACATTGGGCTAACCGCTAAAGCTACGTCTTCTGGTCACCTCAGGTTAGTCCATCTTGACAGAATGACTGAGCCCTCCGCGGTAAACCCAGCGGATTAAGCGAGTCTTTGCGACGTTGTAGATCAGCATGCCGCGCTCATCAATCAGCTAACCGGGGATCTCGCTTCTCTCCGCCGCGAGGTCGCTGAGCTCCGGCGGGAGAATGCGGATCTCCGCGCAGCTGTTGATGACGTCACTGCTCGATCGACCGCGGAGGCCGCGGCGCCGCATCATCCCCCCTCTCCCCCCCTTCTGATGTTTTTCTTTCTCTACCAGAGAAGTGGAACGGCACGGATGGGAAGTGCAGTGTATTTCTGACAGCTCTCGATCTGGTGTTTGAGTTTAATGCCACCAAGTACTCCACCGATCGCCTTCGCATTGCTCTTCTCGTCTCGTTGCTAAAAGGGCAGGCAGCTGAGTGGGCCACGGCAGTTCTACAAGCAGATACGGACACCGCCCACTCATACAATGAGTTCACCCACCAACTCAGACTCACCTTCGAACACCCAGCGGGCGAGGTGGAGACCGACACCAGACTCTATCACCTGAGGCAGGGAGGATTGCCCGTGAGCCGCTACACAACGGAGTTTCGCACCCCCGCCGTTCAGACCACGTGGGGCGATGCAGCGCTCCGGACGTCCTACTACGAGGGCCTGGCTTCACGAATAAAGGACGAACTAGCCGGGCGAGAGCTTCCTGCAACCCTCGAGGGCCTGATCCAACTCGCTCTCCGGATCGACCAGCGCCTTCTCTCTCGCCCGAGGCCAGCCCCTCGCACCCTGCCACCTGCACCCACCTTCACTGGCACCACTCCACGACCCGCACCCGCCTTCACCGTCACCACTCCACGACCCGCAGACCCCGTCACCTACTCCACCCCTGGATATGTCGGTTCTCCACCTCCTGCCGTGGTTGACACAGGAGCCGCGGAACCCATGCAACTAGGACGCGCCTCCTTGACCGCTGCAGAATGGGAGAGACGCTTCCGTGAAGGGCTTTGTGCCTATTGCGGGTCAGCCGCACATTACAGGGCAACATGTCCTCTCAGACCGGGAAACGCCCAGGCCCGGTGAGAGGAGAGAGATACTCGCCGGGTCACCTTCATCTCTCCGCCATCACCACCAACTCCTCCCGTCTCACGGTTCAGGTACACCTCCAGGTTGGCCACAAACGAGTCCGAAGTGCTGCATTCATCGACTCCGGGGCAGCAGGTAACTTCATTGACTCCGCATATGCCAAAACCCTGGGGGTCAAACTCGAGGCGTTATCCCAGCCCGTTCGCATCACATCTGTCGACGGTCGCCCCCTCTCCACCAGCCCAATCAGCACCCGAACCGAACCCATCACCGTCTCCATCAACCAACACCATGAACAGTTAAAATTTTCACCTCCATCTCGTCACCACCCATCATCCTTGGTCATCCCTGGCTGCTCCAGCATGACCCCCTAATCTCCTGGACCCAGAACTCGGATCCTCCAGTGGGGCGCGACCTGCAACGAACTATGCCTACGGGCAGCGGCTGGGACGTGCTCTAGGGAGTCTGAGGCCCCCGACGTCGACACCAACTCCATCCCCGAGCCGTATCGAGACCTAGCGGAGGTTTTCTGCAAACGACGAGCCACCCATCTTCCTCCTCATCGCCCATATGACCTCGCCATAGACCTCCAACCCGGTACGGTTCCACCCCGCGGCCATCTCTACTCACTCACACCCACCGAGACCCAGGTGATGGAGGAGTATGTAAACAATGCCCTGCGCCAAGGCACCATCAGGCCCTCCTCCTCACCTGCCGCCGCGGGGTTCTTCTTCGTGAAGAAGAGAGGCGGTGAACTTCACCCTTGTGTCGACTATCGGGGGCTCAACAACCTCACCATCAAAAACCGACATCCTCTGCCTCTTACCAACTCAGCCCTGGATGCCCTCTCTGGCGCCACCGTCTTTACGAAGTTGGACCTCCGGAGCGCCTACAACTTGGTGCGCATCAGAGAGGGCGATGAGTGGAAGACGGCGTTCATCACCCCCACCGGACATTATGAAACCCTCGTCATCCCATTCGGACTGTGCAATGCCCCCGCCGCATTCCAACACTTCATCAATGACGTCCTTCGGGACATGCTTGGTCGGTGGGCATTCGCTTACCTGGACGACATTCTAATTCATTCACGCACCATGGAAGAACACACCCAGCACGTCAGGGCGGTTCTAAAGAGATTACTCGCCCACCAACTGTACTGTAAGTTGGAAAAGTGCGCTTTTCACGAGCACTCCACCACGTTCCTGGGTTTTGTCATCTCGCCCCAGGGTGTGGCCATGGACCCGCAGAAGCTAGAGGTTGTGCGTCATTGGCCCCTACCCAAGACCCTCAAGCAGCTTCAACGGTTTCTCGGGTTTGCGAACTTTTATCGTCGCTTTATCCGGGACTACAGTACAGTTGCCGCCCCCCTAACCGCTCTGACCCGTCCCTCCTCTCTCCCTTTTCACCTCAACCCGGCAGCTGTCTCCGCTTTCCGATCACTTTGTCACCGCTTCACCACTGCACCTATTCTCCACCACCCAGATGCCAATAAACCATTCGTTGTAGAGGTGGATGCTTCAGATGTGGGTGCTGGAGCTATCCTCTCACAGCAAGGTCCAGACCAAAAACTACACCCATGTGGTTTTTTCTCCAGAAAATTTGACTCCACTCAGCAGCGATACGGGGTAGGGGACCGCGAACTGCTGGCCATAAAGTGGGCTCTGGAGGAGTGGTGTCACTGGCTCCAGGGCGTCAGTGAGCCATTCATAGTCTGGACGGACCACCAAAATCTAATCACCATCAGAACCATCAAACAGCTAAACCCACGACAGGCGCGGTGGGCATTATTCTTTGAGAACTATAACTTTCACCTCTCATACCGCGCCTGTCCTCCCCTCTTCCAAGATCATCGCCCCCCTGCAACTGGACCTGGAAACGAGAGTGCGCCAGGCACGAGGTACTGCAACCACTCCCAGTCCCTCGACGGCCCTGGACGCACATTGCCGTTGACTTCATCACGGGCCTGCCGGCCTCCGAAGGAAAAGACACCATCCTCACGATCGTGGATCGGTTCTCTAAGACCGTGCACCTGGTGGCTCTCGCCGGACTCCCGTCAGCAAAGGAAACAGCAGAGCTGATTTTAGAGCACGTAGTCCGTCTGCATGGGTTCCCCAAGGATATCGTCTCGGACAGAGGGCACCAGTTCACAGCCCGGTTCTGGAAGGCCTTCTGCCGTCTGATCGACTCCACCTGCAGTCTGTCCTCCGGATACCACCCACAGACTAACGGTCAGACGGAGCGGACCAACCAACAACTGGAGCGCTACCTGAGATGTTTCGAAGCGGACCGCCAGCGCTCCTGGGCACGCTACCTCATCTGGGCGGAACTATCACATAACCTCCACATCTCCTCTGCCACCAACCTAAGCCCATTTGAGGTATGCCACGGCTTCCAACCCTCCGTGTTCAACCACCCAGAGCCGGAGGTTGATGTACCGTCGGCCCAACAGTTGGTCCGCAGATGTCGGCGGCTCTGGATTACGACCAACCAGGCCATCCAACGTGCCAATGCCCGCTACACCCACCAACATCGCCGCCGACATCCTCCGGGACGACTATACCACGTAGGTGACAAGGTATGGCTTTCCACAAAGAACCTCCACCTCCACACCGAGTCAAAGAAGCTTTCCCCCAGATTCATCGGACCATACCACATCACCCACAGAATTAACCCTGTCACCTACCAGCTCCAGCTGCCTGCGGCGCTCCGGATTCACCCAGTATTTCATCTATCCCAGTTCAAGCCCTTCATCACCTCACCCATGATTCCACCCACCCCCCCAGCTCCTCCTCCCCGGATCATCGACGGCGGTCCCGCCTACACCGTGCGCCGAATCCTTGACTCGCGCCCTCGGGGCAAAGGTACGCAATACCTGGTGGACTGGGAGGGCTATGGCCCCGAGGAGCGATCTTGGATCCCGGCCCGGTTCATTCTCGACCCTCAGCTAATTCGGGACTACCGTCACAGGGTATCCTCCATCCCAGGACCGTCAGGAGCCAGTCCTGGACAGGGGGGTACTGTCATACACACTCAATCTGCGCCCGCCACTAGGACCCGGAAGTAAGACGGGCGCAAAACCAGGAAGTATAAAAGAGGTAAACAAACGATGGCTTACCGCTCAGTCATTGAGTTCGGCCCATGTCAGCTCCAGTTGTCGTTTCAGCAAACCGTGAGTACTCACATGTTGGTTCCGTTTGTCTTTTGCTATTGTGAGTGTATCTACAGGACGCGGGTTAAATTTGTGTTTTTCCCTTACTCCGTTTTTGTGAGAGTCCTTAGACTAAATCGCGTGGCTATCCTGCCTACTCGCTTCTTTCCGCGTTTGGGTTTATCCTCCATGCTACATTGGGCTAACCGCTAAAGCTACGTCTTCTCGTCACCTCAGGTTAGTCCATCATGACAGTTAATTTTCATAAAGGATGTGTTTCTGTTTTAAATTGCCTGCAAAAATTCTAAACACATACAATATGGGTGCATACTGTTTGTAATCTACTGTTATCAAAAATAAAACAAAAACCTCTTCCAGTGCCTATTCGTTCAATTGTAGTTATAGTCATTTCATAACAAAGCACAAATTACACTAAATGAATGTAGTTGCACATTTATTGGACATCCTTCTGTCTATTTGACTTATGAATGACGGATAAAAAAGTAATATAGTTGCAAAGCAAATTTTTGCAGATTAAACATTATCCTTATACAGTAGGTACACAATTTGTGATTAATATTTTATGGTTGATGATATTTTATGATGATGATTATTATTATTATCTGCTATGGATTTGTACGCTGTTTAGGGTGTCTCATGGGATAGGCTCAAGGTCCCCCTAAATATGAATTTAGGATAAAAGCAGTATAGAAGATGAATAAGCGAGTGAGATTATTATTATTATTATTATTATTATTATTAATACCTTAGTTTTATGCTACAAATATATTTATTCTAAAGTAGGTTACATTTTAGTAATGATTTAGTATTTTTCTTTATTTATTTAGCATTTTTAAAAATGCTTTCTTTAAATCCCGAACTGCCAAATGCTCATATGAGTTAATTTTTGGTTCTAGTTCCTCTCATGGCTTTTTCTCTTGGCTGGATAATTAGGTGTATATTTCTGTGAAACTGCTTTGCGTTAATTGCTGTAGAAATAAAATTGAGTGTGAGTGTTAAATAGTGGGCCAGGTGTTGGACTACTTATGAGGAGGTCTACAGACCAATCCCTGACACCACTGTGCTGCCACTGTTGGGCCCTTGAATAAGAAACTGCCACAGAAATGATGTACATATATTTCCAGGATGGGGTGTATCTGTTGCTGGATGGCAAGTAGACATCCTTTCAACTCTGACCATGTAGGACTTTAGTGCTTCTGTTTTGCATGACTTGTAAATTAATTCCTGGATGTATTAGCAGAGCAAACAGAGACTTTCACAGAGTTCAGACACATCATAGCAGAGATGAAGTACTTTGTATTTTTTCTACTCCTTTGTGGCATGGCTGTTTGTCAGATAAGACAATATATCTACATAAATTCACGCATGAATTGGTTTTCTGCTCAGAGTTACTGCAGGCAATACTTTGTGGATCTGGCAACCATCACTACTGACACGGAGTACCAGAGACTGATGAAGGCTGGAGCTGCATGGCCAAGTCCAGATGGCTGGATCGGGCTGAACAGAACTGCACCTGGATCAAAGATCTGGCAATGGTCTGATGGAGAACCACCTATTTACTTCAATTGGTCATCTGGCCAACCTGATAACTATAGAGGAGGAGAAAGCTGTGCCATGGTGTGGTCAACTGGCTGGAATGATGTTAACTGTACAATAACTTTTCCATTCTATTGTTTCTGGAGATTTGTTTTGGTGAAGGACAATAAGACATGGGAGGAAGCTCTTGAGTACTGCAGAACTTACTACACCGGCCTAGCCAGCCCAGTCTCTCTAACGCAACTTATGCTGGCTAAAAATGCAACCAACAACCAAACACAAACAGTCCGTGTGTGGACCGGCCTGCGCTTCTTGAATGGTCAGTGGGTCTCTGTAAGCAATGTGCCACTGAGAAGCATGGTCTCGCTGCCCTCATGTCCAGCTCCATCCTACCGCTGTGGAGCTTACAATAATAACACAAACTTTTGGGAGAACAGAGACTGCAATGAGAAGCTTAGCTTCCTCTGCTACTGATGGTGAGTAACAGACATCCGGTACAATTAATCAGGTTTCTGTACTTTTAAATATTATTGGTAAGTTTCTGAACGTCTCTGTCCTAAACTATATATAATGTCTGAAAAACTTTTTTTTTTCTCTTTGTACAGACATCACCCTCAGAGTAGAACTGTCTTCTTCAATAATAATACATACATGATGCAGTGAAGCAGTGTATTCAACCCTAGATATTTACTACATATATGGATTACTTTATTTATACTTGACATGCGTTTAAATGAAATAATCATCTTTAGACACAGGTTTCTCTTTTACCATATTATTATTCCCTGGAATGTGAATAAAATCCTACTATGTGTAAGTGTAATAACTTTGCTATCTATCAAATGCAACAATAAACTTTGAGAAAAAATTCGCAAAAGCCTTCTTGTTAATTTGTTTACATGACATGTACTTCGTATGTGTTAATAAAAAAAAAAACCCTGCAAAAATTAATAGGTACAAGATTTTGTGGCATTTTTTTCTGATGATGTATTGCAATTAACAGTTGTGTTTACCTCCGGCTGTACAGTATTCTCATTAGATTTTTAAATAGAGCTGGTTCTGACGTAAACATCTATCTTTCCTGATAAGGAGAACCAGAGATTGATGCAGCAGCATTTAGCAGTTTAGACTTTTCAGCAGGAGTGGAGAATTTACACTGCAGATTTAAGGGACAGGAAGACATGAGAGAAGGCTCTTGACTATTGCAGAACTTACTACTGTACATACTGTACACTGGCTTGCTTAATCTCTTTAACAAAATGTGTTCTGCCTGAACAGTGCAAACTGTTGTGACTAAATCAGTGCATCAGTGCAAACCAGTGAATAAAGTTAGAATCACAGATTCCATCAAGTTCAAAGATGCAAAGTCAGAAACTCAGGTGAAAATCCAAACAAATCCAGAATGCAAATAAAAAAAAGATTAAGACAAGGTTAGGCAGGGTTATCCATGGTGTAGCAAACAAGATGAATCAACAGGTCAGGACTCAGGCCAAATGTCCATGCAATTCATGTATACAGCATTCTTGGACAAATACTTTCAAAATACCTTTGAAATGAAATGATCACGTTTAATCACAATTATAAGCCTAAAACAGAATTTCATGCAGATATAATTAGCTAGCCAGAAAAAAAAACCTAAACATTTTTTCTTGCTGTTGTGCGATTACTGTTATTTTTGAAACCCACAACAGCTGATGCAAGTTTGCTAAAATGTGTTTTAAATGACTAAGACTGATCTAATATTCACAAACTTCTTCTGTTACTTGGACCACTGTTTAAGATTAAATTAAGATTTTTTTTTTTATAATACAGAAATGCAGGTTTGATGAATTCTTACACCTTTATTATTGTGCAGAGCGACTTCAAAAGGTTTTAGTGGTTTTTATCATGCAAAGTAACTCTAGTCCACATCTCATTTTCTTAACAAGACTTCAGGTATGCTAACATCTGACTCCAGTTATCTTTTTTGAGCTCATTAACTCAAGAATTGATTTAGGCCATGTCCACATGTAGCTGGGTATGCCTGCACATACTGTAGCTGGGTATATAAAAACAGAGATTTTTATCTGCGGTTTTGGCTTTTTGTCCACATGCAAACGTAGTTTTGGTCGTTGAAAACTGAGCTTTTGAAAAACTCTGTCCAAAGTGAAGATTTTTCAAAACCCCGTTTTCAGTGATGTGTGGACAGGCGAAACAAAGAGTTAGCCTTGTTGAATTGCTACCGTGTGTGCCGATGATGTCATTGTCTGTGTCATATATCTGGACCATTGCACAAGACACTTTAATAAGTCACTTTTTATGCATATTTGCACAACCACTGCCACTTTCAAATATTTCTATATTTCAATATCTCTATATTTCTATATTTTGTAATATTTTTTATCGTGCCCTTATTTGTACAGTTTATTTTAATAGTTAAATTTATTTTCTTTAGGATTTCTTTTTATTCATATTTATTCCTTACGCATAAGTTTTATTTTTTATTTTACATTTTTATGGTCACTGGCATTTCACTGCATTTCATACTGTGTATGACTGTGTATGACTGTGTATGTGACAAATAAAATTTGAATTTGATTTGATTTTGAATTTGTGTGCTAGTCACCTTGATTTGATGTCAGATTTGTTTATGAAAAGACTTGTGCAATAGTGGACGTACAAAGTTCAAATTCAAATTTTATTAGTCACATACACAGTCATACACAGTATAATATGCAGTGAAATGCTTTATACGACTGCCAGTGACCTTAAAAAAAGAAAATAAAAGCTTGTACGTAAAATAAATAATCAATAAAAAGGAAATACTAAAGAAATAATTTTAACTAGTAAAATTAACTGTACAATAAGGGCATAATAAAATATTGCAAAAATATAGAAATATAGGGTAGATAGAGTATATATGTATATAGAATTAAAGTGTCAGTGGTTGTGCAAATATGCATGAAAGGTGACATGTGCAATTGTCCAGATGTATGAGTATTTAGTGCAAGTGTGTATGAATGTGTCCATGATTGTCCAGTCAGTGTTGTGAGCTTAAAAGATGTTATTAGTCCTGTGTGGAGGTGTGATTGAGAGACCTTATCGCCTGCGGGAAGAAGCTCCTCCTCAGCCTCTCTGTGTTGGCCTTTAGGGAGCGGAATCGCTTCCCAGACCGCAACAAAGAGAATAGTCCATTACTGGGGTGACTGAGGTCCTTCATGATCTTCCTGGCCTTAGTCCAGCACCGCTTGCTGTAGATGGAGTGCAGGTCAGGGAGCTCAGTGCGGATGATGCGCTCGGCTGATCGCACCACCCTCTGTAGAGCTCGTCTGTCCTGCATGGTGCTGTTCCCGAACCAGGTCGTGATGTTTCCCGTCAGGATGCTCTCTATGGTGCAGGAGTAGAAGTTCCCGAGCACCTTGGAGGGCAGTCTAAAGTCTCTCAAGCGTCTGAGGTGGTAGAGACGCTGCCGGGCTTTTTTCACCACGGTGTTGATGTGACAGGACCATGACAGGTCCTGCGTGATGTGAATACCGAGGTATCTGAAGCTGTCCACTCTCTCCACTCCACCTTTGTCGTACTGACGTACAGTAAACTAGTGACTGTGTTAGCATTGCTTACTGGACTGTTTACATGTGTGTACATACACATGCAGTTACTCACACATTACGTTAATGAACAGAGGTGTCTGAAGGTACTACAATGTTCAATGCTGCTACATACAAAACTCCGATGACACAGACACCGCAGACAGTGACGGCAGTCTTGGACGAGACCTGTCGGACATCTACAAAATGCAATCTTTAAGCTTTTGTCTAGGCTTCTGATTGGTCCCCTGTTAATTAGGGATGCTCCTCACAGCACTTAACAGGGCATTTTACGTTTTCATGTGGACAAAGATATTTTTAAAACATAATCATGTTGGACAGAGTCATTTTAAAAAATGAAGTAGAAAAATCACTGTTTTTAAAAATATCACCGGCTACATGTGGACATAGCCTTACTTTTTCCAATAGCACTTTGATGGTTTTAATGGTTGTTCTCAATAAAAACATGAAACATTTTGAGTTATTAGTTTTAAGGTATTTTATTATTAAGGTACACCACTGCTACATTTGAGATTCAAATAACTATTTACTTTTATAAAGTAAAATATACACAGACCTGTTTGTAGATCTTAGCTAAAAAATCCTGGGCTGTTCCCTTCCGCCTGGTTATGATATACAGTGGAACCTTGGATTGCGAGTAACTTGGTCTGTGAGTGTTTTGCACAAGATGTGAAATCCATTTTAACTCAGTAAACAAGTGAGGTCTTGAAGTCGTATTGTGGGTAATCGATTCCCATGCTCAGTCTTAGTGCGTGTTAAGTTTAAAATGTAGAAGAAGTGTCCGAGCTAAGTTTTAAGCTAAGAGTAGAAGAGTTATTTCTTGTTGTGTCCGCTGCACCTTGATACACTTACCGGTCCGGGCCCAATCGACCGGGAGAGACAAACACACACACGCCGGCATGATGTCTGAAGATCTCTGTTTATTCTCAGCCAAGACAGCACATTTAAACGCTGCTACGTCCCGAACATCAAAAGAACCAGTCATTAACATGTCAGTCATTGAGGGACCCGGAGACAGACAGGTGTGAGGAGATACATTTACATTCTCCTGATTAAACAAAAGGGTTCTAGCAGACAGGAGCCATTTGGATGTATGCTTGTCTGAATACAGGATATACAAGGTGTTACCACAGAAGGCATGAGGAAGCACAGTGAGGGGTCTGTTCTCAAGGCACAGGAATCTTCTTATTAGATTACACTGTCTTATAAAACCTTACAGTGCGTGTATAGGCAATATCCATGTGCGCATGTACTGTTTACTATACAAATCATTAGATTTATCCATTATTTCTTTTGGGGTAAATTTGCTTTAATGTACAAGTGGTCTGATATACAAGCACACTTCCAGAACAAATTATGCTCACAGTCCAAGGTTTAACTGTACTGAGCATCTGTAAATAATTCACAGCTTTTCACTCATTCCACAAATTTTATTACATTTTTATTCTAAAAAGGATTAAAATTATTCTATATTTTCCTCACAATTCTACAAACAATACCCCATAATGGCAATGTGAAAGACGTGAATCACTTTGTAACTCTTCCTACCTTTATGTAAATCAACAATTTTTGATCATAGATCCTCTGAAATCTCTTTTTGGTGAAGCATACAGTAGCTCACATTAGCATATTCTTCTTGTGCAGAGCAAACTTAAAAGGTTTAAGTGGTTTTTATTATTTAAAGCAACTCCTTTAAATAATTCACACCTCCAAACTCTTTTTTTTTAGAAAGACTCCAGGTACAGTATGCCAACACCTGACAAAATTTTTTGAGCTCATTAACTCAAGGATTTACTTCCGTTTACTTTTTCACCTAAAAACTAGAATAGAAAACCTATTAATAGAACAAACAAACAAAAAAAAACTAAGCTTTAGGAACTTTGGATAAGGATATTTGGTAAGGACAAATTTTGACAGTCAAAGTCACTTCATATATACCGTGGAACCTTGGATTGTAAGTAACTTGGTCTGCAAGTGTTTTGCAAGATGAGCAAATTTTAAAAAATGAATCTTAATTTGATAAACGAGTAAGGTTGTCAGGAAATAACCCGGGATGACCAGAAAGGCGATAGCTTTAGCAGTTAGCCCTGTAGCGTGAATGGTAAACCCAAACGCGGATGGACACGAGCGGGCAGGAGAATCACGCAATTTACTATAAGGACTCTCACAGTGAATGAGCAAAGGAAAGACACAATCTAACCCTAGTCCTATAAACACACACTCAGTCTGAAAGTAAAGCCAAGAAAGTGAGTACTCACATGAACGGGAACGATTCCGAAAAAGCCTGGGCATAACTCAATGACAGAGCGATGTGCGGCGCCATCTTGTTACCTTTTATGCTTTCAGGTTTGCGACCGTCTTACTTCCGGGTCCTAATGCCGGTCGCGGCTGAGTGCGCATGACAAAGGTCTTGACAAACGAGTAGAACTCATGTGCTTTGTCACGTGAGCACAACTGGGCCAATAGTTATTCTCTCTCACTGCGGAATTGTGGCTAATCGTCTCCCATGCTCTGTCTCCCATGCTCACTGCGCGTGCGTCATTTGTATAGTCAACATCACTGTGCATGTGTACTGTTTACTATAACATTGTGACCACGTGTGTGTGGATGCGTGAGTGTCATTAGAGAGATTTTCCGTTAGTGTGTGTGTGTGTGTTTGTGTTTGTGCGCGCACATGCAGGTGTGTGAATTTTTGGGTTGTGGAACAAAAATTTTATGGGAAAATTCACTTTGTTATATGAGTGCTTTGATATACCTAATCACGCTTCGGGAACAAATACATGGTTTACCTATTTTTTAATGTCACATAGCTAGTTTGCATTTTAGGTGTGTAAAGTAAATTTTCATAAAGGATGTGTTTCTGTTTTAAATTGCCTGCAAAAATTCTAAACACATACAATATGGGTGCATACTGTTTGTAATCTACTGTTATCAAAAATAAAACAAAAACCTCTTCCAGTGCCTATTCGTTCAATTGTAGTTATAGTCATTTTATAACAAAGCACAAATTACACTAAATGAATGTAGTTGCACATTTATTGGAAATCCTTCTGTCTATTTGACTTATGAATGAAGGATAAAAACTAATATAGTTGCAAAGCTAATTTTTGCAGATTAAACATTATCCTTATACAGTAAGTACACAATTTGTGATTAATATTTTATGGTTAAATTACTATATATTTCCCCCAATTGAGACTTGTTAAGTCTCACATTCATTTTGTTCTTCAACAAAGCAATTATGTACACAATCCAGTGCTTTTAATTATCTTTATCCGTGACCTAAACTGACCCATTTTTCACTCACAGAATTCTGTAGCTGCTCTCTTGTGGAGAATTGAGTCCAAACATATCCCCCTTTCTTGAGTAGGAAAGAGTAAAAGATCTTCCCTCCCTAACTAACAGTGTTGTGTAAGTGTGAGCAAGCAATTGGTTCCCTGCTTGCCTGTGGTTATCATGGTCATATAGAGTATACAATAATCACATAACATGGTATAAGAACATACACACTAACTAAAAATCTCTTTTATATGTTGTAGTAGAAGTAGTATTCTGGACCGTCGAGACGTCTTCAGAACAACCACTTTGCGGGATGTACAGTACGTACATTTAGAATATAACTGGAGAGGAGTAGAGAGCTGTGTTGTGGTGTGGTCAACTGGCTGGAATGATAATAACTGTGGTAAACGTCGCCCATTCTATTGTTCCTGTAGATTTGTTTTGGTGAATGACAGTAAGACATAGGAGGAAGCTCTTGAGTATTGCATAACTTCCTACACCAGCTTGGCCAGCCAAGTCTCTCCAACACAACTTATCCTGGCTAAAAATGCAACATACCAAACACATATACTGTACTGTAGCCAATGTGTGGTCCGGCTGGCGCTTTGTGAATGGATAGTGGACCTCTGTGAACATTGTGCCGTTGAGGAGGTGGGTCTCGCTGCCCTCATGCTCAGCTCCACCCTACTGTACCGCTGTGGAACTTACAACAATAACACACACCTTTGGGAGAACAGAGACTGCAATGAGAAGAGTAATTTCCTGCTACTGATGGTGAGTAAAAAACTTCCTATACAATTAATCAGGAATCTGTATTTCTAAATATCTTTGGTGATTTCTAACAGACATCCATGATGAGGTTAAGCCATTTATTCAAGGCTAGAGATGTAGTACATACAGTATTGTGGGTTACTTTATTTATAGTTAAACAATTTTAAAGTGAAATGCTTAGACATTGTTATAACCATGAAACATAATTTCTGTTAGCTGTTTTACCATGTTTTAGCATTGTTTTGCCATGTTGTTTTTAAATATGAATAAACTCCTAATGTAAGTGCAATAAGTTGTCATGGTGCACACAGAGTTTAGACGCAGATGCAGGGTTATCAATGCTAAAGTGTTTTATTTTTTAAGTCCACCAACACACAGAAGATCCACTTTGACTTCGAACACAAATACACAAACGTGACCCCGATGCCCAAAAACGGTTGGCGTGCCAGCACGCCTCAGTCCACTGTAGAGGCTTGACGTGAGCCGTCTCAGTCCTGAAAAACACACGAGAGAAAAGTCTTCTGCGAAAGGGCAGTTAGATCAAACATACGAAAGAGAGAGTCTGTAAAGAGGCAGTCTTGGGAACACGTATGGAACACTGGGTAGTCACAACGGTGGACGAACAGTGGGCTACGGGGTCGGCTGGTTTAAATAGAAGCACACATAAGGAAGACACAGGTGATACTATTTAGTGATTATTGTGAATGACATACACACGCAGACACACTAGGGGGAGACACAGCGGCAGCTCAGTAGTCTGGGTAACCGGATCTTCTTCCCTGAGGCCGTGCTGGCCCAGATGTTACAGTACCCCCTCCCCCAGAACCGGCCTCCTGAGGGAGGCGGGGGCGACCCCTCCGCGTTGTAGGAGGGAGCGAGGACGCACCTGCGTGATGGTATCGCCGGCGGGCGGGGCAACCCGGTGGCCGCGGAGCGGGGCGATCCGGCCTTGCCCTATGGAAGTCCGTCACGAGTTCCCGACTCAGCACGTCTCGGGCCGGTACCCAGCTCCGCTCCGCCGGGCCGTATCCCTCCCAGTCGACAAAATATTGCAAAGCACCTGCTCTCCTCTGTGAGTTCAGTAGTTGCTTGGGACCACTGGCCTGAGAAGGGAGATATGAAAAACAGGGTTAATGCGTAAATGTGTGGGGAGAGTGAGGCGGTATGATACGGGGTTTACTTGTGCTGCTATGGGGAATGGGCCGATGAAATTGGGGGAGAGTTTCTTGCACGGGAGGTGAAGGTGAAGGTCCCGTGTCGAGAGCCACACCCGATCGCCTACCTGGAGCTTCCCGTCGTCGCCTATCGGCATATTTCTTAAATCGTTGCACTGCTTGGGAAATTTTTGCGTGTGCGTCTTCCCACACTCTCTCCGCTTTCTTAAACTACTCGTCCACCACAACTACATCGGTGGCAGTGGCATCCCAGGGACAAAGCGGAGGTTGATAGCCCAATATGCACTGAAATGGCGTTAGGCCGGTAGAGGAGTGGCGGAGTGAATTCTGTGCATATTCCGCCCAGGGTAGACAGTCAGCCCATTCATATTGTCGGCTGCTACAATATGCTCGAAGATATCTCCCAAGTTCCTGGACAGTCCGCTCTGCCTGTCCATTGGACTCGGGGTGGTAGCCCGACGTTAGGCTAACTGTGGTCCCCAATTTCTGAAAGAATGCTTTCCAGACCTTGGCGATGAATTGAGGACCACGATTGGAAATAATATCTTCGGGGATGCCGTAGTTCCGAAATACAGAAGTGAATAGCGCGTGCGCCACCTGGAGGGCTGACGTAAGGGAACGAAACGGGATAAACTTACATCCTTTAGAAAATCTATCTATTACCACGAGAATCGTGGTGTACCCGTTCGAGACCGGCAGGTCCGTGACAAAGTCCACTGCGACATGGGACCACGGCCTGTTCGGTACCGGGAGGGGCATTAGTTTTCCAACTGTTAGGCTACGGGGGCTTTTGGTAGTCGCACAGGTGGCACAAGACAGAACAACCCTTTTCACGGTTTCCCGCATTTTTGGCCACCAGAACTTTGGTTCCAATAGGTGGTAGGTGCATGCAACGCCGGGGTGTCCAGAAGCTAGGCTCGTATGGGCCTCGATCGTCACCTGTTCCCGAAATGATTCCGGCACGTAGGTTCGATTCGGAGGGCAACTCCTAGGCACGGGGTTGGACCGTGCCCACTGAGTTATCTCCGACTCGAGATCCCACATAACCGGCGCCATGACGAGCGACGACGGTAGAATTGGTTCCGGTTTTGTAATGGGTTCCGGCGACGGATAACAGCGGGAGAGCGCATCCGCTTTGATATTTTTAGAGCCGGGGCGATATGTGATAATAAATCGGAAACGTGTGAAAAAGAGTGCCCAGCGGGCTTGACGTGAGTTCAGTCTCTTTGCCTGTTGGAGGTACTCGAGGTTGCGGTGGTCAGTGAGTACCGTAAATGAATGTTTCGCCCCCTCCAGCCAGTGTCGCCACTCCTCTAACGCTGCTTTTATTGCGAGCAGCTCTCTGTTGCCGATATCATAATTTCGCTCGGCAGGTGTTAATTTCCTAGAGAAGAAAGCGCAAGGGTAGAGTTTCTCGGGGTGGCCATGGCGTTGTGACAGCATGGCTCCTAACCCTACCTTGGACGCATCGACCTCAACTAAAAAGGGCTTGTCAGGGTTCGGTAATTTTAAGATAGGCGCCGTAGTAAAGGCGGTTTTGGGACGTATAAACGCCTCGTGCGCTTCCACTGGGAACTCGCGGATGTGTTTCGGCTTACCTTTCAGTAGTGAAGTGAGCTGTGCTGCCACCATGCTGAAGCCCCGAATGAATCGCCTATAAAAATGAGCAAACCCCAAGAACCTCTGTAGCTCCTTCACTGTCTTGGGTTCTGGCCATTGTTGCACCACCGTGACCTTGGCTTGCTCCATCTCGACCCCCAGTGGCCCTATGTGATAGCCGAGAAATGACACCTCCCGCTGATGAAATGTGCATTTCTCCGCCTTCACATAGAACCCGTGTTTGCGCAGACAATGAAGGATGGCTGTTACATGAAGGACGTGCTCCGAATATGACCGGGAATAAACCAGGATATCATCCAGATAAATTATGACAAAGCGGTTGTACATATCATTCATGAACCCCTGAAATACCGCAGGTGTGTTTACCAATCCATATGCCATCACGTTATACTGGTAATGCCCAGATGTAGTGCTAAACGCAGTCTTCCACTCATCACCCTTGCGCACACGAACGAGGTTATATGCGCTGCGAAGGTCGAGTTTGGTGAAAATGGAAGCGCCTCGGAGTTGGTCGATTGCGGCCGGAAACAGTGCTTGTACTTTACTGTGATGGCATTGAGCCCCCTATAATCAATACAGGGCCGTAAGCCCCCCCCTTTCTTCTCTATGAAAAAAAACCTGCCGATGCGGGTGACGTGGACCGGCTGATGAGCCCCTGCTGGAGTGCCTCGCCCATGTATTCTTCCATGGCTCTGGTCTCTGCCATTGACAGTGGATAAATGCGTGTGCAAGGAGGTGCTTTCTCCGGCAACAGTTCTATCGCGCAGTCCCACGGGCGATGAGGGGGTAGTCGTGCTGCTGCCCTAACACTAAATACGTCCTTAAACCGCTGATACTCAGATGGCACACTAACTTTATTTTGGGCATTCGGACTTTCTATAGTGGTGGTTTGGACCGTCAAGGTGGTGCGGTTTACATAATTTTGCGCATCTCGGGGACCAGGACGTGACACGGGACTGAGCCCAATTGAAATTAGGGTTATGAGCACTAAGCCATGGGAGCCCTAGCACGACGGAATGACCAGACTGAGGTAGCACGAAGAATTTTAGCTCCTCTGTGTGATCGGGGAAGGTTAATCGCAGTGGCCACTCTCTGCAGCCATCACGTGAAACTTAATGGCGTAATCCGCCACTGGGAGGCTCTCCTGTCTCAGTTTTATGAGGCGTTGTTCTCCGGAGCGCCCTTGGTCCGGATGTTCGAACACTGCCCTCATCGCCTCTAGAAATTTACGATACCGGCAAGTGAGCTCTCCGCCGTCGCTCCATATGGCCGCGGCCCAATCCATGGCCGGACCTGTGAGCTGTTGGACCACAAAGCGGATGCGTTGGGTGTCCGTCATGTCAGGGTAATCTGACAGGTAGAGCTCACAGGCCAGGATGGCGAGGTGCTTGACGCAGTGCGCCAGGTCGCTTACGGCTCGCGCCAGGCCTTCGATTCCCCTACTTACCCCAAAAGGCTCAGCCTTTGCCAGGCCACAGTTGTAAATAAGAAACCTGTTCTTAATCTGTCTTGCCTGGTTAAATAAAGGTAAATTAAAAAAAATAAAATAAAATTTGATCTCTTGCTGTTGCTTCTGGATGCACCTCATCGTGTGGTTCCTGGCTGGCAGCGGAATCCCTGCTGCGTCTGGAAGGGTTCGTCCATCTGTCATGGTGCACACAGAGTTTAGACGCAGATGCAGGGTTATCAATGCTAAAGTGTTTTATTTTTTAAGTCCACCAACACACAGAAGATCCACTTTGACTTCGAACACAAATACACAAACGTGACCCCGATGCCCAAAAACGGTTGGCGTGCCAGCACGCCTCAGTCCACTGTAGAGGCTTGACGTGAGCCGTCTCAGTCCTGAAAAACACACGAGAGAAAAGTCTTCTGCGAAAGGGCAGTTAGATCAAACATACGAAAGAGAGAGTCTGTAAAGAGGCAGTCTTGGGAACACGTATGGAACACTGGGTAGACACAACGGTGGACGAACAGTGGGCTACAGGGTCGGCTGGTTTAAATAGAAGCACACATAAGGAAGACACAGGTGATACTATTTAGTGATTATTGTGAATGACATACACACGCAGACACACTAGGGGGAGACACAGCGGCAGCTCAGTAGTCTGGGTAACCGGATCTTCTTCCCTGAGGCTGTGCTGGCCCAGATGTTACATAAGTTTGCAATTATATTATCTACAAACAGCAACAATAAACTTTTCAAACCATATTTGTTTACTTGTTCACATGTTCTACTTGTACATAAAAAAATGCAAAACGTTTTTTAAAAATAAATGGGCTTAGTTGTCTTTTTTCTGATGTTGCATTCGGTCACATCCGTCTTTTTAATTGATTTTTATTCTAGGTGAAGAATGAGTCTTTCTCCCCAGGTTCCTTATTAAAAATTTTGAAATGAGTACCTTTAGAGGCTTCAGTAATTAGCCTGTTTTAAATGAATTCTTGTTTGGTTTATTAGAACTGGTGCTGACTTAAGCAACCTTCTCTACTGATGAGGAGAACCAGGAATTGATGCAGCCGCAGTCAGAAGTTTAGACTGTTGAACAGGTGTGGAGAATTTACACTGGGGATTTTGGTGAAGTACAGTAAGACATGGGAGAAGGTCCTTGCCAACCTTATTACACAGTTAGCTCAATCTCTCTAACACAACAACAGGTGTCAGTAACCACGGAAGTTAGATTATCGAAAACAGTAGATTATCGAATACAGAGAGAGAGAGAGAGAGTCAGAAATTCAAAGAGACTAAGCAGGGTTGTCCATGGTGTATCAAACAATTAAAATCAACAGCTCAGGACTCACATGCGGCAAAGTTTAGCAATTACGGCAATTGCCCATGCACTTCATACTGTACAGTATGTACAGTATACTCAGACATGAATGTTGGGAAGACGGCTGAAGAAGTTCAAAACAGCTCTGAAATTGAATGCTTATGTTTATTCACAGATACAGTAGCTGTACAATACTATTACATCAAGATATCCTATCAAGATGAGCCTATTTGTAAAACCTGACTGGCGATCGGATTGTGCTTAATGTTTTGTGTGTTTGTTTGCTCTGAATACTATATCTTTATTAACTGCTTATTTAAAAAAAAATCTGATTGATGGTCAACAATCAAATTCTTCTTCTAGATTTATTCTATAACTATGAAAGATAGAAGGACTTTACATGTGAAACTTCTTATTTATGCTCCAAATGAACAATAAATAACAAAACAAAAATAAGTGATAATGTACCTTTGCTCTAATACTGTACATATGGCAACAAAGGACAAGTCAAGGTCGCCTTATGCTACAAAGACACAGATTTCAATGGCATACTGCTAATTTGAAGTGGAGAGATTTTTATACAAGTAAATTGCAAGAAGTTCATTTACAAATTAGATGTGAATATTTTTTATTTGATAGTTGAGTCTATACACTTTATACGCTTAGAGAAAAGTTCTGTTAGTTTTATCATTGCAATGTAATGCCTGAGCAAATTTAATGAGAAGTGTTGGACTGACCCAAGGAAAAGCTATTAAAAAAATAAACTTTATTGCATATCACAGTGTCAGACATCTTTGGTGTGAAATACAGGAACATTTTAGAATGTTTAGAACATATTGTAACTGGAGAGGAGTAGAGAGCTGTGGCATGGTGTGGTCAGCTGGCTGGAATGATGCTGTATAATAACTTATCCATTCTATTGTTCCTGGAGATTTGTTTTGGTGAAGGTAAGACATGGGAAGAAGCTATTGAGTATTGCAGAACTTACTACACCGGCTTGGCCAGCCCAGTCTGTCTGACACAAAATGCTGGCTAAAAATGCGACAGTACAAATCCATACAGTCCGGCCTACACTTCGTGAATGGACATTGGGTCTCTGTGAACAATGTGCCACTCGGGAGCCTGGTCTCACTGCCCTCAAGCCCAGCTCCTCGTTACAGCTGTGGAGCTTATCGCAATAACATACACCTTTGGGAGAACAGAGACTGCAATGAGAAGCTTAATTTTCTCTGCTACTGATGGTAAGTAACAATACATATAACAGACATCCTGTACAATTCATCAAGAATCTGTATTTCTAAATCTAATTAGTAGTTTCTAACCATCTGGATTCTCTACTCAATAGAGTAGAGGATTGAAATGTATGTCTCAGAAATAATGATTATTAGTGACCTTCTTTTCTTTTTTCTGTACAGACGTCTTGTGTCTTCCTTGGAGTACAGTTGTCTTTTTCATTATCAAGGCATTCAGGATGCAGTGAAGCAATTTATTCAATCCTATATGTGTAATTTATATGGATTGCTTCATTCAAAAAGAATTTTTTTGAACACTGACATAAAATGTGAAACAGAATATCTGTCAGGTGTGTGGTTGTTTTACCAAGCTTTTTTTCTTGAATATGAAACGGAGTTATATATGTTACGGAGGTAACTTTCTGGGTATATATGTAACCATAGCAACTTACTCTCTGAAAATAACCTGCTCGGTAGCAGGTTATGTTCCAGGTTAAGTTTGTTTAAGAAGGTTATTGAGCGTAGCGCGCCCTTTTAATGATGATCCTGTGGACGTGGAGGCACAAATTATACGATTATACTGGTGAGAGTTATAAGACTGCGTATTGATGTCTTTTCATTTCCTAATGATTATTTGAAAGAGCGTTATCATTTTTTTAAGGGAATCCTTAATTTACTTAACATCTCTTGAAACCGCATATTGTACAGTAGATGTCACAAACCGCGGGTCTGCGCTTAGAACAGACAACATTCTGTGCATAGCACTTCGTGTTTTTTGCGTCAGGGCATTTTTTGTACAATGTGGGCGATGCAGAGAATGTGGCAAAGGCAACTGTGTGTAGAGCCGTTCACACAGTATGTGTGGTACTTAAACGCTTCTTACACACGTGTGTACAGTTTCCTGGACATAAACCTCTGCGTGTTATTAAAGAGGAATTCCAGAGAGTGGCAGGTTTTTCCTTTGTAGTAAAATCGATGATGCATATTTAATATGTAGTCATACTATTTATATCTACTGTATACATGTATTCATTCTGCAAACACACACACGTGATACTTCCATAAATGACTTTCCATATATACTTCCGTACATGCCGCTCTTTTTTTCACTTTGATTTTCCTTTTTGACTCGTGAAATCGGCGATCCATTGAAAATGTCTTTATGCATGCACCGTGCAAGTGCATTAACTCTGGGTAACTACTGGGTAAGTAGAAGGTTGATTAAACTTACTCTTCTCAGGTGTTTTGGAACCAACATACTCAACCCAGAGGTTATGATTAACCAAATGGTAAGGTAACCATGTTTTCTGGCATACCCCCCCCCCCCACACCACCACCACCACCACTGGTTTCCTTCTATTCAATTTTATTTGTATAGCGCTTTTAACAATTGACATTGTCTCAAAACAGCTTTACACAATCAAAAGAATTATTTAAGTTTGTATGGAATGTGAATATGAATCAAAATGGTCAGATAGTCCCTGGTGAACAAGCCGAGGGCGACAGTGGCAAGGAAAAACTCCCTGAGATGGTAATAGGAAGAAACCTTGAGAGGAACCAGACTCAACAGGGAACCCATCCTCATCTGGGTGAAACAGATAGCAGGAAATGATCTGCATTTATACAGTGTGTTAGGTGGCAGGCGGTTCAGCTATAATAGTTGATGTTAATTGATGTTAAAATGGAGTCCAGTAGTTATTGGAGACTCAGATAGACTTGTAGAAAGTTCCAGTTCTGAACTATCGAATTGTCAAGTCCTCAGAGAAACAGCTGCCAACACCAGTCGAGGCCAGAACCGTCTTCTAAGTAGAGAGAATCATCCCCAGGCAACAGACGCATCCCAAAGAGACACACGGGGCATCCATGTGACGAGATCTCCAAGCAGAAACGGGGCACCAGGATGGATCAGACAGGTCCGGAGGGCAGAGGGAGTCTGGATCACTGGCAGCTCAGGAATGACATGTGTAGCTCGACAGAGAGAGAGAGAGAAAGCGTGAAAGGGGGAGACAGGGGGAGAGAGGAAAGAGAAAGAGGGGGAGGAAGAGAAGAAGAGGAGAGATGGCAGTTAGGTATGGTCACAGTCACATAATGTATAATGTGAATGTATATTTACTGTAGAGTGCAAGCAGGGACTCCGGCAGGACTAACTATGACAGCATAACTAAAAGGGAGAGCCAGAAGGAAACACAAACATGAGGGCTCCCTGAGATGTAAAGCAAACAATCACCTCACTGTCAACAAACCTGAGTGATCAAATGAGAGTGAGGAAGACAGAGCTTTTTCTTACAAAGCCCCAAAATTATGGAATAGTCTTCCAAATAGTGTTCGGGACTCAGACACAGTCTCAGTGTTTAAGTCTAGGCTAAAAACCTATTTATTTAACCAAGCATTTTATAAATAGATTTGCCATAAGGTAAAGGAGCAGATCTGGGGGACTCATGGACGTAGAGTATTATGGTGAACTGGTATGTTTTAGATGCTGTCTTCCTCACTCTCATTTGATCACTCAGGTTTGTTGACGGTGAGGTGATTGTTTGCTTTACATCTCAGGGAGCCCTCATGTTTGTGTTTCCTTCTGGCTCTCCCTTTTAGTTATGATGTCATAGTTAGTCCTGCCGGAGTCCCTGCTTGCACTCTACAGTAAATATACATTCACATTAGACATTGTGACTGTGACCATACCTAATTGCAATCTCTCCTCCTCTTCTCTTCCTCCCCCTCTTTCTCTTTCCTCTCTCCCCCTGTCTCCCCCTTTCTCTCTTTCTCTCTCTCTCTCTCTCTGTCGAGCTACACATGTGGTTCCTGAGCTGCCAGTGATCCAGACTCCCTCTGCCCTCCGGACCTGTCTGATCCATCCTGGTGCCCGGTTTCTGGTTGGAGGTCTCATCGCATGGATGCCCCGTGTGTCTCTTTAGGATGCGTCTGGTGTCTGGGGATGATTCTCTATACTTAGAAGATGGTTCTGGCCTCGACTGGTGTGGTCAGCTGTTTCTCTGAGGACTTGACAATTCGATAGTTCAGGACTGGAACTTTCTACAAGTCTATCTGAGTCTCGAATAACTACTGGACTCCATTTTACATCAAGTATTATAACATCAATTAACATCAACTATTATAGCTGAACCTAACACTTAACACTGTATAAATGCAGATCATTTCCTGCTATCTGTTTCACCCAGATGAGGATGGGTTCCCTGTCGAGTCTGGTTCCTCTCAAGGTTTCTTCCTATTACCGTCTCAGGGAGTTTTTCCTTGCCACTGTCGCCCTCGGGCTTGCTCGCCAGGGAATATCTGAACATTTTGATTCATACACATTCCATACAAACTTAAATAATTCTTTTGATTGTGTAAAGCTGTTTTGAGACAATGTCAATTGTTAAAAGCGCTATACAAATAAAACTGAATTGAATTGAATTGAATTGAATTGAAGACAGCATCTAAACATACCAGTTCTACCCGTCGCTACACCAAACAAACAACAACTTCTGTGTTAGAACATGAGAGAATGTCAGGAAAACATCTAATAAAGGTCTATTGGCGTCCCCTACTGGACTGACCCACACTTTCCTTTACAACAACCTCTAAATGCAGACGATCTAGATGAAGTGACTAGCAGCATGGGCACTATTTTTACCAGTACATTAGACACTGTTGCTCCCATCAGATTAAAAAAAGTCAAACACTTGCACCGTGGTACAACAGTCATACTCGCGCCCTAAAGAGAGCAACTCGTAATCTCAAGCGAAAATGGAGAAAAACTAAATTAGAAGTTTTTCGAATTGCGTATAAAGACATTATGTGCAGCTATAGACAGGCTCTAAAAACTGCTAGGACTGAGCATCTTAGCCAACTGATAGCAAGAAACAAAACAATCCCAGGTTCTTATTTAGTACAGTGGCTCGCCTAACAAAACCCAAGATGCCCGCAGAGAGTATCCCATCACAGTTTAGAAGTGAAGACTTTATGGACTTTTTTAATGAAAAAATCAATAGTATCAGGAAGAAAATAATGGAGGTTCAACCTCTAATAGTATCTCATGATCGAGTTCAGCCTAAAGCTTCACATTTAGGTTTTGAGTGCTTTACCTCAGCTAAAGCTTGACTGACGTCACGATACTCGGCTGACGTCACTTCCTCCGTACGAGGACACTGAGAAGCTGCTTTTTTCCGAGCTCCACCATACTGACCAACTTTTAAACTTTTTCGTCCCCTTACGAAGAGTGTACATAAAACGGATAAGTATCTTATAATATATTTACTCGAAACGCGTGTTATATCGTTAAGTTTTAATTGTTTTGCAGCACACCGCTTTTAGCCGGCATTAGCATCGCTAATTAGCATTAGCATCGCTAGCCCGGCTATCACGTTTGTTTGTTTGTTTGTAAAGTTTGTTTTCACTTTCTCACACCGATTATTTTCCGTGTTTAGACACCATGTCGGTTGTGATTCTGCCTCTGAGTGCAGGTGAGGAGACATTGGAGCTGCACTCGGTGGATTTGGAGGTGGAGGCCGTGGAGAAGCTGATCCGTGAGCTACAGGTGAAGCTGGCCCGGTTACAGCAGCGGAAAGCCACGCTGGAATCGACGCGGACCGACACTCACCTGTCCCAGGTAAATTCTCGGCATGAGAATTCTCCTACAACCTCAACCCCGCGTGTTTCTCTGCCCAGGTCCAACACACCAAGGACGCATCCCGCCCAGTGTTCCTACACCCCGGCGCCGGGATACCACGGACCCTGGATACAGCAGCAGCGGAAGAAGCACGCCAAGCCCCGGGCGAGGACCTCTCCACCACCACCACCACCACCCGTCTTCGACATCTCGACCCAAAACCGCTTCGCTCCTCTCCGCGAGATGGCACACGACGTCCTGGTCATCGGAGACTCCATCGTTCGTCACGTGCGTGCTACCGCGGCTAAAGGTAAGGTGCACACACGCTGTTTACCTGGTGCACGTGTTCTTGATGTTGCTGCACAGGTGCCTGCTGCCCTAAGGAGGAACATTGGAGCTGTGGTTCTTCATGCCGGCACGAACGACACCAGGCTGAGGCAGACGGAGATCCTAAAGAAGGACTTCAGGAGCCTGGTCGAGAAGGTCCGCAGCACATCACCCACGACAAGGATCATCGTATCTGGACCGCTTCCCACATTTCAGCGAGGAATCGAGAAGTTCAGTAGATTATTTGCTTTTAATGAATGGTTACAATCTTGGTGTCAACAACAGAAATTACGCTTTGTTGATAACTGGAATGTTTTCTGGGAGCGTCCTAGGCTCTATCACACCGATGGCCTACACCCTAGCAGAGCTGGAGCAGCGGTCCTCTCTGACAACGTCTCCAGAACACTACGAACCATCTGACTGGCGGTAAGTCATACTGTAGATTCCAAACATATTAGACACATCACAACTCACCGTAGTGATAGATGAACACACATAGCTTGTCCTATAGAAACTGTGTCTGTTCCCCGAATACTGAGAAAAAAGAATAAATTTGTTAAATTTGCCCGAAGCAATCTGATAACCAGAAAACCAGAAAAAGGCAAAATAAGTAGTCAAAATCCACCTCTAAAGTTTGGACTACTCAACATTAGATCCCTTGCGCCTAAAGCACTTATTGTTAATGAAATTATCTCAGATTATTGCCTTGACGCACTCAGTCTCACTGAAACCTGGCTTAAACCAAATGAATATTTTGGTCTGAATGAGTCTACTCCGTCAGGATATTTCTATAAGCACGAGCCCCGTCTAATTGGTCGCGGTGGTGGTGTCGCCACTATCTACAATGATGTACTCACTGTTACCCAGAAAATAAGGCCCAGGTTTAATTCATTTGAAGTGCTTATCATTAATGTTGCACTAAATGAAATACGTAATAAACCCCTGCTATATTTTACCTTGGCCACCGTGTACAGACCCCCGGGGCCATATGGCGATTTTCTTAAAGAATTTGGACATCTGCTATCAGACCTATTGGTTAACTCTGACAAAGTATTGATAGTAGGAGACTTTAACATTCATGTAGATGATGCTAACGACGCTTTAGCACTCACATTTATGGATTTACTAAATACCTTTGGGGTTAAGCAAAATATAATTGGAGCAACTCACCGCTTTAATCATACGCTAGATTTAATTATATCCCATGGTATAGATGTCTCTAATATAGAGATCATACCTCAAAGTGATGATATCACAGATCATCACCTCCTGACATATACTCTACCCATAGAACAGATTAGCTGTGTCTCCCCACGCTATCAATCTGTTAGAAATATGAATCCCACCACTAAAGACAGATTCACAAGTAATCTGCCGGATCTGTCCCAATTTATTATTAGACCCCTAAATGCAGATGATCTAGATGAAGTGACTAGCAGCATGGGCACTATTTTTACCAGTACATTAGACACTGTTGCTCCCATCAGATTAAAAAAAAGTCAGAGATAAAACATTGGCACCGTGGTACAACAGTCATACTCGCGCCCTAAAGAGAGCAACCCGTAACCTCGAGCGAAAATGGAGGAAAACTAAATTAGAAGTTTTTCGAATTGCGTATAAAGACAGTATGTGCAGCTATAGACAGGCTCTAAAAACTGCTAGGACCGAGCATCTTAGCCAACTGATAGCAAGAAACCAAAACAATCCCAGGTTCTTATTTAGTACAGTGGCTCGCCTAACAAAACCTAAGATGCCCGCAGAGAGTATCCCATCACAGTTTAGAAGTGAAGACTTTATGGACTTCTTTAATGAAAAAATCAATAATATCAGGAAGAAAATAATGGAGGTTCAACCTCTAATAGTATCTCACGATCCAGTTCAGCCTATAGCTTCACATTTAGATTTTCACTGCTTTACAGGTATAGGACAGGAAGAGCTGTATAAACTCATCACCTCGGCTAAATCAACAACGTGCCTGTTAGACCCAATCCCAACCAGATTTTTAAAAGAAGTGATGCTTACGGTTGGAGAGCCACTCCTAAACATTATTAATTCTTCATTACATCTAGGTCACGTCCCTAAACCTTTCAAGTTAGCAGTTATTAAGCCGCTTCTTAAAAAATCTAATTTGGACGCGAATGAAATAAAAAATTACAGACCGATTTCAAACCTCCCGTTCATATCAAAAATACTAGAAAAAGTAGTATCAGCTCAAATTTGCACATTCTTGCAGGATAACAACATCCTTGAAGAATTTCAGTCAGGTTTCAGGCCCCATCATAGCACAGAAACTGCACTAGTTAAGATTACAAATGACTTGTTTTTAGCTTCAGACCAAGGCTGCATCTCATTGCTAGTCCTGCTCGATCTTAGTGCTGCATTCGACACTATAGATCATAATATTCTCATAGATCGCTTACAAAATGATATAGGTATTCAGGGACAGGCACTAAAATGGTTTAGATCTTACCTGTCTGATCGCTACCATTTTGTAGTTCTAAATGGAGAACCGTCTGGTATAATGCCAGTGAAATATGGGGTCCCACAAGGGTCAGTTCTAGGACCTCTGTTGTTCTCAATATACATGCTTCCCTTGGGTAACATCATTAGAAGACATGGGATTAGTTTCCATTGTTATGCTGATGATACCCAATTATACAGTGGTGTGAAAAACTATTTGCCCCCCTCCTGATTTCTTATTCTTTTGCATGTTTGTCACACAAAATGTTTCTGTTCATCAAACACATTTAACTATTAGTCAAAGATAACACAAGTAAACATAAAATGCAGTTTTTAAATGAGGGGTTTTATTATTTAGGGAGAAAAAAAATCCAAACCTACATGGCCCTGTGTGAAAAAGTAATTGCCCCCTGAACCTAATAACTGGTTGGGCCACCCTTAGCAGCAATAACTGCAATCAAGCGTTTGCGATAACTTGCAACGAGTCTTTTACAGCGCTCTGGAGGAATTTTGGCCCACTTATCTTTACAGAATTGTTGTAATTCAGCTTTATTTGAGGGTTTTCTAGCATGAACCACTTTTTTAAGGTCATGCCACAACATCTCAATAGGATTCAGGTCAGGACTTTGACTAGGCCACTCCAAAGTCTTCATTTTGTTTTTCTTCAGCCATTCAGAGGTGGATTTGCTGGTGTGTTTTGGGTCATTGTCCTGCTGCAGCACCCAAGATCGCTTCAGCGTGAGTTGATGAACAGATGGCCGGACATTCTCCTTCAGGATTTTTTGGTAGACAGTAGAATTCATGGTTCCATCTATCACAGCAAGCCTTCCAGGTCCTGAAGCAGCAAAACAACCCCAGACCATCACACTACCACCACCATATTTTACTGTTGGTATGATGTTCTTTTTCTGAAATGCTGTGTTACTTTTACGCCAGAAGTAACGGGACACGCACCTTCCGAAAAGTTCAACTTTTGTCTCGTCGGTCCACAAGGTATTTTCCCAAAAGTCTTGGCAATCATTGAGATGTTTTTTAGCAAAATTGAGATGAGCCTTAATGTTCTTTTTGCTTAAAAGTGGTTTGCGCCTTGGAAATCTGCCATGCAGGCCGTTTTTGCCCAGTCTCTTTCTTATGGTGGAGTCGTGAACACTGACCTTAATTGAGGCAAGTGAGGCCTGCAGTTCTTTAGATGTTGTCCTGGGGTCTTTTGTGGCCTCTCGGATGAGTCGTCTCTGCGCTCTTGGGGTAATTTTGGTCGGCCGGCCACTCCTGGGAAGGTTCACCACTGTTCCATGTTTTTGCCATTTGTGGATAATGGCTCTCACTGTGGTTCGCTGGAGTCCCAAAGCTTTAGAAATGGCTTTATAACCTTTACCAGACTGATAGATCTCAATTACTTTTGTTCTCATTTGTTCCTGAATTTCTTTGTATCTTGGCATGATGTCTAGCTTTTGAGGTGCTTTTGGTCTACTTCTCTGTGTCAGGTAGCTCCTATTTAAGTGATTTCTTGATTGAAACAGGTGTGGCAGTAATCAGGCCTGGGGGTGACTACAGAAATTGAACTCAGGTGTGATAAACCACATTTAAGTTATTTTTTAACAAGGGGGGCAATCACTTTTTCACACAGGGCCATGTAGATTTGGAGTTTTTTTTCTCCCTTAATAACGTAAACCTTCATTTAAAAACTGCATTTTGTGTTCAATCATGTTATCTTTGACTAATAGTTAACGGTTTTTGATGAGCAGGAACATTTAAGTGTGACAAACATGCAAAAGAATAAGAAATCAGGAAGGGGGCAAATAGTTTTTCACACCACTGTATATCTCAACTAAACCAGACGAAATACCTAAGTTGTCTAGATTAACTGAGTGTGTCCAGGACATAAAAGATTGGATGACCAATAACTTTCTTTTATTAAATTCAGATAAGACAGAGATATTACTTATTGGCCCAAAAACCAGCACACAACAGCTTTCACAATTCAGCTTGCGCTTAGAAGGATGTACTGTTATTACCAGCTCAGCAGTAAAAGATCTGGGAGTAATATTAGACAGTAACTTGTCTTTTGAAAATCACATTTCAAATATCACAAAAACAGCCTTTTTCCATCTTAGAAATATTGACAAGCTTAGGAGCATCTTATCCGTATCTGATGCAGAAAAGCTAATTCATGCTAGTTCATGACCTCCAGACTGGACTATTGTAATGCATTACTAGGTGGTTGTCCTGCATCCTCAATAAACAAGCTTCAGTTAATCCAAAATGCAGCTGCCAGGGTTCTCACTAGATCCAGAAAATATGATCATATAACCCCAATATTATCATCCCTGCACTGGCTACCTGTTCAGTTTAGAATTAATTACAAAATAGTATTACTTACATACAAGGCTTTAAATGGTTTAGCTCCCACATATCTGGCCAGTGTTCTGATATGCTACAATCCACCACGCACCTTAAGATCCCAAAACTCCGGACTTCTCATAATTCCCAGAATTTCAAAATCTACAAAAGGGGGTAGGGCTTTTTCATATTTAGCTCCAAAGCTTTGGAATAGCCTTCCAGACAGTGTTCGGGGCTCAGACACAGTTTCCCAGTTTAAAAGTAGACTCAAGACGCATCTCTTTAATCTAGCATACACGTAACTCATCCCATAATCTCATACTCCAGTACATCTATCCTGAATGCCAACTACGCTAATTCTCACCATCTGTTCTGTATTTTTCTACCCATCCCGAGGCATCGGGAGATTGTGCCAGCTTCAGTAGACAAAGGCCGACCCTGCGAGGTTCCTGAGGCGTCCAGAGAAGGACCAGCTCCAGCTGGATTCTGCTTCATGATGGTTGGAGCTACACATGCTCCTCCTGTGCTTCCAGTGATCCAGACACCATCTGCCCTCTGCACCTACTGACTCGTCCCTATGCTGAACTGGACATCATGTTAATTTAAAGGACTTCTGTTATATTGAACTTTCAGCTGCATAACACACATGATGTTATATCATTTCTATCTGTTATCACCCAGATGAGGATGGGTTCCCTGTTGAGTCTGGTTCCTCTCAAGGTTTCTTCCTAACGCCATCTCAGGGAGTTTTTCCTTGCCACTGTCGATGTCACACTTGGCTTGCTCATCAGAGACATTTCATTCATCATTCATTCATTCATATCATTATTATCTAGACACATTTTTCTCACACATACACACTTCCAAAAATTTTCTTTTTTAAAACATTTCTTTCATTTTTGTAATGCTGCTTTTATACAACCCCTGGCAAAAATTATGGAATCACCCCTCTCAGAAGATGTTCATTCAAATGTTTAATTGTGTAGAAAAAAAAAACCAAGCACATACATAAAACACAAAACTATTTTCACTCAACAATCCAATCCAGAGTTAGATTCAGTGATGAATCACGAATCTGCATTGCACAGGGTGATGATGCTGGAACTTTTGTTTGGTGCCGTTCCAATGAAATTTATAAAAACAACTGCCTGAAGAAAACATGCAAATTTCCACAATCATTATTGATATGGGGTTGTATGTCAGGTAAAGGTATGGGGGACATGACAGTCATTACATCTTCTATAAATGCACAAGTTTATGTTGAGATGTTGGACACTTTTCTTATTCCATCAATTGAAAGGATGTTTGGTGATGGTAGCATCATTTTTCAGGATGATAATGCATCGTGCCATAGGGCAAAATCTGTGAAAAAATTCCTACAGGAAATACATATAATGTCAATGGCATGGCCTGCAAATAGTCCGGACCTTAATCCAATTGAAAATCTGTGGTGGAAATTAAAGAAAATGGTACAGGACAAGGCTCCAACCTGCTCCAAAAGCTGATCTGGCAACTGCAATAAGACAAAGCTGGAGACAGACTGATGAAGTATACTGTTGGACATTAGTTAAATCCAGGCCTCAGAGAATTCAAGCTGTTATAAAAGCCAGAGGTGGTGCAACAAAGTACAAGTAGTGTTTTTATTTGTGTGATTCCATATTTTTTTCCTCTGTTTGAATTGTCAAAACAGTTGTCATTGACTATAGTTATTTTTTTAAACTATTCTTTCTTTGTTTTATTTTTTTAAGTGTTTTATACAGCCAGAAGTTTGGATTGTTGAGTGAAAATAGTTTTGTGGCATGTATGTGCTTGTTTTTTTTCTACACAATTAAACATTTGAATGAACATCTTCTGAGAGGGTGATTCCATAATTTTTGCCAGGGGTTGTACAATGACCATTGTTAAAAGCGCTATATAAATCAAATTGAATTTAATGTTTATGGATATGTTTTTTATGTTGGTTTTGTCACTTAATTACTTAAAATGATCTTTTTGTAGAAAGTTAACTTGCTTTGGCTGTGTAGGACCTCAGCTCCCTTTTCCCAAGCAACACACATCAAAACCACTAGATGGCGCCTGCCCTTTGATGACATTAGGTTCCATCCAATATATTCAGAGTTTATTTACATTTTTTGCTTGTCTTGCAAAATAAGTTACTCGCAATCCAAGGTTTTACTGGTATGTGAAATGTAACAGTGTTGTTTTTGCTCCTTTAAATTGCGAAGAGAATCCCGGATGCTATTTTTTCAGCTGTTTTAGGATTATTCACCATCAGGACAGCTAGCTATACAGGACAGCCATTTTTTCTCATCGTGCTCCCAGACTGATTCTTTAAAAACCGGTGAGGGTGACACTATGAAAAATTTTATATAATTGTAAATATTAGTATCTGGTGCACTGCAGTATATTTTTTTGTACAATACATGTGAGTGACTTCTCTCTTTGTAACTCAGATGTTTGTATGTTGGGCACTACTTGTATTCCAAGTTTTCAATCAATATTTTCTATGTTTTCATTCAATACATTCCAATTATTCAATTAATAGAATTCAACAATTTATCTACTACATTAAGATTTTTCATTCAACATTCTCTTGTTTTTTATTCATTCAATATATTCCAAATTTTCATTCAGTATCCTCAAGTGTCATTTAATTCTCTCATGAATAATTGCTTAAACGGCATGCCATTAATTAATATGACATGATATGAGTCAAATACCCATATTTTTCAGCTCCAGATATGAAATATGATGAAATTAATTTTATTACATTTTAACCAACTATAAAAACATGACTGAAAAACAAAAAGGTCTCATAGGCAAAGAAACTGCTCATATACATATGATCACGTGCTTTATGGATGTTTTCGGTTGTTTCTATGAACAAAAAATAATAATATGAGCATTTGTTGAGTTCAACATTTTTTGCAGCACAGTTAATGGCCAACCCTAATTTTAATCTCTGTTTCCTAAAAAAATACTGGCAATGACGTGTGTTGGTTTGGGATAATGTAATCTTGGCTAAATACCTCCATCTAATGGTGACACCCTGCAAATTAATAAACAGTGCTTTAATTAGGATTGAATATTGTTTGGGTTTTTTATGATCCCGGTGCCAAGTCGAAGAGTAGAGACACATAAAAGGCTTTTTACTGAAAAATAATATACTTAATTAAATTAAACAGTATATTAAAATTATAGGCGGCACGGTGGTGTAGTGGTTAGCACTGTTGCCTTGCACCTCCAGGGTCTGGGTTCGATTCCCCGGCCAGGCTCGATTCCCGTCTCTGTGTGCATGGAGTTTGCATGTTCTCCCCGTGCTTGGTGGGTTTCCTCCGGGTACTCCGGTTTCCTCCCACAGTCCAAAGACATGCAGGTTAGGCTAATTGGCGTTCCTAAATTGCCCGTAGTGTGTGATTGGGTGTGTATGTGTGTGTGCCCTGCGATGGATTGGCACCCTGTCCAGGGTGTACCCCGCCTAGTGCCCGAAGTCTCCTGGGATAGGCTCCAGGTCCCCCGCGACCCTGAACACAGGATTAAGCGGTATAGAGAATGAATGAATGAATTAAAATTATACATAAATATAATTGGGTACAAAACACCACTAACTTACATACAACCTATAATAATTTAAGACTAATAGTAGTTTGTGTTCTTGATATGCTCCAGGCCATCTTCAAATGTCTGCAATTCTTTAGCAGAAATATGACCATATTTCACTTATCTGTAAAAAACACTACACCTCCCCTGACTTTGCTGGGGTCGGCCGGACTCCTCTGCCTGTCCCCCCTCTGCATTTAACTTCATCTTGTGTGTCCTTTATTTATTGAATGTCACGGTGTCTGAATCCTATATGTGAAATACAGCAACATTTTAGAATGTTTTAGGTATTTTAAATTTCAGTAAGGGCGGCACGGTGGTGTAGTGGTTAGCACTGTCGCCTTGCACCTCCAGGGTCCGGGTTCGATTCCCGGCCAGACTCGATTCCCGTCTGCATGGAGTTTGCATGTTCTCCCCGTGCTTGGTGGGTTTCCTCCGGGTACTTATCCGGGATTTAAAATGTCAAATTGTGAGTTCAGTGTATACCAATAGAAATAAGAGTATCTCTATCATACCTAATGTACTCAATTGTAAATGTTTTACTGGTTTTAAGTTACTGAAAGTTAGTATAAAAAACAAAAACAAAGAAAAAGCGTTCAGAGCAGTCATGACGGCAGCTGACCACACCGGTCATCTTCTTTCTAACCCTCTCAGTCCTCCACTACGTGTAATGTCTCAAAAAGTATGATTGTTTAATAATTATTTTTCTACAGACATCATCCTCAGAGTAATGCTTCAACTTCAAGTTCAAGTAGGCTTTATTGTCACTTCAACCATATACAGTTAGTACACAGTGAAACGAAACAACGTTCCTCCAGGACCAAGGTGCTACAGTACATGCAACATAAATTTACAACATAGATTACCAGAAAAAACTAAACTAGCTAACTAAGAGGCCTAGTTGGCTGGCTAGCAGAGACAAGACAGACTGACCTAACATAAATTACAACATAAATTAACAAAAACTAACTATCTAACTAAGACTTTATCTACAGGTTTTTTTTTTTAACAGACAGCAGACAAAGTGCACGTGCAAATGTGCAAACAAAAGCAACAAAGTGACAGTGCGACAAAAACACAACGTAACATAATAATAAGGTTTTGTGGTGATGAGTTGAGATAGTGGAGAAACAGTAAACATTCTTTAGCAGCAAAAATTAGGAAGTAAAGAAGTTAGTGCAAAAAGTCCAGTAATAATATTGTGCAAAAGAGCATTTACAGGGTGGTGTGTACGATAGCTTGGTGGTGTAGGTCAGTGTGTTTGCGCTTGTGTTGGTTAGTCAGTCCAGTCTCAATGTTTTGAGGTAGTTGAGTTAAGATGAGTGATAATGTGCTGAGGTCCTTCTCCAGGTGGACGCCCGGGAATTTGGTGCTGTCGACGATCTCCACAGAGGAGCCGTTGATGCTCAACGGAGAATGGTCACCTCGTGTCCTCCTAAAGTCAACAACCATCTCCTTTGTCTTGTCATCATTCATTAACAAGACATAAATGATGAGGTGAAGCCATTTATTCAAGTCTAGATATGTAGTACATATGTGGATTACCTATTTTTGTATCGTTGCCGTGAAAGTTTCGCGTTTGTATCACCGTTTAAATTACATAGCTTTTTCATTTACACAATAATAATATTAATAGCAACTAGCTTTTACATCTCCATACTATTCGGCTTCGCCTTTTTTCTGCGATCTTTGGAGAATGTGTGAGTTTCCTCGTCTAAGAACAACAAACGGAATTCAGATCCAAACAACTAAAACTCCGACACAGAGGTACGGTTTCATGTCTACCATTCAGCTTGTTCAGTGTGTGGAGTGCAGGACGTTTAGACATTCTTCCTCTGTCATTAGCGATAATTTTATTTGTGATAGGTGTGTGTTAGTGAGCACTCTGACGGAGAAGATATCAGCGTTAGAGGAGCGCATCCAGACTTTAGAGAGGGTTAGAGAGTGTGAGAGCAGCGTTATTCCCGTAGCGGACAGTCTGGGTGCCGCAGGCGGAGATAAACAGCCCCCGACTCCAGCATTAGAGCCCTCACAGCGGGGCGAGTGGGTGACGACTCGGCAGCATACTCGTTCAGCCAAAGCTAATGCTAAGGCTAGCCTACTGGAGCACACCTCCTCTGCACTTCACGTGTCCAACAGGTTTGCTCCCTTCAGTGCTGCACCCGCTGAGAAACCTGAAAGAGCTCTGGTTATAGGAGACTCTATACTGAGGCACGTGACATTAGCTAGACCTTTAGGGGCGCCAGCGGCAGTGGTTAGGTGTATCCCGGGAGCCAGAGCACCGGACATAGCAGGTAATCTTAGGGCTCTAGGACAGCACAGGTTCTCTAAGATTGTAGTACATGCTGGAGCTAATGATATACGCCTTCGTCAGTCAGAGGTTAGTAAGAGTAACTTTACAGAGGTGTTTAAATTAGCGAAGGCGATGTCCGATGAAGTAATATGCTCTGGTCCCATCCCAATGAGACGTGGCGACATAGCTTACAGCAGGTTATGGTCGCTGAACCGCTGGATGTCCAGGTGGTGCTCCAAAAATAATGTGGGCTACATAGATAATTGGAAGACCTTTGAGGGCAAAGCTGGCCTGTTAGGGCGGGACGGTGTCCATCCCACTCGGGAAGGTACTGCTCTCATTTCCTGCAGTATAGCTCATAGTCTCAGTAGAGGTCTAGTTAATCTGTGACAATCCAGAGCCCAGGCCAGGGAGCAGACAGACAGGCTAAACCAACCGTCTGCTAGCTGCATAGAGTCGTCACACAGGGTTCACCTTATTGAGACTGTGTCTGTTCCCCGAGCTAAGCAAAAATGTAGAAAGACTCAGAAAGTCTGTTTTAATAATTTAATTAACATAAAGACCACAAACTCGGATCATACTGAATGCGCAGCCGGCACCTATGATCTGAAGCTAGGATTGTTAAATATTAGATCTCTCGCATCAAAAGCGGTTATTGTTAATGAAATTATCACAGATCAGGCATTTGATATACTCTGTTTAACTGAAACATGGGTTAAACAGGACGAGTATGTAGCTCTAAATGAAGCTAGTCCTCCTGGATACAGCTACATACACCAGCCTCGGTTAACTGGTAGAGGAGGAGGCGTCGCAGTTATTTACAATGATAATCTGTCTATTGTACAAAAACACGGACACAAATTTAATTCATTTAAAATTCTTTATAGTAACATAAGTGTATTTAATTATATTAAGAAAGCTCAGTTGATTCCACTAATTATAATTTACAGACCTCCAGGGCCGTATTCTGAATTTCTTAGTGAATTTGCAGATTTCATCTCAAACATAGTCGTTTCTGTAGACAAAGTGTTAATTGCTGGAGTTTTTAATATTCATTTTGAGAATCCAGAAGACCCTCTGAGAACAGCATTTATATCCATACTGGACTCCGTAGGTGTAAATCAGTGTGTAGTAGGACCCACTCATAAAGCATGTCACACTTTAGGTTTAATAATATTTTTCGGATTAAGTATAAGAAATTTATTTACAATTCCACTGTCTGAAATTATCTCAGATCACAATCTTGTCTCAATTCAAGTGTGTCACAATGATAATGTACGCACAGCACCGCGCTACCGTATTAAACGTACTTTCACATCAACTACCACACAGAGTTTTATCAGTAATCTCCAAGAGTTACCAACTTGGATTAGGTCACCGTCTGACCCCACAGAACTTGATCAGGCGACTGAATATTTGGAGTCGACATTTCGTTGTACTGTACCTTAGATAATCTAGCTCCAGCTAAAAGAAAAATTATTAGAGATAAGAAACTTGCTCCCTGGTATAACGATCACACGCGCACTTTAAAACAGACGTCAAACAGGCGTCAAACTAAATTGTTAGTATTTTAAATAGCATGGAAAGAGAGCACCCTGAATTCTGAGAAAGCTAGTGTAGCTAGATCAACGTATCTCTCCACTCTTATAGAAGAAAATAAAAATAATCCTAGATTTTTTTTTATTCAGGCATAAAATTGAGGCTTTGAAACCGAACAATGTAATTGATGCAGATGTTAACCTAGCCATGTCAGAGCGGAACCTAGAATACTTTACTCCCCTTGAAGAGAATGAACTAATTTCACTCATCTCTTCTGCAAATTCATCAACCTGTATATTAGATCCTATACCGACACATTTTCTCAAACAGATAGTACCAGTAATAACAGAACCGCTGTTGAGAATAATTAATTCCTCACTCAGCATTGGGTATGTTCCAAAATCTTTTAAATTAGCAGTCATTAAACCGATTATTAAGAAACCTGACCTCGACCCCTGTCAGTAGTCTAATTACAGGCCAATATCAAACCTCCCCTTTATCTCTAAGATTCTGGAAAAGAGAGTAGCGGAGCAGCTATGCTTATATCTACATAGAAATGTCATAAATTAACTGTATCAGTCAAGATTTAGGCCTCATCACAGCACAGAAACAGCACTCGTTAAAGTAGTAAATGACCTCCTATTGGCCTCTGATCAGGGTTGTGTAACTATGCTTGTATTACTCGACCTCAGTGCAGCTTTTGACACTATTGATCATGCTATTCTTCTTCACAGATTTGAAAATGTAGTAGGAATTAAGGGTACAGCTCTCTCCTGGCTCAGATCCTATTTGACTGACCGTTATCAGTATGTAGACTTAAATGGTTATTATTCTGCATGTTCTCTAGTGGAGTTTGGCGTTCCGCAAGGTTCAGTTTTAGGCCCACTGCTTTTTTCCCTTTACATGCTTCCTCTGGGCAACATAATCCATAAGCATAGTATTAGTTTTCATTGTTATGCTGACGACACACAGTTATATGTATCAGCAAAACCTGAAGAGAAAAACCAGCTTACTAAAGTTGAGCAATGTGTGCAGGACATGGATGCTAATTAACTTCCTTCTGCTTAATCCAGATAAGACAGAAGTTCTAGTCATAGGACCGCATACAGCTAGGAATAAAATCTTACATCACACCGTAACTTTAGATGGCCTTTCTGTGCAACAGTAAAAGACCTCGGCGTGATTATAGATTCCAGCCTTTCATTTGCTCATGTAGATAATATCACCAGGATAGCATTCTTTCACCTCAGAAATATTGCCAAGATAAGAAATATATTGTTGCTAAATGATGCAGAAAAACTAGTTCATGCTTTTATCACCTCTAGGTTGGACTATTGTAATGCCTTACTGTCTGGTTGTTCAGCTAGGTGCATAAACCAGCTTCAGCTAGTCCAGAATGCAACAGCGAGAGTCCTCACTAGAACCAGAAGATATGAGCACATCACCCCTATCCTATCTTCACTACATTGGCTCCCTGTTAAATTGCGCATTGATTTTAAAATACTACTCTTGACATATAAAGCATTAAATGGTCTCGCGCCGCAGTATCTGAGCGAAATGCTAGTGTCTTACGATCCGCCACACCTACTTCGATCAAAGGATGCAGGCTGCTTGTCAGTACTGCGTATTATGAAAACTACAGCTGGGGGCAGAGCTTTTTCTTACAAAGCCCCAAAATTATGGAATAGTCTTCCAAATAGTGTTCGGGACTCAGACACAGTCTCAGTGTTTAAGTCTAGGCTCAAAACCTATTTATTTAGCCAAGCATTTTTATAAATAGATTTGCCATAAGGTAAAGGAGCAGATCTGGGGGACTCATGGACGTAGAGTATTATGGTGAACTGGTATGTTTAGATGCTGTCTTCCTCACTCTCATTTGATCACTCAGGTTTGTTGACGGTGAGGTGATTGTTTGCTTTACATCTCAGATCCCCCTCATGTTTGTGTTTCCTTCTGGCTCTCCCTTTTAGTTGTGCTGTCATAGTTCGTCCTGCCGGAGTCTCTGCTTGCACTCTACAGTAAATATACATTGACATTATACATTATGTGACTGTGACCATACCTAACTGCCATCTCTCCTCTTCTTCTCTTCCTCCCCCTCTTTCTCTTTCCTCTCTCCCCCTGTCTCCCCCTTTCACTCTTTCTCTCTCTCTCTCTCTGTCGAGCTACACATGTCATTCCTGAGCTGCCAGTGATCCAGACTCCCTCTGCCCTCCGGACCTGTCTGACCCATCCTGGTGCCCCGCTTCTGCTTGGAGATCTCGTCACATGGATGCCCCGTGTGTCTCTTGGGATGCATCTGGTGTCTGGGGATGATTCTCTCTACTTAGTAGACGGTTCTGGCCTTGACTGGTGTTGGCAGATGCTTCTCTGAGGACTTGCCAATTCGATAGTTCAGGACTGGAACTTTTTACAAGTCTACCTGAGTCTCCAATAACTACCTGGACTCCATTTTAACATCATTTAACATCAACTATTATAGCTGAACTGTCTGCCACCTAACACACTGTATAAATGCAGATCATTTCCTGCTATCTGTTTCACCCAGGTGAGGATGAGCTTTTAGTTGAGTGGCATGCGACTGGGGCAATATTATGTGCCCTAGAGACTGCCGCACTTTGATCCTCGCGAGAGAACAGCATGGGAAGGAACTGCTCGAGCTCCCGTGGCTCCTTCAGTCCTGCGCAGAACCCAGCTTCACACCCCTGCCACCCAAAATGAAAAGGCCGCTAGGAGGACTACATTAGGGGCCAGTCTTGGCTCGTGTTTAGCGGGAGGGGTCACCTTTGGGAGTGTCCAGGAGTGCTACCTCTGCGTGCTCCACTCTGCCATTCTGCCCATCACCTTTCGCCAGCCATGCCAGCTGGGCACTGCTAATGGACCTGCATATACACACCTTTACTTCTTTCCTCTCCTTTTTCCCTTCCTCCCTCCTTTGAACCCTTTCCTTTCAAATTTTCCATAAATAAAATATCCCATTTTCCCATAAGACCTCGCCTCGTGTCTGTGTGTATGTAGTGCCACCCATGTACAAAGGGTCAAACAACATGTACAACTTATGTTAAAAAATGCAAAACACTTTTCTGACGTTGAGACGTTACAATATTGGTGACATACGTCTTTTTAATTGACTTTTCATTTTAGATTAAGAATGAGTCTTCTTCTCATGATTAATAAGACTTTTTCTTAAAAATGTAGGAATGAGTACCTGTAGAGGCTTCAGTAATTAACCTGTTTTAAAATAATTCTTATTTGGTTTAGCAGTTTAATTTAGACTGTTGAACAGGAGTGGAGAATTTACACTGGGGATTTTGGTGAAGGACAGTAAGACATGGGAGAAGGTCCTTGCCAACCTTACTACACGGCTAGCTTAATCTCACTCACACAACAAATTCTAGTTGAACAGATGTCAGTAACGACTAAAGTTACGATTACAGATTCCAGTAGATCTAAAACAGATTCAAAGACGCAAACTCAGAGAGCCAGAATGCAAGTCAAGAAGATGTCAAGAGGACTAAGCATGTCTTAAACAATATATATACTGTATATATACACATACATATACACACACACACACTATATATATTATATATATATAGTTCTTTATATCTTTATTAACTGCTCATTTTTCAAAGTATTCATTACCTGATTGATTGATGACAGTTTGTAATTAATGATGAAGGAACTTGACATTCAAACCTCATATTTACTGTATGCTCCAAATAAACAATAAAATAAAATAAAAATAAAAATAGGTAAAACAACAATAAATGGCATATGGCAACAAAGGACAAGTCAAGGTCGCATTACGCTTCAAAAACACAAATTTTGCATTTTATTTGAATAAAAATCTCTCCAATTCAAATTAGTAATGCGCCATTGAAATCTGTGTGTCTTTGAAGTGTAATGCGACCTTGACTTGTCCTTTGTTGCCATATGAATTAGAGCAAAGGTATCATTTATTGTTGTTTTACCTATTTTTATTGATTATTTGGAGCATAAATATGAGGTTTGAATGTCAAGTTCCTTCATCATTAATTACCAACAGTCAAGTTCATTTACAAATGAAATGTGAATCTTTTTAATTCGATAGTTGAGTGTATACTGTTTATACCTTTGGATAACAATTAAATGAGAAGGAAAAGCTATAAGATCTATTATTGTGCCTCACAAATTATTGTGCCTAACAAAAAAATACTTAATACTTAGTGGCCAAACCCTTGTTTGCAAGTACAGAGGTCAAACGTTTCTTGTAATTGATGACCAAGTTTGCGCACATTTTAGGAGGACACTAAAGGGTTCACCTAAGGTTTCGAGGCTGTCTCTGTGCAACTTTGAGCTTCAGCTCCCTCCATAGGTTTTTTAATGGATTAAGGTCCGGAGACTGACTAGGCCACCCCATGACCTTAATGTGCTTCTTCTTGAGCCACTCCTTTGTTGCCTTTGCTGTATGTTTTGTGTCATTGTCGTGCTGGAACACCCATCCACGACCCATCAACATAACAGTTGAAACAAGTGCCTGCAGGGGTTTTGAAGAATATAACTGCATCTGGCTGAAACATCTGTAAATCAACTAATAGATAAATAAATGTCTCACCTTAGTTTATAATGCAACATACCAGAGAAATAATGTGTACTGTGCAGGAGCATTGCCTTTTTAATGCTACCTTTTTTGTGTGTACTCCTAACCCTAACCAATTCAGAAAATTTACAATTTCTATATAGCCATTATCTGATTTCTGTTCATTCACGGAAATGCTCTTTTTTTTGCTGTTAAATCTGGTTTGTTCATTTGGGATCTAAATCTGCATCCAGGTTCATGCATAACCGCTATGACAATGTCTATTGCTAATAGTCGTTGCTATATAGTCTATTGCTAATTGCTTTTGCTGTTAGAAATAAAATTGAATTGAACTTCATTGAGTGTGAGCAGACACCATAGGACACCATGCCATAATGAGAGGCTGTAGGACATAAATGCTTCTTTTTTGCATGAATTGCAAATTAATTCCCATTGGATGTTTTAGCAGAGTTCACAGAGACTTAAGAAAACATTCACAGAGTTCAGACACATTATAGCAGAGATGAAATCGTACGTCGTTCTTTTTCACTTTCTTTGTGGCATGGTGGTTTGTCAGATAAGAGAATATACCTACATAAATTTAAGCATGAATTGGTTTTCTGCTCAGAGTTACTGCAGGCAAAACTATGTGGATCTGGCAACCATCACTACTGACATGGAGAACCAGAGGCTGATGAAGGCTGTAGCTGCATTCCAAAGTCCAAATGGTTGGATCGGGCTGAAAACAACTGCACCTGGATCAGACATCTGGCAATGGTCTGATGGAGAACCACCTAATTACTTCAAGTGGACACCTGGCCAATCTGGTAACTATGGAGGAGTAGAGAGCTGTGGCATGGTGTGGTCAACTACCTGGGCTGATGGTAACTGTAAAAAAGCTCAGCCATTCTATTGTTCCTGGAGATTTGTTTTGGTTAATGACAGTAAGACATGGGAGGAAGCTCTTGAATATTGCAGAACGTACTACACCGGCTTGGCCAGCCCAGTCTCTCTAACACAACTTATCCTGGCTAAAAATGCAACAGTTCAATCCCGAACAGTCCGTGTGTGGACCGGCCTACACTTCGTGAATGGACTTTGGGTCTCTGTGAACAATGTGCCACTTGGGAGTCTGGTCTCGCTACCCTCATGCCCAGCTCCACTCTACCACTGTGGAGCTTACAACAATAACACACACCTTTGGGAGAACAGAGACTGCAATGAGAAGCTTAATTTTCTCTGCTATTGATGGTAACAGACATCCTGAAGAATTAATCAGGTTTCTGTATTTCTAAATATTATTAGTAGTTTCTATCCCTCTGAATGTCCCACTATGATTATTTGTGACCGATTTTTTTTTCTGTACAGATGACTTCCTCAGAGAAGGACTGTCTTCTTCATTAACTAGATATTCATGATGCAGTGAAGCAATTTGTTCAAGCCTAGATATGTTATGGGTTGTTTTATTTATATTTGAACAGATATAAAATGAAATTATCATGTTTAAACACTGACATAACTATAAAACAGAATATTTGTCAGCTGTTCATTTTCATTTCTTAAAAATGAAAAAAAAAAAAAAAATCATACTGTAAGTATAATAACTTTTGCAAATGTTTTATCTACAAACAGCAACAATAAACTCTTAAAAATCTTTTCAAAATCCCTTTTTGTTTATTTGTTCACATGTACTATTCATATATTAAGAAATTGGACAGACAATGCAAAAATAAATTGGCACATTGTTTTTGTGGCATTTTTCTCTGATGATTTATTGCAATTATTGGTTTTGGTCAGCTCTACTTTTTATTTAAAAAAATGCTTTTACAGTATGCTAGATGCTTTCACAGTTTCTCATTAAACTTTTAGAAATGAGTGCCTGTAGAGGATTGAGTGATTATCTTGTTTTAAATTAATTCTCAGTTGATTTTTAAATAGAGCTGATGCTGACTAAGCAATAATTTCTTCTGATGAGGAGAGCCAGAGCAGCATTTAGCACTTTAGACTTTTCAGCTGGAGTGGAGAATTTACATTGGAGATATTAGTGAAGGACAGTAAGACATAAGAGAATCTCTTGAGTAATTGCTGAACTTACAGTACTACACTGGCTAGCTCAGTCTCTTTAACACAATGTGTGCTAGTTGAATAGGTATCAGTGCAAACCAGTGACTTCAGTTAGTATCACATATTCTATTGGGTTCAAAACTAATTGCAAGATGTACTGTAAAGTTACAGTAGGAACTCAAATCCAGAATGCAAGTCAAAGAGATATCAAGACAGAGCTAGGCAGGGTTATCCATGGTGTACCACGCCTTGTCTCCTGGGATAGGCTGCAGGCCTGCCACGACCTTGAATACAAATTCAAATTCAAATTTTATTTGTCACATACACAGTCATACACAGTATAATATGCAGTGAAATGCTTACACGACCGCCAGTGACCTTAAAAAGAAAATAAAAGCTTGTACGTAAAATAAATAATCAATAAAAAGGAAATACTAAAGAAATAAATTTAACTAGTAAAATTAACTGTACAATAAGGGCATAATAAAATATTGCAAAGTATAGAAATATAGGGTATATGTATATAGAATTTAAAGTGTCAGTGGTTGTGCAAATATGCATGAAAGGTGACTAATGAAAGTGACATGTGCAATTGTCCAGATATATAAATATTTAGTGCAAGTGAATGTGTCCATGATTGAATACAGGATATTCAGGGTCGTCTCCCATTTATTCACTTTTTCCAGAGTCAAATCTCTCAACAGGGGACACTGCAGAGAAGGGGCAGTTTCCAAACATTAAATGCCACCTTGACTTCTTTGCTGTCAGCTTCTGGCACTGACGCTTGTCATCACTGAAGGTGGAAGAGCTGCACTCTCTGCACCTTCCTCTCTAACTCTCTTCTCCACTTCCTTTCCCCTATGTGAATTTTCTTTAATAAAAGAGTACTTCCTCACCTTATCTTCACTTCTCTGTGTCTGTTTTCTGGCTTGCCCTGCTTTTCTGGCTTGACCTGGTACTCTGGCAGAATTCAGGCAGCAAACGCTGTCCCATGGGCCCTGCCCATGCCGGAGCAGTTCCTCAGCCATCTTGCTCCAGAGCAGCACTCAGCAGCAGACTCTACCGTGACAGCTAACCCAGGGGTTTAAATCAAATCAATTCAAGTCAATTTTATCTGTATAAAGCTCTTAACAATGGTCACTGTCACAAAACAGCTTTACGGAATCAAAAAATATACTACATTTGTTCTATGTTTGCAAGCCTCCACCAGCTTCACACCATTCAAGCTGCTGGTTGGGAGGAGGCCTTGGTGTCTACTTGATGTGGCCAAATTTAATGCAATTGTATTTTATTTTGTCATTGTCACAAAGCAACTTTACAGAATAAAAAAATCTATGGAAATGGGATAGGAAAGAGGCTTGGAAAGAAGCCATTCCTTTTCTGCTCTATAACTGGGCATGATCAAGATATGTATGCCAAAATCAGCCGCATGCTCCATGTAGTGTGCGAACATACGGAAAATGCACAAGAAGAATGTAAATTTAAAAGCTTATGTAAGCTTATGACCAGCCAGAACAGCCCTGGCACAACCAGGTGACTGAGTGCTCCTGTTATTACCCAGTGCCAGCTTTAAGTTCCTGGCCTGATGACAAGATCTCTTCAAGCTCAGCAAATGTATAAGGCCAGTATAGTTTGTTTTAAAGTTTCATAGTTGATTAAATGAATCACTTGGTATATGTGCTGTTCAGACAGACAAAGAATAGACTGGACTTATGAATGGACTGAGATAGTGGCCAAAGTTGAACATCATCTGGGACACTGGCAAGCTCACATTCATTGAACTATCCATTCAGAAAAAAATTGTACCCCAAGACGCACACCTGAACACAAAATTTAGGACAGTAGGTACAAAGAGCCACCCATAACGGAGGAACACAAAGCTAGTTTACCCAAACTGCAGTTTGTACTGCGGCAAGTGGAATTCCTAGGGTATTCAATTTCGGCTGAACTCCGCCCTATCTCAAAAATTATTTATCTATTTGGCCACCAGATCTCACGAAGACAGGATATGAAAAAGCAACACATATTAACTTAATGTTTTATATGAAAGATTAGTGTGACCTCATGAAAAACCCAAAATAATAATTCTATGTTTCATGTTTTGATCTTCACTTTGAAAACCTTTTGGGAAAGATGTGTTACTGTTGTTTTATGTGTAACATAGCTAAAATAGAAACATAGATAAAAATATTTATATACATTTTGTATGTAAAATACCACATAAAATTTAAATTTTTTCTCCCAAGGACAGAAGCAGGGGAAATGTGATGGAATATTTTATTTTTGTGTATGTGAATGGAGTTTACTTTTAGAATTGACCCTTTTTACTCTGTTGACTGCTCTTTTTCATTAAATAGCATTTCCACCACACTCCCAGGGCTGATGGGAGCATTTGGCTGGGCAGTGACTTCAGTTATCTGAGTTCGATGCCAATCCATTGCATCACTTATCCAGTATGGATGACCTCATCAAATGGCTTGAAAAGGCTTTTTTTTCCATGCTTGACGTAACACAGGGTTACTGACAGATGGCTCTCACCACTGACGCAAAGGACAAAACTGCCTTCAACACTGAACCAGGTCACATGCAATACAAAATCTTTATATTCATTTCAAAGAAATATATTTTAATCGAGTGTAAGCAAGTAACATAAGAAGAGTGGTAAAAAAAATAAATTTTTTTAAAAGGTGAAATGTTTGATTTGGGATAAACAGACCTGCTCCTGGCTCAAATATTTGTAAATTATCATGGATAAATTTCTCACCTTAGTTTATAATGCAAAGTGTATCCAGAGAGCTAAAATGATATAAACTGTACAGGAATGTTGCCTCTAATGCTAACCTTCTTTTTTGTCTTTGTTTTTCAGATTCATTTGGGGGAATTAACACAGACTGAAATAATAAACTGAATGATGTGTGGAGATGCAGGTAGCAAATGCAAAAAAATAAGCACATTCACTATTTTGGAAAACCACCCACATGGAAAGAACCTATATGAGGATATATGCGCATATATGAAACCTATATGCAGTATATATGTGCATATATCCACACCTATATGAGGATATATGCGCATATATGAAACCTATATGCAGTATATATGCGTATATATCCGCACCTATATGAGGATATATACGCATATATGAAACCTATATGCAGTATATATGCATATATATGATAATATATATGCTGCATATATGCGTATATATGCCACATATAGGCAACATTGAGGTGCATATATGTGTATATACAGGCCATATAGGTCTCCTGTATTGCTTCTTTATAACTAACTAACTTTAAAAAAAAATGCAAAAAACTTATGTGCGAACACATGAAATTGGTATCCTAATTGCCCACATACAGTATATGAGGATATATGCACATATATGAAACCTCAGTCTCCGTGAAAATCTTTTTGAAACACGTCACTAAAATTAACTGAAATGAGAAATGTTGTTGGTCTTTCGGCTGCTCCCGGCAAGGGGTCGCCACAGTGGAATATCCAGTCCGCACTACAACTTGGCACAGGTACGCCGGATGCCCTTCCTGACGCAACCCTCCCATTTTATCCGGACTTGGGACCGGCACTGTATCCAGTGGCTGGGGTGTGGGCACTGGCTGGAATCGAACCCGGACCACTGAGCCACCAGTCTTAAAGTGTCTACTTTTAAATGATGCAAGTCACATTGAAAACAAATATTCTCAGTTTATGTAATCCGTATGAAACCAAGGAGAGGCACAGAATTTCTGTCGCACTTATCTGCTAATGACCCGAGGCAGGACACGCCCACACGCCAATCACACGGAAATCAGTCAGGGTAATTTACATACTAGGCCACGCCCCCGGACACCGGCCTGATCAACACACACACACACACACACAGACAGAGAGAGACAGGTTTGAAAACACTCAGATTCAGTGAGTTTTCTGCACGTTTTGGAAGATGGCACGCGCTTACACATCCGAGGAAACTCCTGGAAAGTAGGAGGAGTTTACATTTACCTCAGAAGAAGACTGTGTGACTTCGACGACGAACAGGAGCATTTTGAACAGAGAATAGACCCATGCTACACTGGGTAAGTTATTAAGTCTTATATAACTCGTATTCTGATAATATTAAACTAATATTAGTAAATATTTTCCTCACTACAGCTAGCTCTTGTCAGCTTGTGTGACACATTGGCTTTCAATGCCATTTATATAGTTTAGGTAAATCATGCTAACATGCTGCCTCATGTAGCACAAACATGATATTTCCCGATGGCTAAGCTAATGCCTTATGGAGTTTACAGATGTTTATAAATGTTCTAATATATTTAACCTTGTTTTGGATAGCTTTAGATTACAGTTGCTAATATGTATTTGGCTTTGTTTTGGTTAGCTTATAACACTGCTATCGGTAATGTTATTTAGCACAAACAAGCTAGTTCCAGGTGGCTAAAATACAGCCTTATGTAGCTAAGTGATGCTTATGAATATTTCTTTGGTGTAAATGTATATAATCCCTTTTGTTTAGCGTGTATTTACAAATGCCTGATAAGATGTAATTGTTTAGAATGTGTTCAATATGTGTGTAATGTCAAATGGATGGTGTTTGCTAATGTCTCAGTTGTAAATGTTTGAGATCCACTACATGGTCTGTTGTCCATCAACAGATATTTGCCCAGCCTATTGCCCATCAAAAATACAGAGGGGCACAAAAATGTATACACACTTTCACAATTGTTATCTATGGCCTTTTTTAAAACTCAAATTGAATTATGGCAGCAGTGTGTAGTATTATCTATCACCATCATTGATGCTGTCATGTGACCTACAGAAGAGAGGTGTATATTTTTCATGTTGAAGTGTGGATACATTTTTGGTCATCTCTGTACTGTATATATTATGCATCCATATTAATTGCACATCCATTTACTCTGAACAGTATAGGCTAACATTTTTAAGAATGTGTCTGCATCACCCTTGCCTTCACCAGCCCCTCACATCAGGACACGCAAGCTCCGTTCAGATGGACCTCTTGTATTTGTGAAGTGGATGGACACACGAGAAGTATCTACATGTTGTACCATCCATTCTGCTTATACAGTAGACGCGGTGAAGATGAGGGTGAAATTACAAGGTACATGGACTACAAAGACATTTCCTGTGACTGCGTACAACCAGCACATGGGGAGTTGATCACTCTGATCAGCTATTACAATACTATACTACACAGCACAAAACAATGAAGTCGTACAGAAATATTTCTCTACACTGCTTGGACATTGCTCCAACCAATGCTTACCCTGCATATATGTTTTGTACAGTTTTTTTTTTTTTATCTTGCACTGTTTTACTCTGAATGTCCGTCTTTTTTCAGTTTTTATTTTGTACTGTTCCTGTTGCAGTTTTACCCTGCATGTATCTTTATCATTAATCTGCATTTATACATAAAATCCTATTAACTATTGGGAAGCTAAACATGAGAATCAGTATGAAACATGAAAAGTTTCTAAAAGTTGCCAATAAATTAATATTGTGATGTGAAATTATTTTTCAGATTGAAGTTATAAAGGGCTCTGGGGTGTTTTGCCAGGCAGATGCGTGGAGAGCAACCTGCCTTGCCACCTCTGCTACTGCCATGGTACGGAATCTGCTGCTGGGCTCCTTCGAATTGGAGACTGGACCAAATTAAAAAGGTAGCCATTATTGGTGAGTAAATGCATAATGCGTTGAGAAGGGAAAAAAACATTATAAGTTCACCACTTTAACCATAGCCTACTTGTATCAATGTTTATTAGCCATCAATGGAGACTGCATAAGGTAGGGCACCCATTATTGTTACTGTATCTGCTTGGTACCTATAATACTAATTCATCGCTTGCTCACTTCTTAATCCTACCTTTCCTCTTCTAAAGCCACATTTCTGGGGTATTGCGCTGTAGGGTGTGTAGTCCTCTATTTTGTAGAACATATAGTGTTGCAAATAACCTCGTGGCACTAATTGTTGTCGTCTGAAGTTTTAATAAATAATAATTTATTATTATTATACTGTCTTATTATTTTTGTCTTCTCTAGATGCTACATTGAAGAAGTGGTCGGCAGCCACCCGAAGGCAGATAGGCACATCTATCAATTCAAAGCTCACGGAGCTGGGAAGATCCACAAAATATATTTTTTTCTTCCTGTTCAGTTTTTTGTCATGTTTTTGTTCTTTTACTAGTTGATTGTTCTTAAGAAAATAAAAAAAATTAATTTCTACATTTTGGGCTTTTATTTATGTTGTCTAGCAGCTATGGATTTTTTTTTACTAATCTAGGTAAACATATAGGTGCATATATGCACACACATATACATGCATATATGTACCTATATATGTGCATATATGTACATAAAATATAGGAAAACGGCCAATTTTATATTTCACATATACTTTATTACTATATAGGTTCATATATGCACGCATATATGCACATATAATATAGGAAAACGGCCAATTTTATATATGTCACATATACTGTATTACTATATAGGTACATATATGTACGCATATATGCACATATAATATAGGAAAACGGCCAATTTTATATATGTCACATATACTGTATTACTATATAGGTACATATATGTACGCATATATGCACATATAATATAGGAAAACGGCCAATTTTATATATGTCACATATACTGTATTACTATATAGGTACATATATGTACGCATATATGCACGCATATATGCACGCATATATGTACATATAATATAGGAAAACGGCCAATTTTATATATGTCTATATAGGTACATATATGCATGCATACTGTATATGCACGCATATATGTACATATATGTACATATAATATAGGAAAACGGCCAATTTTATATATGTCACATATATTAAAAACCTATATCAAAACCTATATTAAAACATATATGTTTATATAGGTTCTTTCCGTGTGGGCAACACCACCCACAATGTCTATATAGCCAATACCTGATTCCTCTGAATGTTTCTGACTCATGTAACCTCAGGGAAATGTTAGCTCAGGCTTGTACATTTAGAATCTAAATCTGCATCCAGGTTCATGTATAATTTCTATGACAATGTCTATTGCTTATAGCATGTTAGAAATAAAATAGAATTCAACTGTAATTGAATTGTGAGCAAGCACGATAAGACTGAATGTCATCAAATGTCAATAAAAGTGGAAATATGAACTACACCCACACGGAAATAACCTATATAAACATATATGCTTCAATATAGGTTTTGATATAGGTTTTTAATATATGTGACATATATAAAATTGGCCGTTTTCCTATATTGTACATATATGCGTGCATATATGCGTACATATGTGTACATATATATAGACATATATGTGACATATATAAAACTGTCCGTTTTCCTATATTTTATGAACATATATGCGTACATATATACGTGCATACATGTACCTACATGTATGCACGTATATATGTACGCATATATGTCCACATTACTAAAATCTAGGTAAACATACAGTAGGTGCATATATGCACACATATATACACCTTATATAGGTACATGTATGCATGTTTATATGTGTGCATATATGCACCTATATGTTTACCTAGATATTAGTAAAATTATACAAATCCATATGCTAGACAACAAAGAAAAGCCCAAAATGTAGAAATTAAAATGTTTTATTTTTTTAAGAACAATCACATAGCAAAATAACAAAAATATAGTACAAGAACAAAAATAAGACAAAAAATCTGAACAGGAAGAAAAAAACAAAATTATTTTGAGGACCTTCTCAGCTCCGTGAGCTTTGAATTGATAGATGTGCCTATCTGCCCTCGGGTGGCTGCCGGCCACTTCTTCAATGTTGCATCTAGAGAAGACAAAAATAATGTATAATAATATAACAGTATAATAATAATAAATTATTATTTATTAAAACTTCAGAGGACAACAATTAGTGCCACGAGGTTATTTGCAACACTATATGTTCTACAAAATAGAGGACTACACACCTTACAGCGCAATATAATGTGGCTTTAGAAGAGGAAAGGTAGGATTAAGAAGTGAGCAAGTGATTAATTAGTATTATAGGTCCCAAGCAGATACAGTAACAATAATGGGTGCCCTACCTTATGCAGTCTCCATTGATGCCTAATAAACATTGATACAAGTAGGCTATGGTTAAAGTGGTGAACTTATAAAGTCTTAAATGTTTTGTTTTCCCTTCTCAACGCATTATGCATTTACTCACCAATAATGGCTACCTTTTTAATGTGGTCAAGTCTCCAAGTCGAAGGTGCCCAGCAGCAGATTCCGTACCATGGCAGTAGCAGAGGTGGCAAGGCGGGCTGCTCTCCACGCTTCTGCCTGGCAAAACACCCCAGATCCCTTTATAACTTCAATCTGAAAAATAATTTCACATCACAATATTAACTTATTGGCAATTTTTAGAAACTTTTCATGTTTCATACTGATTCTTATGTTTAGCTTCCCAATAGTTAATAGGATTTTATGTATAAATGCAGATTAATGATAAAGATACATGCAGGGTAAAACTGCAACAAGAACAGTACAAAATAAAAACTGAAAAAAGACAGACATTCAGAGTAAAACAGTGCAAGAGAAAAAAAAACTGTACAAAACATACATGCAGGGTAATCGTGGGAGCAATGTCCAAGCAGTGTAGAGAAATATTTCTGTACGACTTTATTGTTTTGTGCTGTGTAGTATAGTATTGTAATAGCTGATCAGAGTGATCAACTCCCCATGTGCTGGTTGTACGCAGTCACAGGACATGGAAATGTCCTACATAAGGCAGTATTTTAGCCACCTGGAACTAGCTTGTTTGTGCTAAATAACATTACCGATAGCAGTGTTATAAGCTAATCAAAATGGAGCCAAATACACATTAGCAACCATAATCTAAAGCTATCCAAAACAAGGTGAATATAAACATCTGTAAACTCCATAAGGCATTAGCTTAGCCACCGAGAAATATCATGTTTGTGCTACATGAGGCAGCATGTTAGCATGATTTACCTCTTCTTCTTCTTTGTCTTTCGGCTGTTCCCTTTCAGGGGTCGCCACAGCGAATCATCTGCCTCCATCTAACCCTATCCTCTGCATCGTCTTCTCTCACATCAACTAACTTCATGTCCTCTCTCACTGCATCCATAAATCTCCTCTTTGGTCTTCCTCTAGACCTCCTGCCTGGCAGTTCCAACCTCAGCACCCTTCTACCAATATATTCACAATCTCTCCTCTGAACATGTCCAAACCACCTCAATCTGGCCTCTCTGACTTTATCTCCAAAACATCTCACATGGGTTGTCCCTCTGATGAACTCATTCTTGATCCTATCCATCCTTGTCACTCCCAAAGAGAACCTCAACGTCTTCAGCTCTGCTACCTCTAGGTCTGCCTCCTGTCTTTTCTTCAGTGCCACTGTCTCTAAGCCGTAGAGCATTGCTGGTCTCACCACTGTGCTGTACACCTTTCCTTTCATTCTCGCTGATACTCTTTTATCGCACAACACACCTGACACTTTTCTCCACCCATTCCAACCTGCCTGTACTCGTCTCTTCACCTCCTTTGAACACTCTCCTTTGCTCTCGACAGTTGACCCTAAGTACTTAAAATCCTGCACCTTCTTTACCTCTGCTCCCTGTAGCCTCACTGTTCCTCTTGGGTCCCTCTCATTCAATACACATGTATTCCGTCTTGCTGCGGCTAACCTTCATTCCTCTGCTTTCCAGAGCGTACCTCCACCTCTCCAAATTTTCTTCCACCTGTTCCCTGCTCTCGCTACAAAGCACAATGTCATCTGCAAACATCATAGACCATGGAGACTCCTGTCTAACTTCATCTGTCATCCTGTCCATCACTAGAGCAAACAAAAAGGGGCTTAGAGCCGATCCTTGATGCAGACCCACCTCCACCTTGAACTCTTCTGTCACACCTACAGCATATCTCACCACCGTCTTACAACTCTCATACATGTCCTGCACCACTCTAACATACTTCTCTGCCATTCCAGACTTCCTCATACAACACCACAGCTCCTCTCTGGGCACCCTGTTGTACGCTTTCTCTAAATCTACAAAGACACAATGCAACTCTTTATTACCTTCTCTGTACTTCTCCACCAGCATCCTCAAACCAAATACTGCATCTGATGTACTCTTTCTAGGCATAAAACCATATTGCTGCTCACAAATTCTCACCTCTGCCCTTAACCTAGCTTCCACTACTCTTTCCCACAGCTTCATTGTATGGCTCATTAGCTTTATGCCTCTGTAATTGCCACAGCTCTGCACATCTCCCTTGTTCTTAAAAATCGGCACCAATACACTTCTCCTCCATTCCTCTGGAATCCTCTCACTCTCCAAGATCTCGTTAAACAAACTAGTCAGAAACTCTACTGCCACCTCTCCTAAGCACTTCCATACCTCCACAGGTATGTCATCAGGACTAACAGCCTTTCCACACTTCGCCCTCTTCAACACCCTTCTCACCTCACTTTTACTAATATTTGCTACTTCCTGCTCCACAACAGTCACCTCTTCTACTCTTTGTTCTCTTTCGTTTTCCTCATTCATCAACTCCTCAAAGTACTCCTTCCATCTTCCCATCACCCTCCTGGCATCTGTCAGTACATTTCCATCTCTATCTTTAATCACTCTATCCTGCTGCACATCCTTCCCATCTCTATCTCTTTGCCTCGCCAACCTGTACAGATCCACCTCTCCCTCCTTACTGTCCAGCCTAGCATACAAGTCCTCATATGCTCTTTGTTTGGCCTTTGCCACTTCTACCTTCACCTTACGGTGCATCTCCCTGTACTCCTGTCTACTCTCTTCAGTCCTCTCAGAGTCCCACTTCTTCCTAGCTAGCCTCTTTCCCTGTATACACTCCTGGATTTCCTCATTCCACGACCAAGTCTCCTTGTCTCCTTTTCCCTTACCTGATGATACACCAAGTACCCTCCTACCTGTCTCCCTGGTCACATTGGCTGTAGTTGTCCAGTCAACTGAAAGCACCTCCTGACCACCCATAGCTTGTCTCAACTCCTCCCTAAAGACTACACAACATTCTTCCTTTCTCAGCTTCCACCACTTTGTCCTCTGCTCTGCCTTTGTCCTCTTCACCTTCCTCACCACCAGGGTTATTTTACACACCACCATTCTGTGTTGTCTGGCTACACTCTCCCCTACCAACACTTTGCAGTCACTAATCTCTTTCAGATTACAACGTCGACACAAGATCTAGTCCACCTGAGTGCTTCTGCCTCCGCTCTTATATGTCACCCTATGTTCCTGCCTCTTCTGGAAGAAAGTATTTACTACTGCCATTTCCATCCTCTTTGCAAAGTCCACCACCATCTGTCCTTCTACATTCCTGTCCTGAAGACCAAACCTGCCCATCACATTTTCATCCCCTCTGTTCCCTTCCCCAACATGTCCATTGAAGTCTGCACCAATCACAACTCTCTCACCTCTGGGGATGCTCTGCATCACTTCATCTAACTCACTCCAGAATTTCTCCTTCTCTTCTAACACACATCCTACCTGTGGAGCATAACCACTAACAACATTGAACATCACACCATCAATTTCCAGCTCCAGACGCATCACCCTATCTGATACTCTCTTCACCTCTAGGACATTCCTTACAAACTCCTCTTTCAGGATAACTCCTACTCCATTTCTTTTCCTATCCACACCATGGTAAAACAACTTGAACCCTGATCCTAAGCTTCTAGCTTTGCTACCTTTCCACCTGGTCTCCTGGACACACAGTATATCCACCTTCCTTCTCTGCATCATATCAACCAACTCTCTTGCCTTCCCTGTCATGGTCCCAACATTCAAGGTCCCTACTATCACTCCCAAACTCTTTCCTTTCCTCTTCTCTCTCTGCTTTCGAACACGCCTTCCTCCTCTCCTTCTTCGACCAACAGTAGCCCAATTTCCACCGTCACCCTGTAAGTCAACAGCACCAGTGGCGGTCGTTGTTAACCCGGGCTGTGACCGATCCGGTATGGAAATGATATTTCTGATTCGCATCATTGATTTGGCAAATGTTTTATGTCGGATGCCCTTCCTGACACAACCCTCTGCATTTATCCAGGCTTGGGACTGGCACAAGAAGACACTGGATTGCGCCCCCCCATGGTTGCATTGTTAGCATGATTTACCTAAACTATATAAATGGCATTGAAAGCCAATGTGTCACACAAGCTGACAAGAGCTAGCTGTAGTGAGGAAAATATTTACTAATATTAGTTTAATTAGTTTTAGTTTAAGTCTTAAACTTTAGTATTAGTTTAAGACTTAATAACTTACCCAGTGTAGCATGGGTCTATTCTCTGTGCAAAATGCTCCCGTTCGTCGTCGGAGTCACAAGTTTACTTCTTCTGTGGTAAATGTAAACTCCTCCCACTTTCCAGGACATTCTGAAGAGTTTCCTCGGATGTGTAAGCGCGTGCCATCTTCCAAAACGTGCAGAAAACTCACTGAATCGGAGTGTTTTCAAGCCTGTCTCTGTGTGTTCGTTTTTCATGCTGGTGTCCGGGGGCGTGGCCTAGTACGTGAATTACCCGGACTGATTTCCTGTGATTGGCGTGTGGGCGTGTCCTGCCTCTTGTCATTAGCAGATAAGTGCGACAGAAATTCTGTGCCTCTCCTTGGTTTCATACGGATTACATAAACTGAGAATGTTTGTTTTCAATGTGACTTGCATCATTTAAAAGTAGACACTTTAAGCTTTCTATAGATATATTTCTCATTTCTCATTTCAGTTAATTTTAGTGACATGTTTCAAAAAGATTTTCACGGAGACTGAGGTTTCATATATGGGCATATATCCTCATATATTGTATGTGGGCAGTTCGGATATCAATTTCATGTGTTCGCACATAAGTTTTTTGCATTTTTTTTTGTTTGTTCTTAGTTATTACCTTGATAATAGAAAATATGAGCTAGGCATCATGTATGACAGTTGCCAAAGTGAGATTTGAGCTAAAATGACCAGATGCTGCCATAGGAGACATATCTTGTATGTACATATAGGGCTTATATGTGGATATAAAGAAGCAATACAGGAGACCTATATGGCCTGTATATGCACATATATGCACCTCAATGTTGCCTATATGTGGCATATATACGCATATATGCAGCATATATATTATCATATATATGCATATATACTGCATATAGGTTTCATATATGCGCATATATCCTCATATAGGTGAGGATATATGCGCATATATTCTGCATATAGGTTTCATATATGCGCATATGTCCTCATATAGGTTCTTTCCATGTGGGCAGCTTCACCATCGCTATAGCGATGTACTAAGAACTAATTCAGTTTTTTTTATTTGTATAGCGCTTTTAACAATTGACATTGTCTCAAAACAGCTTTACACAATCAAAAGAATTATTTAAGTTTGTATGGAATGTGAATGTGTATGAATCAAAATGTTCAGATAGTCCCTGGTGAGCAAGCCCGAGGGCGACAGTGGCAAGGAAAAACTCCCTGAGATGGTAATAGGAAGAAACCTTGAGAGGAACCAGACTCAACAGGGAACCCATCCTCATCTGGGTGAAACATCCATCCATCCATCCATCCATTTTCTTCCGCTTATCCGAGGTCGGGTCGCGGGGGCAGCAGCTTCAGCAGGGATGCCCAGACTTCCCTCGCCCCGGCCACTTCTTCCAGCTCTTCCGGGGGGATCCCAAGGCGTTCCCAGGCCAGCCGAGAGACATATTCCCTCCAGCGTGTCCTGGGTCTTCCCCGGGGTCTCTTTCCGGTGGAGCGTGTCCGGAACACCTCACAAGGGAGGCGTCCAGGGGGCATCCTAAATAGATGCCCAAGCCACCTCATCTGGCTCCTCTCGATGCGGAGGAGCAGCGGCTCTACTCTGAGCCCCTCCCGGATGACTGAGCTTCTCACCCTATCTCTAAGGGAGAGCCCAGACACCCTGCGGAGGAAACTCATTTCGGCCGCTTGTATTCGCGAGCTTGTTCTTTCGGTCACTACCCACAGCTCATGACCATAGGTGAGGGTAGGAACGTAGATCGACCGGAAAATTGAGAGCTTTGCCTTTTGGCTCAGCTCCTTCTTCACCACGACGGACCGATACAGAGCCCGCATCACTGCAGACGCTGCCCCGATCCGCCTGTCGATCTCCCGATCCATTTTACCCTCACTCGTGAACAAGACCCCGAGATACTTAAACTCCTCCACTTGGGGCAGGATCTCACTCCCAACCCTGAGAGGGCACTCCACCCTTTTCCGGCTGAGGACCATGGCCTCAGATTTGGAGGTGCTGATTCTCATCCCAGCCGCTTCACACTCGGCTGCGAACCGATCCAGTGAGAGCTGTAGGTCGCAGGATGATGAGGCCAACAGAACAACGTCATCTGCAAAAAGCAGTGACCCAATCCTGAGCCCACCAAACTGTACCCCCTCAATGACCTGGCTGCGCCTAGAAATCCTGTCCATAAAAATTATGAACAGGATCGGTGACAAAGGGCAGCCCTGTCGGAGTCCTACTCTCACCGGAAACAGGTCCGACTTACTACCGGCAATGCGGACCAAGCTCCGACACCCATCGTACAGGGACCGGACAGCCCTTAACAGGGAATCCGATATCCCATACTCCCGGAGTACCCCACACAGGACTCCCCGAGGGACACGGGCGAATGCCTTCTCCAAGTCCACAAAGCACATGTAGACTGGTTGGGCAAACTCCCATGCCCCCTCCAGGACCCTGGGTGAAACAGATAGCAGGAAATTATCTGCATTTATACAGTGTTAAGTGTTAGGTTCAGCTATAATAGTTGATGTTAATTGATGTTATAATAGTTGATGTAAAATGGAGTCCAGTAGTTATTGGAGACTTAGATAGACTTGTAGAAAGTTCCAGTCCTGAACTATCGAATTGTCAAGTCCTCAGAGAAACAGCTGACCACACCAGTCGAGGCCAGAACCATCTTCTAAGTAGAATCATCCCCAGACACCAGACGCATCCCAAAGAGACACACGGGGCATCCATGCGACGAGACCTCCAACCAGAAACGGGGCACCAGGATGGATCAGACAGGTCCGGAGGGCAGAGGGAGTCTGGATCACTGGCAGCTCAGGAATGACATGTGTAGCTCGACAGAGAGAGAGAAAGAGTGAAAGGGGGAGACAGGGGGAGAGAGGAAAGAGAAAGAGGGGGAGGAAGAGAAGAGGAGGAGAGATTGCAATTAGGTATGGTCACAGTCACAATGCATAATGTGAATGTATATTTACTGTAGAGTGCAAGCAGGGACTCTGGCAGGACTAACTATGACAGCATAACTAAAAGGGAGAGCCAGAAGGAAACACAAACATGAGGGTTCCCTGAGATGTAAAGCAAACAATCACCTCACCGTCAACAAACCTGAGTGATCAAATGAGACTGAGGAAGACAGCATCTAAACATACCAGTTCACCATAATACTCTACGTCCATGAGTCCCCCAGATCTGCTCCTTCACCTTATGGCAAATCTTATTTATAAAAATGCTTGGCTAAATAAATAAGTTTTGAGCTTAGACTTAAACACTGAGACTGTGTCTGAGTCCCGAACACTATTTGGAAGACTATTCCATAATTTTGGGGCTTTGTAAGAAAAAGCTCTGCCCCCAGCTGTAGTTTTCATAATACGCGGTACTGACAAGCAGTCTGCATCCTTTGACCGAAGTAGGCGTGGCGGATCGTAAGACACTAGCAGTTCGCTCAGATACTGTGGCGCGAGACCATTTAATGCTTTATATGTCAAGAGTAGTATTTTAAAATCAATGCGAAATTTCACAGGGAGGCAATGTAGTGAAGATAGGATAGGGGTGATGTGCTCATATCTTCTGGTTCTAGTGAGGACTCTCGCTGCTGCATTCTGGACTAGCTGAAGCTTGTTTATGCACCTAACTGAACAACCAGACAGTAAGGCATTACAATAGTCCAACCTAGAAGTGATAAAAGCATGAACTAGTTTTTCTGCATCGTTTAGCGATAATATATTTCTTACCTTGGCAATATTTCTGAGGTGAAAAAATGCTATCCTGGTGATATTATCTACATGAGCTTCAAATGAAAGGCTGGAATCGATAATCACACCGAGGTCTTTTACTGTTGCACTTGATGGAACAGAAAGGCCATCTAAAGTTACGGTGTGATCTAAGATTTTACTTCTAGCTGTATGCGGTCCTATGACTAGAACTTCTGTCTTATCCGGATTAAGCAGAAGGAAGTTAATTAGCATCCAATTTCTTATGTCCTTCACACATTGCTCAACTTTAATAAGATGGTTTTTCTCATCAGGTTTTGTTGAGACGTATAGCTGTGTGTCGTCAGCATAACGATGAAAACTAATACCATGCTTACGGATTATGTTGCCCAGAGGAAGCATGTAAAGGGAAAAAAGCAGTGGGCCTAAAACTGAACCCTGCGGAACGCCAAACTCCACTAGAGAACATGCAGAATAATCACCATTTAAGTCTACATACTGATAATGATCAGTCAAATAGGATCTGAGCCAGGAGAGGGCTGTACCCTTAATTCCTACTACATTTTCTAATCTGTGAAGAAGAATAGCATGATCAATGGTGTCAAAAGCTGCACTGAGGTCGAGTAATACAAGCATAGTTACACAACCCTGATCAGAGGCCAATAGGAGGTCATTTACTACTTTAACGAGTGCTGTTTCTATGCTGTGATGAGGCCTAAATCCTGACTGATACAGTTCATGTATGCCATTTCTATGTAGATATGAGCATAGCTGCTCTGCTACTATCTTTTCCAGAATTTTAGAGATAAAGGGGAGGTTTGATATTGGCCTGTAATTGGACAGCTGACAGGGGTCGAGGTCAGGTTTCTTAATTATTGGTTTGATAACTGCTAATTTAAAAGATTTTGGAACATAACCAATGCTGAGTGAGGAATTAATTATTCTCAACAGCGGTTCTGATATTACTGGTACTATCTGTTTAAGAAAATGTGTATACAGGTTGATGAATTTGCAGAAGAGATCAGTGAAATTAGTTCATTCTCTTCAAGGGGAGTAAAATATTCTACGTTTGAACATCTGTATCAATTACATTGTTCGGTTTCAAAGCCTCAATTTTATGCCTGATATTTATAATTTTATTATTAAAAAAGTTCATGAAGTCCTTACTATTGCATGATGTTATTGTGGAGATTTCTGTAGTGGTCTTATTTCTGGTTAATTTGGCTACGGTATTAAATAAAAATCTAGGATTATTTTTATTTTCTTCTATAAGAGTGGAGAGATACGTTGATCTAGCTACACTAAGAGCTTTCCTATAGTTCAGGATGCTCTCTTTCCATGCTATTTGAAATACTAACAATTTAGTTTGACGCCATTTACGCTCTAATTTCCGAGTGGTCTGTTTTAAAGTGCGCGTGTGATCGTTATACCAGGGAGCGAGTTTCTTATCTCTAGAAATTAGAAAGAATTTTTCTTTTAGCCTGAAGCTACATTATCTAAGGTACAACGAAATGTCGACTATAAATATTCAGTCGCCTGATCGAGTTCTGTGGGGTCAGACGGTGACCTAAACAAAGTTGGTAACTCTGGGAGATTACTGATAAAACTCTGTGTGGTAGTTGTGCGTACATTATCACTGTGACACACTTGAATGGAGACAAGATAGTGATCTGAGATAATTTCAGACAGTGGAATTGTGAATACATTTCTTATACTTAATCCGAAACATATTATTAAGTCTAAAGTGTGACCTGATTTATGAGTGGGTCCTACACACACTGATTTACGCCTACGGAGTCGAGTATGGACATAAATGCTGTTCTCAGAGGGTTTTCTGTATTCTCAAAATGAATGTTAAAATCTCCGGCAATTAACGCTTTGTCTACAGAAACGACCAGGTCTGAGATGAAATCCGCAAATTCACTAAGAAATTCAGAATACGGCCCTGGAGGTCTGTAAATTATAATTAGTGGAATCAACTGAGCTGACTTAATATACTCAAGTACACTTATGTTACTATAAAGAATTTCAAATGAGTTAGTGTCCGTGTTTTTGTACAATAGACAGATTATCATTATGAATAACTGCGACGCCTCCTCCTCTACCAGTTAACCGAGGCTGGTGTATGTAGCTGTACCCAGGAGGACTAGCTTCATTTAGAGATACATACTCATCCTGTTTAACCCATGTTTCAGTCAAACTGAGTATATCAAACGCCTGATCTGTGATAATTTCATTAACAATAACTGCTTTTGATGCGAGAGATCTAATATTTAACAATCCTAGCTTCAGATCAGAGGTGCCGGCTGCGCATTCAGTATGATCAGAGTTTGTGGTCTTTATGTTAATTAAATTATTAAAACAGACTTTCTGAGTCTTTAAACATTTTTGCTTAGCTCGGGGAACAGACACAGTCTCAATATGGTGAACCCTGAGTGACGACTCTATGCAGCTAGCAGACGGTTGGTTTAGCCTGTCTGTCTGCTCCTTGGCCTGGGCTCTGGATTGTCACCGATTAACTAGACCTCTACTGAGACTATGAGCTATACTGCAGGAAATGAGAGCAGCACCTTCCCGAGTGGGATGGACACCGTCCCGCCCTAACAGGCCAGCTTTGCCCTCAAAGGTCTTCCAATTATCTATGTAGCCCACATTATTTTTGGAGCACTACCTGGACATCCAGCGGTTCAGCGACCATAACCTGCTGTAAGCTATGTCGCCACGTCTCATTGGGATGGGACCAGAGCATACTACTTCATCAGACATCGCCTTCGCTAATTTAAACACCTCTGTAAAGTTATTCTTACTAACCTCTGACTGACGAAGGCGTATATCATTAGCTCCAGCATGTACCACTATCTTAGAGAACCTGTGCTGTCCTAGAGCCCTAAGATTACCTGCTATGTCCGGTGCTCTGGCTCCCGGGATACACCTAACTACTGCCACTGGCGCCCCTAAAGGTCTAGCTAATGTCACGTGTCTCAGTATAGAGTCTCCTATAACCATAGCTCTTTCAGGTTTCTCAGCGGGTGCATCACTGAGGAGAGCAAACCTGTTGGACACGTGAGGCGCAGAGGAGGTGTGCTCTGGTGGGCTAGCCTTAGCGTTAGCTTTGGCTGAACGAGTATGCCGCCGAGTCGTCACCCACTCGCCCCGCTGTGAGGGCTCTAATGCCGGAGTCGGGGGCTGATTATCTCCGCCTGTGGCACCCAGACTGTCCGCTACAGGAATAACGCTGCTCTCACATTCTCTAACCCTCCCTAAAGTCTGGATGCGCTACTCTAATGCTGATATCTTCTCCGTCAGAGTGCTCACTAACACACACCTATCACACGTAAAATTATCGCTAATGACGGAGGAAGAATGTCTAAACATCCTGCACTCCACACACTGAACAAGCTGAATGGTAGACATTATAACGTACCTCTGTGTCGGAGTTTTAGTTGTTTGGAGATGAATTCCGTTTGTTGTTCTTAGACGAGGAAACTCGCGCATTCTGCGAAACTTTCGCGGCAACGATACGAAAACAGGAAGCTACGTCACCCAAAACTAATACACCTGAGACTAATTACAAGACAGATTAAAAAGACTCACATACTTCCAATCTTTGCAAAGTATATGCTCTCTTTGACCTGTTCCAGTGTCATTGCCAAGCCTTTTGAATTTTGCATGTTCTTTTGGGTTTTGACCCTGTTTTGTTTCTACGTTTATGTTTAGCCTGTCCCAGTTCATGCCTGTTGTACATCGCCCGACCCTTGCCTGTTTACTGGACTTTCGAGTTAAATTATCCTTGCCGGTTTTGATTGTCGTGTTTCTTAATCCGTTTCTTAATAAACATCTCATCTGCATTTGCGTTCTTCATGACTGGTTCTAACAGAGAGGCTGTGCTAATGTTTTGCATGAGTTGTAAATGAATTCCCACTGAAAGTTTCAACAGAGCCACAAGAGACTAAAGCAAGCATTCACAGAGGTTAGACACATCATAGCAGAGATGAAGTTGTCCTTTATCTTTTTTCTCCTGCTTTGTGGCATTGCTGTTTGTCAGATTAGACAATATGTCTACATTAATAAAGCCTTGAACTGGTTTTCTGCTCAAAGTTACTGCAGGAAAAATTATGAGGATTTGGCAACCATCACTACTGATCTGGAGAACCAGAGACTGATGAAGGCTGCAGCTGCATTTCAAAGTCCATATGGTTGGATCGGGCTAAACAGAACTACGCCTGGATCAAATATTTGGCAATGGTCTGATGGAGAACCACCTAATTACTTCAAGTGGGCACCTGGCCAACCTGATAACTTTAGAGGAGTAGAGAGCTGTGGCATGATGTGGTCAACTGGCTGGAATGATGGTAACTGTAAAAAAGCTCAGCCATTCTATTGTTCCTGGAGATTTGTTTTGGTTAATGACAGTAAGACATGGGAGGAAGCTCTTGAATATTGCAGAACTTACTACACCGGCTTGGCCAGCCCAGTCTCTCTAACACAACTTATCCTGGCTAAAAATGCAACAGTTTGTGTGTGGACTGGCCTACACTTTGTGAATGGTCAGTGGATCTCTATTAACAATGTGCCACTGGGAAGCCTGGTCTCACTGCCCTCATGCCCAGCTCCACCCTACCGCTGTGGAGCTTACAACAATAATATATACCTGTGGGAAAACAGAGACTGCAATGAGATGCTTAATTTTTTTTGCTACTGATGGTGAGTAACAGACATTCTGTTCAATTAATCAGGTTTCTGTATTTCTAAATGAAAAAACATGATTGTTCATGGCCCTTTTTTCCCCGTCTCTGTCCAGGCATCATCCTCAGAGAAGAATTTTTTATTCATTAACAAGACATGCATGATGAAGTGAAGCAATTTATTTAAGTCTAGATATTCAGTGTATATGTGGTTTACTTTATTTATATTTGAACAGCTTTATTAAATTTAATTAAATCATCATGTTTAGACATAATATAACTGTAAAACAGAATACCTGTCAGGTGTTTACATGTTTTACCATGTTTTTTTTTCTTGAATCTGAATAAAAATCTATGTAAGTGCGATATGTTTGCAATTGTATTATCTACAAGCAGCAACAATAAACTTTTCAAAGCCTTTTTAGTTATTTGTCCACCTCGTATGTTAAAAAAACAAAAACAAAACCCTCAATGAAATAAATGGTCACATCAGTCTCTGTATTTGACATTCATGCCTTGTGTTCCTTTTTAAACATTTAGAAATTAGTACAGTACATGTAGGGATTTAAGTGATTATCTTGTTTTATATGAATTTTTATTTTCTGGATATTTACTATTTATTTATTTATTTATTTATTTACTGGAGCTGGTGCTGACTTACCACAGATTGATGTAGCTGAATTTACCAGTTTATACTGTTGAACTCTTGACAATTTACACTGGAGATTTTGGTGAAGGAAGAAGGCTCTTGCATGTTACAGAACCTACAACACGGCTAGCTCAATCTCTCTAACACAACAAATTCTGGCTGATCAGGTATAAGTGCAAACCACTTACAATCACAGATTCTATGAGATTATCTAAAACAGATTCCAAGATGTGAGAAAGAGGTGAAAATCAAGTCAAAGAGATATCAAGACAGGACTTGACAAGGGTTATTCAAACAAGCAAACAAGATAAACCAACAGCTCAGGACTCACAAACGAACAGACAAACTGAAGCACTTCACATATAACCTTTTAGCATAAGTATGAAAAAAAAAGAGTTTGTAGAAATGGTTAAAAGGTTACAGCTAAAAATAAGCTGATTAGCTTTAATGTAATCAGTGATATTCTTATTTCAATTTAAATCTCATATCCGTCTGCCTGTCATTCTGTATGAACTTTAGTAATACAAAGAAATAAAATTTTGTACGGTTGAGTATATTACAATTTCTTCACGCTAAGTTGTACATCTTTCATCGTCAGCCAAATACACTCTCTGTTCAGTAATCGGAGAGTGAATCCCACATGAGAAATGGACAAAGTAGATCCGATAAAGATCAGGTTTTGTCTTTCAGCAAGTCCAGCAGTTTAAAATTCACTTATACAACTTCATTGCTGTTATTTCAGCTATGAAAATATTAAGTAATCCTGGTAAAAAAATATTTATTTTAGCTTTTTTTTATTTTATATATATATATATATATATATATATATATATATATATATATATATATATATATATATATATAATTCAATTTATTGTATTAATTTAGTACATGCCAATATCATACAAAATACAGGCTACAACTCTGTACAAATACTGTATGTTAGGTCAGAATATACTGTACACAGTGTCTGTGGATAACAGAGATAGACAAATATTAACTAAGGACAGAGAAAGTGAAAAGACATTACAAAATTGGAAAAAGTTTCCCCAGATCGGAATGTCCACAGGAACCCCTGCAGTGTTCTTTATCTTGTAGTTTGCTATAAGCAGACGTTCATATGAAGCTGTTGAGCCACTCTTTAAATTCGGGGGTTTTGTGGGGTTTCCACAAAACCTCAGACTCTAGCCATCACAGAGACCACCAGCATAATCACTGTGAACTCTCCCTTTGTAATATTTGCCATCTTCCCGGTGTATCCCAACAAACACAACCTTCGTGATAAGGGTATTGTTATTCAATTTTTTTATACCATATCATCTATTTATGAAACTATGTTGACAATGCCTGTATATAAACATATAGTGGTTACTTAATTGGAATGTTGTTTTTACCGTCGCGGGGCTCAGCGGCAGCATTTGGGTTTGTGAGTTTGCTAGCTTTTACTGCTGAGTGGCGCTATATAACTACAGACTGATGACTCATGCCTTAGTTCATTCTCTGCAGGATTAATGAGCTGCAGCTCCTTTAGAGCTGCACGTAGTAGCGGATAAAATCAAGTGAAACACTGTAGTTAAACGAATTCATAATCACAGTACTAAAATTACAGTACAAATGTAGTATTAAAATTTAATTAAATCTTATTATGATCAAATTAAAGCGAAATAAATGTTAACACAGTGAGCCTTTAGATTTTTTTATCACGTGTAATTAGAAAAGAAGCGTGTAGGGATTTGTGTCATCTTATATCTTGTGTTCCCTTTCAAAGGCTACACTCGAAGCTGCATGAAAACGCTACAGTATGGGGAACATCTCGTCATGTTGCCAGTTGCCAGTGAAGCATGTGTGTACCAAACACGCCAAATTTCGGTCGGGTGACGTCATCTGATGAGACGTACATGAGGTTATAAATAGGAGTGAACCGGAAACATTCCTCAGATTCTTTGTCTTCACTGACCTTGTTGTGTTGAGCGTGTCTGTGTTTAAACCAGCAAAATAAGAAAGTTTTTAACTCACCAATAAGGCAGAGTTTTAACGAGATATCCCTCCGTGTGATAATCCATATCGGAGGGCAATCTCTACACTTTCCTGCTTCGATTAAGTGCTGCGCGCGCCTCGCATTCCTTGAGAAGCTTCGCCACGCATTCCTGGGCTTAAAATCATGCATCCGACATAGCTGCGGGAGACGGAGTAAAGCTCCTTTCTTTCACGTTCTCATCGGATCGGGAAATTCCTCTGTCCGCTCTCAAGCGCCCCCTGGCGCTTCTTGTGAATGGGCAAGGATAAGCATCCTCTCTTGCTTCCGTGGAGATGGAAATAGCCTTTAAGCACTTAAAAACATTAGACGGCAGGTTCTGTCGAGTGGCCGGGGGGGGGCGGAGCTTTAACCACGCTCTCTCTCCCTCCTTAGCAATCTCCATATGAGTTAACCCTTTCATGGAGTAAGCTGTATTCATCCCGTGTTTTCCTGCCATCAACTTATTTATTTAGATATAGTTGATGTGGAAGCGCGGGGTTATATGATGACGCCCAGATAGAAGAGATGCCTCTGGGCTATCTCTCTCCTGGGACATCATCTTTCCTGAAAAACTAATACTTCCTTTCAAGCTGTGTAGACTTTCATCTTCCCTGGAGGGAAAAGCTTTTCAGGCAGCAGGTCAGGTTGGTGCTCCATTGCACATCATTGCACCATTGCACAGCGGTTTTGCAGGCCTACCAGGCTGACCTGCTGAGAAACTTGAGTACTGGCGGGGCTCTTCAAGTGCGTATTGGAATTACGCCGGGCTGCAGACTTGTCTCTTCGTGCAACAAAGCAGACGGCTCATACTCTCGGCCGTTTTATGTCTGCGATGGTTTTCGCGGAGAGGCACCTGTTGCTGAATCTCAGGCGCATCAAGGATAAGGATTGTGCATTCCTCCTTGATGCCCCTATCTCGCCTTCCGGACTGTTTAGCGATATCGTTAACATTTAAGCATTTGCCAGACGCTCTTATCCAGAGCGACTTACAAAAAGTGCTTTAAAGTTAACATCACTGGATACATACTTACACTGGGTTAACTAGGTTTATAACTAAGTGCCATTAGTCGAACACAACTGGGAAGAGAGTTTTTTTATTTTTTTTGCGGGGGGGGGGGGGGGGGGCGAGGGGGGTTAGTCCAAGTACTGGAGAAACAGATGCGTCTTGAGTCGTCGTTTAAAGATAGTCAAAGTCTCTGTTGTACGGACATCTAGAGGAAGTTCGTTCCACCACCTAGGTGCCAGAACAGAAAAGAGCCTGGATGAATGTCGCCCTCGATCCCTGAGAGATGGTGGGATGAGGCAAGCAGTGCTGGAGGATCGGAGGGAACGTGGTGCAGTGCGTGGTGTGATTAGAGCAGAGAGGTAAGTGGGTGCAGGGCCATTTTTAGCTTTGTAGGCAAGCATCAGCGTTTTGAATTTGATGCGGGCAGCTACAGGAAGCCAGTGCAGGGAGCGGAGGAGTGGGGTGGTGTGGGAGAACTTGGGGAGGTTAAAAACGAGATGTGCTGCTGCATTCTGGATCAGTTGCAGAGGACGAATCGTGGACAGAGGCAGACCTGCCAGGAGTGAGTTGCAGTAATCCAGTCTTGAAATAACAAGGGACTGAACAAGCACCTGAGTAGCCTGTGAAGAAAGAAATGTGCGAATTCTTCTGATATTGTAAAGAAGAAATCTACAAGAGCGAGTAAGGTTAGCGATGTGTGGGGAAAATGACAGATGGTTGTCCACGGTTACCCCAAGATTGCGGGCAGTGGCTGAAGGAGTGATTTGGTTGTTGTCCAGGGATATCACAAGGTCTTGACCTGGGGATGAGTCACAAGGGATGAACAACAGTTCAGTTTTACTCAGATTGAGCTTTAGCTGATGTGCAGTCATCCAGGATGAGATGTCTGCCAGACATGCTGAGATCAGGGTGGAAACCTGAGTGTCAGAGGGAGGAAAGGAGAGAGTAAGTTGGGTGTCATCTGCATAACTATGGTATAAAAATCCATGCGATGATATGACTTTACCAAGAGACTGGGTATAGAGGGAGAACAGAAGAGGACCAAGTACTGAGCCCTGTGGGACACCAGTAGAGAGTCTACGTGGAGCAGATGTAGATCCCCTCCATGTTACCTCATATGACCTATCTTCTAGGTAAGAAGCAAACCATTGCCACGCTGTTCCACAAATTCCAAGGCTTGTAAGAATAGATAATAGAATCTTGTGGTTCACTGTGTCAAATGCAGCTGACAGGTCCAGGAGGATGAGAACAGATGACAGTTTAGCAGATATAGCAGCATGGAGCTTCTCAGTGACTGACAGAAGAGCAGTCTCTGTGGAATGTGCCACTTTGAATCCAGATTGGTTGGGATCATTAAGGTTGTTCTGTGAGAGATACAGAGACATTTGGTTATAAACAGTTCTTTCAAGAATTTTGGAAATAAAAGAGAGAAGTGATATAGGGCGATAGTTGTTAACTTCTGATGGGTCCAGGCAGGGTGTCTTGAGGATAGGAATAACCCTTGCTTTCTTAAAAGCAGCAGGAACATGACCAGATGATATGGAATGGTTGATGATGGTTGTGGTGAAGGGAAGGAGGTCTTATGAGATTGCCTGGAGCATTGTGGAGGGGATTGGGTCTAATGAACAGGTGGTGGGGTTAGATGACGAGATGATCTGCTGAATCTCATCAGATGACAAGTTGGAGAATTCTGCTAAAGGAGGGAAGGGAAGGTCCTGAGGTTCTGCTGTAGGAGTTTGGTTGGGAGCGAAGGACTGGCGGATTGCTGCAATTTTCCCATCGTAGAATGTGGCAAAATCGTCAGCAGTCAGAGAGGAAGGGGCAGGAGGAGTTGGTGGGTTGAGTAGTGAGGAGAAGATGTTGTGGAGTTTGCCAGGATCATGTGCAGCGGCTTCCAGCTTTTCTCTGAAGAAGGTAGTTTTGGCAGAAGTCACAGCACATGAGAATTTGGAGAGAAGAGTCTGGTAAGAGATGAGATCTGCATCAAGTTGCGATTTCTTCCATCTTCTCTCTGCAGTTCTTAATTCTCTCCTGTTGTTGCGTAGTACATCTGATAGCCAAGGAGCAGGACAAGACGTCTTCCTTGGTTTAGATGACAGCGGGCAAAGGAGATCTATGGATGAGGAGAGAGAGGAGAGGAAAGTTTCAGTCGCAGTCTCTAGTGGTAGAGAGGAGAAGGAGGTTGGGTCTGGGAGGGATGATAGGGTGCATGAAGACACAGAGGCGAGGGAGACAGAGTGAAGGTTTCTGCGAGAAAAAGAGAAATTTTGGTCATTAGGTTTACATAGAATAGGAAGGGTTATGGTGAAGGATACCAGGTAATGATCAGATTTATGAAGAGGAATAGTAGTGACATCCGTGACTGGGCAAGGACGGCAGAAAACGAGATCGAGAGAATTCCCTGCCTTGTGTGTGGGAGGGCAGCTCTTTAGAGTTAAAGAGAAGGAGTTAAGTAGAGGGAGAAGGAAAGAGGATTGGAGTTTGTCAGATGGAAGGTTGAAATCTCCTAGAACAGTGAGAAGAGTGTTAACAGAAGGAAAAAGACTAAGAAGAATGTCCATTTCATCTAGAAAGTTTCCTAGAGAGCCAGGAGGACGGTAAATAACTAAGATGTGGAGGTTAATTGGAGAGGTTACCTTAACTGCATGAAATTCAAATTATGAAAAACTGAGATGAGACAGGGGGATTGGCGAGAAGGACCATCTCTTGGACAACAGGAGACCCGTACCACCACCTCTACCAGTTTCTCGTGGAGTGTGAGAGAATACATAGGCAGAGGATAGGGCAGCAGGTGTAGCAGAGTTCTGAGGAGATATCCAGGTCTCAGTTAGTGCCAGAAAGTCAAAAGAGTAATGGGTAGCTATTGCAGAGATAAAATCTGCTTTCTTTACAGCAGATTGGCAGTTCCAGAGCCCACCTGCCACCAGTGCAGGGCAATGAGACAGAATTGGAGGGTAGATGAGGTTTCTGGAGGATCTGCCTCTGCTGTGTGAGTAAAAGCATCTTGGTCTGTGAGCACTGACAGAGATAGGTTGAAGACACATGCTACTGTAGACTGAAGTAATTGTCTATAAAACTTGGTGAACAAGAGTTTGAGTCAATTCTCTGCACTTGCTATCTAGATTGTTGACTAACTTTGTTGTAGTATATGCTTATTAACCGCTACAGACACAAGTGTCTGTAGCGGAGACACCTTCAATATAAGTAGCTAAGCCCTGCCCACAATTCACACCTTAAGGAAGCCTGAAACTACTGTTGATTAATTACCTGAGAACAATTTGCTTTAGAACTACTTCAATCACACTGTAATCAACACTACCAAACAGCAAAAACTAGGTACAGTATACAGTAAGAACCAATTGTGTTTCAAAAACAGTACAAAAGTTAAAAACCTACCTTACCAGTGGAGAAGAATCCAATATAGAAAACTAAGACTGTAACTTAACAGTTAACTCGGTCGCCACTACGTTCATGAGGCGAAGTTATATGAACAAGACTTCGGGAAATTCCTTCCTCGCCGTGCTGAAGAGTCAGGTCTGCCAGGCGTAAAACACAAGGAGGGTATGTTTTTGAGCCGGGCACTCCCTCGTAAAGATTGGGGTGCGCCGCGCTGCACAGTCTGCCTCAAAAGAGGTCAAACTGGCATATTGTCTTCCTCACAAAGAAGCCCTGAGGTTCATGTGCCCAGGATCATGGGGGTGGCCCCCCAATGGGGAGAGGCACCCAGAATTCCTTTCAAGAATGAAGTGTTTTCCCTGGCACCACCAGGAGGTCGGTGTTCTTGCTCCACCACCACTGCTGTTTCGGGCAACAACAGTCTCCAATAAGCTGTTAGTTCTTCGGCTTTTTCCTGCCATGTTTCAGGATGCTGAACATCTAACATCCCCCCCCCCCCCCGTTAACCAAGCCGCCGAGACTTTTGTCCTTTTCTGAGAAACTGGCAGCGCGGAAGCTACTGCCAAGTATATCTCCTTGGGTACTAATCACTGTAGAGAGAAACTACAGGATTCAGTTCTCACTTCACCGTCCGTCTTTCAATGGAGTGGTCTACACTTCCATGAAACCGGAAAGCGTGCATCTGCTGACAGAAGCTGTTGGGGAATGGGGCCATGGAACACGTTCCCCTACTAGACAGGCTACTACAGTCGGTATTTCTTGGTTCCCAAGAGGAACGGGGCGCTGCATCCAATTTTTAGATTTCGTGGGCTCTTCCGCTATCTAAAATAAATAAATACAGCTTCAAATGTTGACTGTCAAAGTGATTGCTCTCAAATCCTACTAAGCGATTGATTTGTGACAATTGATTTAAGGACGCTTACTTTCATATAGAAATATTGCCACAACACAGGACGTTCCTGAGGTTCACTTTCGGGGGCAAAGCTTACCAGTATTGGGTCCTTCCATTGGTCTAGCTCTCTCACCCGCACACATACAAAATGCATGGATGTAGTCCTGGCTCTTATGAGAGCTCCAGGGCATCTGTATTTGAATTACATAGACAACTGGCTATCCCAGTCTCAGTAGCTAGCGCTTCGACGTTAGCATGTCGTCCTAGCTCATCTCTGTTTCTTAGGATTGAGACGCAACGCCAACGAAAAGCGTGCTCTTTCCTGTTCAGAGGACAACATATTGGGTGCCACATGGGATTCGATCGTAAGCGGGCACAGCTGTCTCCCGCTCGTGTCGAATCCATTCTCAGCACCCTCAAGGAAATCAAGCTACACCGCTAATAGCTAGCACACCAGGTTCCTGTCCCTCAGGGCGATTTACATTCCAGGAAATATGAATGTGGAAGCAGTAGTACTGTCCAGTCTATCTCTGACACAAGGGGAATGGAAACCCCACCCCGAAGTAGTCAGTCAATCTGGGAGAGATTTCATGTAGAGGTGGACCTCTTGCCTCGCAAGATAGACTCCGCCTTTTACTGCTCTTCAGATTTCCGTCCACCGCATCAGCTAGGCGGCGGGGCGGCCGCCACTACACTGGGTGAGAGATGCTATTATCCTCTCCTATGAGGCGCGTGGGCTCACTTCGCCTCTAGGAATCAGGGCTCATTCAACCAGGGGGATCGCCTCATCTATTGCACTAGCAAGAGGTATTCCCCTGCAGCAAGTGTCTGCTAAGCAGGTAAACCCAGTCCACTGCCGAATTGTTTCAGTGCTGGAGTTTCTGCAGGAAAAGTTGTCCTCGGGCTTGTGCCCTAGTACTCTCAGGATGTACGTAACTGCATCCTCTCTCAACGACCTCCCTAAATTTCCATAAACCCAACATGCACCCTATTGTTTCTGAAGCCTTCTGTCCTCCTTACAGCTTCGGAGCAGGAGAGACTTCACTTACTGTGTCCAGCACGTGCTCTTCAGATTTACGTCCACCACATCAGCTAGTGGCGTAAGTCAGAGCAGCTTTTACATGTTTTTTGGGGCCGCGACCGGCGGGCGGCCACCTCTACACTGGGTGAGAGATACTATTGGCCTCTCCAATGAGGCCGTGGGCTCACTTCGCCTCTAGGAATCAGTGCTCATTCAACTAGGGGGATCGCCTCATCTATTGCACTAGCAAGAGGTATTCCCCTGCAGCAGAGATAGTAGATTTGGGCGCACACCCATCACAGGTGCACGCCGGTACAGATCATCATAATTTTCTTTAATAGTAAATAATGACCCCCGTTGCGCTGTACCACCGCTGGCAAAACCTTATGAAATACAAGTTAAACAATAAACGAACTTACAAAACTTTATGCGTGCAGTTAAGCGCTGATTAGACTATGTGTGTGTGTGTGTGTGTGTGTGTGTGTGTGAGGAGGTGTCAAGACGTCTTACAGACTCATGAAAAGTCATGGATTATTCAGTGAAACAGAGGCTCTGCTGAAAAAAGTTAGGCACATCAGTCAGTTAACCCCCCAAAAAAAGGTCTTTCTGAGTGTTATGATATAGTTGTAAAATAACAGATGTACATACGGTGCGCACTGAATACTAAACCTAAACCAGGCACGAGGATGAATAAACCAAGATAGCCCCATCCCCGTTTTTATTTTCTTAAAAATAAAAATACCAAAGAATATTATTGTGTATAGAGTGATTAAAAACAATGCAATTCATGCTATCATAAGGAAAATCTCAATTCCTTCCATTCCAAGGATTAAAAACGGTAAAAATGTCAACTTTAGAATCTAGAATCCAGAAGATTAAATTTACACAAATTTAAATCACTGAAAGTCTTCAGAAGAGCCACAGATTCAAAAGATTTTTAAAGTAGGGAGAGGTGCATTTCAGTTTCTCTGAATGTATAGGTGAGAACAGCTGATTCACACCTGGGGAGGGTGAATAATTTGCATTTGAATGTTGTCTGGCATTGTAAAGCACACACCGTGACACTAAAAGAACAACAACCCAGGATTAATAGGAATAAGAGGCCCTGATTATACTGCACAAATATTATTTAGCACAACAACATTCCTTCGCGCTCGGGAAAACTTTTTGCGTGCGGTTGAGCGCTGATTAGACTATAGAAAATTAAAGAGGAGAATTTTTATTTAGACTATAAAAAATAAACTTGCATCTATTTTTAGGCGTGCCAGTTTTCAAAACAAATCTTATAATGCCCACATGACAGCAAACATTCCCCTTTTAATATTTTAACTATTAATTTTACGATTGAAGCTATTACTGTTTCATTTACCTCAAAATAACATTAAATCAATAACAATAAAACTTTTAATTTTTTTATACTGTTGACTACATTTGAACCGTGTAACGGGTTCGACCCTAAGTGCACTAGTGGCACCATGAAGCATGGACTCGAAGCGAGGTCTTACGGGAAAAAATGGGAAGGAAAGGGTTAAAGGAGTTAGGATGGAAAGGAAGGAATATGCACGTGCAGGCTTGGTAGGCATGCGGCTGGTGAGCGGTGAGTGTTGCGCCCCTAGAAATGGGGAGAAATAGTCACAAGAGTGATATGTGATGTTTCCTCAACAGTAGGTTTACTGCAATGAATATTCAAAAATTATAACAATCCAAAAAATACAATTAACAGGGTTGCAATTGTTGTAGGAGAATACATACTCACATACATACTATATTTCCCTAAGAGATTTTAGTTATCGTCAATAAGCACAATTCACATTTTCTTCAGCTTTCTCAGTAAACCATAGAGTAAATTTAACTATATGAACTCTTAGAAAAACTATACTAAAGTGCACAAAACATACTGCATGCACAATAGTAAAAACATATGAATGTATTTGCAAATATAAACGCGATGGCTGAATTTAGGGTTATTGTCATGCAGGCGCTCCACTCCCCCCCCCCCCCCACACACACACAGCATTGCTAAACACAATGTAGCTAACATTTACTTCAAAATACTTTGAACACTTCAAACTTGTTAGCAAGCAATTGGTGTCAACTACTGGCAACATAACTAGAAATGGGGAGAAAGTGTGATATGTGATGTTTCCTCAACAGTAGGTTTACTGCACTGAGAAAAATAGTGGAATTTCCCCAAGGTATGTGAGAGATGACCAATGCAATCGATCCCAGGCTAACAGATTGAGACAAGTTTGTAGATCTCTGATAAAACTTATCAGTCTTCATACAATATAAACAATGAAAAATTAAATCACAGGATTAATGCTTTGACAGATTGTGACACACTGCACAATTATAATGCAATCTGGATTTACAGTGGCTCTATAATTTGTAACAAAATATAAATTTGTCCCGCTTGCATGCTGCACTCCCGCGTTGTTGCGAGCGCGTCGCACTCACACCTCATAGTAAAATCCACAGTAATCCAACAAACCCCGAGTATTTTATAGCGCGGGGTGCAAGCCAGGGATCATTAGCAAGGATAGCTCACCAGCCGTGCCGCCTAACTAGTGAGCGAGGAGCGATATTGATTTGGGCGCACGCCGCGACAGGCTGAAAAACTATTGTCCTCAAAAATGTAACAGATGAGGACTCAGATTAATGTGCAAAAACTATATAATAAAACTATATAAGACTACATGGCCTTTATAAGACTCAACTTTTATTTAAGCGCACTCACAATAACGAAAAAATTCATGATTTTGTAAATGTTTGAAAGCAAACAAGGTACGCTGTTCTATATTGTTTTTGGTGAACTTGAGCGCGTCAGAAAATGACCATAAACGTTTTTTAAAAGGGTCAGAGTCAGTCTGCTTGCTGTTTTTCCCAACGCATTCATAATCATTAGTCTACTTCTGCCGGTGTGCTCAGAAAAACTTTTTGCGTGCGGCTGAGCGCTGATTAGACTATGTAGGAAATTAAAGAGGGGGATCACGATGCCGAATCGAAGTCCTGAGCCCAAACCTCATTTAAATTAAATTAACAAATATTATAAGTAAAAAAAACAATAGCCCACGTTTAGAAAACATTTATAAACTCTTTCCGACATGAGTTGGCCCGGTGTTATGCACAGAGTGCCAGGAGATTTCCTGATGCTCCGAAATCGCTGGGGCATGTTTTCTAAATAGACGCTATCTTTAATAACTGATGGAGGTTTTGAGCTGTATACACACCTTCCTGCCTAAACAACTCTTAAAACTACACCTGTGACACAATAACAGTAATATTTTGAACATTTTGGAGGCTGCCATTTGAAGAAATGAAAGAATAATGAATAAACAAGTTGTTGGGTCAAAATAACCCAACCAGGTGTTCATTTGTAAATGGCCCACTACATCTCATATGACCCAACATGAGCAACCCAACAATGTGTTTAAAGTACCTGAAATAACCCAGAACTTAAATAACAATAAACAGATACAGAGATATGCTATATAACAGTTTATACTCTGTACAAATCAAATTGTCAGCTAGTGAACTTGATCTAAGCAACATTTAACCAATTTTTTGTACAGTACGTATTAATAGCTCTGGTTCAGATTTTTCACGTTTGTTGTGTAAAGTACTCATGTGGAAATTACCATCACTATTGTATTTACTGCGACGAGTGAAAATGTCACTTTGCGCCACTTTGTCGGCCATTTTACGAAATGACATTGAAATGCAACTGATTTATTTTGGCCGTTGTCATCTTTACACGGCGGTGAGCGCGACGGTAATAACTATTACCGGGTAACCACTGTACTGTATAAGGCCGCCTGGACACTGCAGTTAACTGAAGCAGTCAGTGCTCCACCTGGCGGGATTATACAGCATTGCAACCATCTTATTGGAAAGCGCATGAGGGGGTTTATGGAGGGGGGGGGGGGGGGGGATATTGTTAACTGCGTCATCGAGGGGGATCACATTCCGTGCATTTGTCATGGTTCGCGATGGGACCTGCCATGGTCCAGGCGGCTGTTTGACATGGCTCCTACTGTATATTGGCTTTTCTGTGAAATCATACTGGACAGGCTAGCCTTTTTTCCCTGCATGGATGAGCCTAGGGTTGCGCATGATCCTCTCACCACTTTACTGGTGTATACAGAGGGAGACACGTCAAACTAACTAGCATTTTTACATTCCAGAATTCACAGTATTTTACACACTCTGTGGTAGATAGGTTTATTAATATATTTTATTTTTATCACAACTAGATGTTCTGTGAGCTACTGGAGGGAGCTGTAGTAGGAATGACGTCACAGTGCAACATCTTTAGAATGATGTTTGGTCAGGTTTATATTCTGAACATAAAATTGCTAAACGTCTGATACTTTGGGGGAAACAAAGACTTAAACTGTTCCATACAGTTCCATTCAGTCCTTTGATAGTTTTTAAAAATTGATATTTTGATATAAAAGAACCAGATAGAGATTGATAAGCATCTGGTGTTATCCAGGTATTTTAATGACCTTTAAGCAAAAATACAACATGTATTCACCTGTAAGAATACATTTTATTTTTAAAGTCACGTTTGCATGTTGGGGGATTGTTTGGGTATTAAAGAAATTTTTTTTACTTGAACCAACTACTTCAAAGGGAAAAAAATGGGAGACAACTTTGTTTTAAATAGTCAAAGAGTTGGGCTAATAATAATAATAATAATAATAATAATAATAATAATAATAATGTTAATAGAAAACAGTTAAACACTTGATCATATGTATTTGTGCTAGTTTGTGATTACAGTGGTGTGAAAAACTATTTGCCCCCTTCCTGATTTCTTATTCTTTTGCATGTTTGTCACACTTAAATGTTTCTGCTCATCAAAAACCGTTAACTATTAGTCAAAGATAACATAATTGAACACAAAATGCAGTTTTTAAATGAAGGTTTACGTTATTAAGGGAGAAAAAAACTCCAAATCTACATGGCCCTGTGTGAAAAAGTGATTGCCCCCCTTGTTAAAAAATAACTTAACTGTGGTTTATCAGACCTGAGTTCAATTTCTGTAGTCAACCCCAGGCCTGATTACTGCCACACCTGTTTCAATCAAGGAATCACTTAAATAGGAGCTACCTGACACAGAGAAGTAGACCAAAAGCACCTCAAAAGCTAGACATCATGCCAAGATCCAAAGAAATTCAGGAACAAATGAGAACAAAAGTAATTGAGATCTATCAGTCTTGTAAAGGTTATAAAGCCATTTCTAAAGCTTTGGGACTCCAGCGAACCACAGTGAGAGCCGTTATCCACAAATGGCAAAAACATGGAACAGTGGTGAACCTTCCCAGGAGTGGCCGGCCGACCAAAATTACCCCAAGAGCGCAGAGACAACTCATCCGAGAGGCCACAAAAGACCCCAGGACAACATCTAAAGAACTGCAGGCCTCACTTGCCTCAATTAAGGTCAGTGTTCACGACTCCACCATAAGAAAGAGACTGGGCAAAAACGGCCTGCATTAAGGCTCGTCTCAATTTTGCTAAAAAACATCTCAATGATTGCCAAGACTTTTGGGAAAATACCTTGTGGACCGACGAGACAAAAGTTGAACTTTTTGGAAGGTGCGTGTTCCGTTACATCTGGCGTAAAAGTAACACAGCATTTCAGAAAAAGAACATCATACCAACAGTAAAATATGGTGGTGGTAGTGTGATGGTCTGGGGTTGTTTTGCTGCTTCAGGACCTGGAAGGCTTGCTGTGATAGATGGAACCATGAATTCTACTGTCTACCAAAAAATCCTGAAGGAGAATGTCCGGCCATCTGTTCGTCAACTCAAGCTGAAGCGATCTTGGGTGCTGCAGCAGGACAATGACCCAAAACACAGCAGCAAATCCACCTCTGAATGGCTGAAGAAAAACAAAATGAAGACTTTGGAGTGGCCTAGTCAAAGTCCTGACCTGAATCCTATTGAGATGTTGTGGCATGACCTTAAAAAGGCGGTTCATGCCAGAAAACCCTCAAATAAAGCTGAATTACAACAATTCTGCAAAGATGAGTGGGCCAAAATTCCTCCAGAGCCCTGTAAAAGACTCGTTGCAAGTTATCGCAAAGGCTTGATTGCAGTTATTGCTGCTAAGGGTGGCCCAACCAGTTATTAGGTTCAGGGGGCAATTACTTTTTCACACAGGGCCATGTTGGTTTGGATTTTTTTTCTCCCTAAATAATAAAACCCCTCATTTAAAAACTGTGTTTTGTGTTTACTTGTGTTATCTTTGACTAATAGTTAAATGTGTTTGATGATCAGAAACATTTTGTGTGACAAACATGCAAAAGAATAAGAAATCAGGAGGGGGGCAAATAGTTTTTCACACCACTGTATGTGACTCATAATAATTTTTTCTCAGTATAAATATGTTTTTGGGGTTTTAAGAACTCCATCAAAAGAGCAAAGACAAACTTAGGAGGAGTGGAAGGTGAGAAACCTCAATGGAGAATACTGTCTGAAGTATTTGAATTTCTCAGGCAATTTAATTTGCCTCTTTGGTTTTGTTTGTGGTATTATATCACCATCTAGTGGTGCCCTCTGGTTTGGCTTTCTGTAAGACATCAATTTCTCATTTTTGTCCATCACAAGTTCGGTTGGTTCCGTTTCCATTTCGAGTTTTTTTTCCACTGGACTGTTCATAGTGTTCTCACTGAGGAATTTCTTCACGAATGTGGTATTCCTTTTATATTGGGTTCCACCTGGGTCTTCAATTGTCACGGAATTTCCTTTTCTGGACACAACAGTGAATGGGACTCGGTTGAATGGGGTAATTAATTTGTCTGTCTTTTCCTGTCTCCCTATGACTTGGTCTCCCACTTCTAGTTGTGAGTATTTTGCACCACGGCGGTGATCGGCATATAACTTGGTTTTTTCTTTTTGCTCAGCATCACGATCCCTTATCTCTTGATCGTTGCTTGGCATGGTAAAATCAGGTAGTTTTCCCCTGATTTTACGATTGAAAAGTAGCTCCGCAGGACTCTTCCCTGTAGTATTGTTGTCAACAGCTCTGTACATTGCCACATATTTATGGAGTTCCTTCCTCCAGTCTAAACCTTCTGCCTGAGCGATCCATATGCGCTTCAGTATTGATGCGTTTTGCTTTTCTACCTCACCGTTAGTTTGTGCCCACCTGGGCGTGGTCTTTACATGCCAGATACCGTCGACCTCACAGAATTGTTGGAACTGGATAGACATAAACTGTGGTCCACAGTCTGATCGGAGGGTGCGGGGTAGTCCATGACGACTAAAAATCTCCTCCAGACAATCAATGACTTTATCTGCTGTGGTGGACTTGAGTATTCCATATTCATAATAGCGACTGTAGTAGTCAACTACCACCATTATGGATTCTCCAGTTGGCAGTGGGCCTAGTAAATCAGTAGTTAGATCCTGCCCAGGCATTTCAGGTAACTGTGTCATTCTCAGTGGTTCTGGTTCATCTGGTTTCATAACTAATTGATATCTGTGACATGATCTTACTTGCCTCTCTGCATCCTTATCCATAGCAGGCCACTAGACCTTATTTCTGAGGTTCTGTTTGGTGCCTACTATGCCCAAATTACCTTCATGTGCTACAGTATGTTTAAAGTTCTCGCCCTGAGTGTTTGTGGTATTACAGTGCGTGTACCCCTCAACACTAGCTACACTTAATTCGTTAGCAATTTGCATTCTCTGAAATCGCCAGTCTGTATGGACTGTCTGACTCTCCTCAGCTCGTTGTCTGTTGCTGATGCTTCTTCCACAGTTCTCGTTGTAAGCGCACTTGGAGTAGCATTCACAGTCACAAATTTTACATATTCCTCTGCTTTGTGTTCGTGTGTTTGTTGTCTCTTTCTTTTACAGATGAGACGTGAAAGCGAATCTGCTATATTTTGCTCGCCAGGAATGTAAACAATACAAAAGTCATATGGCTGTAGTCTTAGCACCCACTTCTCGATGCGAGCTCATGGTTTTGACCGCAGGCCATATATCGCTTCCAGCAGTTTGTGATCCATTATTAAATCAAACTTTTGTCCATATACTGTATGTATGGGTGGAGTCTTTCGCACGGTCATACTAATGACAATGCTTCTCTCTGTTTGTGAGTATCTTTGCTCACATTCATTTAAGCTGCGACTAACATAATATATGGGGACATTCTCTCTATTCTGTTCTTGGATCAGCACCGCCCCAATGCCTACTGGGCTGGCATCAAAGTCAATGCCTTTTTGTCAAAGTAAGCGAGAGTTCCTGCTTCAGCTAGCTTTTGCTTTAAAGTTTAGAAGTTTTAAACTTGAATGAAGTTCCTTCCTGGGTCTGTCTCCTTAGTGGTTCAGTAATGGATGCAAATTGTGGGATAAAATGGCTGCTATATCCCACTAATCCCAGAAAACTTTGCACTTCCGTTGCAGTCTCTGGTTCTATCACATTGACCACAGCCTGAACCCTGCAGCTGTCGGACCGATCCCTTTTTCTGAGAGCAGCATTCCCATGAATGCCAGCTTATTCATGTTGTATTGACACTTTTCTCCATTTACAGTAACGTCAAGCTACAATTTGAAAGCCTTTGTAAGACTGCATCTAGTCTCTGGCCATGTACAGTATCTCTTGCGTAGGAGCATGTGTGACAATATCGTCTGATATATTCTCTACTCCCTCAATTCCTGCGAGGGCTGAAGCAACTTCATGCTGATACTGTTCACAGGCCGATGACACTCCGAAAATCAGTCTCTTGTATCGGTATGTACCATTGTGTACAGCAAATGTGGTGATACCTCTGGACTGTGGGGTAAGCTCTAGTTGGTGGTATCCCCACTTAAGATCAAGTTTGGTGAAGACTGAGGAGCCATTCATGCTCTGCAGGAGCTCGTCTTCAGTTGGAATTGGATATCGGCCCTGGATTATTGCTTAATTTGCCTGCCTCATATCCAAACATAGTCTAATATCTTTGTAAGGCTTTGGAACAATCACTACCGGGTTCACCCATGGGGTGGCAGTAGTCACTGGTTCAATGATGTCCAATTCTAGAAGCTGCTGAATTTTCCTTTCTACTACTTCTCTAAGATGGAATGGAATTCGGCGTATTGGTTGAGCTATTGGAGTTACAGTCTGATCAATGTATAAACCAATCTGGGCCTGGTTTCTCGAAAGCTTCTTATCGCTAAGTAGTTCTTAAGTTGTACCTTAACCTCTCTCTTAAGGTTATGGCGCATTTCCCGAAACGTTCTTACGCTAAGTTCTCTTAGCTAAGTAACACGTTTGTAAGGTTGGTCTGGACCAACCTTAACTCATTCTTAGCATAGTTTCAGCTCAAGACGCTAGTCGCCATTACTGAGCAGCAGTCTTTATAAACCAGCGGTGTATGGAAGCACATTATGGCATGTTATCAAAGTCGTATTAATGATGGAATATACTGTAGACCTGTTTAAGAATTTTATTTTATTTGATATCAGAACTAATAGAGTGACTTTTAATTAGCCTATTTCATAATGTGACTAATGCATTAAAATCGGCAATCAGTATTAATATTAAACAGGTGGCGAACAATTTGGCAGCGATACAGCGTGGTGTTGTGTTAAACTGAAGACGGCACCGTCCACGGAGCCGTGTACGTCATAAAAATTTTTCCTTTAGACAAAACTTCAGCCCTTTTCATATTCTCCCCGTGGTCGTGGTCGTTTTGCTTTCCAAGTCAACAGATTATGGAGCTTCTTGAGCTGCTCAGACCTGCGCGTGCCAGACCAACACGTCGTACTTACACTCCCCGTCCCGATGTCCAGCTGCTCGATGCTTTTTGTTTAAAATATGTTTCATTGATCATTAGCCATTATCCATAACTTTATGGGCTTTTCTTTTGACACGTATTATTTTTATGAAATTTGATTTAGTTAAATGAGAAAATAACCTTGGGAGATTCAAACTCCGCATCCATTAATTTTTCTGAGTGATTGTAATGCGTAATACCCCTATTCACTTATGTGGTTTGACTCGCTGTGAGATGTGGTGTTATACCCCTATCTCACCTGCGCGGTCTCGCGCTGTGGCCGTAAGTAGAGTTCATCATGATTCACCCCGAGTTTTTGCGCTGTGATTACGTTTCCATCTTTCCGCGTGAAAAATTCAACGTTTAATTTTTTTGCTGGTCCTCGCGGAAGGTTGCAGACCTTGCAGAACTTCGCGGAACGTTTAAGGAACGTTGCGGGCAATCGCAGCAGCTCACAGAGATGAGTCAAGCCACATAGGTGAGAGAGGGGTATTAGGCACTGCGACCCGCCTCGAGTGACCGCCCAATGGTCCGCGAAGATCTGCAAGGTCCGCGAGCTTCCGCATGTTAAACATGTTTAATTTTTTTGCGTGGTAAAATGGAAACATAACCATGGCACCAAAACTCGCGCTGAATCATGATGAACTGCACTTACAGCCCCTGCGTGAAACCGCGTAGGTGAGATAGGGGTATTAAAGCTCCACTCTGTCATCTCATCGTATTCATTCCATAAGTGTGCTACACAACTCCAACAACTGACATGTTTCACATTGTTTCTGAAGCTGGTGAAGAGCTCTTCACTAGTGTTATCAGCTGTTTGTCCATCAACTATGATTGTATACCCGGTTCGTTTCACCGTCACTACAGATTACATGAAAATATTAGCGACAGTTTGGTGATTTAATTTATATATTTGTCTATTATGGCATGTTATTGATAAGTTAACCCATGTCAAAATAAACGCTATTAAAAGAATTTAGTGCAATGTTTAATTTGCATAGAAAGTGCCGTCTTTCTTAATGCTGTCATGAAAAAGGAGTCAAAAATCGATTCCTGAGCCACAGATGTCCGCTAATTCAGGACCTTCACTGTAGACAGCGCCTTGTAACGTTGGACGTAAGAGGCAGTGACTTAAGAAGACTCCTAAGAGCCAGTTCGAGAAACACACATAGAAAAGTTATCACTTAACGTAAGATATATCTTAAAAGTCCTCTTAGCGCGCAAATAGTGTGCGTTATCGAGAAACCGGGGCCTGTTTAGTACGGTGGCCCTGAAGTGCAAAACAAATTAACAAAACTGAAAACAAAAAAACTAAATCCAAAACAAAATAACAAATTCAAAACCAAATTAAAAAATCCGAAAACAAAATAACAAAACCAAAAACAAAACAACAAAACCCAAAACAAAATAACAAATTCAAAACCAAATTAACAAATCCAAAAACAAAATAACGAAAACCAAAACTAATTTGCTATTTTGTTTTGGGCTTTGTTGTTTTGTTGTTGTTTTTGTTATTTTGTTTTTGGTTTTGTCATTTTGTTTTCGCATTTGTTAATTTGGTTTTGAATTTGTTAATTAGTTTTCCGTTTTGTTAATTTGTATATTCTTGGCCAGATGTAAACCGGAAAAGGTAGTTACTGTATAGTTGCAAATTAAATTCTTATCTCTGATTGGACGAGACATCTGTCACTCAAGATATACAGGAAGTACTGTAGTAGCGATAGATTCGTGTGTGTATGAACGTGCAAACATGTACTGTCCTTATTGTGGTTTCAATTATGGCATTCTGCCAAATTTTTGCACTTCTTGTGGAAAAAATATTTAGCTTTTAAAAGAGACACAGCAGAAAACGACTGCTCCGGAGTCAACGGATGTTAGAGGTATTCTCATAGGCTAAATGTGGCTAGGTTATACTACATTCTAGTCCTTAGCTCTGTGTTTGTATGTAGCACCATGGTCCTGGCACCGTTGTCTCATTTTACTATGTACTGCTATAGTTAAAATGACAATAAAAGTTTCCTGATTTGACTAAATATGCATAACATAGCTTTAACGTATCTTGTACAGGGTGGGCCATACTTTTCCGTACATAAGGAAAATAAATATTTTTCTAAAAAACGACTTATTCATATAATATGCTCTACATGGTTACCGTTGTTTTGAAACCACTTTGTAATACGTTTCACCCACTGTTCATTCGCATATTTTTAGGGCATCTGAAACATAAAATAAACATGTTAAAAATATTGAATTTTTCATATGTATGGAAAATTATGGCATATATATATATATATTTATAGAGAGAGCGAGAGAGAGAGAGAGAGGCGGCACGGTGGTGTAGTGGTTAGCACTGTCGCCTTGCACCTCCAGGGTCCGGGTTCGATTCCCGGCCAGGCTCGATTCCCGTCTCTGTGTGCATGGAGTTTGCATGTTCTTCCCGTGCTTGCTGGGGTTTCCTCCGGGTACTCCGGTTTCCTCCCACAGTCCAAAGACATGCAGATTAGGTTAATTGCTGTTCCCAAATTGACCATAGTGTGTGTGTGCTCTGCGATGGATTGGCACGCTGTCCAGGGTGTACCCTGCCTCATGCCCTGAGTCTCCTGGGAAAGGCTCAAGGTCCCCGCGACCCTAAATACAGGATAAGGCGGTATAGAAAATGAATGAATGATATATATATATATATATATATATATATATATATATATATATATATATAGAGAGAGAGAGAGTGAGCAAAGTTGATTGTTAGATTCTTACATAGGTAGGGGCGTAGACTCATCTGCACCCACTTTAAATCAGTTTTTGGAATACCGAAAACTAAAATCTATGGAAAGAACAAATTTTTCATTGGGCAAGAAAAGAGGAAGCAAACAAGAGCAGCAGAAAGTACATGTACAGTATATATAATAAATATATAAGGATATTCACACAATTGTTAATAGCACGTTTACTAAATTGTTGATACTTTTTTTTTCTTTTACAGATTAATGTTGGTATAATGTGTCTACAGAGTGGTTGCTTAAAACCACAATGAGGAAAAACACTCCCATTATTCATTGATCCACAAGTAAATGCAAATGGTATCCTTATGATGGCAGAAAAAAAATAAAAGACTTTAACAAAGACATGGCGGAAGGACCCTACGTACTTCTCTACCCAGATGGCTCTAATGTCATTAACATTCCAGGGACAGCAAGGCCCTTTACACTGAAAGACTACAGAACAGAAATTGGAAAGCCATATTCAAGAATAAACTTGTTTATTTGCTGAAAGAAGGAGTTTGAAGGTTATTTTTATGGAATTTATGTACTTTTTTCTCTTAAGTTTTTATGTTAAGTGTAGTAACATGGTTTGTTCTGTGTCTAGGAGAAGAGGTTCTCAGTTCAGAATCAGAAACAGACGTTGTCATAAGAACTCGGACTACTGAGGTATCTGACCTGGCAGATACACTGGTAAAATAAGATTAGTAAATTAAATTGAATTTTTAATTGTTAAAAATATATACTGTATATTTGTATAAACTGATTATTATGAGTCTTCTTTCAGCCAATAAGACCCAGTCATACAAGCACACCAGAAGAACATATTAATAATAAAATGTAAGCTGTTTTTTAATCTTGTCATGATTTATGTTCATTATTAAAACAGAACAAATAGGATACTGTATATCAGTGCTTTAGTGGGATAAACATCTGATTACATCTGTTTGTTTTCTTTCTTTAGTGATGTAGAACCATCGCCAGGAAGTGTTGTAGAGTGTTACTGTATCAGTGGTTTGAACTTAGTAGTCTGACTAACATTACCTGTGTATGATCCTTGGATCCTACCTCGTCATATCTTGTGGTGCCTTTTTAATACACTGTAGTTACAGTTCAATATAAAATTACACCTGTTGATAAGGCTTGATTTTGGGTTTAAGATATTGCTCTTAGATTCAGAGGATGATACCCCTATCTCACCTATGCGGTTTCGCGCGATGGCCGTAAATAAGGTTCATTATGATTCACAGCGAGTTTTTGGCGTTGTCAGTACGTTTCCATCTTTCCGCGTGAAAAATTAAACATGTTACATTTTTTGGCGGGCCTCGCGGAAGTTTGCGGACCTTGGCGAACTTCGCGGAACGTCAGCGGAACATCGGCGGGCAATCGCGGCAACTCACGGTGCCCGACACCGCATCTCACCGTGAGTCAAACCGCACAGGTGAGATAGGGGTATGACCGTCCAGGTACTTCAGACCATGTTGCAACAGAAAACCAGTGTTACAGGTTTGTTTGTTTTATTATTTTTTTATTATGTATTTGGGGTGATAAATTCATGCATTTCTTTTTAAATATGTTCCTTTTTTATTGTTAGAGAATACATGGACGTGTATGCACCTGTGATTACTGAAGAGGATGATGAGCTTCTAGCCACGTCTTGACCTCCCATAGCCAATAGAGTAAGCTACAAAAGAATGCTGGTTTGCCAAATACAAAACCTACATTATACTGATTACATAGATTTAACATTCACGGTTTTCATTCTTTAGGGTACAATGCAGTTTAACAGCTCCTGGCATTATTTCAAATCTGGCTCTTGCCATTGATCGAAAATGTGTCAGCAGATTTAACATCATGAGATCCAATGTGTGGGATGGGGCAGTCAGAGGATTTAAACGTGTCTCATACTCAGAATTCACTGACATGTTTGTTAAGTTCTCTGATGATGCTGGCACATTTGAAGAGGGTCTTAATACAGGTGGACCAAGGCATGAACTTCTTTCTTTGCTGATGATCTGCCTACAGTACCGCCCCATTTTTGATGGACATCCCAGTAGTCACTACCTGGCATACAATTCAGTTGGTATGTATTTAATATAAAAACTTTATTCATTAAAAGTCATATAGTATGTGTAACAAACCTATTCAGTGTGTGATTTGGCTTTACTTTCTATGACAGCTGTTACGGAGGATGAGTATTTCTTGGCAGGAAAAATTATTGCTGTGTCAATAGTTCATGGAGGACCAGGGCCCCATTTTCTTTCACAAGACCTGGTAAACCACATTGTAGACCAAACCACTTTCAGTGCCACTTTGAAAGATGTCACAGATGAGGGTATAGTGAATTAAATAATTCCTTTTTCCTGTTTGAACCTAAACAATGTTAACCAAATCAAATTTTCTTTTCAGATTAAGAATGCAGCCACTTTGGAGTCACTACAAGAACTGATTGTGAAAAACAGCACCCTGCTTCAGACTGCTGGGTGTTTTCGACGTGTGAACAGTATTGAGGAGAAACATGAGATTGTGGAAGACTATGTCAAGTGGTATGTGATTGACAGAAACCACAGTGTAATTAAAAGGTACACTTCTACAAAAATACACATTACATTCTTTGTAAATGTTTAATATTTATAACAAATATAAAGCTATAACTGCATTGGTCTTAACAGTATTTCACAATATTACTTTATTTCACTAAACAATTTACTGTTAAATGCATGAATAGAAAATATTTACAAGCCTGTTAATATAAAAGAATAATAATAAACTGATTGCTTTAACAGATTTAAAGATGGACTTTCCACCTTAGAGTTTCTGACAGCACTCCAGAAGCATCCTCATGTTTTGACTCCTTTCCTTTATCACAATGAGAAGAAGCGGACAGCATCTAATTTGGAAGACCTATTTAAACCAGAACTCAGCCCAGCAGGTAGCAACCAGAGGCAAAAAGAACCCAAGACACTTTTCTTTTGGTCAGACTATCTCCTCGACTGTGAAGGTTTGTCATTAGTAGTTTAACAAAAAGATGTTCTGTTTTTGGTGAACTTGAGAAATCTTTAAACCAATAGATGAAAGTAAGCCATTTTTCTTTTATAAAAATTCAGATTCATCTTTGCAAATTACATAATTAATTCTTTGTCGTTTTAGAACACCAGATTGAAGTGTCACTGAAGGATGTGCTGATGTTTGCTACTGGCCTGACTTCACTTCCACCTGCTGGAGTCACACCACTCCCATCCACTGTGTTTCTTGCCAGTTCACCCTTTCCAATGGCAAATACATGCACAAACACCCTCAAGTTACCACTTTTAGACACATACAGGCTTTTTCAGAAACAGATGGATTTTGGAATCCAAATTTCTCCAGGTTTTGGATGTATTTAAACAGCAGGGAACAAGGCTACACTTGATGCTGCGTCAAAACGCTATGGGAAACATGTCGGCGGCTGTGAAGCATGTGTGTACAAACACGCCAAATTTTGGCTTATATAACCTCGGTCAGGTGACGTCATCTGATTAGACTCAGCTGCAGGTTATAAATATCGGTGAGCCGACGACAACCTCAGATTCATTTGTCTTCACGATACTGTGAACGCAACGTGTGCAAGCACAAAACACATAAAAAAAAAACGCATTTAAAACAAAGATAATAATAATAAAAATTATCACTGAGATAATGGCGGAGTTTAGCGCTGTATGTCCGTGTGAGAACTATCTCTCCGAAGGCGACACGCACACTCTTTGTTTTTGTTTTGAATGCTTGGGTGAGAGCCACACTCTCGATGGATTTAAAGGAGAGTGTGAGCATTGTGACAATCTCCCGGTAAAAATGCTCCGCGAGCGCCTTGCGTTCTTCAGGGAACCACGCGCCGCACTCCTGCACTCCTGGGGATCACAGGTTGATCTGGCCGAGGCACGAGAGACGGAGCCTCTCCTTTCTCTCGCCTCCTCCCCCGATCACGTAGTCTCTCCCTCCACTTCACGAGCGCACTCCAGTGCTTCTCGTGAGTCGATGGAAGAGACCCTGTCCCTTGTTTCTGTAGAAATGGCAGCAGCCACCTCAGAACGACCCTCTAGCAATGACAGAGAGTATGAAAGGTTGCTGGAAGTCATACTGTAACGCGTGCAGTCGAACGGCTTCACATTGACTGGCCACAGGAGCAAGCTCTCACCACACACTCAAAATTAGATTTATAATATTTCTGTCGGGTGGCCAGGAGAGGGTGCCAAAACGCCGCTCTCTCCCATTTTTCGATGATCTCCATAATGAACTATCCCGTTCATGGGATAAACCTTTTTCATCCCGTATTTTTGTACCACCAACCTCGTACTTTTCCAACATTGTTGATGCTAAGACACGAGGCTATGTGATGATGCCCCAGGTTGAGGAGACGCTAGCTAGCTATCTCACTCGTGGAACATCATCATTGAAGAAGCCAACCCTCCCCTCCAAGCCGTGTAGAATTTCTTCTAACCTGGTAGGGAAGGCGTTTCAAGCAGCAGGTCAGACTGGCGCTTCCTTGCACACCATGGCGGTTTTGCAAGCGTACCAGGCTGATCTGCTGAATGATTTGAGCACGAGAGGCACTGTGGATCAAGAAGCATTCACAGAGTTACGCCGGGCTACTGATCTGTCCCTGTGTGCGACTAAACAAACAGCCCGTGCTATCGGCCGTTCTATGGCATCCCTGGTGTGTGCAGAAAGACATCTATGGCTTAATCTGACGGGCATCAAGGATAAGGATCGATCATTCCTCCCTGATGTCCCTGTCTCACCATCAGGCCTATTTGGCGACGCCGTTAATTCCGTCGACACCAAGTTTCGAGATGCCAATGTCCATGAACAGGCTTTTGGGAAATTTCTCCCCCGCCGTGCTCAGGAGCCGAGGCCGTCGGCCACCCAGCCTTGACCAAAGCTGATTCTCGCAAAAAGGCGAGAGGCCGTAAGGACTGGGGTATGGCTCGCCGCCCCTCACAGATCGCCTCTAAAAGCTCAGACTGCCGCGCCGTCTTCTTCTCTAAGAAGAGGCTCTGAAGGATTGTGGGGTCTTCCCGGGGGAGAGCACGTAATTTTCTTCTTTAAGAACATGTCCCCCCCGGGCAAACCACGGGACCGATGTTAGTTACGCCACCTTTGGTGTTTCGGACGACGCCGGTCCTCAACTACATGTTAGCTCTTCGGTTAAATTCGTGCTGTATTCCAGGATGCCGAACAGCTAACAAGACCCCCCCCCCCCCCCCCGCATCACATCACTCTCCGTGTTTCAGAATGGGCTGGTCTCCACTTCCATGAAACCGGAATGTGTGCATCTCCTGACAGAGGCTGCTGGAGGAACGGGGCCATAGAACATGTTCCCCTACCAGATAGTGAGTCAGGTATTGCTTAGTTCCTATAGGAACAGTGGGGCTGCGTCCAATTTTTATATTTTGTGGTTTTTACCACCATCTAAATAAATAAATAACAGTTTCAAAATTGACTGTCAAAGTGATTGCTCTCAAATCCTACCAAGCAATTGATTTGTGACAATCAATTGAAGGACGCTTACTTTCATATTGCCACAACACAGGGAAGGACCTGAGGTTCACTTCGGGGGCGAAGCTTACCAGTATCAGATCCTTCCATTTTTTGCCTAGCTCTCTACATGAATGTATTGAATTATATATACGACTGGCTGGCCCAGTCTCAGTAGCTAGCGCTTCGACATCAGCATGTCGTCCTAGCTCATCTTTGGTTCTAAGATTGAGACAAGGAAATCAAGCTAGACCAGCAAAGGTTCTCATGGCAGCTGTATCCACAGTGACACCTCTGGGCCGTCTGCACATGGGAGCACACCAGATGTGGCTAAGATAGGGGATTTCAACCTAGGGCCAATCCCCAATAAGGGTTACGCGCCATGTGCGTCGTACCCTCCCCCTATGTGGCTCAGACCCCGGTTTCTACTTTGGGTCCCACTCTAAGTTCGTCTTGTCGTCACAGATGCTAACGACAGACGTTTCCCTCACGGGCTAAGACGCGGTTTTGGATGACCATCCAGCCCCAGGGAGCTGGAAAGGCTTTCATCTCGCCCGGCACATCAATTGCCTCGAAATGATGGCCCTATTTCTGGCCCTAAAGCACTTCCTCCAGCAATTGAGAGGCTACCATGCCCTAGTGTGGATGTGCAACACTATTGCAGTCACATATTATCGCCAGGGCAGACTGTGCTCGCGCCACTAAACAGCTAGCGCACCAGATTCCTCTCCCTCAGGGCGATTTACATTTCAGGGCATATAAATAAGGAGCATCTGTACTGTCCAGTCAAGCTATGACACACGGGGATTGGAAACCCCACCCCGAAGTAGTCAGTCAATCTGGGAGAGATTTCAGCTAGCAGAGGTGGACCTCTTTACCTCGTAAGACCAGCAAATGTCCCCTTTGCTGCTCTCTGACTCTTCCAGCCCCGCTGGGTCTGGACACCTTGACCCTTACGCGGCCCAGGTTACGTCTCTATTAATTTTTCCTGATAACGCTGCTTCCGGGAGTCTAAGTCAAGCTGGTCTTCCAGCCAGCGTAATTAAGACTATTCTAGGGCTCCCTCTCCTAGAAGAGCTTATGCCCTCAGAAATGAATGTATGTGAAAGATTCGTACATACGAAGTGTTTCAGCCCATATAGCTTGGAGCCTCTGTCCTCCGCCTGTTACAGCTTCGGAGCAGGAAAGACTTCACTTTTTCTTTGTTTTTGTTCTCGTATTTCTTTTGTATTTGTTTGCGCACTACTGGTACCATAAACATCTTCTACAGCCATCAGAATCTTATAGATATTGGTGTCCAGCACCAAACACCTGTTTCGAATGTTTTTCATCGCACACACAATATCCCAGACAGCATAGCGAGACCAGCGGGCTCTCCGTGGATTGTTGTCGGGTCTGGGAGACGGCACAGGCGGAGAAGGGAGAGGAAGCAGAAGCGGGGCTGCAGAGCCGGAGTTATGGTAAGGCTAAAGAAACATCCGTACAAGCCACCTCTACCGAGTCTGTATCTCACCAATGCCAGATCCCTGGTATATAAAATGGATGATTTGGAATTACAACTAGTCGGAAATCGTTTTGTTCGGGACTGCTGTGTTTTGATTATCACTGAAACCTGGCTTCACCCGGCGATTCCCGATGTTAGCATACAGCTAACAGGTCGCACTCTGCTCCGTTGGGACAGGACAAAGGAATCCGGTAAGATCAGGGGGGGGGGGGCTCTGTATTTATGTACATGAGAACTGGTGTAACAACGGGACAATTATAGATAAACACTGTTTCCCCGATCTTGAGTACATATCTGTTAGATGTCGGCCTTTTTTTTTTACCTAGAGAGCTAACAATAGTGATTGTCATGGCAGTGTATATTCCACCTGACGCCAACGTAAACACAGCACTCTCTCTCCTACTGAACACCATTAATGAACAGCAGCGGGTCCACCCTGACGGTGTTCATATTATTGCAGGGGATTTTAATAAGGCTAACTTGAAGACTGTACTCCCGAAATTCTATCAATATGTTAAGTGTTCTACTAGAGGGAAGAACACTTTGGACCATGTGTATTCTAACATCAAACATGCGTACAAAGCCATGGCCCTCCCTGAACTCGGTCAGTCCGATCATCTTTCTCTCTTGCTCACCCCAGCCTACACCCCCCTCAGACGTACTGCCAGGCCCATGACAAAGACTGTCACAATATGGCCTGGAAATGCACTATCCACATTACAGGATTGCTTTGAACGAACAAACTGGGACATATTTGAGCACCAAGAGCTGGAAACATTTACAGGAACGGTATTAGACTATATCAAGTTCTGTATTGGAAACGTAACAGTGGACAAAAACGTTCAGGTTTTCCCAAACCAGAAACCCTGGATGACCAGCCAGGTCCGTAGATGCCTCAGAGCTCGTAATGTTGCTTTCAGGTCAGGTGATAGAGCTCTGTACAGAACTGCCCGAGCCGTTCTGAAAAAGGGAATTGGAAAAGCCAAGTTGGAGTACAAGAGGAGAATAGAGTCCCACCTGTCCAGCCACAACACACGGGAGATGTGGCAGGGAATACAAAATATTACAAACTACACTATAGAGGCTGTGATGTAACAATAAGAGATTCGACTGCACAGCTAGCAGAGGAGCTAAACTGCTTCTTTGCTCGCTTTGAATCACCACAACAGCAGCGCTCACCTGCTCCAACCCTGCTCTTACCCCCATCCGATTCCTGTGACATTCCACTCACTCTAAAGGAGCATGATGTTAGACGGGTACTCCTGGCAGTAAACCCCAAGAAGGCTGCTGGTCCAGATGGAGTGCCTGGTAGGGTGCTCAGAGCGTGTGCCCAGCAGCTCACCCTCATCTTCACTAAAATTTTTAACCTCTCTTTAGCTCAGGCAGCTGTTCCATCCTGCCTAAAATCAGCCATAATTATACCAGTACCAAAGAAGTCTTCCATCACCAGCTTAAATGATTATCGCCCTGTGGCTCTCACCCCAGTAATCATGAAGTGCTTTGAGAGCACTGAAGATCTCCCTGAAGATTTCGATCCCTACCAGTTCGCATATTGTGCGAATAGATCTACAGAAGATGCCATCGCTATAGCCCTCCACTCTGTGCTGAACCATCTTGAGCAGAAGCAGAGCTACGTCCGGATGCTCTTTGTGGATTATAGCTCGGCATTCAACACAATCATTCCTGAAATTCTTGTTTCTAAACTAGTCACTCTTGGCTTCCCCCCTTTTATATGTATCTGGATAAAGGATTTTCTCACCAACCGGCACCAGATTGTGAGACTTGGTCCCTATCTCTCCTCCATCTGCACACTGAACATCGGATCCCCACAAGGCTGTGTGTTGAGCCCCCTCCTGTACTGTCTGTACACCCACGACTGTAATTCCATCCATAATAATAATATCATAGTTAAGTTTGCTGATGACACCACATTGATTGGACTCATCTCAAAAGGAGATGAGACAGCGTACAGAGAGGAGGTCCTGAGATTAACAGCCTGGTGTTCAAAGAACAATCTGGCTCTGAACACCAAGAAAACTAAGGAGATGATAGTCGATTTCAGGAGGCACAGCACCAATTTAGCCCCCCTCTTCATAAACGGCGAGTGTGTGGAAATGGTCCATAATTTTCGGTTTCTTGGTATCCTTATTTCTGCTGACCTTTCTTGGACAGACAATATCACAACAGTTATCAAGAAGGCTCAGCAGTGGTTACACTACCTGAGGGTGCTCAAGAAGTACAATCTGGACTCCAAGCTGCTACTGACCATCTACCGCTCGATTATTGAGAGCTTGCTGACATACTGCATCACAGTATGGTATGGCAATTGCACTATGACAGACAGGGTGAGGCTCCATAAAATAGTAAAGACAGCACAGAAGATCATCGGCTGCCCTCTCCCCTCCCTGACGGATATCTACACCTCCCGCTGCCTCATCAAAGCAAAAAATATCATTAAAGACAATTCACACCCGGGTTTCGATCTGTTTGACCTGATGCCCTCAGGGAGGCGCTACAGGTGCATCACAGCAAGGACAAATAGATTCAAGAACAGTTTTTTCCCAAAAGAAGTAATCACTTTAAACTTACATTTGCACTGATTCTTGTTCCCCTCCCCCCCTATATAATATATATGTTTACACTGAAGGAGTTGTTTTAATCTCATTGTACATTTGTATAGTGACAATAAAGGCATTAATTCATTCATTCATTCATTCACTTACAGTGTCCAGTATGTGCCCTTTGGGTGAGAGATGCTATTGCCCTCTCCTATGAGCCTCACAGTACCATGTCACCTCTAGGAAGCGGGGCTCATTCAACCAGGAGATCGCCTCATCTATTACACTAGCAAGAGGTATTCTCCTGCAGCAAGTGTGTGCTAAGCGGGTAGACTCAGTTCACTGCCGAAGTGTTCAGTGCTGGAACTGCGGCTGCTGCTGCTGCTGCTGCTGCAAAAAAGTTTGTCCTCGAGCTTGTGCCCTAGTACTCTCAGGACGTACTTAATTGCATTCTCACTCAACTATCGTCTGATATTGTTTTTGAAACATCCTATCCTCCGCCTTTACAGCTTCGGAACAGAAGAGATTTCACTGACTATGTCCAGTACACGTTCTTCAGATTTACGTCCACCACATCAGCCGGTAGCGTAAACCAGAGCAGCTTTTACATGTTTGGAACCGCAACCTGCCACTATACTGGATGAGAGTGCTATTGCCCCCTCCTATGGGACGCATGAGCTCACTTCACCTCTAGGAATCAGGGCTCATTCAACCAAGGGGATCGCCCCATATATTGCACTAGCAAGGGGTATCCCTCCTACAGCAAGTGTGTGCTAAGCAGGTTGACCCAGTCCTCTGCTGAATTGCTCCAGTGCTGGAGTTTCTCTAAGAGAATTGTCTTCAGGCTTGTGCCCTAGTACCCTCATAACGTACGCATTCGCTATTTCAGTCTGCCACGTTCTGATTGAAGCCACTAGAGTCAGCACCTGACTGGCCTCTGACCCTTAGGATGGTTTTTCTTATGGCTATTTCCTCTCTCAAGAGGATCGGAGATCTGCGTACTTGTCAGTCTCCCCATCTTGCCTGGACCTGCCCCTGGGCAGTCAAGGCAATTCTGCATCATCACCTACTGTGCCCAGTATGTGCCCTTCAGACCTACGACCACCGAACCAGCCAGTGGCGAAAGTCAGGGCAACTTTCTGTATGCTATGGAGGCCGCAACCAGGGGGGGGGGGGTGCGTCCGCCACTACACATACCTTGTCACTGGACGAGAGTGGCTACTGCCCTCTACTATGAGGCGCATGAGCTCACTTTGCCTCTGGGAGTCAGGGCCCATTCAACCAGAGGGGTCACCTCATCTATTGCTCCTGCAAGAGGTACTCCCTGCAGCAAGTGTGTGATGCGGCAGGTTTTTTTCCTCCCCGCACACATTTGTAAAATTTATAGTCTGGATATCCACGTAGCTCCCAGACATAGTTCTGAGATTCCGCGGCCTTGTGCACACATGCTACACAACCTTGGGGTCCAGACACCTGCAGTGCGGCGGCATTGGTATTCTCGTTCCCATAGCGTTTTCACGCAGCATCGAGTGTAGCCTCGGGTTACTTTGCTGTAACCCTGTTCCCTGAAAGGCGGGAACGAGATGCTGCGTCGCAATGCCGCACTGCCACGTGACCGGACGTCCGTTCAGACAAATGAATCTGAGGTTGTCGTCGGCTCAACGATATTTATAACCTGCAGCTGAGTCTAATCAGATGACGTCACCTGACCGAGGTTATATAAGCCAAAGTTTGTACACACATGCTTCACAGCCGCCGACATGTTTCCCATAGCGTTTTCACGCAGCATCTCGTTCCCGCCTTTCAGGGAACAGGGTTACAGCAAAGTAACCCGAGACAAAGAACCGAGGGCAACAGAAATGAAAATATAGATTTTTTAAAAATTGTGTATTCAATTGTATGATTCACTTTTATTTTATGATGCGAAATTGACTCCATACGTTCTGTTTACTGCATTGTTTCCTTTTCGATTAAGGTTCTCAGGTAGCACTCAGTGGTTTCTACAATCATCTTTAAGAATGCATATGTTCAGAGACCTGCTGTTTCCTTCATTGTGAAGTAAAGTTGTAATGCTTCCTCCCATTTCTCTGCCCACTGTAATTGATTGTGTTCCATTACAAATTCTAGATATTCATGAATGTTTTCATCACCACATAACTGATTTGTCAACCTTGATTCAGGAAAAGCACTCAACATGACTTCATCAACGGCAAAGCCACAGTCCCTTGATCCTGACCTGTAAGAAGATGCATTCAACACACATTTATACACAATTGACTTTTGTAGGGTGTAGTAGTGTATTTTAAACAAGCTTATTAATAATATTAAAATAAGATATAATTTGCTGACCTTGGTAGATAATACAGTTCATTTGGTATCCCCCCAGGGCACATTGCAAGTCTAGAGGGCCTAATCCTGTGCTTATTCCAAAATGATACACATTCATCCAAGTCTGCCTGCAGAATATTTTGGAAGCAAACCTGAAGCAGACACCGGTGTTTGTTGCTGCCATTGAAATGTCCTTCATTTCTGAGATCCCCAAAGAGGTCTATCCAGAACTGAGCCCTACAGCACAAAAAATCACACACTGCACACACACTTCAAAAAGTTACATTACGCATACTGTGGTACATCAACACGCAAATATTGTGTGTTAGTTTCTTTCAGGAGAAATAAACTCGCAGTTGACAAGGTATTATTGTTCATCTTTTCATTTCAGTACTGCATATTTTGTGGCATACTGTACTAATTATAATAATAAAATTAATGCGTCAAACAAATGATCACTTTACTGACATCCTTAAGAAAATTAAATAAACACATACCTTAATTTTCTAAAGCTGGACCACCAAGATTCGATGCGCTGATTGCTCACTGATGTACCATACATGTGGCTTCTTGAGCCTGCATAGTAGTCAGTATGGTGATGACGGAGAGTGCACTGTATTGCTGCCAGTGTACCGTTTTCTGTTCCACAGTCCGTTCGTAGTCTCATAGGGACAACGCCAAAGCTTTGTACAGTGGTAAGAAAGTTGTGTGCAATAACAGCTGGGTCATTGTTACTTGGTCCACAAATAAGCCACATGACACGTCGCGAAAAGCCGTCAATGCATCCCGAAATAGCGAAACCAAATGGCTTCAGTTTGTCATACCCATCCACATGCCACAGATAGTTTGGTCCCATGGAGTGATAAGAACTTCGTACAAATCTACGACGTGTTCTCTGCTCTGTCGGTCCTCGTGGGTTAAGTTCTTGCAGCAACCGCATAACATCATCACGTTTAACACGCAACTTGTGTTTTTGCTGAAGCGCTAACCACATTGTCCGGTAACCGAACAACTGTCCTGGTCCACGCACCTCTGCTCTTATGGCATTCCTGACATCGTTTAAACTGGAATAATTTTGTCTTCAAAACATACCTGCATTCTTCAGTTGTGTTTTTAGAGTTCGCAAACTAATCTTTATACAGTGATATTCCAAAGTATCCGTCCTCAAAGTAACTTTGAATAAATTCAATTTTCTTGCTTTCCACTGTGAATTTTCATTATTTTCTTAGTCTTAGTGAAGTAGAAGACACAAGAAACAAAGATAGAGAAACAAGGTCCTACTTCCTGTATATCTTGATTGACAGATGTCTCGTCCAATCAGCGATAAGACTTTTCCGGTTTATATCTGGCCGAGAAGTGCAATACAAATGAACAAAACGGAAAACAAATTAACAAATTCAAAATCAAATTAACAAATCTGAAAACAAAATGACAAAACCAAAAACAAAACAACAAAACCCAAAACAAAATAACAAAAACAACAAAACCCAAAACAAAATAGCAAATTAGTTTTGGGTTTTGTTATTTTGTTTTCGGATTTGATCATTTGGTTTTGAATTTGTTATTTTGTTTTGGGTTTTGTTTTTGGTTTTGTTATTTTGTTTTCGGATTTGTTCATTTGGTTTTGAATTTGTTATTTTGTTTTCAGTTTTGTTAATTTCTTTTGCACTTCAGGGCCACCGTAGTTTAGTGTTGAGTTTTCCAACTCCTCTGTACAGAGCTGGGTACTGTTCCCGAATTTGGTTTGCCATATCACTGATTGTTGCTATGTTGAGCCCAATCCTCAGTGCTCCAAGTTTGGTTGCTGTCTCTTTACCCAATAGGGACTCTCCTTTTCCTTTGATTACCACAAATTCAGCCTCTGTGCTACGTTTCCCGCATTTTATCTCACATGTGAAGGCTCCTTTTATGGGTAAGGGTTCTTTACAGGTGGATGCATATAGATTTTGGTCAGATTTGTAGGAATGACACGCAATTCTTTTGGCTTTTTAGTTTCTCCCATGTCTCTTCGTCTATAATATTGCTTGTTGCCCCAGAATCAATCAACATGTCTAAGTTAACTCCACCAACAGTGAATGTGTACTTGTTTGAGTTACAGTCTTTCACCACAAATGCATATTGATCATCATGAGCTTTGCTCGTTTCTCCACCGACATATTTAGCTGTCTGCCTAGTCACATTTTTGGTTTTACACATATTGTGTGATCCTGTCATTCGCATCTGTAACATAGTTTCTCATTTTTTTCTCCTGACTGTCTTGTGACAGTTTTTTTGTAACTTCCTCTTTTCTTTACAACTCGATGTACTGCTTCTTTCCCATTTCCAGGCTGGCTGATATGCATTGCAGACATTTGTAACTCCACACGTTTACATTGCATGGCAATTTCAAATGTATTAATGTTAGTTCAGTTCCTTCTTCTAATAATTTTCTCTTTACGTAATCCGAAACAGATTTGCTTAAAACATCATCACGCAGCTGGTTATCTCTGTCCACACCAAAATGACAGTCTTTAGCAGCTTGTCTGAGTCACGTGACGAATTGTTGTATATTCCCACCTATATTTTGTGTGATTTGATAAAAGGACTGTCTTGCCAACGCGGTATTAACTCGGGGAACGAAATAAGCATTCAGAGCAGCCACCGCCGCATCGTATTCTGTTACAGTCCTGGTGTTTTCCAGCGACAAAAATATATCCTGCATGTCTGTGCCAGCATGATGAAGTAATAGTACCCTTCTCCGTTGTTTAGTGGCATCATTTGCATTTTGTCCTAATAGTAATTCTTTTCTGTCCGCAAACAATTCAAATGCTGATGGCCATCTTGTCCAAAATGGTCCCAAGGTTGCCGGATCACTGTAACAGTCGAATTTCGGCACTGTTGCGGTGGGGTCCATTCTTCGTGGTTAAACTTGCTCTCACTCACATTTAAGTTTCTAATATCTACTAACTGTCCTCGTCGACGTTGTTGTGTCTTTGCATATCCTAGCTGTAGTGCAGTTTGATAGTGTCAGAAATCTTGACACGCCTTTCTGGCAGTAGAGGGAGGGGGGGGGATCACGGCGTCCATAGGGCAGCCATACACCATTCGCATGCCATTCACACGGCCGTAGTTATTTGACGTGGCTCCCTCTGTAGGTTTATTAACTACTATACTAGGAATTAAGAGGTCCCTTTGTATTTGTATTTACTCATTTATTTAATTAATTAATTTATTTTATTTTTGATTGTGTTTCTTTTCTTTTCTTTTCTTTTTTTAACTTCTTTTAGAGAGTGTTTCTTCGCGTTTTCCTTTCTGTTTGATTAGTGTGTGCCCTGTTTGACACATGTTTATAAAATTTCTTTGGTGCTATTATAAATCTATATTGTGTTTCAGTTTTTTTAAATAAAACATGTAAAAACAAACAAACAAACAAACAAACAAACAAACAGAAACAGGTAAATCTCAAGGGATGTAAATTTGGGTGCACTTTTAGATACTTCTGGTAATCAAAACAAGCATCTGCAAGCTCCTACAGAACCAAAGCAACTTTCTACCAAAAAAAACAACAACAAAAAACCTTTTAAGTAAATAAGGAAAGAAATCAACACACTTCAAAGTATCTATGAGTATAAATGTTGAACTGAACTTATTTTTTTTTGTATAGTGGACCCTTGGATAAATCGTTCAAGAAGCATGCTCGTATGTTAAAACACTCATAAATAAAAGTGTCAACCCAAAATCAACCCCCACAAAAATACATTATTAATACAAAATATAAAGTAAAAATAAAAATAATAACTTCCACTTTATTTAAGTAAAAATAAATCCAGACTGATAAATGTTTCGTTAGTGTTTGTGCATGCACATGCTTTGTATATGTGTATGTGTGTGTGTGTGTGTATGTGTGTGTGCATGTGTGTGAAGCTAAGTAAGAAAAGAAGAGGAGGAATGATACCATTTGCCTCCTCTCATCTTACACAATATCCCTTCATCCTCACAATGTTATAGTAAACAGTACACGTGTGCACAGATGCTGATTATACCAGTGATGCGTACTAAGACCGAGCAGGGAAGATGATTACCCACAATTCTGCGTTGCAAGAGGGATAAAAAACATTGGTTCAGTTGTGATCACGTGGCTTCAAAACAAGAAGCTCATTCGTGATACATGATACTTGGAACTCGTAAACCAAGACTTTCTCGTTTTTCAAGTAAAAATCTATTCAAAGTTTTTGCTCGTCTTGCGGAACACTCGCAAACCACGCTACTTGGAATCCATTTTGATATGCAATTACTGGATCTACTCGAAAATGAATAGATTTTTTTTTATTATGAATATAGCAGTGGTTCATACAATGGTTCTGAAAGACTCCTTGCTATTTCTCTTGCTTTACCACAGCCACTTAGAAAAGACGTTAATTAGCTGATTAGTTAAATCATGTGTGTTGGGAGCTGAAAAAGATAAATAAATGTGCAGGGCAGGGTGGACTTCACGACCAGAGTTGGAAAACACTGAATTAGCGCATTTTGAAGTGCTTTGAGGGGGTTATTTTTTGACTTGTGCATTTTATTTTAACAGTATACAGGACTATTCAAATGTTGGTCCACATCTTTGGATGTATATTCTAGCAATAATGGAAAATAACACACATGGCATTACGGTAGGTAATTAAATGACGACGTCAGTTTTTATTATGAGACACGAAGGTCAGCCTTTCTGGAACAGTTCTTGCAAGAACAGTATTATCAAGGGCATTTGCAAAACCCATCAAGCACCATGATGAAACTGGGCACCATGGCCCATGAGGCCAGTGTGGAGACTCTGTCTCTCCGCCATGGCGTAAGGTGCATCCTGGTGGAAAGAGTACAGATGGAAGAGATGCTTTTAGCGGTGGCAGAGTACAGTAGGTCGGGTGCAAGAACATCTACTCTGCCCTCCCGGATAAACAAAGCGGTGGTGGTGTTCCTGACTAAGCACACTGACAAAGAGTGGAATATGTGTAAGAGGATCTAAGATCCAAGTTACCCCTTTGTCTTTCCCTGCTACATGCGTGGTAATATCCAACGTGCCACGATATAATCATGAAGGAGCTGATGTAGTACATACAGTAAAAGGCTGAGCTATCTGCATGCAGCTGTATAGCTGGGGAGCTCAGGGGGTGACTCGGCCAGGAAACAGCGACAGGAGCGTGGAAACAGCCAGCTGAAGAATACTGGGTAGTCTGAGTCTGAACTGGGCCTCACTGATATCTAGAGCAGAGAGGTGACATTAACTATAGAACCCACCATGCAGGAAAACACGCAGACAGAACCTGAGTGCCGCAGCACAAGAGAGTGAAGGATCAGAATGCAGCACAGCACACACACAGATGTGCGCATAGCCATGTCACATGGGTGCCCTGTGTGGTCTAACCCTAACACTAACATGAAGACGATTCTGGACTCGGCTGATGCTGACAGCTGTTCTTGGAGGACTTGTGACTTCAGTTGCTTGATAGTTCAGGACTGGAATTTCCTACAGTCTACCTGAGCCGCTAATAACAAAACGGACTCCATGTTAACTTAAACATCTCCTGTTATGCTGAACTTTCAGCCTCCTAACACACAGTATGACATCAGATCAAACCCTGCTATTTGTTATGACCCAAATGAGGATAGGTTTCCTGTTGACTCTGGTTCCTCTCAAGGTTTCTTCCTACTGCCATCTCAGGGAGTTTTTCTTTGCCACTGTCGCCGTTGTCCTCGGCTTCCTCATCAGGGACATTCTTATCTTTTTGATTCATGCACATTTACATTTCATACAAACTTCCATAATTCTTTTGATTGTGTAAAGCTGCTTTGCGACAATGACAACTGTTAAAAGCGCTATAATAAAATTTAATAAAATTTTATTTAATATAATAATTTGGAGTGAGAGACTTCCTGTGAAATTAATCATTTGCATTTATGAATACGAATGCAAATGCATAAAATGCAAATTATAATAATAATAATAATAATAATAATGAAAGGAGTGTTACAGTTTAATAATGTTTTATAGGCTTAACTGTTAAGGAATTTAAATGTAAATTATTATATAACAGTTTAGCCTGTATAGCCATTTTGAAAAATCTTAATCTTGTATAGTTCATTTGCTTTGGTTGTGTAGGATCTCAGCTTCCCTTTTCCCAAGCAACACACATCAAAACCACTAGATGGCGTCTACCCTTTCATAACGTCAGGTACCATTCAATATATTCAGATTTTTTTTATCATTATATACTAGGGATGTAACGGTATCAAAACTTCCCGGTACGGTAATACCTCGGTATGAATGGCACAGTACGGTATTTATTGAATCATTTACAGGAAAAACAAAACTAATGAAGAGACTCGAAAAAAGTGCCAGAATTGTTTATTAAACAGTATACATGAACACTGAGCATATCAATGGCAGACAAATTAGCCATCTATCTGTAAACTTTGAAACAGAAACTTAAAATTTTCAATTTTAATAACAAAAAATTATTAAACCATGTAAAAAAAGAGGTTTCAATTTAGTTTTATTGAAAACTCAGAAAAAACATAATAGCAGCCTACTTATTGCAGCTGGCCCATGTGCTGAATGAGTATTTGAAACACTCACATCATTCACTCACTTATTCAGACAGAGACAGGATTTTTTTCCCTTTCTCGTTTCTTTTCAGAGAGAAACCGAAATGACTCGATAAAATGAGAAAATCTCATGAGAAAAGTTTGCTCAGGCGAATGGAGCGAACGGGAGGTAGCGGGAACTACAATTCTCCAATCAGCCCAGGCGTGACCATCATCCTTTGTGGTCTGTTGTCGCTACAGATCCAGTAATGCGGAAATGGCGGGTGCTGCTATTAGCGGCGAAGGAAAAGAGATGGAAAGAGTAATTAATCATTACGGAGTACGCAGGTTTTAAATCAGATGTGCGCATTACTGGGTTACCCAAATTTTAATCTCTGTTTACTAAAAATCTGGCAAGTAAACCTCTTACTTATGCTCCAAATAAACAATAAATAACAAAACAACAATAAATGATACCTTTGCTCTAATACAGTACATATGGTAACAAAGGACAAGTCAAGGTTGCATTATGCTTCAAAGACACAGATTTCAATGGCACACTGCTAATTTGAATTGGAGAGATTTTTATACAAATAAATTGCAAGAAGTTCATTTACAAATTAGATGTGAATCTTTTTTATTTGATAGTTGAGTGTATACTCTTTATATCCTTAGAGAAAAGTTCTGTTAGTTTTATCATTACAATGTAATGCCTGAGCAAATTTAATCAGAAGTGTTTGTCTGACCTAAGGAAAAGTTATAAAAATCTATTATTATTATTATTATTATTATTATTATTATTATTCCTTAGTTTTTATGTCCTCTACTGTATATATAACCAATATAAAGTCAGTAAGGAACGTTGGTTGGGAGTGAACAAGTAACATGACAAAAGTGCTGACTAATTTTTTTAATAACAGTTGAAATAGGTACCAGCAGGGGTTTGGAAGAACAGAACTGCAGCTGGCTGAAACATCTGTAAATCAACTAATTGATAAATGTCTCACCTTAATTTATCTTGCAACATACCAGAGAGTTGAAATAATGACCTGATTCATCTCAAGGTTTCTGCCTCATGTAGCCTCAGGGAAATGCTCTTTTTCTTTGCTATTAACTCTGGTTTGTTTATTTGTGATCTACATCTGCATCCATGTTCATTTATAATTGCTATGACAATTTCTATTGCTAGTAGTTATTCCTATATAGTCTAATATATATGCTAATTTCTAAAATAATTTAAAATTGAATTTCAACTATGATTAATTTAACTTACTAAAACATTTTAGCTAGAAGCTTAGGATCAGGGTTCAAATTGTTTTACCATGGTGTGGATAGGAAAAGAAATGGAGTAGGAGTTATCCTGAAAGAGGAGTTTGTAAGGAATGTCCTAGAGGTGTAGAGAGTATCAGATAGGGTGATGAGTCTGAAGCTGGAAATTGATGGTGTGATGTTCAATGTTGTTAGTGGTTATGCTCCACAGGTAGGATCTGTGTTAGAAGTGAAGGAGAAATTCTGGAGTGAGTTAGATGAAGTGATGCAGAGCATCCCCAGAGGTGACAGAGTGGTGATTGGTGCAGACTTCAATGGACATGTTGGGGAAGGGAACAGAGGAGATGAAAATGTGATGGGCAGGTTTGGTCTTCAGGACAGGAATGTAGAAGGGCAGATGGTGGTGAACTTTGCAAAGAGGATGGAAATGGAAGTAGTAAATACTTTCTTCCAGAAGAGGCAGGAACATAGGGTGACATATAAGAGCGGAGGCAGAAGCACTCAGGTGGACTAGATCTTGTGTCGACGTTGTAATCTGAAAGAGATCAGTGACTGCAAGGTGCTGGTAGGGGAGAGTGTATCCAGACAACACAGAATGGTGGTGTGTAAAATAACCCTGGTGGTGAGGAAGGCGAAGAGGACAAAGGCAGAGCAGAGGACAAAGTGGTGGAAGCTGAGAAAGGAAGAACGTTGTGTAGTCTTTAGGGAGGAGTTGAGACAGGCTATGTGTGGTCAGGAGGTGCTTTCAGTTGACTGGACAACTACAGCCAATGTGATCAGGGAGACAGGTAAGAGGGTACTTGGTGTATCATCAGGTAAGGGAAAAGGGGACAAGGAGACTTGGTGGTGGAATGAGGAAGTCCAGGAGTGTATACAGAGAAAGGGGCTAGCTAAGAAGAAGTGGCACACTGAGAGGACTGAAGAGAGTAGACAGGAGTACAGGGAGAGACAGCGTAAGGTGAAGGTAGAAGTGGCAAAGGCCAAACAAAGAGCATATGAGGACTTGTATGCTAGGCTGGACAGTAAGGAGGGAGAGGTGGATCTGTACAGGTTGGCGAGGCAAAGAGATAGAGATGGGAAGGATGTGCAGCAGGTTAGAGTGATTAAAGATAGAGATGGAAATGTACTGACAGATGCCAGGAGGGTGATGGGAAGATGGAAGGAGTACTTTGAGGAGTTGATGAATGAGGAAAACGAAAGAGAACAAAGAGTAGAAGAGGTGACTGTTGTGGAGCAGGAAGTAGCAAATATTAGTAAAAGTGAGGTGAGAAGGGCGTTGAAGAGGATGAAGTGTGGAAAGACTGTTGGTCCTGATGACATACCTGTGGAAGTATGGAAGTGCTTAGGAGAGGTGGCAGTAGAGTTTGTGACTAGTTTATTTAACGAGATCTTGGAGAGTGAGAGGATTCCAGAGGAATGGAGGAGAAGTGTATTGGTGCCGATTTTTAAGAACACGGGAGATGTGCAGAGTGATGGCAATTACAGAGGTATAAAGCTAATGAGCCATACAATGAAGCTGTGGGAAAGAGTAGTGGAAGCTAGGTTAAAGGTAGAGGTGAGAATTTGTGAGCAGCAATATGGTTTTATGCCTAGAAAGAGTACATCAGATGCAGTATTTGGTTTGAGGATGCTGGTGGAGAAGTACAGAGAAGGTAATAAAGAGTTGCATTGTGTCTTTGTAGATTTAGAGAAAGCGTACAACAGGGTGCCCAGAGAGGAGCTGTGGTGTTGTATGAGGAAGTCTGGAGTGGCAGAGAAGTATGTTAGAGTGGTGCAGGACATGTATGAGAGTTGTAAGACGGTGGTGAGATATGCTGTAGGTGTGACAGAAGAGTTCAAGGTGGAGGTGGGTCTGCATCAAGGATCGGCTCTAAGCCCCTTTTTGTTTGCTCTAGTGATGGACAGGATGACAGATGAAGTTAGACAGGAGTCTCCGTGGACTATGATGTTTGCAGATGACATTGTGCTTTGTAGCGAGAGCAGGGAACAGGTGGAAGAAAATTTGGAGAGGTGGAGGTACGCTCTGGAAAGCAGAGGAATGAAGGTCAGCCACAGCAAGACGGAATACATGTGTGTGAATGAGAAGGACCCAAGAGGAACAGTGAGGCTACAGGGAGCATAGGTAAAGAAGGTGCAGGATTTTAAGTACTTAGGGTCAACGGTCGAGAGCAACGGAGAGTGTTCAAAGGAGGTGAAGAGACGAGTACAGGCAGGTTGGAATGGGTGGAGAAAAGTGTCAGGTGTGTTGTGCGATAGAGTATCAGCGAGAATGAAAGGAAAGGTGTACAGCACAGTGGTGAGACCAGCAATGCTCTACGGCTTAGGGACAGTGGCACTGAAGAAAAGACAGGAGGCAGAGCTAGAGGTAGCAGAGCTGAAGACGTTGAGGTTCTCTTTGGGAGTGACAAGGATGGATAGGATCAAGAATGAGTTCATCAGAGGGACAACCCATGTTAGATGTTTTGGAGATAAAGTCAGAGAGGCCAGATTGAGGTGGTTTGGACATGTTCAGAGGAGAAAGTGTGAATATATCGGTAGAAGGATGCTGAGGTTGGAACTGCCAGGAAGGAGGTCTAGAGGAAGACCAAAGAGGAGATTTATGGATGCAGTGAGAGAGGACATGAAGTTAGTTGGTGTGAGAGAAGAGGATGGAGGGTTAGATGGAGTCAGATGATTCGCTGTGGCGACCCCTGACAGGGAACAGCTGAAAGAAAAAGAAAGGATGTTTTAGCAGAACTGACAGGACCTTAAGAAAACATTCTCAACAGACACACCATAGCAGAGATGAAGTCGTACTTTGTATTTTTTCTCCGTCTTTGTGGCATGGCTGTTTGTCAGATAAGAGAATACACCTACATAAACGTAAGCATGAATTGGTTTTCTGCTCAGAGTTACTGCAGGCAAAACTATGTGGATCTGGCAACCATCCCTACTGATCTGGAGAACCAGAGACTGATGAAGGCTGTAGCTGCATTCCAAACTTTAAGGGGTTGGATCGGGCTAAACAGAACTACACCTGGATCAGACATCTGGCAATGGTCTGATGGAGAACCACCTAATTACTTCAAGTGGTCATCTGGCCAACCTGATAACTCAGGAGGAGTAGAGAGCTATGGTGTGGTGTGGTCAACTGGCTGGAATGCTGTAAGAAAGCTCAGCCATTCTATTGTTCCTGGAGATTTGTTTTGGTGAAGGACAGTAAGATATGGGAAGAAGCAGTCCCAGAACTTCCGGTTCTGGCACGAGAACGCTGTGCGCATCTGTGCTGCCGCTTCGTACCTGGATTGTTGTTGATTTTTTTTCCCCCTTGCTGCATGTCTCTCTGCCATTCTGGTTGGATTACTCCATTTCATACTGCTGATGTTTGAAAGAAACTGGACTATAATTATCAACTTTTTGCTGTCTGTGAGTTTGCCACTGGGCCGCTGCGAGCCCTCCGCGCTGTTAGCGTCTCCACCACGCTCGGCTCATCTGATGGGTGAGTTATTGCTCTCTCAGTCGGTTGCGCTGTTTGTTCACTGCTTGCTATTTGGGGGTGCTGTCTCCTATTTAGCCTGCTGTGTTTGGTGAAGTGGTGTTTCAGGGTCGGGCTAGCGCTGTTTTCTCCCGTGTCAGCAGTTTCTGTCTGCCGGTGTCTGGCTCTCACTTGCTCAGTACTATAATGACTTTGGCAAAGGTTTTTCTTTTTTGCCTTCTCTTCTTTTCTCTTTTTTGCCTCATTTTGCATCTCACTTCCGTAATGGATATTGGATATTCACCATCTCAGCTAAGGGCCTTGAACTGCCATCCACGTCTTGACCCTATGACGTATGAGCACTGCCAGAGTTTAGGGATTCTCCGGTGCCCACGGTACAACCACCGCTCACGGCGTGTGTTCAGGAGTACCTTTAGGTCAAAGCCTGATGCCCTTCCATGCATCTGGACCAACCATAGACTGTCTGCTTCCAAACTGCTTCCTGCCGGCCGTACTGTTCATCACTCTCTAATTTATCTCACTGGTACCCAGCATCGTACTGCAAATCTGAATTCTGTACATCGTCACTTTGCACTTCTGAACTGTCGGTCAATATCGGACAAAGCCTCTTATCTCAATGAAATTATCACTGACAATAAGCTCGACATTTTTCTTCTCACTGAAACCTGGCAAGCTCCGGATGATTTTATTCAGTTAAATCTTCTTGCACCTGATGGATACAAGTATCTTACCCGACCTCGACTGCATGGCAAAGGGGGTGGTCTTGCTGTCATTTACCGGGACAATTTGTACTTCTATTGTCTCCTCGAATCTCTCTGATGCCATTAATATTTCTTCTCCATCTGTGATACTATCTAATTACAACTCTATAATTTCTGAAATCCTACAGCAGCTTGCTCCTATCAAGACCAGAAATGTCCCCGCCACTCACTCTTCTCCTTGGTATACCCCTGAGCTCCGTATTCTTAAGGCTACCGGCAGACGGCTTGAACGCCTTTACAGGAAAACTGGTCTTACTGTTCATCATTTGGCTTTTCTAGATCATCTTAAATGTTATAAATCTGCCCTCTTTTCAGCTCGCTCTAACTTTATCTCTGCCACAATCAATATATCAAGCAACAGGCCAAAAGCATTATTTAACACGATAAATAAACTTACCAATTGCCCACCTCAGGATGCTCTAGTATCTAATGAGTTTTGCTGCTCTTTCTTGGATTATTTGCTTGAGAAGACTATACTGTCCACCAATGTTTCCCTACTGATACAGAGCTCAGCCATCCAACAACTCTATCCAATCAGTCTCTGTCTTGTTTCTCTCTGACAACCCCAGATTCTGTCTCTAAGCTAATCCTGAAATCCAACTCTTCATCCTGTCACCTTGATCCTGCTCCTACTTCTCTTCTGAAACTTTGCCACTCTGCCATTTCTTCACCTATTTCTCATTTCATCAACGCATCTCTTACCTCTGCTTCTTTTCCTCTGCCTCTAAAAACTGCTGCAGTTACACTTGTGATCAAGAAACCCAACCTTGACTCCTCAGTTTTATCTAACTATCATCCCATCTCTAATTTACCTTTCATATCCAAATTACTAGAAAGTACTGTTGCTGCCCAGCTCCAGTCTTTTCTAGTCGATAATAATCTCTTTGACCCTTTTCAGTCTGGTTTTCGCCCCCTTCATAGTACTGAAACTGCACTTGTAAAGGTAGTAAATGATTTACTGCTTTCTGCTGATTCTGGCTCATTGTCTATACTCCTGCTACTTGATCTCAGCTCTGCCTTCGATACTGTCTCCCATGATCTGCTTATTTCACTCTGGTCTGGGTATCTCTGGTACTGCTCTGTCTTGGTTTTCCTCCTATCTCTCAGATAGACAATTTTATATTTCTGTTAAGGATTTTCGATCACCCACCGTCCCCCTGAAGCGAGGTGTTCCCCAGGGATCTGTTCTTGGCCCACTATTATTCTCAATTTACATAATTCCACTCTGTCTGATCCTTCAACGTCATGGTCTCAACTAACACTTTTATGCAGATGACATTCAACTTTATTCTATCTGTACACCTACTCCATCTGCCCAAATCGACAAAATCTCTGCATGTGTGAAGGACATTAGAGACTGGCTTAGCTTAAACTTTCTGAAACTCAACATGGACAAAACTGAGATAATTTTCATTGGAACCCCAGCACTCACCAGCAACATTTCCACCAACTACACCTGTGAGATTGCTGGCTCTCACATCAAAACATCTTCTTCTGTCAAAAATTTAGGAGTAATCTTTGACTCCACACTCTCCTTTCAGCCTCACATTAAATCTGTCACTAAATCTGCTCTCCCCCTACATTCCGACTCGTTCACTACGTTCCTCCGATTCTGTTTTTTTTACTGTCCCTCGGCACCGCCTCTCTTCAATGGGCGGCAGATCATTCAGTGTCATTGCACCTAAACGCTGGAACACTCTACCACACTCTCTCCGTTCTGTTAACAACGTCTCAGCATTTAAATCTTTACTCAAAACTCACTTGTTTTCCGAATGTTACACCTGAATCCATCTGTCCTCTGCATTTTTCGTTGTTTCTTCTACTTTATTACTTAAATATCTGTTTGTTTTATTCCTTCCCCCCCCCCCCCCCCACTTATTGTAAAAGTGTCCTTGAGCTCTGGAAAGGCACTATATAAATAAAAATAATAATAATTATTATTATTATTATTATTATTATTATTAGCTCTTGAGTACTGCAGAACTTACTACACCGGCTTGGCCAGCCCAGTCTCTCTAACACAACTTATCCTGGCTAAAAATGCAACAGTACGATCCCGAACAGTCCGTGTGTGGACCGGCCTACACTTCGTGAATGGACTTTGGGCCTCTGTTAACAGTGTGCCACTTGGGAGCCTTGTCTCACTCCCCTCATGCCCAGCTCCACTCTACTGCTGTGGAGCTTACAACAATAACACACACCTTTGGGAGAACAGAGACTGCAAGGAGAAGCTCAATTTTCTCTGCTACTGATGGTGAGTAACAGACATTCTGAAGAATTAATCAACAATCTGTATTTCTAAATCTAATTAGTAGTTTCTAACCCTCTAGATCAGGGGTACTCAAATATAAATTTGAAAGGTCCACTTACCAAATTTCTATTCAGTCCGAGATCCAGAAAAATGACAGTCCAATTTCAAATAGAGAACTACAAAAAAAGTCACACGCAAAATTTTCGGACAATACCCAAAAATTACATGGTAGTTCTTTTAGTGTGAAAGGTAACATCATCTTTGTGCCACCAGTTGTTTGAACTTGGGCATAAAAGGTGTGAGGACCAGGTGGAGGCACTGATGTAAATGTTCATTGGTGATGGAGCTGCGATATGTGTTTTTCACCCCATGCTCATAGTTGAAACGGCAGATTCACAGCAGTATGTTGAGCAAAACATTGTGAGAATTTGAAGGGCCATTTTCTGCAGGACAGGAACACCTGCTGCAGTAACCATCATTGTCCAGAAGGTGACCACTTTTAATTGCTAGATTAACAACATTGGTTTTCTGCTTCCCACGGGGAACTATTTTCAAAATCAACTTATATCAATGGCCAGCTTTGAGCACACCATTAGGATATTAAGGACAGAATGAGCAGCTCACCTCTTATACTGTATCTTCCAGTCTGAGTCGTTCGTTCTTTTGAATCTACTGCACCGCATAGCGTCTATGGGAGTCATGTGACAAAGGACCGAACAACTAGGGACTTAACGATTCGTTGAGAACCGTTCAATACATAGCCTACGGAGGTTTTGCGATGATCAGTGTCAAGGTTGTGTAGCGTGTGCACACAAAGGCCGAGGAGGTCTCAGAACTATATCTGGGAGGCTGACTCGAGGAACCGTGAGCCCGGAGTAGCATGAACATCCAGACTATAAAATCTAACAAATGTGTGCGGAGAGGACAACCTGCCGCATCACACACTTGCTGCAGGGGAATACTTATTGCCAGCGCAATAGATGAGGCGATCCCCCTGGTTGAATGAGCCCTAATTTCTATAGGCGAAGTGAGCCCACGGGCCTCATAGGAGAGAGCAATAGCATCTCTCACCCAGTGTGACAAGGTCTGTGTAGTGGCGCCCGCCCCCCGGTTGCAGCCCCATAACATAGGAAAAGCTGCTCTGACTTACGCCACTCGCTGGTGCAGTGGACGTAAATCTGAAGAGCACGTACTGGACACAGTAAGTGAAGTCTCTCCTGCTCCAAAGCTGTAAAAGGCGGAGGACAGAAAGCTTCAAGAACAAAAGGGTGCATGGTTGAGAATGCAACTTTCGGAAGATAGTTCGGTGAGGATGCAAAATGGCCTTGACTAGCCCAGGGGCAAAGTCTAGGCAAGATGGGGAGTCTGACAAGGCGTGCAGATCTCCAATCCTCTTTAGAGAGGTAACGGCCATCAGAAAAAAACATCTTAAGGGTCAGAAACCTGACAGGCGCTGACTCTAGTGGTTCGAAAGGGGTGTCAATTAGACCTTCGAGCATGATAGATAAATCCCACGAAGGGACCGTGGCTCTAGTGGGTGGCCGCAAATATTTAGCTCCACGACTGAAATGAGCAACTAAAGGGTGTTTCCCACAGTAACCCCATGAATCAGAACGTGGCAGGCTGAAACAGCAGCTACGTACTGAAAGTACTAGGGCACAAGCCACAAGGACAACTTTTCCTGCAGAAACTACAGCACTGAAACAATTCGCCAGTGGACTGGGTCTACCTGCTTCGTCATGGACCAGCTTTCAAATACATTCCATTTGAGGGCATAAGCTTGTCTAGTGGAGGGAGCCCTAGTACATAGAAGTCTCAATTACGCTGGTTGGAAGACCAGCTTGACTGAGTTAGTCCCATTCAGGGGCCAAACGTGAAGGTTTCAAAGCTCGGGCCGGGGATGAAATATTGTCCCCTCCTCCTGAGACAGAAGATCAATCCTCACTGGAATCACCCATGGTGAGCCGTCGAGGAGAGATACTTGATCCGAGAACCAGACTCTGGTCAGCCAACAGGACGCTATCAATAAGAGGCGCAAACGCTGTTGACGGACCCTAGCCAAGACTCCCGGGAGCAGAGCTATCAGGAAAAATGCATAAAGGCGTAGTCTGGGCCATGTACGGGCCAAAGCGTCCAGACCCAGGGGAACTGGAAGAGTCAAAGAGTAGTGAAGGGGACATTTGCTGTTCTTGCGAGGCAAAGAGGTCCACCTCTGCTACATGAAATCTCTCCCAGATTGACTGACTACTTCGGGGTGGGGTTTCCATTCCCCGTGTGTCAGAGCTTGACTGGACAGCACAACTGCTCCCACATTATATGCCCTGGAATGTAAATCGCCCTGAGGGACAGGAACCTGGCATGCTAGCTTATTTAGCGGCGCGAGCGCAGACTGCCCTGGCGATTAATATACAGTATGAGACTGCCGTAGTGTTGTCCACCCGCATTAGGACATGGTAGCCTCTCAACTGCTGGAGGAAGTGCTTTAGGGCCAGAAATAGAGCCATCATTCCGAGGCAATTGATGTGCCTCGCGAGAAGATGACCTCTCCAGCTCCCTTGGGCTGGACGGTCATCTAAGACCGCACCCCAGCCCGTGAGGGAAGCGTCTGCCATTAGCGTCTCACGGCAACAAAAATGCACATAGAGTGGGACCCAAAGTCAAAACTCGTATTTGTTGGTCTTTGCCAATTTTGTTATTCTTCAATCCATTCGAATGGTAGTTTTCCATTTTCTTCCACATCTTTCTGGTTTTGATCTCTATTTTAAAGCATTTGATATCATTTTAGCAGTCTATCATTTTCTGTACTTTTTCTGTATGTTTTTTTCCCATATCTAATCAACTTTTGAATGAAAGTACGCTGTTGTTCTGAACAATGCCTGAAACGACCCGTTTTACTCTGATTTTCAGAGGGAAATGCACAGGACAACCTGTTCTGCATTTATCCTTAAATAAGGGGAACTTGTTTGCCACCTGTTTTTCACAGAATAATTTACCTCTCCAATTGCTATATACAGTATATATATATATATATATATATATATATATATATATATATATATATTTTATTTTTTTATTTTTTTTATTTATATCTTTATTAACTGCTTATTTTTTAAAGAATTCATTATCTGATTGATTGAACTGATTGAACTAACTGATTGAAGTTAAAACCTCATATTCATGCTCCAAATAAACAATAAAAATAGACAAAATAACTATAAATGATACCTATGCCCTAATTCATAGGGAAACAAAGGACAAGTCAAGTCAATGTCGCATTGTGCTTCAAAGACACACAGATTTCAATGGCACATCTCTAATTTGAATTGGAGAGATTTTTATTCAAATAAAATGCAAAAAGTTGTGAATCTATTTAATTTGATAGTTCAATGTATATTGTTTATACCCTTGGAGGACAATTAAATGAGAATGGAAAAGCTATAAGATCTATTATTATTATTATTATTATGCCTTAGTTTTTAGGTTTATAAAACTAAGGCATAATAATATATACACAATACACACACACACACACACACACACATACACACTAATATATATATATATACAGTATTTAAATATACCCATTATGAAGTAGGGTAGATTTTTAGTAATTTACTAACCTTAATGATTTCAGAAAATCAACAAGATCCACAATGTCTATATAGCCATTACTGGATTTCTTTTGAAGTTTTTGCCTCAGGGAAATGCTCTTTTCTTTTTGCTGGTAACTCTGGTTTGTCTATTTGTGATCTAAATCTGCATCCAGGTTCATGTATAATCGCTATGACAATGTCTATTGTTAATAGTTATTGCTATATAGTCTATTGCTAATTTATATTGCTGTTAGAAATAAAATTTAATTGAACTGTGATTACATTGAGTGGGAGCAGACACCATAGGACACCATGCCATAATGTAGGACATTAATGCTTCTTTTTTGCATGGGTTGCAAATTAATTCCCATTAGATGTTTTAGCAGAGCTGACAGGGAAAACATTCTCAGAGTTCAGACACATCATAGCAGAGATGAAGTCGTATTTAGTATTTTTTCTCCTTCTTTGTGGCATGGCTGTTTGTCAGATTAGACAATATGTCTACATAAATGTAAGCATGAATTGGTTTCCCGCTCAGACTTACTGCAGGCACAACTATGTGGATCTGGCAACCATCACTACTGACATGGAGAACCAAAAACTGATGAAAGCTGCAGCTCCTAAGTCTCCTAAGTCTAGATGGTTGGATCGGGCTGAACAGAACTACACCTGGCCAACCTGATAACTTGAAAGGAGTAGAGAGCTGTGGTGTGGTGTGGTCAACTGGCTGGAATGATGGTAACTGTAAAAAAGCTCTGCCATTCTATTGTTCCTGGAGATTTGTTTTGGTTAATGACAGTAGGACATTGGAAGAAGCCCTTGAGTATTGAAAAACTTACTACACCGGCCTAGCCAGCCCAGTATCTCTAACACAACTTATCCTGGCTAAAAATGCAACAGTTTGTGTGTGGACTGGCCTACACTTTGTGAATGGACTTTGGGTCTCTGTTAACAATGTGCCACTCGGGAGCCTGGTCTCGCTGCCCTCATGCCCAGCTCCACGCTACCGCTGTGGAGCTTACAACAATAACACACACCTTTGGGAGAACAGAGACTGCAATGAGAAGCTTAATTTTCTCTGCTACTGATGGTGAGCAATTAATCAGGTTTTTGCCTCAGAGTGGCGCAGTGGTAAAGCGCTCGCCCCATCATCCGGAGATCGCTGGTTTGAACCTCGGGTGACGCTGTTTTCCTCTCACAGGAAGGCATAGAAAGAGCTGATTGGCAGCGGCTAGCGCTGTGCTCCGAATGTGTTACTCCGCCCCTAATGGTGCGTGAGCAAGCAGTTCGAAAAGATGTGATCAGCTGACGTCACCCGGTTCGGAGGAAACACGTGATAGTCTTCGCCCTCCCAACTGAATGGTAGTGGTAGCCTTAATGTGGGGGCCCCCTCTAGCGACGGGGAGGAATTGGAACCCCCCCCCCCCCCGCCACCCCCCCAAAAAAAATTATTAATCAGGTTTATGTATTTCGAAATATTATTAGAAGTTTCTAAAAGTCTAAATCCTCAACTACATAAGTAGAGTAGAAGATGAGACATATGTCACAAACTATGATTATTTGTGATCAACTTTTTCTTTTTTCTGTACAGACGACTTCCTCAGAGTACAACTGTCTTCTTCATTAACAAGACATAATGCAGTGAAGCAATTTGTTCAAGCCTAGATATGTAATTTACATGGGTTACTTTATTCATATTTGAACAGATATAAAATTTAATTATCATGTTTAAACACTGACATAACTGTAAAACAGAATATCTGTCAGGTGTTTGGTTGTTGGTTCCAAACATATTAGACACATCACAACTCACCGTAGTGATAGACGCACACACATAGCTTGTCCTATAGAAACTGTGTCTGTTCCCCGAATACTGAGAAAAAAGAATAAATTTGTTAAATTTGCCCGAAACAATTTGATAACCATAAAACCAGAAAAAGGCAAAATAAGTAGTCAAAATCCACCTCTAAAGTTTGGACTACTCAACATTAGATCCCTTGCGCCTAAAGCACTTATTGTTAATGAAATTATCTCAGATTATTGCCTTGACGCAATCTGTCTCACTGAAACCTGGCTTAAACCAAACGAATATTTTGGTCTGAATGAGTCTACTCCGTCAGGATATTTCTATAAGCACGAGCCCCGTCTAATTGGTCGCGGTGGTGGTGTCGCCACTATCTACAATGATGTACTCACTGTTACCCAGAAAATAAGGCCCAGGTTTAATTCATTTGAAGTGCTTATCATTAATGTTGCACTAAATGAAATACGTAATAAACCCTTGCTATATTTTCCCCTGGCCACCGTGTACAGAACCCCGGGGCCATATGGCGATTTTCTTAAAGAATTTGGACATCTGCTATCAGACCTATTGGTTAACTCTGACAAAGTGTTGATAGTAGGAGACTTTAACATTCATGTAGATGATGCTAACGATGCTTTAGCACTCACATTTATGGATTTACTAAATTCCTTTGGGGTTAAGCAAATTATAATTGGAGCAACTTATATATTTAATTATATCCCATGGTATAGATGTCTCTAATATAGAGATCATACCTCAAAGTGATGATATCACAGATCATCACCTCCTGACATATACTCTACCCGTAGAACAGATTAGCTGTGTCTCCCCACGTTATCAATCTGTTAGAAATATGAATCCCACTACTAAAGACAGATTCACAAGTAATCTGCCGGATCTGTCCCAATTTCTTATTAGACCCCTAAATGCAGATGATCTAGATGAAGTGACTAGCAGCATGGGCACTATTTATACCAGTACATTAGACACTGTTGCTCCCATCAGATTAAAAAAAGTCAGAGATAAAACATTTGCACCATGGTACAACAGTCATACTCGCGCCCTAAAGAGAGCAACCCGTAACCTCGAGCGAAAATGGAGGAAAACTAAATTAGAAGTTTTTCGAATTGCGTATAAAGACAGTATGTGCAGCTATAGACAGGCTCTAAAAACTGCTAGGACCGAGCATCTTAGCCAACTGATAGCAAGAAACCAAAACAATCCCAGGTTCTTATTTAGTACAGTGGCTCGCCTAACAAAACCTAAGACGCCCGCAGAGAGTATCCCATCACAGTTTAGAAGTGAAGACTTTATGGACTTCTTTAATGAAAAAATCAATAATATCAGGAAGAAAATAATGGAGGTTCAACCTCTAATAGTATCTCACGATCCAGTTCAGCCTATAGCTTCACATTTAGATTTTCACTGCTTTACAGGTATAGGACAGGAAGAGCTGTATAAACTCATCACCTCGGCTAAATCAACAACGTGCCTGTTAGACCCAATCCCAACCAGATTTTTAAAAGAAGTGATGCTTACGGTTGGAGAGCCACTCCTAAACATTATTAATTCTTCATTACATCTAGGTCACGTCCCTAAACCTTTCAAGTTAGCAGTTATTAAGCCGCTTCTTAAAAAATCTAATTTGGACGCGAATGAAATAACAAATTACAGACCGATTTCAAACCTCCCGTTCATATCAAAAATACTAGGAAAAGTAGTATCAGCTCAAATTTGCACATTCTTGCAGGATAACAACATCCTTGAAGAATTTCAGTCAGGTTTCAGGCCCCATCATAGCACAGAAACTGCACTAGTTAAGATTACAAACGACTTGTTTTTAGCTTCAGACCAAGGCTGCATCTCATTGCTAGTCCTGCTTGATCTTAGTGCTGCATTCGACACTATAGATCATAATATTCTCATAGATTGCTTACAAAATTATATAGGTATTCAGGGACAGGCATTAAAATGGTTTAGATCTTACCTGTCTGATCGCTACCATTTTGTAGATCCAAATGGAGAAACGTCTGGTGTAATGCCAGTGAAATATGGGGTCCCACAAGGGTCAGTTTTAGGACCTCTGTTGTTCTCAATATACATGCTTCCCTTGGGTAACATCATTAGAAGACATGGGATTAGTTTCCATTGTTATGCTGATGATACCCAATTATATATCTCAACTAAACCAGACGAAATACCTAAGTTGTCTAGATTAACTGAGTGTGTGTCATGCACACTCAATCTGCGCCCGGCACTAGGACCCGGAAGTAAGGCGGGCGCCAAACCAGGAAGTATAAAAGAGGTAAACAAACAATGACTCACCGCTCAGTCATTGAGTTCGGCCCATGTCGGTTCTGGTTGTCGTTTCGTCAAACCGTGAGTACTCACCATTTTGGGTTATATGCTTCTGCTATTGTGTGTGTATTTATAGGACGCGGGTTAAATTTGTGTTTTTCCCTTGCTCCCTTTTCGCGAGAGTCCTTAGATTAAAGTCGCGTGGTTATCCTGCCTATTCGCTTCTTATCCGCGTTTGGGTTTACCATCCACGCTACATTGGGCTAACCGCTAAAGCTAGTCTTCTGGTCCCCGAGGTTAGTTCAATCCTGACAGTGTGTCCAGGACATAAAAGATTGGATGACCAATAACTTTCTTTTATTAAATTCAGATAAGACAGAGATATTACTTATTGGCCCAAAAACCAGCACACAACAGCTTTCACAATTCAGCTTGCGCTTAGAAGGATGTACTGTTATTACCAGCTCAGCAGTAAAAGATCTGGGAGTAATATTAGACAGTAACTTGTCTTTTGAAAATCACATTTCAAATATCACAAAAACAGCCTTTTTCCATCTTCGAAATATTGCTAAACTTAGGAACATCTTATCCGTATCTGATGCAGAAAAACTAGTTCATGCATTCATGACCTCCAGACTGGACTATTGTAATGCATTACTAGGTGGTTGTCCTGCATCCTCAATAAACAAGCTTCAGTTAATCCAAAATGCAGCTGCCAGGGTTCTCACTAGATCCAGAAAATATGATCATATAACCCCAATATTATCATCCCTGCACTGGCTACCTGTTCAGTTTAGAATAAATTACAAAATAGTATTACTTACATACAAGGCCTTAAATGGTTTAGCTCCCACATACCTAACCAGTCTTCTGATGCGCTACAATCCACCACGCGCCTTAAGATCACAAAGCTCCGGACTTCTGGTAGTTCCCAGAATTTCAAAATCTACAAAAGGGGGTAGGGCTTTTTCATATTTAGCTCCAAAGCTTTGGAATAGCCTTCCAGACAGTGTTCGGGGAGCAGACACGGTTTCTCAGTTCAAAAGTAGACTCAAGACGCATCTTTTTAATCTGTCATACACATAACTCATCCCAGTACTCATACTCCAGTACACCTATACCGAATGGCAACTACGCTAATTCTCCCCATCTGTTCTGTATTTCTCTACCCATCCCGAGGCATCGGGAGATTTTGCCAGCTTCAGTAGACAAAGGCCGACCCTGCGAGGTTCCTGAGGCATCCAGAGAAGGACCAGCTCCAGCTGGATTCAGCTTTATGATGGTTGGAGCTACACATGCTGCTCCTGTGCTTCCAGTGATCCAGACCTCATCTGCCCTCTGCACCTACTGACTCGTCCCTATGCTGAACTGGTCTTCATGTCAATTTAAATAATTTCTGTCATATTGAATTTTCACCTGCACAACACACAAGATGTTATATCATTTCTATCTGTTATCGCCCAAATGAGGATGGGTTCCCTGTTGAGTCTGGTTCCTCTCAAGGTTTCTTCCTAATGCCATCTCAGGGAGTTTTTCCTTGCCACCATCGCCGTCACCCTTGGCTTGCTCATCAGAGAAATTTCATTCATTCGTCTCATTATTATCTGCACATTTTTCTCACACATCCACACTTCCAATTATTTTCTTTTCTATAATTATTATTATTATTTGTTTTTATTTATTTATTTTCTATTATTATTTTATTTATTTATTTATTTATTTATTATTATTTATTTATTTATTTTTTTTGTTAAATTTCTTTAATTTTTGTGAAGCTGCTTTGAGACAATGACCATTGTTAAAAGCGCTATATAAATAAAATTGAATTGAATTGAATTGAATTGAATTGTTTTACCAAGTTTTTTTTTCTTAAAAATGAAAAAAAATAAAAAATTCTACTGTAAGTATAATAACTTGTTTTTGTCTTTATCTTGTTTAATGTTTTATCTACAAACAGCAACAATAAACTATTTTAAATAAAATCTTTTGTTTACATGTACTATTCAAATACAGTGGGGCAAAAAAAGTATTTGGTCAGCCACCAATTGTGCAAGTTCTCCCACTTAAAAAGATGTAATTTTCATCATAGGTATACCTCATATATACATACCTCATAGTATAGGGTGACCATATTTTGATTTCCAAAAAAGAGGACGATCGGCACGGCCTCCAGACGAATTCAGACAAGCTTCTTGGTGGTTGATGAACATTATTAAACAGTACTTCAATGGTGCAGAATTAACCTCTGTAATAAAATAAAATGAAATCTGTAAAAACTTAAAGTAATATCTCTCTTAGACTCTTCAAATAAATAATTAAATATTGTTCTAAATATGAACTATTCTGTTCCAGCTTCAACAATATATCTCTTAAATGTAATAAAATAAATAACAAGAGTCTCAAAAAGACAAGACTGAACTTTTTTTGCAATGTCAGAGTCAGGAAATGACTTTTTAAGACCTTTAACTGTTGTGATGTTTCACTGTATGAAAAGCTATTGCACCTTCTGCTGCATTTACATCAACCTGTTTTTCCTGGTCTGACAAAAAATTCTGTCAACTTTGCAGATGAACTTTCATCTCGCACAGACTTTTTATGTTTCTCGGTGTCCATGTGGGCTTTCAGGTTCCCAGCACCTTTATTGGATCCCGAGACATATGTACCGGCTTTGCACACGGTGCACTCCGCCTCCCACTTGGCCCGACCGGGACGGTATGTGGGAAATTGTCTTTGCAGCTCATCGGTGAAGCTGCACTTACGCTTCGGCATTTCCCCTGCTATACTGCTCCGCTCTCTGCTGTCTGCACTACTCCCGGTCTGTGTGTTTGTGCGCACGGCGCAGACCTGCCCACAAGGCAGCCTCACGGTAATTACGTCGCGCAAAAAAGTAGTACCCTAGTATTGTGTGCAAAACGCCAGTCAATTTACGTACACGCATAATGGTCCTATGAAAAACCGGACATTTTCGTGAATTTATGAAAACCCGCCAGGATGCCCCGGACAGGACGCAAAAAGTGGACATGTCCGGGCAAAAGAGGACGCGTGGTCACACCCTATCATAGTATGAGTGACGGAAAAAAAAAATCCAGAAAATCACATTGTAGAATCTAAAAAAATATATTTTCAAATTATGGTGGAAAATAAGTGTTTGGTCAGTAACAAAATTTCATCTAAATACTTGGTTATATACACTTTGTTGGCAATGACAGAGGTCAAATGTTTGCTGTATGTCTTCACAAGGATTTCACACACTGTTGCTGGTATTTTTGCCCGTACCTGTTGATGTTTTGGGGCTGTCGCTGGGCAACACAGACTTTCAACTCCCTTCAAAGATTTTTATGGGGTTGAGATCTGGAGACTGGATAGGCCACTCCAGGACCTTGAAATGTTTCTTCCTTCGCTGCCCAGGCTGTGTATTTGTCATGCTGAAAGACTCAGCCACATTTAATCTTTAATGCCCTTGCTGATGGAAGGAGGTTTCACTCAAAATCTCACGATACATGGCCCCATTCAATCTTACCTCCTTCTTTGGATGCAACTCTGTATTATTTTTCCTCCAAACACAAAATTCTATTTTTGTTTTATCTGACCATATGACATTCTCCCAATCCTCTTCTGGATCATGCAAATGCTCTCTAGCAAACTTCAGATGGGTCTGAACATGTACTGGCCTAAGCAGGGGGACACGTCTGGCACAGGATTTGAGTCCCTGGTGGCGCAGTGTGTTATTGATGGTAGCCTTTGTTACTTTGGTCCCAGCTCTCTGGAGGTCATTTACTACAGTAGGGCCCCCCGTGTGGTTATGGGATTTTTGTTCACAGTTATTGTGATCTTTTTTGATCCCACATGGTGAGATCTTGCGTGGAAACCCAGATCGAGGGAGATTATCAGTGGTCTTGTATGTTTTCCATTTTCTAATAATTGCCCCCACAGTTGATTTCTTCACACCAAGCTGCTTACCTATTGCACATTCAGTCTTCCCAGCCTGGTGCAGGTCTACAATTTAGTTTCTGGTGTCCTTTGACAGCTCTTTGGTCTTGGCCATAGTGGAGTTTGGATTGTGACTGTTTGAGGTTGTGGACAGGTGTCTTTTATACTGATAACAGATGCCATTAATACAGGTAATACAGAGAAATATTGCAAGAATTTAGAAAGGTGGGTCTGACGGCTAACCCAAAAAAGTGCTATCTGGTGCTGACCAACAGTGTTGGGTATAACAAAGTTACAAAGTAATGTGTTAGAGTACTTGGATTGTTTTTTTGATGTAATGAGTAATCTAACGCATTAGGTCCACCATTTAAGTACAGTGGAACCTTGGATTACGAGCGTAATTCGTTCCAGAAGCTCATATTCCAAAATACTCGTAAACCAAATCGAATTTTCCCATAAGAAATAATGGAAATGGAAATTATTTGTTCCACAGCCCCAAAACATAAATACATAAAAATAATTAATACAAAATATAAAGTAAAAATAAAACAAATTAACCTGCACTTTACCTTTAAAAAAAGTACAAATAAATCCTGACAGATAAGTGTTTCTGTTTGTGCGTGCAGGCGCTGTGTAGTGTGTGTGTGTGTGTGTGTGTGTGTGAAGCTAAAGTAAGGAGCCCCTCCCCCTCTCCCCCTTCTCGTCCTACACACCCTTCTTCCACTCTTTTCACACACATGCGCGCAGACAAAAAAACACTGTTTTATCAGAAAAAAATAAACAAGAAATCTCTCTAATGATACTTGATTGAGAGACACAATAACGGGATCACTGCTTTAAAGTAAAACTAAAACTAAAGAATCGAGACAGAGCAGTGTTTCAATGTAGAACAGAGAGAAAGAGTGTGTGTGTGTGTCTGTGAAGGCGAAAGTAGGAGGGGTCTCTGTGTGTGTGTGTGGCACGGAGTCCAATGATACGCGCGCACGCAGACACAAAGAGCAGTCTTGAGCAGAGAGAGAAAATGGATTTTTAACCTCTCTAATGAGACTTGCTTTTGCTTTATTCATCACGCGCGCTGTACACACGCATACAGACACAAAATGAAGGATGTTTTACGCACATACACGTGGTCACAGTGTTATAGTAAACAGTTCACGAATGTCGATCATAGCAGTAAGTGACGCGCACTAAGACCTAGCAGGGAGTCGATTACCCACAATTCCGCAGCGCAAGAGAGAAAAAAAAACATTGGCTCAGTTGTGATCATGTGGTGCTTGCCGTCAAAACAAGAAATGCACGTGTGCTAAATGATACTTGAGTCAAATTTTATAAAAAATCTTTGCTCGTCTTGCGAAACACTCGCAAACCGTGGTTTCACTGTACTCAGTTATTTCGTTATTTTTTCAAAAATGTAATACATTATTGAGAAAATCTATGTAATCCGTGAGCCAGACAGCAGTGACTCCCAATCCGTTAGTGTGTGTATGAAAGTCAACCCTAAAAGCCCCGCCCCTGATAACCGGCCCCTCTCTTTATTCCTGCTGTTATACTGTACCTCTTTCTCACCTATGTGGTTTGACTATGCGAGGACCGAAGCACGGAAAGATGGAAACCTAATCACAACGGCAAAACTGAATCATGATGAACCGTACATACGTCCACCATGCGAAACCGAGTAGGTGAGATAGGGCTATTAGTAGTTAACAGATTATGGGCCAAACTTCTCTGAGTGATGATGGTAGAATAATTCTAAAGGTCTTGACTAAAACAACATGCAAGAAGAAAAGGAGTTTTCATTTTCTGCAATGGAAAAGTACTATAACTAGTTACTTTTATCAAAAAGTAACGCTGTAATGTAACTGATTACTTTTTAAAGACAGTAATTTTGTAATGTAATTAGTGTTACTGTAAGTTTAACTGAAGAAGAATTGAGTCCAAACTAAGTTTTAAGCTAAAAGAAGAAGAGTTTTAGCTTGTTGTGTCCGCTGCACCTTGATACACTTATATGTCAGTCATAGAGGGACCCGAAGACAGATAGGAGAGAGGAAACACATTTGCATTCTCCTTATTTAACAAAAGGGTTCTAGCGGACAAGAGCCATTTGGATGTATATTCGTCTGGATACAGGATATAGAAGGTGTTACTACAGAAGGCATAAGGAAGCACAGTGAGGGGTCTGTCCTCAAGGCACAAGAATCTTCTTATTAGATTACAATGTCTTACAATATTATAAAACCTTACAATTACTTACTTTATAAAGTAATATCCCTCAACACTGCTGACCAAAGCACAGTACCCGGGGTACCGAATCGGCTGCAGTTTGCTAAAGCTGCAGGAGAAAAAGGTCAAAGCAGTCTGCAAGTACCCATGACCAACATCAAAGAAACAGGTATGTGCGTGCTTGCAACAAGCAAGTTACTACTGATGATTTGTGCCTAATGTCTCTTCTATCGCAGGCCTATCTTTAATTTTCTCAGAGAGGGACATCCAGAAAAGGTGCATGGGACCTCACCAGCTCTCCTATCCTCTGGAACACTTTCTTTTTGAGTATAATGCTACAAGATGTTTTTTCTTCTGGAAAGTTCTCCTCCCTCCACAGAGAAACACTGGAGCTCTTTCAGACTAACCATCAGGTTCTCGGTCACCTCCCTGACTAAGACTAAGGCCCAAATGAGGATGGGTTCCCAGTTGAGTCTGGTTCCTCTCAAGGTTTCTTCCTATTACCATCTCAGGGAGTTTTTCCTTGCCACTGTCGCCCTCGGCTTGCTCACCAGGGACTATCTGAACATTTTGATTCATACACATTCACATTCCATACAAACTGAAATAATTATTTTGATTGTGTAAAGCTGTTTTGAGACAATGTCAATTGTTAAAAGCGCTATACAAATAAAAATTGAATTGCATTGAATTCTACCCTGATTGCTCACCTTGGTCAGGTGGCCCGCTTTAGGAAGAGTTCTTCTTAACTTTTTCCATTTATGCATAATGGAGGGCACTATGCTCATCTAGACCTTCAATGCTGCAGAATTTTTTCTACCCTTCCCCAGATCTGTGCCTCCATACAATCCTGGACTTCATTACTTGGTTTGTGCTCTGACATGCACTATTAACTGTGGGACCTTACATAGACACGTGTTTCTTTCGAAATATTGTCAAATCAACTGAATTTACCACAGGTGGATTTGAGTTGTAGAAACATCTTAAGGATGATCAGTGGAAAGTGGATCAGTGGAACCTGTCGACCCTTTCTGATCATCCATTGTCATCACTGAAATTACAAGAGCTGCCTTCTCTGCACCTTCCTCTCTAACTCTCCTCTCTACTTCATTTCCCCAATGTGAATTTTCTTTAATAAAAGAGCACTCTCACCTTATCTTCACTTCTCTGTGTCTGTTTTCTGGCTTGCCATGTTTAAAGCAACCTGGTACCCTGGCAGAATGCAGGCAGCAAACGCTGACCCATGGGCCCTGCCCATTAAAGAGCAGTTCCTCAGCAGCAGACTCTTCGACAACAGCTAACCCAGGGAGTCAAATCAATTCAAGTCAATTTTATCTGTATAGTGCTCATAACAATGGTCGTTGTCGCAAAGCAGCTTTACGGAATGAAAAGAAAATTATGGAAATTATACTACATTTGTTCTATGTTTGTTCTTGAGAACCAGCTTCACACCATTTGAGCTGCTGTTTGGGAGGAGTTCTTGGTGTCTACTTGATGTGGCCAAATTCAATGCAATTGTTTTTTATTTATATAGTGCTTTAAATAATGGTCATTGTTACAAAGCACCTTCACAGAATAAAAAAACTATGGAAATGGGATAGAAAAGAGATTCGGTAAAAAGCCATTCCTGTTCTGCTCTATAGCAGGGCATGATCAAGATATGTATGCCAAAATCAGCCACATGCTCCATGTAGTGTGTGAACATATGGAAAATGCACAAGAAGAACAATGCAAATGTATAAGTTTATGTAAGCTTATGACCAGCCAGAACAGCGCTGGCACAACCAGGTGACTGAGTGCTCCTGTTATTACCCAGTGCCAGCTTTAAATTCCTGGCATGATGACAAGATCTCTTCAAGGTCAGCAAATGAATAAGGGCAGTGTAAAGTTTATTTTAAAGTTTCATAGTTGAATAAATGAATCGCTTGGTCTATGCGCTGTTTAGGCTGTAGAATGGACTTATTAACGGACTGAGATAGTGGCTAAAGTCGAACACCACCTGGGACACGGGCAAGCTCACATTCATTGAATAGCGTGCTATACGTTCAGAAAAAATCTGCCCCAAGATGCACACCTGCAAAGATGTACAACTGAACACAAAATTTAGGATAGTAGGTACAAAGAGCCAGGGGATTTTGTGACTGGAAAATCATCAATCACCCAACTGTGATTTACTATGCAGTGATTTACTATAAAGGCTTATAGTGTGATCCACAATAAGAGCGCCCAAGAGACATGTGGAAATTTATCCTAATAACACAATGTGAGAAATATACAAGTACACTGCTCCGTCACCCATAACGGAGGAACACAAAGCTAGTTTACCCAAACTGCAGTTTGTACCGCGGCAAGTGGAATTCCTAGGGTATTCAATTTCGGCTGAACTCCGCCCTATCTCAAAAATTATTTATCTATTTGGCCACCAGATCTCACGAAGACTGGATATGAAAAAGCAACACATATTAACTTAATGTTTTATATGTAAGATTAGTGTGACCTCATGAAAAACCCAAAATAATAATTCTACTATATGTTTCATGTTTTGACTTATAATCTTCACTTTGAAAACCTTTTGGGAAAGATGTGTTACTGTTGTTTTTTGTGTAACATAGCTAAAATAGAAACATAGATAAAAATATTTATATAAATTTTGTATTTAAAATACCACATAAAAATTTTTTTTTTCTCCCAAGGACAAAAGCAGGGGAAATGTGATGGAATATTTTGTTTTTGTGTATGTGAATGGAGTTTACTTTTAGAATTGACCTTTTTAAATCTCTTTTTACTCTGTTGACTGCTCTTTTTCATTAAATAGCATTTCCACCACACTCCCAGGGCTGATGGGAGCATTTGGCTGGGCAGTGACTTCAGTTATCTGAGTTCGATGCTAATCCATTGCATCACTTATCCAGTATGGATGACCTCATCAAATGGCTTGAAAGGGCTTTTTTTTCCCATGCTTGACGTAACACAGGGTTACTGACAGATGGCTCTCACCACTGAAGCAAAGGACAAAACTGCCTTCAACACTGAACCAGGTCACATGCAATACAAAATCTTTATATTCATTTCAAAGAAATATATTTTAATCGAGTTTAAGCAAGTAATATGAGAAGAGTGGTAAAAAAATGACAACATTTTTTAAAAGGTGAAATGTTTGATTTGGGATAAACAGACCTGCTCCTGGCTCAAACATTTGTAAATTATCATGGATAAATTTCTCACCTTAGTTTATAATGCAAAGTGTATCCAGAGAGCTAAAATGATATAAACTGTACAGGAATGTTGCCTCTAATGCTAACCTTCTTTTTTGTCTTTGTTTTTCAGATTCATTTTGGGGAACACAGACTGAAATAATAAACTGAATGATGTGTGGAGATGCAGGTAGCAAATGCATAAAATCAGTGCCTTCATTATTTTGGAAAACCAACAACATATAGCCAATACCTGATTCCTCTGAATGTTTCTGCCTCATGTAACCTCAGGGAAATGTTAGCTCAGGCTTGTACATTTAGAATCTAAATCTGCATCCAGGTTCATGTATAATTTCGATCACAATGTCTATTGGTTATAGCATGTTAGAAATAAAATAGAACTGAACTGTAATTAAATTGTGAGCAAGCACGATAAGACTGAATGTCATCAAATGTCAATAAAAGTGAAAATACAAACTACAGCTTCACCATTGCTATAGCGATGTACTAAGAACTAACACACCTGAGACTAATTACAAGACAGATTAAAAAGACTCACATACTTCCAATCTTTGCAAAGTATATGCTCTCTTTGACCTGTTCCAGTGTCATTGCCACGCCTTTTGAATTTTGCATGCTCTTTCGGGTTTTGACCCTGTTTTGTTTCTACGTTTATGTTTAGCCTGTCCCAGTTCATGCCCATGGTACATCGCCCGACCCTTGCCTGTTTACTGGACTTTTGAGTTAAATTATCTTTGCCGGTTTTGATTGTCGTGTTTCTTAATCCGTTTGTTAATAAACATCTCATCTGCATTTGCGTTCTCCATGACTGGTTCTAACAGAGAGGCTGTGCTAATGTTTTGCATGAGTTGTAAATGAATTCCCACTGAAAATTTCAACAGAGCCACAAGAGACTAAAGCAAACATTCACTGAGGTTAGACACATGATAGCAGAGATGAAGTTGTCCTTTATCTTTTTTCTCCTGCTTTGTGGCATTGCTGTTTGTCAGATTACACAATATGTCTACATTAATAAAGCCTTGGACTGGTTTTCTGCTCAAAGTTACTGCAGGAAAAACTATTTGGATCTGGCAACCGTCACTACTGATCTGGAGAACCAGAGACTGATGAAGGCTGCAGCTGCATTTCAAAGTCCAACGGGTTGGATCGGGCTAAACAGAACTACACCTGGATCAGACATTTGGCAATGGTCTGATGGAGAACAATCTAATTACTTCGAGTGGGCACATGACGAACCTGATAACTTGAAAGGAGTCGAGAACTGTGGCTTTGTGGGGTCAACTGGCTGGAATGATTATAACTGTGAAAATGCTCTGCCATTCTATTGTTCCTGGAGATTGGTTTTGGTTAATGACAGTAAGACATGGGAAGAATCTCTTGAATATTGCAGAACGTACTACACCGGCTTGGCCAGCCCAGTCTCTCTAACACAACTTGTGCTGGCTAAAAATGCAACAGTTTGTGTGTGGACTGGCCTACACTTTGTGAATGGTCAGTGGGTCTCTGTTAACAATGTGCCATTGGGAAGCCTGGTCTCACTGCCCTCATGCCCAGCTCCACAGAACCGCTGTGGAGCTTACAACAATAATACACACCTGTGGGAAAACAGAGACTGCAATGAGAAGCTTAATTTTTTCTGCTACTGATGGTGAGTAACAGACATTCTGTTCAATTAATCAGGTTTCTGTATTTCTAAATGAAAAAACATGATTGTTCATGGCCCTGTTTCCCTGTCTCTGTCCAGGCATCATCCTCAGAGAAGAATTTTTTCTTCATTAACAAGACATGCATGATGCAGTGAAGCAATTTATTTAAGTCTAGATATTCAGTGTATATGTGGTTTACTTTATTTATATTTGAATAGCTTTATTAAATTAAATTAAATTAAATTAAATTAAATTAAATTAAATTATCATGTTTAGACATAATATACAGTAACCGTAAAACAGAATACCTGTCAGGTGTTTACATGTTTTACCATTTTTTTTCTTGAATCTGAATAAAAATCTATGTAAGTGTGATGTTTGCAATTATATTATCTACAAGCAGCAACAATAAACTTCAAAGACTTTTTAGTTATTTTTCCACCTCATATGTTAAAAAAAAAACCCAAAACCCTTAATAAAATAAATGGGCACAGCATTTAGTCGTCTTTTTTCTGAGAGTGTTTTGCAATTAACAGTTGGTCACATCAGTCTCTTTATTTGACTTTTATGCCTTGTGTTCCTTTTTAAACATTTAGAAATTAGTACATGTAGGGATTTAAGTGATTATCTTGTTTTAAATGGATTCTTATTTTTTTTAACTGGAGCTGGTGCTTACTTACCACAGATTGATGCAGCTGCATTTACCAGTTTATACTGTTGAACTGCATGTTACAGAATCTACTACACGGCTAGCTCAATCTCTCTAACACAACAAATTCTGTCTGATCAGGTATCAGTGCAAACCACTTACAATCACAGATTCTATGAGATTATCTAAAACAGATTTCAAGATCTGAGAAAGAGGTGAAAATCAAGTCAAAGAGATATCAAGACAGGACTTGGCAAGAGTTATACAAAGAAGCAAACAAGATAATCCAACAGGATTCACAAACAAACAGACAAACAGTAAGGATCCACTTCACATATACACTTTTAGCATAAGTATGAAAAATAGAATTTGCACAAATGATTAACAGCTAAAAATAAGCTAATTAGCGTTAATGTAATCAGTGATATTATTATTTTAAGTTGAATCTCATATCCATCTGCCTGTCATTCTGTATGGCAGAACGTCTCGGGTTACTTTGCTGTAACCCTGTTCCCTCAAAAGCCGGGAACGAGATGCTGCGTGAAAACGCTATGGGAACATCTTTTCGTGTTGCCGGTTGTGAAGCATGTGTGTATCAAACATGCCACATTTTGGCCTACATAACCTCGGTCAGGTGACGTCATCTGATGAGACGCACCTGCAGGTTATAAATATGAGTAAACCGGAAGCATTCCTCAGATTGATTTTGTCTGAATGGACGTCCAGTCACGTAGGCAGTGCGGCATTGGAGCGCAGCATCTCGTTCCCGCCTTTTCAGGGAACAAGGTTGCAGCAAAGTAACCCGAGACGTTCCCTATCAAAGGCTACACTTGATGCTTCGTGAAAACGCTATGGGAACGAGAATACCAATGCCGCCGCACTGCAAGTGTCTGGACCCAGGGTTGTGTAGCGTGTGCGCACAAGGCCGAGGAGGAGAGGACCATGACAGGCTGACTCGAGGACCGTGAGCCCGGAGTAGCATGAACATCCAGACTAAAAATCTAACAAATGTGTGCGGAGAGGACCAACCTGCTGCGTCCCACACTTGCTGCATGGGAATACCTCTTGCCAGCGCAATAGATGAGGCGATCCCCCTGGTTGAATGAGCCCTGATTCCTAGATGCGAACTGAGCCCACATGCCTCATAGGAGAGAGCAATAGCATCTCTCACCCATTGTGACCAGGTCTGTGTAGTGGCGGCCGCCCCCTGGTTGGAGCCCCATAACATACAAAAAGCTGCTCTGACTTATGCCACTGGCTGGTGTGGTGGACGTAAGTCTGAAGAGCACGTACTGGACACAGTAAGTGAAGTCTCTCCTGCTCCGAAGCTGTAAAAGGCGGAGGACAGAAAGCTTCAAGAACAGGGTGCATGCTTGAGAATGGAACTTTCGAAAGATAGTTCAGTGAGGATGAAAAATGGCCTTGACTACCAAGGGGCAAAGTCTAGGCAGGATGGGGAGACTGGCAAGGCATGCAGATCTCCAATCCTCTTCAGAGAGGTAACAGCCATCAGAAAAACCATCTTAATGGTCAGAAACCTGACAGGCGCTGACTCTAGTGGTTCGAAGGGGTGTCAATTAGACCTTCGAGCACGATAGATAAATCCTACGAAGGGACCATGGCTCTAGTGGGTGGCCTCAACCATTTAGCTCCACGAATGAAACAGGCAACTAAAGGGTGATTTCCCACAGTAACCCCATCAATCAGAACACGACAGGCTGAACTAGCAGCTACGTACGTCCTGAGAGCACTAGGGCACAAGCCCGAGGACAACTTTGCCTGCAGAAACTCCACCACTGAAACAATTTGGCAGTGGACTGGTTCTACCTGCTTCGTCATGCACCAACTTTCAAATACATTCCATTTGAGGGCATAAGTTTTTTCTAGTTGAGGGAGCCCAAGCACTAGAAGAATAGTCTCAATTAGGCTGGCTGGAAGACCAGCTTGACTTAGTTGGTCCCATTCAGGGGCCAAACATGAAGGTTCCAAAGCTCGGGCCGGGGATGAAATATTGTCCCCTGCGCCTGAGACAGAAGATCCCTCCTCACTGGAATCACCATGGTGAGCGGTCGAGGAGAGATACTGGATCTGAGAACAACACTCTGGTCGGTCAACAGGGCACTATCACTAAGAGGTGCAAACGCTGTTGACGGACCCTCGCCAAGACTCCCGGGAGCAGAGCTATCAGGAAAAACGCATAAAGGCGTAACCTGGGCCACATACGGGCCAAGGCGTCCAGAACCAGGGCAACTGGAAGAGTCAGAGAGTAGTAAAGGGGACATTTGCTGTTCTTGCGAGGCAAAGAGGTCCACCTCTGCTACATGAAATCTCTCCCAGATTGACTGACTACTTCGGGGTGGGGTTTCCATTCCCCGTGTGTCAGAGCTTGACTGGACTCAACTGCTCCCACATTCATATGCCCTGGAATGTAAATCGCCCTGAGGGACAGGAACCTGGTGCGCTAGCTTATTTAGCGGTGCAAGCGCAGTCTGCTCTGGCAATTAATATATGAGACTGCCGTAGTGTTGTCCACCTGCACTAGGACATGGTAGCCTCTCAACTGCTGGAGGAAGTGCTTTAGGGCCAGAAATATAGCCATCATTTCGAGGCAATTGATGTACCACGTGAGAAGATGGCCTCTCCAGCTTCCTTCGGCTGGACGGTCATCTAAGACCGCACCCCAGCCCATGAGGGAAGCATCTGTCGTTAGCATCTGCGACAATATGAACTTAGAGTGGGACGCAGAGTCAGAAACTCTCATGCTCTCATGTGCAGAAGGCTCAAAGGTGTCACCGTGGATACAGCTGACATGAGAGCTAAGATCTCTGAAAGTGATGAACAGTCACTTTCTGGTCTAGCTTGATTTCCTTGAGGGTGTTGAGAATGGATTTGACACAAGCGGAAGACAGCTGTGCCCGCTTACAATCGAATTCCATGTGACACCCAAATATGTTGTCCTCTGAACAGGAAAGAGCACACTTTTTGTGGCGTTGGGTCTCAATCCTAAGAAACCAAGATGAGCTAGGATGACATACTGATGTCGAAGCACTAGCTACTGAGACTGGGCCAGCCAGTCGTCTATGTAATTCAAATATGGATGCCCTGGAGCCATAAGAGCCAGAACTACCTCCATGCATTTTTGTATGTGCGGGTGAGAGAGCTAGACCAAATGGAAGGACCCGATACTGATAAGCTTTGCCCCCGAAAGTGAATCTCAGGAACCTCCTGTGTTGTCGGAATATTTCTATATGAAAATATTCGTCCTTCAGATCGATTGTCACAAATCAATTGCTTGGTAGGTTTTGAGAGCAATCACTTTGACAGTCAACATTTTGAAGTTGTATTTATTTATTTTTAGATAGCGGTACAGCCCGCGAAAATAAAAAAATTGGACGCAGCTCCCCGTTCCTCTTGGGAACCAAGAAATACCGCCTGTAGTAGCCTGACTTTCTGTCTGGTAGGGGAACATGCTCCATGGCTCCATTCTCTAGCAACTTCTGTCAGCAGATGCGCACTTTCCGGTTTCATCGAAACGCTGGTGAAACGCGGAGGGTGAAGTGAGAACTGAATCCTGTAGTTTCTCTCTACAGTGATTAGTCCCCAAGGAGATATACTTGGCAATAGCTTCCACGCTGACAGTTTCTCAGGGGTGTTAGATGTTCGGCATCCTGAAACATGGCAGGAAATAAACGAAGAACTAACACTTTATTGGAGACTGGTGTTGCCCGAAACACCACTGGTGGCGGAGCAAGAACACCGACCTCCTGGGGGCGCCAGGAAGAACACTTCATTCTTGAAAGAAATTCTGCGTGCCTCTCCCCATTGGGGGGCCACCCCCATGGTCCTGGGAACATGAACCTCAGGGCTTCTTTGTGAAGAAGACAATATGCCAGTCTGACATCTTTTGAGGCAAATTGCGAAGCGCTGCGTGATGCACCCCAATCTTTACGAGGGGGTGCTCGGCTCAAAAACACTCTCCTTGTGTGTTTCTTGCCTCGCAAGAGTCAGATCCGGTCGATACTGGGTGGCCGACACTCCCGAAATTTCTCGAAGAAATTTCCCAAAGGCTTGTTTATATAACTTCGCCTCATGAACCTAGTGGCGACCGAGTTAACGACATTGCCAAACAGGCCGGAAGGCGAGATAGGGGCATCAAGGAGGAATACACGATCCTTATCCTTGATGCCCCTTAGATCCAGCAACAAGTGCCTCTCCGCGGAAACCATCGCAGCCATAAAACAGCCGATAGCACGAGCCGTCTGCTTTGTTGCACGAAGAGACAAGTCTGTGGCCCGGCGTAATTCCAATACACCCTATCTTGAAGAGCCCCGCCAGTGCTCAAGTCTCTCAGCAGGTCAGCTGCAAAACCGCCATGGTGTGCAATGGAGCACCAACCTTACCTGCTGCCTAAAAAGCTTTTCCCTCCAGGGAAGATGAAAGTCTATACAGCTTGAAAGGAAGTATTAGCTTTTCAAGGAGGATGATGTCCCAGGAGAGAGAAGTGTCTCTTCTATCTGGGCGTCATCATATAACTCTTCCACATCAACTATATTTAAACAAATAAATAAGTCGATGGCAGGAAAACACGGGATGAATACAGCTTACTCCATGAAAGGGCTAACTCATATGGAGATTGCTAAGAAAAGGGAGAGAGCGTCGTTGAGGCTCCGCCCCCCGGGCACCCGACAGTTTTTCAAGTGCTTGGAGGCTATTTCCATCTCCGAGGAAACAAGAGAGGATGTCTATCCTTGCCCGTTCACAAGAAGCGCCAGGGCGCGCTTGAGAGCGGATAGAGCAATTTCTAAAACCATGGGTGGCTAAAACCATCTGCGATCCTCTGAGACCTCGCACCGCTGCCTAAAATGTGGGACTTGTGTCGGGGGACATGGACCCGTACAAGGCTGCATCATACCATGTCCCGAAAGTGGTGAAAGAGGTGAGGGAGGCAATGCTATGGAAGAAAGCTCCAACAGAGTGACTCCAGGCATCTGTTGCAGGGACTAAGGACAATAACGGACTACAAAGCACCAACATCCGGTATGACGAACGCGGACGTGACTCTGGCAGATGAGCTGAAAACCTTCTATGGTCACTTCGTGGCTGCAGCTAAAGACGCTAGTGATGTTAATGCTATCGGCACCAACGACTGCAGACAGGAAGACAATGCCAGCACCAGAAACGCGTTCATCATTTCTGAGCATGACGTGAGAAGAGCCTTCAGGAGAGTGAACAGCAGGAAAGCAGCAGGACCAGATGACATCTCGGGTCGAGTCCTCAGAGCGTGCACAGACCGGCTAGCACCTGTGTTCACAAAAACGTTTAACCTCTCCTTATCCCAGTCGGTAATCTCCACATGCTTTAAAGAGTCCATCATTGTTCATGTCCCAAAGAAACCCCATCCTGCATACAGCTCAGCATTTAATACCATAATTCCCTCCACACTCCCCACCAAGCTGGAGCACCTGGGATTCCGCTAATCTCTGTGTCACTGGGTCTCCAATTTTCTAACTGGCAGACCACAGGCAATAATGATGGGCGAACATGTCTCAGCCTCTCTCATTCTAAGCACTGGAGCCCCCCAGGGTTGTGTTCTGAGCCCACTGCTGTACTCATTGTACACGTATGACAACATGGCCACTACCAACTCCACCACCGACATCAAGTTTGCTGACGATACCGTCGTGGTGGGCCTGTTCACTGACAATGATGAGCGGCCTACCTGGAGGAGTAGAAAATCTGGAATACTGGTCCCAGAGACAAAGGAGATGATGGTGGACTTTCGTACAAAGCAGGAGAGGAACTATCAGACCCCCGTCATCAACAGGAGCTCAGTAGAGAGAGTGGACAGCTTCAGATACCTCTGTGTTCACATCATTTAGGAACTGTCATGGTCCTTCAGACTGCCATCCAGAATGCTCAGGAATTTCTCTTCCTGCACCATAAAGAGCATCCTGACAGAAAACATCACGACCTGGTATGGAAACAGCAACATGCAGGACAGACGTGCTCTACATAAGGTGGTGCGATCAGCTGAGCACATCATCTGTACCGAGCTCCCTGATCTGCACTCAATCTACAGGAAGTGATGCTGGACCAAGGCCAGGAAGATCATGAAGGACGTCACCTCAGCAATGGACTGTCCTCTCTGTTGCGGTCAGGAAAGAGATTTCCCTCCCTGAAGGCCAACACAGAGACTGTAGAGGAGCTTCTTGCCGCAGCTGATACAGTCTCTCAATCAGTACACCACACAGGACTAAACCATTTTTTGAACTTTCACACTTATTGACATTGTCTCTTTGCACTCATTCTGGACACTCAGCGAGTAATTATTTTTCTCTATAGTAACATAACAAGTGTAGATACAAATATTATATCTGCTCAGTCGATCCCGCTAATCATTTACAGACCCCCAGGGCCGTACTCTGAATTTGTGTGTAAATTTGTAAATTTCCTCTCAAATCTAGTCCTTCCTATAGACAAAGTGTTAATTGCTGGAGATTTTAATATTTATTTTGAGAATCCAGAAGACCCTCTGAGAACAGCATTTATGTCCATACTGGACTCAGTAGGTGTAAATCAATGTGTAGTAGGACCCACTCATAAAGCAGGTCACACGTTAGATTTAATAATATTCTTCGGATTAAGTATAAGAAATTTATTCACAATTCCACTGTCTGAAGTTATCCCAGATCATTATCTTGTCTCAATAAAAGTGTGTCATAGTAATAACGTTAGCATAGCGCCACGCTATCGTATTAAACGTACATTCACATCAACAGCCACAAAGAGCTTTATCATTAATCTCCCAGAGTTACCAAATTTAATTGGATCGCCATCTGACTCCAAAGAACTCGATCAGGCGATTGAATATTTAGAGTCGACATTCTGTTATACCTTAGATAATGTAGCTCCAGTTGAAAGAAAAATTATTTTAGATAAGAAACTCACTCCCTTGTATACACACACATCACATCACACGCACACTTTTAGTATTTCAAATAGCATGGAAGAAGAGCATCCTGAACTATAGAAAAGCTCTTTGTGTAGCTAGATCAATGATATCTCTACTCTTATAGAAAATTACAAAAATAATCCTAGATTTTTATTTAATATCATAGCTAAATTAACCAAAAATAAGACCACTGCAGAAATCTCAGCAACAACATCGTGCAGTAGTGAGGACTTCAAGAACTTTTTAAATAATAATAAAAAAAGTTCTTATTTAAATAATGACGAGATCACTCCCTCTGCCCTCTGGACCTGTCTGACTCATCCTGGTGCCCCGCTTCTGGTCGGAGATCTCGTCACATGGATGCCCCATGTGTGTCTCTGGGATGTGTCCAGGGTCTGGGGACGGTTTCACTCTACCATAAAGACGGTTCTGGCCTCGACTGATGTTGACAGCTGTTTCTCTGAGGACTTGACTTGGCTGCGGTTGCTCGATAGTTCAGGACTGGAATTTCCTACGAGTCTACCTGAGCCTCCAATAACTTCCTGGACTCCATATTAACATTAATTAACATCAACTGTTATACTGAACTACCTGCCACCTAACACACAGTATAAATGCAGATCAATCCCTTCTACTGTATCTGTTATCACCCAGATGAGGGTGGGTTCCCTGTTGAGACTGGTTCCTCTCAAGTTTTCTTCCTATTGCCATCTCAGGCAATGTTTCCTTGCCACTATCACCCTCGGCTTGCTCATCAGGGCCTATCTGAACATTTTTATTCATACACATTCACATTCCATACAAACTTAAATAATCCTTTTGATTGTGTAAAGCTGCTTTGCGACAATGGCAATTGTTAAAAGCGCTATACAAATAAAATTTTATTGAATTTCATTTATTGGCTCATTGGACATAAGTCACTTTAAATAAGACACTTTCTGGTATATTTGCACACTCCCCTGCTGGTCCTTTCTATTCACACAAAAATTTCTGTTTTTCTATATTTTGCAGCATCATTTATCTTTGTACAGCAAAGATATTTTCTTATATTTTTCTCATATGTTTCCTATATTGTATAATTTTGTCTTCTACAGATACAGTATATTCTTATTCTAGCTAACTTTGGTCACTATTCTTATTGCAGTTTAACTTCAAGCTGTCGTATCACTCTGGAACTAAAAATACTAACCATGATGCCATCCCCTGACAGTTCCTCGCCCCCCAAGACATATCCACTAGGGGAACCGTCCTCCCACCCTAGTGCCTTGTAGCTGTAACCAGACTGGATGTGGAAAACCTGGTCCTGCAATCTCTTGAACAGGAGCCAGGCTCCAGTAATGTCCCATCTGGGTTACTTTTCGTCCCACTCTCTGCTTGCCCCCAAGTCTTAGAATGAGGCCACAGCTCCAGGCTAGCCAGTCACCCAAGGGCAACTTGCACCTTGTCATTGCTCAATCAACGCTTCTGGTGGCCAACCATCAAGGAGGATGTCAAAGTTTTTGTGGCATCTTGTGATTTCTGCGGCTGGAATTAAACAACAAATCATCCACCTGAGGGACTCTTAAGACTCCTTCCCATTCCACATCGCCCTTGGTCTCACATCTCACTGGACTTCGTAACCGGGTTGCTACCTTCTGTCAATAATGCCTGCATTTTAACAGTGGTTGACTGGTTTTCTAAGTCCGTCCATTTATTCCTCTATCCAAGCTTCTGTCTGCCAAGGAAATGGCTGAACTCCTCATCTCCCATGTTTTCAGACTCCACGGCATCCCATCGGATATTGTCTCGGACAGGGGCCCACAGTTCTCTGCACAATTTTGGAAAGCCTCTTGTAGCCTCATTGGAGCCACCCCCAGCCTCTCATCTGGGTTTACCCTCAGGTCAATGGTCAAACCGAGCACATGAATCAAGAATTGGAGAAATCTCTGAGATGCATGACCTCATGGGATGCAGATTCTTGGAGTCATTTCCTCCCTTGGATTGAGTATGCTAATAATTCGGTCCCCACCTCCACAGGCATGTCAACTTTTCAGTGATGCCTTGGCTATCAACCACCACTGTTTCCCACCCAGGAGGATGAAATTGCTGTTCCTTCAGCTAAAGCCTTCATCCATCCATCGCTGTAAGAGGGCATGGCAATGGGCTTGCGCTCAATTACAACATTCCATGACTGTCTTTCAGCACAAGGCCAATCTCCACTTCTCAGCTGCATCATCTTACCGTATTGGACAAAGAGTTATACTCTCTACACTTAACCTACCGCTCAAGACTATGTCCCAGAATCTCTCGACTAAATTCATTGGCCCATTTACATTACTTGTGTCATTAATCCATGCTTCATCAGACTGGCCCTGCTGTTATCCTTGCGCCGAATTAACCCCACGTTCCACATCTTCCATGTGTGCCGATTGGTCAACTATATACAGGGGTGACACTCAACTTATAGATGGGGGTGAAGCCTTCACCATCTGCAGTCTCATTAAATCCTGCCACCGTGGGCACGGCCTGCAATACCTGGTGGATTGGGATAGTTATGAACCCGAGGAAGTTGGGTACTGTACCAGCCAGGTTCATCTTGGGCCACTCTTTTGAGTTTCACGATCTTTGCTCCGAGGCACCCTCAAGGATCCCAGGTGGCGTTGGTAGGGGGGGGGTACTGTTACGGCATGCCAGGTCATGCCCATATCTCAAGTAAGGTCATGATTACCTGCACACTCCTTGCTTTACACCACCTCATTCACCGCTCCAAACACACCTGTTCTCAATTCCTGATCTGCACAGATCTCTATTTAGCATGCTTTAAGACAAAAGCTCTCCGCCGGATTATTGCGTGCTATCCATGCCCAGCATTCCAGCATTTCTTCCAGCTTTGAGATTCTGCATCTCGATCACACTCTGTTTTCACAATCTCGTCTTTGTCTCACACTACGGATCCTTTGTCTTCACAGATATACTGTTGCTTACCCTTGGATTTGTCTTTTGACCACAAGCTCTGATCACTGACTTTTTTGGTTCTTCGGTTCTGACGTCTGCCTGTTCATCGACCGCGAGCTGCCATTTCAGATCTACCATTCTGCCTGTCTCTTCTGCCTCGCTTCGATGGATTGTCATCATCTACAAACAGTGTGTTCACTTTCTATATGTGCTGGCTTGGCACTTCTGTATTCGTGCCGCATAGCCCTTTCAGAAAACAATGAGCACGCGCTTGGCACTTCCGCCACAGAGCGCACTGACTCAAAGCGCTGTGCTCGCTTTCTACAAACACTGGCTCTACTGTTCTGCATTTGCGCTGCGGGGCTCTTTCAGAAACAATAAATGTTCGCTCTGCAGAGGATGGAAGTTAATAGAGTTTTAAGGAAATCTCCAAATTTCTAGTACTGGTTACTAAACTTGAGAATGTCACAAGAGCAGAGCCTTTGGTTTAACACTAGAAGCGCCAAACACCGATCATTTGACCGCAATGAGGAAAAAAAAAATACTTCACACTCGATCAAATTCCAGGACCCTCCTTTCATGACTTTTCCTAGATTTGTGAATTTAATCAACCAGCATGCTTACATTTTCAAAATTACACCAGTAAAACCAGTATAAAGCTATTTTGCTCTTATTTACGTGAAATTGCTGACAGCTGCGCGGCGGAGTGACGTTTCCTGCCTTTTCCTACCTGTGATTCTCATTTCTCTCAGCAGATGGCGCAAGGGATCGCGCTTACTATATATGCGTCATTCAGTGTGTATATTTAACTATCTCAGGTTTCATTCCATATATGCAGTTTATAAGCATATATGGAATATGGAATATATATGCTTCTGTGAAATATCGACAATTCGCCATTCATTCCCGCAGTGATAATCAGCAATATTTTATAAGGAGATTTAGGGATTTAGCTCTACTTAATTTTATAATGTTTTAAGAAAATTCATTAGTTCATTCATTCTATTTGAAGCTTCTGAACTTCTCGGATGTTTTTTTAGATTAGTTCTGAACTCGCTTCCGTGAAATTATCCCTAAAACAATCTAATGACCCCTCCCCTGAGGATATAAAGCTTTATTATTGTGATTGAATAAATCAGATCTACCACAGCAGATAATAAACTATGCTATGTCATAACCGAAGCAAACACCACGATTATGCCTCATTTCGGTAACTACACAGGGTGTAACATCTGCATGGTGACACTAAACAGCTGAACAACTTCACTTTTCCGTTATGGTAACATAAGGGGCTTATGTTACCATAACGGAAAAGTGAAGTTTATGTTACCATAACGGAAAAGTGAAGTTGTTCAGCTGTTTAATGTCGGATATGAACGTAACAGTAACTGGGGGGTCTGCGGGTGTTCGGCTCAGAGTGCACTGTCGCGTTGTATTCAGCAAATAGACTATATATTTGTTTGTTGCATTTCAGGGGGAGTATGTCTGCAGTTTTATCGATAAATCTGCTCATATCTGTGCGCTCATTTATCAGCCTTTTGATCAACTGCACTCACTTTCACTTTGCAAAAGGCAGTGTTTGTTGTTTACTGTATATTTAAAGTGCATACACACACTCATCATGAAAGATGTTTTTTTTACCTGAAATTTACCTGAAACTCTATGTGGCGCTTGTAAATCAAACTTCACTCATGCACACATATATATGAAACAGTCACACATACACATACACATACAGTGGCTTCAAAAGTATTCGGCCCCCTTGAACTTTTCCACATTTTGTCAAATTACAGCCACAAACATGAATCAATTTTATTAGAATTCCACGTGAAAGACCAATACAAAGTGGTGTACACGTGAGAAGTGGAACGAAAATCATACATGATTCCAAACATTTTTTACAAATAAATAACTGCAAAGTGGGGTGTGCGTAATTATTCAGCAAATAAATTATTAATAAAAAAAAAATTATTGTGAATAAAATATTTGAAATATTACAGGTTAATTGGCTAAGTTGATTTGTAAGTCTTTTAGCTTTCATTTTACTCAAATACAAAAAAACATTCAAACTTTTCTGCAATTAGGGTTGTAAGGAACATTTACCTTCAGACAGAAAATACAGTATACAAAATGGGTGTGTCTGAGTTTTAGTAAAATCCTAGTCAAACTTGGAGTCAAGTCTCAATAAATTTGCATTGGTGCTAAAAAGACAAATACCGTATTTCTACAATCACAGCAAGAAATATTTTTACCTACTGAATATAAAGGAATTAAAGAACACCCAAAGCAAGGTTTACAAGTAATTCCTGTCTAGTCTCATCTTGCTACATTTTTGTTTTGGATTTGATAAAGTTTTTTGCTTTGCTTCTTCTGCTCTCTTTTATTAGTTTTATGCCCCTTTTAAACACAAGTTTTAAAATAAAATAAAAATATTTAGTGACGGTATACTGTATATAACTGCAATATTTATAATGTTTTAGTTTTCACACTTTTGGTTTGGTAGCTGGTGTAAGAGCTCCCTAGAGCTCATACATACCTGCTTTAAAATTTTGTAAATTAGAAGTATTCCTTTTTTCGTTACATTTTCCCACTTTTTTTCCTTTATTTGTTTCTATTCTCCAATTCTATCATTTTTAATAACTTTCTATACTAACCAATATAAAAGCATTAAAGTGTCAATTTAAAGAGACTGAGAGACTGCTAAAACCAGGAGACTGGATATTCCTCTGTGGCGACCCCTTGCCGGGAGCAGCCGAAAGACCAACATCAACAACAACAACTTGTATGCCTATTAATCTGTTCATTTCTTTACTGGAAAACAAATTTGCATCCTCTTTTTTGCAATGGATCTATAAAACCTGTAATGTACTTTATGTTTTCAAATAGATTAAGTAGTTGTAGTAATAATAATAATAATAATAATAATAATATAGTTAGTAATAATAATAAGTTTAGAACTAGAGTCTAGCTGCAAATACTAAATATACAAAAAATAGGTTTGTATGCTGTATTATAATAAGGAACATTTACCTTCAAACAGAAAGTATATAAAATGGATGTGTCTGATTGTTAGTAAAATTCTAGTCAAACTTGTAAGATAAGGTATCACTAAATTTGCATTGATGCAACCTTGACTTCTAAAAGGAAAGAATGACTTATTTCAACATTCACAGGAAAAAAAATTATTTATCAATAAATGTATAATTTATTTTTGCTTTTTTGTTGCTTTTTCCTGGTTTTACGTCTTGGAATCTGTTTTGTTAGTTTAAAAAAAATACCTTTTCTAAATAAAACATTAAATAAATTAATAAAATATTTACAGCATTTTTAAAATTATGAATGCAATATTTACAGGGACTTTATTGGAATAACTTGATTTAATTACCACATTGTTAGGTATTCAATTCATAATTTTATGATATCATTATTGTTTATCCATTTCTATTTCTTGATGTTAAATAGTAAAAGGTCTTATCCATTACTATTCTTGATGTAATCATTGTTTAAAAAGAACACCCGCAGCCGCCCTCTCCCCCCCACCCCATATTTTTCATCCAATGGAGTTCTATTTTTTCGTGGATATGTTTCATCTTATTTATTCTTTTCTTTATATACCAAAATTGATTTCTTGTTTGTGTCATTCATTTACTGTATTATGCTGGATCTTATCCAGATCTTTTTTTCAGTGGAGGTTTGTGTGAAGTACAGTATATGAATGGAGGTCTATGGTAGTGCTGTTGAAGGAATGAGACACGTCAGATGGGTAATTATTTAATGACAGTGGACCTGAAGGACGGCATACTGTAGAAGAAGACCCTTTTGCCTTGAGAATTTATTGAAGCCCTACAGTAGACGTGGACTTATATGTCATTTACTATACACTCATGTACATTTTTTTTTTACTTAAGAACAGTACATGCAGTACATGCTGCAGGGAGACAAATTATCCAAACCTCAATACAGTATGTTGTCTGTGTGGGTCACTTCAGATAGATTTGTATTTAATTTTTTGGACCTGTATGCTTTAATGATTTATATAATTTTGGTACAGTATTACCCAGTAGTGGATTTCTATACTTTTAAAATTTATATACAAATACATTCTAATTGAAAGTGTTTTGCTTGATTGATTGCTACATATTAATCTGGATTCTAAACTGTATTTAGAACTTTATATAGCTGATTTAAGCTGAACAGGAGTGTACCTGGCTCGAAATTATGATGAAATTAGACCAGAATACTTGCTACTGTGCTTCTTTTTTTCATGCATTGTACAGTAAATGAGTTTGTATTTATTGTTTGAGCAGAGCTGACAGAGACTTAAACACATGTTTACATAATTTAGAAACATCATAGCAGAGATGAAGATGAAGTCTTTGATAACTACAAGTATAATTACAAGTGCAAATAGTGATACTGTAGTATTCTAACTATTTCACAGTCATTTGAGCTGGTGATCCCGGTTTTCTTTTTTTTTTGTAAATGCAGTTAATACCAAAACATTCACACTATCTTTAGGAGGGGAGGTCCTAAGATATAAAATGCTGCACTGTATGTAACCACTTAATAAAAATCTTAAAATAATGAAAACGTAGTCTGATTGTATTAAATAGAAATATAATTAAAAAAGCATCTTGAGCTTTCTCTTTTAGTTGGAAAATATCATATTAAACTGATTAAACTAAGTAATGACAAAATTGTGAAAATGGTGGAGAGTTATCACAGATCGTCTGAGCACCGGTCGAACCGGTTTTTACATGTAAATTACACTTGAAAGGGATATGTGCAGGGAGAAGCTATGGGTAACTATTACAGAAAGATATTACGTAAGCATAATATACAGATTGCTAGTAACTATACTTATAAATTTACAATGGATGAGCTGTATATACAGGTTGCTATTAACTGTAGTCAGGAATTTGCAAATAGATATGAACATAATGTACAGGATATTATGTGAGCATAGTATACAGATTGCAAGTAACTATAATTATAAATTTACAGTGGGTGAACAATATATACAAGTTGCTGTTAACTGTAGTTGGGAATTTGCAAATAGATATGAGCATAATGTACAGGTTGCTATTTTCTATAGACAGGAATTTACAAGTAGACATGTGAAGGTAGATATGAACATAATGTACAGGAATTTACAAGTAGACATGTGTGAATATGTACTCAATCAGAAGTTTACAAATGTATTGTGCATGGATATTTGTATTTTCAAACAGGTACAGTATGTACTTTATAGTGCAGTCCATATTAAATGTGTAAAGTGTAAATATTGTAATGAGAAGAGTATGTGTGAGGGGTGGGCAGGTGTCAGTGGGTGGCAGAATTCAATAAGGTGACAGCTCTGGGAAAGAAGCTGTTCCTCAGTCTGCTGGTTCTTGACCTGGGACACCTGATGCGCCGACCAGAAGGCAGGAGAGAAAACAGTTTGTGGGCGGGGTGGGAGTAATCCTTAAGAATACTATGTGTTCAACGCACACAGTGTTTCTTTTGAATGTCCTCAATGGCTGGAAGTGGAGTCCCTATAATACGCTGGGCAGCTTTCACCACCCACCGCAGTGCCTTATGCTCAGCAACAGAGCAGCGTCCGTACCAAACTGTGACACAGTTGGTTAGGATGCTTTCTATTGTGCAGCGATAGAAGTTCACCAGAGGAGTTGAGGACAGCTGGTTCTTCTTAAGTGTTCTCAAGAAGAATAGGCCCTGGTGAGCCTTCTTGACCAGCCTAGAGGTGTTAGTGGACCAGGACCAGGGTCCCCAGAAACTTGAAGGATGAGACAGGCTCAACAACCACCCCATTGATGTGAATGGGTTCATGTGGACCTCTTCTTCCTTTCCTGAAGTCCACAATGAGCTCCTTGGTCTTATTGGTGTTAAGGAGCAGATTATTGTCCGTGCACCAAGTGGCCAGGTGCTTGATCTCCTCCCTGTAGGCAGACTCATCATTGTTGCTGATGAAGCCGATCACCATAGTATCATCTGCAAACTTGATGATGTTGTTAGATCCATACACAGGCCTGCAGTCGTGCACTTCAGTCGGACACTTCATTCCACCTCGCAACTTTTCTTTTAATCTTTCTTCTTTATTTTGAAGGATAATTTCCCAACAACAACAAAAAGTTTTTAAAAAACATCTTAAAATTAATTTACAATATTCAGCAAAATGAATTGTTGCGGGCGGTATTTTGAGCGTAAAAATGAACACGTTTTATTTTGAACTTACAATATCAGCCTAAAAATATATCACCATAGGAGCACGGTTCTGGAGCCGCAGCATTAAAGACATGAAAGAGCCGCAGGTTGGCGACCCCCGATCTAGGCTATATATTTAAATAGGTGTATGAAGTCCGCTGTCCCGCACGCACCCGACTTTGCAACCAATCTGAAGCGCTGCTATTTTAATGTTATGACTTTTAATAGCTTTTGGTTTCTGTCACATTTTCACAATAATACATCACAATATAAAGCTATGATCTTGAAAACTGAAAAAATTACAGTAAATATGATTCCACACGTTTACTTTAGTTGCTTGTGTGCTGTTCTATTGAGTTAATCACATTTAACCTTGTATAAAGTTGCAGTTTAGTGACACCTTCTGGACAAAGATTGGTTCTACACTTAGCGTTAGTGTCCTTGTTTGATGACATCAAAAATGTCATCTAGCAGTAATACCAAAGAGCACATTGTCATGGCTGATATCGATCCCTGATTTAAGTTGATTTGAAGGCACATTCATTATGTAGACATTGTATAAATATTATTTTACTTATGTTTACGTATACAAATGCTATATCCATGTTATTTACATGTTGGATTTATGACTTATTCTTTATTTGATCGATCGTATTACCTATATGGCTTAGGGAAGTTTAAAGCTAGTATTATGTTTATAAAAGTTCCCGGTTGTGCTTGTACATATCACTATTTTGTATACTTACATTCTGTAATTTGTATGTTTTGCAGTTTTACGTCATTCCATAAGCAACAGTAAAGGTTAGATATTACTTCCTGAGTCTGTTGTCTTTTGGGAAACGTTATCTGACTGCCGAGTCAAGCAAGGCGTTTGATACAGAGGGCAGAACAGTAAAATGAATATCTTTAGTGATCAACTTCCAGTTTATGACTCCACGGCGGGGAGCAAGTCAGCTCATGAGCATCTTTCAACAATGTCCAAACCAAGCTCCAAGTCTGGATCAAGGAAGCGGGCATCGAAAGGATCATGTTCGTCACATCACTCAGGTGGCTCGGCAGTGGTAATCACTGCTGCTGTAATGGCTAGAGCAGAGGCTGAAGCAATTAAGGCGGAGATAGCTTTTTTGCTGAGAGAGAAAGTGAACTAAAAATACAACAAGCGAACCTCGAAGCTTCATTGGAGGCTTTAAGACTGGAGAAGAAAGCTGCTGCTATACAAGCGAAGGTCAGAGGCTTTAGAAACAGCTGCGGAAGTAGGAAGCACAAGAAGATCCAGTTTAACGGAACTACCCACAGAGGATGCAAAAGAACGCACGCAGGCTTACATATCGAAACAGATCGTTAATGTGGAGGAAGCTGAGATGCGAGTCATGGACAGCCCGTTTTATGATAAAGACAAAAGGGTTTCAGGAAAACAACAACCACAGTCTACTCCATTCTATGTGCCGCAGGAAGGCCAGAGTGCTTTATACCCCACACCATCCAGTTTTCAGGTTGTTAATGCGGAGAGCATACAGAGCCCTGCCATTTCTCAGTCCATTGGTATACCTCTTACACTCCCTAGTCGACGTAAGGCATACCCTCAGCCGCCAAAGGATGTTCCTCACACATATGCTGCAGCAGGTCGAGATAGTGGAGAGAGGAGCAGAGACAGGCAGGTGCCACATGACTATTCTCAAACAACGCCAAGTACTCACTTGTACACAAATAATCAAATGTCGGATGTGGTCAGGTTCATTGCAAGATGTGAATTAATGTCTACTGGTCTCACACAATTTAATGATCATCCTGAGAACTTCAGAGCATGGAGAGCATCGTTCTTAAATGTTACTAAAGACCTTAACCTTTCCCCAAGTGAGGAAATGGACTTGCTAGTAAGATGGTTGGGAGGTGAGTCAGCTGAACACGCAAAACGCATCAGAGCTGTTCACATTAACTATCCGGTACAAGGGCTCAGACTTATCTGGAAAAGGCTTCATGAAACATACGGCTCACCAGAAATGGTAGAAAGTTCTCTTTTCAGGAAACTGGAGAATTTCCCAAGAATATCAAACAGAGACAATTACAGATTGCATGAGCTGGGAGATTTGCTTATGGAGATCCAAGCAGCTACTGTATGCAGGATGGAGATCTGATGGGTCTTTCCTATCTAGATACACCACGAGGCGTAAATCCAAATACAATACAAAAATTGCCATTTAACTTACAAGAGAAATGGCTCACAGTGGGATCTAAATAGAAAGAGGACTACAGAGTTTCTTTTCCGCCCTTCGAGTTCTTAGCAGAGGTGGAAAGAGTAATAAAATTTTGTACTCAAGTACAAGTACTGTTACTTCAGTGAAATTTTACTTAAGTACAAGTAAAGTTACCATTATAAAAATCTACTCAAATAAAAGTAAAAAGTAGCTCATTAAAAAATGTACTCAGAGTAAAAGTTACCGAGTTACTTTTTTATTTTAATTTTTTTAACAGTGGGGGTGATTCTTTTGCTGAATTGTTTTGCCCTTGGGTGTTTCCATGTTCACTCTTATATTAACAGATTATTGTTTGTGTTTAAATGTTTGCTGTGGGTGTCGATTGTATATTGATCTGGCTCTGCTTTTTTTTTTTTGTTAAATATAAAATAAAATAAAAAACACACAGCGGGGGTGGGATGAGGCATTCTAGCATAGTTCAAAAAAGATGAGCAGATATAAATCTCAAACTAGTTGTTTTTAACTGAAGGAACACCTTTGCATAATAAAGCTGTTGTCTTTCTTGTGCTTGAAAATCAAAGTGGTCACTTAAATATGGTGTTACGTGCCAGTCTAGGGCCATAGAGCAAAAGAATGGTTCAGGGTTCTATTTTAAACTGTATGGAAATGGTGGTATATGGCAGAAAGAACTAGATCCAATCATTAACTGATGAAATAATGAGGTTTGTATATACAAACACACACAACAGGAGGAGGATCAGAGTCAGGATGGACCCAGGCCAAAATAACAAACAAAATGGTATTTATATTTAGTAGGTAGATTACCTGCAAAAAGAAACAACAACAAAAAACCCCAGAAACAAAAATACAGGTACCTTCCCAGACTCCCTAAACCAAAAACAATGAAATTATCTACAAATATATACAAAGACCAACCAAACCAAAGGGACAAAGCAATAATCAAAGTCAATTGGAGGCAAAAAGTCAAAACCAGAATACACAACCAAATATCAAAACGCCAAAATCACAACCTCTTTCATCTTTCCCGCGTCTCTCTCCGGTTTATATATGGTCGCGCTAGTCGATGACGTCACTCAGGGCGGAAGCGACCGTGTGGAAGGTCAGGAAGATGCCGATGTCAGAAAACCTGGAGTGGAGTCTGGAACGGCGAGCGACCAGGACATGATACACACACGCGACGCAACGGAGCATTTATACAAAGCATAATATTTTTATTATTTTAGCATTTTCATTCTTTTATTTTTTACTCAGTAGCGAATATGATTTAAAATGTAGCGAATTACAATACTTCAAACAAAACGTACTTAAGTAAAAGTAAAATTACAGATTTTTAAAACTACTTTAAAAAGTAGAAATACACAAAAAAGCTACTCAATTACAGTAACACGAGTAAATGTAGTTCGTTACTTTCCACCTCTGGTTCTTAGTTACAGAGCCCTGGAAGTCACCTAGAGGAGAAAAAAAAAACAGTCCGTGGCAACAGTTTTGCAATTCATACCCTCAGTTTATAATCCGTTCCCACAAGTTTTTTAACTGTTCCCTCAGTTTATCAATTTGTTTAAGAATCTGTTCCCACAAATTCGTAAACTGTTCCCTCACTTTAACTACCTGTGCGCTCAGATTTTGTAATCCATTCCCACAAATTCATAATCAGTGCGCACACTTTTACATATCCATTCCCACAGATTTATACATAGACTTCTTTTAGAACAGGAACAAGAAGTTCCCAGGTACGTCTTAACGAATATTATTGTATATTGTTTTATTTATTTCTTTATCAATTTTGATTTTATTGTTTTATTTATTATAAGTGTAATAATTCAAACTGTCTTAACTGCGTGCTTATAGTGATTCCATCAAATGTAGAAGGTTTGAGGTAGAATACTACGATTTAATAAGAATGATTTGCATTTAAATCATGTGATAATTGTGATAAATCAGCGATTTATTATTATTATTATTATTATTATTATATAATAAACCTGGCCCCGCCCCCGGTCTTTCCCGGCAGATACAACCAGGCCACCTGTTTAGGTACGCGATACTTGCAAAATGGACAATTTCCTTCATTTTCTCAAAATCGACAGGGAGTTGGATGACGCGACTCTGTCAGTGTTTCGAGAAGAAAAGGTAAAAAGCAATACAAAACAAATAATGTACAAGTTACTCTCTAGCCGAATGCAGTGTAATCACTTAGTTATTTAATAATAACTAACCAGTGAAACCCGTTACATGCATCTAACTCCAACAGTTGTTGTGACCTAACGAGGTCATCTTATTTAAGACATATGAAGTAATATTTTATCATTAAAATTTCACAACATGAAGCAAATGTATGTACTGTTCGCAGGGGATTAGGATTACCTGGGGACCTCGTGTGATTACCCCCTCACATCCGAATTTTGTGTGACGCATTCACATGGGATACGCGACGTCTGTGATTTTACTTGAATTTACTGACTTATCTCCAGATGTACAGTATATATCCTGAAGTGTGTGTCTCTTAAGAGTGTGTTGCGATGAAAAGAGGAGGGGAGTGTGTGTGTGTCTGTGCATGCATGCGTGTGTATGCAGACTATGTGTGAGTTAGATTGATTTAAAAAAAAAAAAAAAAAGAAACTATTTTGTCCCTTGTGTCATTTATTTCACCAGGTTAAAATCTAATACGAGCTGGCGTGAGGAACCGGCTCCGAGCCCGTGCACACCGCACACCTCTGCCTAGCATCCTGCTCGCCAACGTCCAGTCACTGGAGAACAAACTGGATGACCTCAGGGCCAGGATAAAGTTCCAGAGAGACATTCAGGACTGCAATCTCCTCTGCTTCACCGAGACATGGCTGAACCCAGCGGTGCCAGACCACGCCATACAGCCGGCCGAGTTCTTCTCGGTTCACCGCATGGACAGGACGCGGGACTCGGGGAAGTCAAGGGGAGGCGGCGTGTGCTTAATGGTGAACAACAGCTGGTGCAACAGCGCGAGCGTTGTTCCTCTTACACGCTCCTGCACACCAAACCTGGAACTACTGTCCATCATGTGTCGTCCATTTTATCTTCCACGGGAGTTCACATCGGTCATAATCAGCGCCGTTTACATACCTCCACAAGCGGACACTGAAACTGCCTTATGCGAGCTGCATGAGGCGCTCACACAGCACCAGACACAACACCGGGACGCTGCGCTCATTGTGGCGGGGGATTTTAATAGTGCCAACCTCAAACGCGCAGCGCCGAACTTTTATCAGCACATCACCTGCCCCACCAGGGGCGAAAGGACACTGGACCATTGTTATACCACGGTCAAAGACGGTTACAAGGCACAATCTCGTCCAGCGTTTGGTAAATCCGACCACGCCGCCATTTTCCTCATGCCAAAATATAAACAAAGGCTGAAACAGGAAGTTCCGGTCCTGAGGGAGGTCGCGCGCTGGACGGACCAATCGGTGGCCGCGTTACAGGACGCACTCGATGACGCAGACTGGGACATGTTTAGAAACAGCTCCGATGATGACGTCAGCGTGTTTACGGAAGCGGTTGTGGGATTTATTGAAAAGCTGGCAGACGATACGGTAGAGAAAAAGACTATCAGAACGTTTCCCAACCAGAAGCCGTGGGTGGATAAAACCATCCGCGACGCTCTGAGATCTCGCACCGCTGCCTACAACACGGGACTTGCGTCGGGGGACATGGAACCGTACAAGGCTGCGTCATATAACGTCCGGAAGGCGGTGAAAGAGGCGAAGCAGCGCTACGGGAGAAAACTAGAGTCACAGCTTCAACAGAGTGACTCTAGGAGCCTGTGGCAGGGACTGAGAACAATAACGGACTACAAAGCACCAACATCCGGTATGACGAACGCGGACGCGACTCTGGCAGACGAGCTGAACACATTTTACGCTCGCTTCGAGGCTGCAGCTAAAGACGCTAGCAATGCTAATGCTAACGGCGCTAATGCTAACGGCGCTAATGCTAGCGGCGCTAACGGCTACAGACAGGAAGACACAGTCAGCACAGGGAACGCGCTCATCATCTCCGAGCACGACGTGAGGAGAGCCTTCAAGAGAGTGAACACCAGGAAAGCAGCTGGACCAGACGGCATGTCAGGCCGTATCCTCAGAGCCTGCGCAGACCAGCTAGCACCTGTGTTCACTGAGATATTCAACATCTCTTTATCTCAGTCGGTGATCCCCACATGCTTCAAAGAGTCCATTATTGTTCCTGTTCCAAAGAAACCACATCCTGCTTCTCTCAATGACTATCGCCCTGTAGCTCTCACCTCAGTAGTGATGAAGTGCTTTGAACGCCTTATCAGAGACTTCATCATTTCTTCACTACCCGACACACTGGACCCACTACAGTTTGCATACCGTCAGAACCGCTCCACAGACGATGCAATCTCTCATCTCCTCCACACATCACTCACTCACCTGGACACTAGGAAAGGGAATTATGTTAAAATGCTCTTCATCGACTACAGCTCTGCTTTTAACACAATAATTCCTTCCACACTCACCACCAAGCTGGAGCACCTGGGACTGAGCTCATCTATATGTCAGTGGATCTCCAATTTTCTGACTGGCAGACCACAGGCAGTAAGAATGGGCGGACATGTCTCAGCTACACTCACTCTCAGCACTGGAGCCCCCCAGGGTTGTGTTCTGAGCCCCCTGCTGTACTCTTTGTACACCCACGACTGCGTGGCCACTACCAACTCCACCTCCATCATCAAGTTTGCTGACGACACCGTCGTGGTCGGACTGATCACCAACAATGATGAGTCGGACTACCTAGAGGAGATTGGAAATCTGGAGAACTGGTGCCAGAGGAACAATCTCCTCCTGAACGTCAGTAAGACAAAGGAGCTGATAGTGGACTTTAGTACAAAGCAGGAGAGGAACTACCAGACCCCCGTCATCAACAGGAGCCCAGTGGAGAGAGTGGACAGCTTCAGATACCTCGGTGTTCACATCACGCAGGACCTATCATGGTCCTGTCACATCAACACCGTGGTGAAAAAAGCCCGGCAGCGTCTCTACCACCTCAGACGCTTGAGAGACTTTAGACTGCCCTCCAACGTGCTCAGGAACTTCTACTCCTGCACCATAGAGAGCATCCTGACGGGAAACATCACGACCTGGTTCGGGAACAGCACCATGCAGGACAGACGAGCTCTACAGAGGGTGGTGCGATCAGCCGAACGCATCATCCGCACTGAGCTCCCTGACCTGCACTCCATCTACAGCAAGCGGTGCTGGACTAAGGCCAGGAAGATCATGAAGGACCTCAGTCACCCCAGTAATGGACTGTTCTCTTTGTTGCGGTCTGGGAAGAGATTCCGCTCCCTAAAGGCCAACACAGAGAGACTGAGGAGGAGCTTCTTCCCGCAGGCGATAAGGTCTCTCAATCACACCTCCACACAGGACTAATAACATCTTTTAAGCTCACAACACTGACTGGACAATCATGGACACATTCATACACACTTGCACTAAATACTCATACATCTGGACAATTGCACATGTCACCTTTCATGCATATTTGCACAACCACTGACACTTTAATACCATATTTCTATATTTTTGCAATATTTTATTATGCCCTTATGCACAGTTAATTTTACAAATTTTACTAGTTAAAATTATTTCTTTATTATTTCCTTTTTATTGATTATTTATTTTACGTACAAGATTTTATTTTCTTATTTTCTTTTTTTTTTAAGGTCACTGGCGGTCGTATAAAAAGCATTTCACTGCATATTATACTGTGTATGATTGTGTATGTGACTAATAAAATTTGAATTTGAATTTTTTAATAGCTTGATCTGTGCACTTGGTAATACTAGTCCCGTGCGAATAGGACATTAAGTTGTCACTTTTCCAGTGTGGAAACATATAGTGGTGTGAAAAACTATTTGCCCCCCTCCTGATTTCTTATTCTTTTGCATGTTTGTCACACAAAATGTTTCTGATCATCAAACACATTTAACTATTAGTCAAAGATAACACAAGTAAACACAAAATGCAGTTTTTAAATGAGGGGTTTTATTATTTAGGGAGAAAAAAAATCCAAACCTACATGGCCCTGTGTGAAAAAGTAATTGCCCCCTGAACCTAATAACTGGTTGGGCCACCCTTAGCAGCAATAACTGCAATCAAGCGTTTGCGATAACTTGCAATGAGTCTTTTACAGCGCTCTGGAGGAATTTTGGCCCACTCATCTTTGCAGAATTGTTGTAATTCAGCTTTATTTGAGGGTTTTCTAGCATGAACCGCCTTTTTAAGGTCATGCCACAACATCTCAATAGGATTCAGGTCAGGACTTTGACTAGGCCACTCCAAAGTCTTCATTTTGTTTTTCTTCAGCCATTCAGAGGTGGATTTGCTGGTGTGTTTTGGGTCATTGTCCTGCTGCAGCACCCAAGATCGCTTCAGCTTGAGTTTACGAACAGATGGCCGGACATTCTCCTTCAGGATTTTTTGGTAGACAGTAGAATTCATGGTTCCATCTATCACAGCAAGCCTTCCAGGTCCTGAAGCAGCAAAACAACCCCAGACCATCACACTACCACCACCATATTTTACTGTTGGTATGATGTTCTTTTTCTGAAATGCTGTGTTACTTTTACGCCAGATGTAACGGGACACGCACCTTCCAAAAAGTTCAACTTTTGTCTCGTCGGTCCACAAGGTATTTTCCCAAAAGTCTTGGCAATCATTGAGATGTTTTTTAGCAAAATTGAGACGGGCCTTAATGTACTTTTTGCTTAAAAGTGGTTTGCGCCTTGGAAATCTGCCATGCAGGCCGTTTTTGCCCAGTCTCTTTCTTATGGTGGAGTTGTGAACACTGACCTTAATTGAGGCAAGTGAGGCCTGCAGTTCTTTAGATGTTGTCCTGGGGTCTTTTGTGGCCTCTCGGATGAGTTGTCCCTGCGCTCTTGGGGTAATTTCGGTCGGCCGGCCACTCCTGGGAAGGTTCACCACTATTCCATGTTTTTGCCATTTGTGGATAATGGCTCTCACTGTGGTTCGCTGGACTCCCAAAACTTTAGAAATGGCTTTATAACCTTTACCAGACTGATAGATCTCAATTACTTTTGTTCTCATTTGTTCCTGAATTTCTTTGGATCTTGGCATGATGTCTAGCTTTTGAGGTGCTTTTGGTCTACTTCTCTGTGTCAGGTAGCTCCTATTTCAGTGATTTCTTGATTGAAACAGGTGTGGCAGTAATCAGGCCTGGGGGTGACTACAGAAATTGAACTCAGGTGTGATAAACCACAGTTAAGTTATTTTTGAACAAGGGGGGCAATCACTTTTTCACACAGGGCCATGTAGATTTGGAGTTTTTTTTTCTCCCTTAATAACGTAAACCTTCATTTAAAAACTGCATTTTGTGTTCAATTATGTTATCTTTGACTAATAGTTAACGGTTTTTGATGAGCAGAAACATTTAAGTGTGACAAACATGCAAAAGAATAAGAAATCAGGAAGGGGGCAAATAGTTTTTCACACCACTGTATACTATGTTTCTTAATACCTGCTGTATTAAGAAACATATTAATTGCAGTTAATTTAAGATCATCTATACAGTATATACAAGACACATATACAATACAGCTTATAGTAAATAAATTAATTAAAATGTTTCAGTAGCAGAAAATGAAATTTCATAATTTATGATAATTTCCATAAGGGAGCTTGAAAAGTAGGAATCATAGCAAAATTGCACCACCTGTTAGTCATAAAATGAAAATAAAATGGCTAATAAAAAAATATAATAAAGTTAATAATAAATGTCCTTTTATTTAATTAAAACTATATATAAAAATTAAATTTTTGTCATAATTTACTAAAGTGAAAGAAAGAATAATGAAATAAAGAAAGCATTTGAAGTAGATTTTGCTATGCAATCAATTGTATGTCAGATGAGCAACTACAGATATACCTCCCCAGATTTGGAGATCGGATAGCAATGTGAAATGAGGAAGGTAAAGATGCTGAGATTGTATCTGTCTTGCAAGAGGACAGACACAACTGCAAGCACAAGCATTCTAAAAGTAAATGGGTATGTAACTGAAGGTCATTCTACCCCTGCTGTGGCATGTGAATGTGATGAAGAACCTATTGCCATAACTGAGGACAATGGTTCCATCGTTGATTCATCATTTTTGTCAGAAGACAGTGTAGTGATTATACAACCAGATATAATGAATATAATGCAGAGCTCAATTTCAGTTGATGAAGAAATTCAGTTGGGATATACTGTTTTGCAAAACAATTTAAGTACAATACTGGATGACACTCTACCAATGGACCCTGCTGTAATACTGCAAGATACGCAACAGGCCACCAAGTTAAGGCTTCGTAGGGGAAACATTTTTCAAGATCTCAATGCAGCTTTCAAAGATGGCTTAATATCTGTTAATGATTGTCTTGTGGAAATTGAGATGGTCCTACCCAATGGTAGCGCTGAGAAGGGAGAAGACAATGGTGGAATTCTCAGAGATGCACTGAGTGAGTACTGGGGTACCTTTTTCGTTAAATGTACGACAGGAAGCACATTAAAGGTACCTATGACAAGACACGACATGAAAGATGAATGGGAAAATGTAGCTAAAGTAATGGTTTTTGGTTACAATAATGTTCAGTACTTTCCTATTGTATTGGCCAAACCTTTTTTGTATTACTGCCTTGGACTTGAAATTGATGAGGATGAGCTATTTAAAGCATTTTTGGAGACAGTGTCTGAAGAGGAAAAGCAGCTTGTTGAAGAAGCAATGAGAGACTTTACATCCGTCTCTGAAAGAGAAGAATGGGTCGAATTCTTGGAAGCTCATGATGTGAAACTTGTTATCACTGAAAAGAATGCCAAGCAGATCTTACTTGATGTGGCACACAAAGAAATTGTGCAAGATCCAGCTTACATAGCAGAGTGTTGGAGTCCAGTTTTGAAAGAACTGAAACTGCCACCAGGAGGACTAGATGAACTGATGACCAGCCTCAATCCAACAGCTAAGAAAGTTTTAGCCATACTAAAACATGAAACACTGAACAAGAGAGAAAGCCAGATCATGGATTATCTAAAAAGGTTTATCAAGAATTCCAGTGATGTTCGGCTCAGGAGGTTTCTACGATTTTGCACAGGTTATTGATTACTTAAGATATTTTGTTAAAATTATATTAATTAAAATGTTTATTGATAAGAATGTGTACAGTATATGTATAATACTTCATTTATAAATAAGTAAATATATTAGTATATATTTATTGCATTTCCTGATGTTGTACATTATTTTGCTGTAGTATTGTTATTATATATGTACATTTTAAATTGTTCACTAAATTATTTGTTTCCTGGTAGGAGCTGATCTCCTTGTTGCAAAATTTATTTATGTACGGTTCGTTCAGCCAAAGAGTTTCTTCACAAGATGTCCCCAGTCTCACACCTGCGGATGTGTGTTGGAAGTTCCTAATAATTATACTTCATACCTTGAGCTTGCAGAAGAGTTTGAAAATGTCCTTGATGCAAAAATATGGGTGATGGATATTGCATAGGGGTAAGGATACAGAAAATAATAAATGTCAGTTATATTCATGGATTTTCCTTATCTAATATTGTCCTCAATGTTGTGCGCACTGATTATGAATTTGTGGGAATGGATTACAAAATCTGAGCGCACAAGTAGTTAAAGTGAGGGAACAGTTTACGAATTTGTGGGAACAGATTCTTAAACAAATTGATAAACTGAGGGAACAGTTAAAAAACTTGTGGGAACGGATTATAAACTGAGGGTATGAATTGCAAAACTGTTGCCACGGACTGTTTTTGTTTTCTCCTATAGGTGACTTCCAGGGCTCCGTACTTAGTAGATTTTGTATGTCAGCAAGCAAAAATGCGCAATAATCCAAGTTTCTCCCTTACAATTGTGCAGGAAGAGTCTCGTAGACCAAACAAACAGTTAAATAAATCAGTTTTCCCCAGAGCTGTTGCAACACACAAAACCCAGGTCTCTTCTGAGTATTCATCAGCTGCCATTGAACCCAAAAATAAGATAAATCCTGCTAAACATTGCTTTTTGCATGATAAGCCTCATCCTCTGTCCAGATGTAGAGGATTCAGGATGAAATATATGGAAGAGAGAAAGTTATTGCTCAAACAGCAAGGCATATGCTTTAAATGTGGGTAGCTCAGTGGTTAAGGCATTGGACTATGGTTCGGAAGATCCCAGGTTCAAACCCCACAACCACCAAGTTGCCACTGTTGGGCCCTTGAGCAAGGCCCTTAACCCTCAACTGCTCAGATGTATAATGAGATAAAAATGTAAGTCGCTCTGGATAAGAGCGTCTGCCAAATGCCTAAATGTAAATGTTGCAGCTCCATTTTACACATGGCAAAGAACTGTGACGAAATCATTAAATGTTCAGAATGTGGAAGCACTACCCACATAGCAGCGCTTCATCCAGGCCCAGAACCATGGGCGACTGGTTCAAAACACCCTGTAGCTGAGATTCAAAACATGAATGAAGACATTCCTGTGGTATCAGAGGTCTCCTCAGCTTGTACAGAGGTATGTGGAAATAGTCAACTTCAATGATCTTGCTCAAAGGTCTGTCTGGTGAAAGTCTATCCTGAAAACCATCCAGAGAAAGCAGTCAAAGCATATGTCATACTAGATGACCAAAGCAACAGATCACTCGCAAGACCAGAATTCTTTGATTTGTTTGACATTACATAATGTAACATAGCCTATACCCTCAAAACATGTGCAGGCATGATGGTAACTGAAGGTAGATTAGCTCAAGGTTTTCAAGTGGAATCCCTTGATGAAAGTGTAGTCTTACCCTTCAGCTTGTTTTAATCTGCGCCTGAGAACTGCCACCTGAAACATGACTGCCACCTACTGGTTTCATGTTTCCTGCGACATCGCATCTCTTGAAATCTCGCGCACTGCTGCGAGTCGTCATGATATTCCTGTCCCTCTGACGCACATTGTTTATTGCCCCATCTGTACAGTAATCATTTGAACTCCATCTCTAGCCAAGAAAAAAAAAAGTTTGGCAGTCCCATAGTTTAAAGATACTCCCAAAAAGAACACAGAGGTATGTTTCATCAATTAATGGTAAGGAAACGTCTCGGGTTACTTTGCAGTAACCCTGTTCCCTGAGAGGCGGGAACGAGATGCTGCGTTAGAACGCTTATGGGAACTATCTTGTTGCATTGCCGGCCATGAAGCATGTGTGGAAGAACGCCATTATCTGGCTACATATAACCTCGGTCAGGTGACGTCATCTGATTAGATCAGGTGGAGGATATAAATACCGGAAAGCCGGCAACAAAACCTCAGATTATTTGTCTGAATGGACGTCCGGTCACATGGTAGTGCGGCGTTCGGACGCAGCATCTCGTTCCCGCCTCTCAGGGAACAGGGTTACTGCAAAGTAACCCGAGACGTTCCTTTTTCGAGGCTTCACTCAATGCTGCGTTAGAACGCTTATGGGAACGAGAATACCAACGCCGCCGCACTACAGGTGTCTGGACCCCAAGGTTGTGTAGCGTGTGCGCACAAGGCCGAGAAGGTCTCAGATTCATGTCCGGGAAGCTGAACCGAGGACTCGTGAGCCTGGGGTGGCATGGACATCCAGACTATAAAATCTTATAAATGTGTGCGGAGAGGACCAACCCGCTGCGTCACACACTTGTTGCAGGGGAGTACCTCTTGCAAGAGCAATAGATGAGGCGACCCCTCTGGTTGAATGAGCCCTGACTCCTAGGGGCGAAGTGTGTCCACGCGCCTCATAGGAGAGGGCAATAGCATCTCTCACCCAGTGTGACAGAGTATGTGTGGTGGTGGCCGCCCCCCCGGTTGCGGCCTCCATAACATATAAAGAGTTGCTCTGACTTACGCCACTGGCTGGTGCGGTGGACATAAGCCTGAAGAGCACGTACTGGGCACAGTAGGTGAAGTTTCTCCTGCTCCGAATCCGCAAAGGGCGGAGGACAGAAGGCTTCCAGGATGACAGGGTGCATGGTAGAGAAAGGAACTTTCGGTAGATAGTTTGGGTGAGGATGCAGAATGGCCTTGACTAGCCCAGGGGCAAAGTCCAGGCAGGATGGGGAGACTGACAATGCACGCAGGTCTCCGATCCTCTTTAGAGAGGTGATGGCCATAAGAAGAACCATCTTGAGAGTCAGAAGCCTGTCGGGCGCTGACTCTAGCGGTTCAAAAGGAGTCTCGATCAAACCTTCGAGCACGATAGATAAATCCCAAGAGGGAGCCGTGACTCTAGTGGGTGGCCTCAACCGTTTAGCTCCACGAATGAAACGGGCAACTAAAGGGTGATTTCCTACAGTAGCCCCTTCAGACAGGACGTGGCAGGCTGAAATAGCAGCCACGTACGTTCTGAGGGTACTAGGGCACAAGCCCGAGGACAATTTCTCTTGCAGGAACTCCAGCACTGAAACAATTCGGCAGTGGACTGGGTCCACCTGCTTAGCCATGCACCAGCTCTCGAATACCTTCCATTTGAAGGCATAAATCCTTCTAGTGGAGGGAGCCCTAGCACTTAGGATGGTGTCAATTACGCCGGCTGAAAGGCCGGCTTGACTCAATTGGTCCCGTTCAGGGGCCAAGCGTGAAGGTTCCAAAGCTCGGGCCGGGGATGAAATATTGTCCCCTGCGCCTGAGATAGAAGATCCCTCCTCACTGGAATCATCCAAGGTGAGCCGTCGAGGAGTGATATTATTTCTGAGAACCATACTCGGGCCGGCCAACGGGGCGCTATCAATAAGAGGCGCAAACCATGTTGACGGACCCTCGCCAGGACTCCCGGGAGCAGAGCTATCGGAGGGTACGCATACAGATGTCGCCATTAAAAACCTGCGTTTCGAGAAAAGGGATCCCGTGACTTGCCGCGGCTTTGCGCGGCTGCGTGCGGGAAGCTGTGAACATGCCCTTCATTACCTGTAGGGGGCAGTCGTGTTTCAGTCTGAAGTATTGTGTGTCTACTGAAGCCGAAAATGTGTGCAAATTAAACTGCGCATGCGTGTTTGGAGTCGCTGTGCCGGCGCTGTGGATCAGTCGGTTGTGGATCATCACGGAGGTACAACACGGTGTGGCTGCTGCTGGAGTTTGTCGTGTTCGAGGTAAGTTTAGCTTTCTTTTTTGGATGTGATTCTCGCTTTCATGACTCCCAATTAATGTTCATCTTAATCTCAGGACGTACAATTAGCAATTTCAGTTTTTAATAGTGTGGAGATTCACAAAACACCGTTTTCGTGTAAAAACCTGAACCTACGGAGCCCCCCATGGGTCCTGTGGTAAATAAATAAATAAATAAAATAATAACGAACCGAGCGCGCGGATTAATACACCGAGATGTGTGTTTCTTACCCCCACCCCGAGTGAAAACGGCGTGTTCAGACAAAGCCTCGCCAGTTAGATGCCATTTCTGAACAAACTGAGTCGTGTGTGTTAAAGCATTAAATGGTAAAAGAGCACTAGCAATAAACGTTTTTTTTCTGAAGCCGGACTTTATTAATGAGTTACGAGTAAAGAACCTGTACATATGTTCATACAGTATTGACAGCAGCTCTAATTTACTGCGGTAAAGCCAGCCGCGGTTCAGAAAAACACGGTCAAGCCAGCCGCGATTGATTTTAGTGCGCGCGCATATTACAGCGATTACGGTAGTTTCATGAACAACACAGAGAGAATGCCCCATATCTGAAAAATGCTGCAGTAAAATAGTTTCATATGTGGTGTGTATATAGTATGGGACGTCCTGAATAAGAACTGATCATTGTTTTTTTCTACTTATTAGAAATGGGGTCTTTATACCCCTTTAAAGTGTAATAATGTCCAATATCTCAAAAATGCTGCAGTAAAATAGTTTCATATGTGGTGTGTATATAGTATGGGACGTCCTGAATAAGAACTGATCATTGTTTTTTTCTACTTATTAGAAATGGGGTCTTTATACCCCTTTAAAGTGTAATAATGTCCAATATCTCAAAAATGCTGCAGTAAAATAGTTTCATATGTGGTGTGTATATAGTATGGGACGTCCTGAATAAGAACTGATCATTGTTTTTTTCTACTTTTTTTTTTATCATATAATGTGTGTACATTATATGGGATAAAAACTGACCATGGCGTTTTATACTTACTAGAATTTATTTTTTCATAGGTCTCTGAAGTGAAATAAAGGCATTTTATTTAACTTTTTTTCCCCCATTGTGAACATTTGTTTATTTGACCTCTCTTCCAAAGCAGACGTTAATCCTCATTATAGAAAACATTCATTGAAGAATAACTGCTACTTTTGAACAGTAAAACAAAATAAAAATCAATTCTGGTATTTAGAAAGACTAAATACATTATTTTGTCTGTTTTCTACGAATTCTGCTGTAACTTATCTACATAAAACAATTATTTGAATGGTGAATATTTAAGAAAAATATTGTAACAGACAACCGTCAAAGTCACCAATAAATAACACGGATATTAAAGCAGAAATGCAAATAAATAAGCAAGTAAAAATTGACGAGCATGTTGTATTATCTCTCAGTCCTGGGCGTCTAAATGAAAAGCGCTCTGAAAGCGCGTTGTCTCTGTGTCGGTCCTGAAACTACCGTAATCACTGTAATATGTGCGCACACTAAAATCAATCGCGGCTGGCTTGACCGTGTTCTTCTGAACCGCGGCTGGCTTTACCGCAGTTCTAATTTGTCTAAATCGCATTGCAGACAATAAAAATAAGACGAGTCATCCTGTGACCCTACATGCTTAATCTTTGCACACATGATTCTTGCTTCTCACTTTTTCCTTAATCCCTCACTGTTCTATCTTGTATTTTCTAACGGTGTCAGAAACTTTGTGTTAGTAGCACTGCTTGACATCCTTGATGCCTTCCTCTTTTGTAATTTGCTTTGGATAAAGGCAAACTTACAAAAGATGAAGAAATGCCTGAATGTAGTTGTACGAATAAAAGATTATGTAATGATACAATGTAAATATTTTCACAGAAACAAAGTGTAAAGATGAGACGTGAATCTGAAGAGGATCTCTTTGATGATTGCCTGGTAAAGCATTGTTTTCTTATTAATTATACAATTTATTAATACCTTGAATATAGTGTTTGTTGTATTGGACAGAAGCATATAAATGCAAATGTATATATAAATGAGTAATTATTGAACGAATTTTCATGTTTGGACTAACCCTTTAAATACAAACTCAGCATTCATCATAGGATTTCCTGACACTGTAAAGCCATCTCATGCCATGTTTTACTGATGCAAGATAAAGCAATTTAACCCAAGTTTAACAATATGAAGTATATGAAGTGATGGTAATTTTTTTATTATCATTTATTTTTATTATTATTTTTTTCTCAATGAAGTCAGCACAGGTTGAAGCAATTCAGATTTTTTTGCTTCTCAAAATAAATGATTTATTTTCTTGTAAATTTTATGCAGGGGGACAGACGAAGTGACACCTTCTTAAAATCCTTGTCGTCCGTGCTGTTGAAGGGGAAGAACCGGTTGGTGTATCCATAATCCTTGAAGGAGAGGCTATTTTCAGAAAGTTCTTCTAGAACTTGATGGGATTAAGCTATCACCAAAAGTGCAAGCTTTAAAGATGAAGTTATCATCTTAAAACATTTGGTTTGGCTTGACTACAAGTGTTTACATGTTGTGTTTACATGTTCAGCTTAAAATGTTTTCATGCATTAAGGTTTCAATGGCATACTTTTAAGTGCACTAGTCCAGAGTGCTGATTTGAAAGTTGCAACTTCACTGCTTCAGAGGGCTATTACGTTTTAACGTTTATTCTACAGTTTGTTTAAAGTATTTTCTGCTGCATTTTATTTCTAAATGAATGCTGTATTTTATTTATTTATTATTTTACACAATTTTGTTTAAAACAAGTATTTCAGGCCCTGGTGCCGTGCAGTTTTTTTCTATGGATGCAAAATTTAGCTGAATGCACTTTTATTAAAAAGACAACTTGGATCTAGACTGTGAATGTCACAAATATTTGGTAATGTTGGTGAATAAACTGTTTAATTATATTTTAGTTGTGTGATTTATGAAAGATATAGATGAAATAATTACTTAAGTTTCTTTCCAAAACATAAATTAGCAATGTTTACATTATTATACGGAGTAATAGATAGCAAACCTACGCCCTTGTGTGTGTGTGTGTGTGTATGTATATATATGGAAATATAATTAATATTTTCGTGTTTAATTACAGAAAAAAAAAATTTTAATGGTTAGTGATTGTTGCAGACATTTACACTATTTTTGAGAACTATTAAGTTCTCCTTCAACGTGTCATAGCCGATAACTGCCCCTTTGAAGCCTTTGAATGGTGTTAAAAATACTTGCAAAACAAGTATTGCAGCCATACATTGGAGGGAACTTCTGAGGTGGTCAGTGATTGATGGCACGGTCGGTCGGAGGGGGTTGTGATCACACCTATAGATCTTTTGTTCTAGGCTATCGGTCAAATATCTCTCCACTTGGAAGCAAAAACATGCAAGGGATTTCAGCATCTCGACGCCCATACTAAGCTGTTTATAAAGTAGACACTGTTTGTTTTTTCATTTTGTAATCTTTCCCGTGTTTACCGTGTACTGTACAATGTATATTCATTTTTTAATGAATTACTGTAAATAAACTACACATTCCGTTGATTTACCAGAAATGACTTTTCTGTTTTTTGTGTGTGCTAAACTAAACTTCAGGGTCAAAGTAATAGCGATTTTATTTGAAAAGTATTATATATTTACAATGCTGATAAGTTCAAGCTTAGATTCATATATAAACTGCTTCAAAGTCTTTCCGTGACCGCTGAAATCCGACAGACGCAGGGCTCAAGGGAGGTGTGTCTGTGTGTGTGTGTGTGCGCGCGCGCGCGCGTGTGTATGTGTGTGTGTGCGGGTTAGTGTGCCTGTCCTATTTCAGCGGATTTTTCCGCTACCGCAGATCAGTTTATCAACTTGTAATATATACATTTTAGGAATATATTAACATGTGCAGACATTTAAGGGTGCGCTGCCCTCTCTTGCCCCTGCGTAGAGCCTATACACACACACACACACATCTATCTATCTATTATATAAATACACATTTGGAATCTGCATCTACATTTTCTGTTACAAGTATAGAATTAGGTTCAGCTGAGACTCATGATCAATGGTGTTAGGGTACTTATGTAGTGATAATTAGTTTCAGCCAGATCATTAAAACTAACAATGGACTATGACACTCTTGAGAGGGGATATGAAGGTGTTATTCATTTATTTATTCTCTACAAGGGTGCGAACAACAGTACAGACCAAACTATAACTCTCTCTTACTACTATAAAAATTCTAGATATAAACAAACAAAATACAGCTTTTTTTCCTCAGAGGTAAACGGAAAAGTAAAGTTGTTCAGCTGTTCACTGTCACTGCAGCTTCTTCAAAGTCTTCCCACTCCGTGACCACTGAAATCCGACACGACACCACGTTAGGCTGCGTCTTGACTCATTTGTATACCGACGGTGATTGGATGTTTCCCGAGGGCTCAGGGGAGTGTGTGTGTGTCTGTGTGTGTGTGTGTGTCTATGTGTGTGTGTCTGTGTGTGTGTCTATGTGTGTGTATAAACAAACAAAATACAGCTTTTTTTTCAGAGGTAAACGGAAAAGTGAAGATGTTCAGTGTCACTATGCAGATGTTACACTCAGTGGAGTTACCGAAATCATTGGTTTAGTCCTCATTGAGTTGCCACACATCATTTCCACATTTCACTCGCTTTTATTACTCTTATGTGAGCATAAACAGTGAAACATTCCACAGGTTTATAATACGAAACGAGGCATAATCGTGGTGTTTGCTTCGGTTATGACACACCATAGTTTATTACCTGCTGTGGTAGATCTGAATATTTATTCAAACACAATAATAAAGCTTTATATCCTCAGGAGGGCTCAGTACATTGTTTTAGTGATAGTTTCACGGAAGCGAGTTCAGAACTAATCTAACCAAACCAAAAAAAAAATAGCTGGATAGTTTTTCTTCTTCAGAAAAGATATCTGAAGTCACAGAGAGATCCTGCTCTGTAGAAGCTGCCTCAGTCTATTTGTGCAATTACTCCATCCCGCCCTTATCAATGATAGTATAGTAATGATGTCCCTGTTGATTATCTGTTCTTGTGCTTTTGAAAAATAAATATTTTTTTCTAAGAACATGTAATAGGATGGTGTTTATTGCATATATGTATGTTTTTTTGTAATAGGCAAGTATATCAAAATAATTTAACTGTTTAATAGACATGGGTGTTTTTTTTACAGATTCACTGTAAAACATGAAAATAATAATAACCTATTTGTGAGGTAGAATTAACCCAACATTCCAGTTAAAATGAACCAACAAACCCCAAACATATGGGTAGAACATTTGAACCATTTATGTGGTAGAATTAACCCAGCATTATAGTTAAATATGACCTAGCATTTGGATTGAATATTTAACCCATCTTGCTGGGTTAAATTAACCCAGCATTTAGTTAGTCCTATATTTACCCAGCAGCTGGGTTAAAAACAACCCAGATTGTTTTTAACCCAGCATTTTTTAGGGTATATATATATATATATATATATATATATATACACACAGACATGCGTGTGTCATTTTAATTCAAATGAACATTTTAATCTGTGCATGGGCGTCAACTCGCACGTTCTGTAATGTTCCATTGTCTTTTAGAGCCCATTACTAAAGCAGGTTACTAAAACCTGGCTTACTACCTATAAAAAATATTTCAATTTAACTCATGGGTCTCAATCACAGATGACACGGCAAATTATATACTCTGAAACGTTCATTTGAACATTTAAAATGTTAATACAAAAATACAAAAACATGAATACTAATGTTATCATGGAGTAAATTATTAACATTAGGTTAGGTCCTGCCCTTAATTAATTCATATTATAATTACTTTTACATAGTATAGTTACTGGACTGACATGACCAAAAACTAGCTATTTGATTTAGCCTTTCTAAAATCAACCCATATATCATTTATAATCAGAAAACATAAAACATATTATGATCTGTTCAACAGCCCATCTGTTTTAATTTAGTTTGTATTTTTTATTATTCATAAGACAACCTTTCAGTTTTGTAAATATTTTAGTTATAGTGTGTTAAGTCTTACTATTAGCTTAAACGTTTTTGAGAATTTGACCATCCAGCTTAGATAAATGTTATGTCATTGATAAAATCTGGATTAAGGATATTTTATTATATAATTATATATTATTGTGGTCTGGGGGTTTGCGTGCCTCAACACAATTCAGCAAATACAATACTGTTACTATACAGTAAGGCCAGGTAAAAACAGTGCTCGAACATGATGCCCCCCTCCCCCCACCCCGTGTTGTCTGGTCTAGAACGGCGCTGCCTCTGACCGTCTTTTGTATTGTAAATGAGTATTCTCACTCACCTTCCAATCCCCCCAGCGCACACACTCTGTTTGTACTGTAAACTGTACTGTAACTGTGTTTGCTAGGGCACTTGGTTATACACAGTACTTTAATGTATGGAACACTTACTTAAATTACTGGTTTGGTTTAAATATCGCTTATTACCTTATTCAGCAAAATAAATTCATTATTAACGTATTGAAGTATTTTAGTTAAGGACAAAAACTGTGCTTGTGTTTAGAACTGCTGAACAGCCGAAAACACACACACACCCATCCCCCCGCCAAAAACACACACGCACACACAGAGCAATTAACACCAGGAGTGGAAGGTGACAAACCTCAATGGAGAATACCAAGTTTGTCGTTGCTCTTTTGGAGTTCTTAAAACCCAAAACATTTATTTATACTGAGAAAAAATTATTATGGGTCACAATCACAAACACAAATACATATAATCAAGTGTTTAACTGGTTTCATTTGTTTCTATGATCAATAATTATTATTATTATTTTCAGCCCAACTCTTTGACTATTTAAAACAAAGTTGTGTCCCATTTTTTGCCCATTGAAGTTGTTGGTTCAACTAAACAATTTTTAAATACCCAAACAATCCCCCAAAATTAAAACACGCAAAACATGACTTTAACAATTCAATTTATTCTTCCAAAACTAGTCAAAGTTAAAACAGTAATTTATATAAAACAGATGAATACATGTTGTCTTTTTGCTTAAAGTTCATTAAACAACCCGGATACACCAGCTGCTTATAAGTCTCTATCTATAGTCCTTTTACATTAAAATAAAAAAAATTCAAATATCAAAACTATTACATATTTGTTATTAATAATGTTATTACTTAACAGTTTAAGTCTTTGTTTCCCCCAAAGTACTGTATCAGACATTTTGCAGTTCTATGTTCAGAATATACAGTAGACCTGATCAAACATCATTCTAAAACTGTCGGACTGTGACGTCATCGCTACCGCAGATCAGTTCATCAACTTCTAATACATACATTTTAGGAATATATTAACATGTGCAGACAGACATTTAAGGGTGCGCTGCCCTCTCTTGCCCCTGCGTAGAGCCTACACACACACACACACACATCTATCTATCTATCTATTATATAAATACACATTTGGAATCTGCATCTACATTTTGTTACAATTATAGAATTAGGTTCAGCTGAGACTCATGATCAATGGTGTTAGGGTACTTATGTAGTGATAATTAGTTTCAGCCAGATCATTAAAACTAACAATTGACTATGACACTCTTGAGAGGGGATATGAAGGTGTTATTCATTTATTTATTCTCTACAAGGGTGCGAAGAACAGTACAGACCAAACTATAACTCTCTCTTACTACTATAAAAATTCTAGACATAAACAAACAAAATACAGCTTTTTTTCCTCAGAGGTAAACGGAAAAGTGAAGTTGTTCAGCTGTTCACTGTCACTGCAGCTTCTTCAAAGTCTTCCCACTCCGTGACCACTGAAATCCGACACGACACCACGTTAGGCTGCGTCTTGACTCATTTGTATACCGACGGTGATTGGATGTTTCCCGAGGGCTCAGGGGAGTGTGTGTGTGTCTATGTGTGTGTCTGTGTGTGTGTGTCTATGTGTGTGCGTGTCCTCATTGAGCTTTTGTTCCTCTTATGTGAGCATAAACAGTGAAACATTCCACAGGTTTATAATACGAAACGAGGCATAATCGTGGTGTTTGCTTCGGTTATGACACACCATAGTTTATTACCTGCTGTGGTAGATCTGAATATTTATTCAAACACAATAATAAAGCTTTATATCCTCAGGAGGGCTCAGTACATTGTTTTAGCGATAGTTTCACGGAAGCGAGTTCAGAACTAATCTAACCAAACCAAAAAAAAAAAAAAAAACATCCGAAGCTTCAAATAGAATGAACGAACTAATGAAATTGATATATATGTAATTGATATACTGTATACACAGACGTGTGTGTGTCATTTTAATTCAAATGAACATTTTAATGCTTTCTGATACACTTATCAACTTATCCACATAAACTTATCAACACATACTCTCCGTGCACGCACACATACAATCTCTAAAAAAGTAAAATTAATAACATACATATACAAATAAACAAAAATATAAACGTCTATGTATATTGAAGTTTACGGTGAACGCAGAGTCGGCTAAGCACATGTGATGACGCGCGCGCCCTCACCTCTTGTTACGACTGCCTATTTGGCCAAAAAATAATTGAACGATATGCCTGGTCCTGGAAAGAGACAATAAATATATATATTTTTTATACATTTATTGCATTGTTTGTTGTTTACAGTCAAGCCATCAACATACAATAAAATGTAAACATGAGATCTAAACTAAAAACTGTGCTCCCTGTGCTGGTGCTGGCAATATCATCTCTTTGTTCTGCTGTCTCCGGCTCCCTCCCTGGTCCTGAACCGTACCATACATACCAGATCAAGAACTTGAAGATGAAGATTATATCTCTGGTCTTCTCTCTCTGACGGGTTCCTCCCTAGTTTCTGATGATCTCAATTAGTTTGTAGTGTTGCTTGTCCAGGGAAACCAGTAATCTTGCTTGAAGTGGAGCAGATATAATTCTCAGAAACTCATTACTGATCTTTAAAAAAAAAAAAAAAAAAGGTAAAAACAAAAATTGGACTGGCTCAAGTTCTTATGTTAGCAAATCTTAATTACAGTATGTATAAAGTATAGAAAGCAGTACACTACAAACAGCACTCACTCCAAATTAGCTTGTTCTATGTTTACGTCACTTTCCTATTAATTTTTACATCGTTAACCAACGGTACTTCAATATAATTATTTTCTTCGGCGCCGCTGACTTACTGTATAAACTCCGGTGTTTTTGAAAATCACCACGTTAGTTAGCTAATGCTAATGCAGGTAATATAGGTGGTTTTAGCTACAGTAGCAAACACGGACACAAAACTCAATCTACAAAGTAGTTGTTCCTGACATAAATCATGAATTTGCTCATAGAAGAGATACATTTAACATAGAAATGACATGAGTTTGCTTTCTTACCTGGTTTAAAGGAGTTTTCTTTGAGAATCTCCACCCGCATGTGATTCAGTCCGTGAAAATGCTGCGTCATGAGGTCATGAGACACGGTTTGAAGCAGAAATGTCCTTTGTGAATGGATTAGATTTAAGTTTAATCAGGGGCTTTAACTAACAGTAACTGAAATACAGGTTCTGATATCCTTCCTTACTTGTTTCAACGTCATGCTCCGGTTTGAGGCGGAAATAAAATTATACCGGCAAAACTATGGTCTAAAGACTGCGCATGCGCAAATCACACTCAACCTAATAAGAGTACCTTGATCAAAATGAAATATTTCACTTTGGTTTCCTGCTGTAAACAGCATTATACTAAAAAAAAAAAAAAAAAGATTCACCCATAAGCATAAATTAGACACTTCAGTTAAAAAGAGCAAATTATTTTTTTTACTAATGGAATGAGAAAAAAAAAACACATTAAACTAGGTTTACTTTTTTCAGTGGATCCCTCAATAATTTCTGTCTCCTTTGCCTGTGTTTGATAATGTGAAGCACATATACACTCATTCATCATGAAAGATCTATTATAAAACAAAATAAAATTCATGTTCGCTTCAGCACTGTTCATCGGCGTCCTTACATTCATTGTTGTACTTGGTCCGGCTTTTAGATAAAGTCCTTCCATGCGCCATCTGGCGGATATTCAGTGAAGCGCAACACATTTATTTAAAATTCCCGAATGTTGCCTCCGGCAAGACGCGGCACGCCGCGCGCTAAATTGCGGCATCCCGCGGGAAAACACGCAGGGTTTTAAGGGCGACATCTGTAGAGGCGTAAATTGGGCCACGTATGGGCCATCGCGTCCAGACCCAGGGGAGCTGGATGAGTCAGAGAGTAGTAGAGGGGACATTGTGCAGTCTCCTGTGAGGCAAAGAGGTCCACCTCCGCTGTAGAGAATCTCTCCCAGATTTGAGTGACTACTTCGGGGTGGAGTTTCCATTCCATTTCATCCTACTTCGGTCAAAGGATGCAGGCTGCTTATCAGTACCGCGTATTATGAAAACTACAGCTGGGGGCAGAGCTTTTTCTTACAAAGCCCCAAAATTATGGAATAGTCTTCCAAATAGTGTTCGGGACTCAGACACAGTCTCAGTGTTTAAGTCTAGGCTCAAAACCTATATATTTAACCAAGCATTTTATAAATAGATTTGCCATAAGGTAAAGGAGCAGATCTGGGGGACTCATGGACGTAGAGTATTATGGTGAACTGGTATGTTTAGATGCTGTCTTCCTCAGTCTCATTTGATCACTCAGGTTCGTTGACGGTGAGGTGATTGCTTGCTTTACATCTCAGGGAGCCCTCATGTTTGTGTTTCCTTCTGGCTCTCCCTTTTAGTTATGCTGTCATAGTTAGTCCTGCCGGAGTCTCTGCTTGCACTCTACAGTAAATATACATTCACATTAGACATTGTGACTGTGACCATACCTAATTGCAATCTCTCCTCCTCTTCTCTTCCTCCCCCTCTTTCTCTTTCCTCTCTCCCCCTGACTCCCCCTTTCACTCTTTCTCTCTCTCTCTCTGTCGAGCTACACATGTGGTTCCTGAGCTGCCAGTGATCCAGACTCGCTCTGCCCTCTGGACCTGTCTGATCCATCCTGGTGCCCGGTTTCTGGTTGGAGGTCTCATCGCATGGATGCCCCGTGTGTCTCTTTAGGATGCGTCTGGTGTCTGGGGATGATTCTCTATACTTAGAAGATGGTTCTGGCCTCGACTGGTGTGGTCAGCTGTTTCTCTGAGGACTTGACAATTCGATAGTTCAGGACTGGAACTTTCTACAAGTCTATCTGAGTCTCGAATAACTACTGGACTCCATTTGACATCAAGTATTATAACATCAATTAACATCAACTATTATAGCTGAACCTAACACTTAACACTGTATAAATGCAGATCATTTCCTGCTATCTGTTTCACCCAGATGAGGATGGGTTCCCTGTCGAGTCTGGTTCCTCTCAAGGTTTCTTCCTATTACCGTCTCAGGGAGTTTTTCCTTGCCACTGTCGCCCTCGGGCTTGCTCGCCAGGGAATATCTGAACATTTTGATTCATACACATTCACATTCCATACAAACTTAAATAATTCTTTTGATTGTGTAAAGCTGTTTTGAGACAATGTCAATTGTTAAAAGCGCTATACAAATAAAACTGAATTGAATTGAATTGAATTGAATTCACAGCTTGTCTGGACAGAAAGTCTGCTCCCACATTCCTGTACCCTGGAATGTGAATCGCCCTGAGGGACAGGAACTTGTCCTGAGCCCAGAGCAAAACCTGATGTGCTAGCTGGTTCAAGCGTCGCGAGTGCAGGCCGCCCTGGCGATTTATGTAGGAGACTACTGATGTGCTGTCCACCCGCACTAGGACATGGTAGCCTCTCAGCTGCTGGAGGAAATGCTGTAGAGCTAAAAATAGAGCCATCATTTCGAGGCAATTGATGTGCCATGCGAAAAGGTGGCCTCTCCAGACCCCTTGGGCTGGACGGCCATCCAAGACCGCGCCCCAGCCGGTAAGGGAAGCGTCTGTCGTTAGCATTTTGCGACGACAAGACGGACCTAGAGTGGGACCCAAGGCGAGAAACCGGGGTCTGAACCACATAGAAAGGGTACGAAGTCCTTTGCGCGTAACCCTTATCCGCCTTCGGGGATTTGTTCTCGTGTGAACTCCCCTGGCTCTTAACCACAGCTGAAACGCTCTCATGTGCAGGAGACCCAAGGGTATCACCATGGACGCAGCTGCCATGAGGCCTAAACATTTTTGTAAGTGATGTACAGTCACTTCTTGGTCTAGTCTGATTTCCTTCAGAGCGTTGTTTATGAATTCGACGCGAGCAGGAGACAGATGTGCCTGCATAGTGATCGAATTCCACCTGACGCCCAAGTAGGTTGTCACTTGTGCTGGAAAGAGAACGCTTTTCGTGGCGTTGAGTCTCAATCCCAGCAAGTGAAGATGAGCTAGGACGACATCTCGTTGTCGAAGTGCTAGCTGCTGAGACTGGGCCAGTATTAGCCAGTCGTCTATGTAATTCAGAATGCGGATGCCCTGGAGTCTCAAAGGAGCCAGAACTGCATCCATGCATTTTGTATATGTGCGGGGTGATAAGGCTAGACCGAATGGAAGAACCCGAAATTGGTAGGCTTTTCCCCCAAAAGCAAACCTCAGGAACTTCCTGTGCTGTGGCAAAATTTCTATGTGGAAATATGCGTCCTTTAAATCTACTGTCACAAACCAATCCTGTGGTTGGATTTGTGAAACAATAGTCTTTATGGTCAACATTTTGAAGTTGCATTTTTTGAGATAGCGGTTCAAACCGCGAAGATCCAGAATTGGACGCAGACCCCCGTCCTTTTTGGGGACCAGGAAGTACCGACTGTAGTAACCTGACTCCATGTCTGGAGGAGGAACCTGTTCTATGGCTCCCTTCTGCAGTAATTTCTGGAGTTCGGAACTCAGAAAACGCGCCCTTTCCAGTATCACGGAAGTGGCGACCACGCCGTTGAAACGCGGAGGGCGATATGCAAACTGGATCCTGTATCCTTTCTCTACAGTCTTTAAAACCCAGGGGGATATGCCTGGCAGTAGCTTCCACGCTGCCAGCTTCTCCGAAAGGGGTGCAAGTACTTCTACTGGGCTGGGGGGTGTTAGTGATTCGGTGTCCTGGAATATAGCAGGATGCGACCGAAGGACTAATGTGTCGGAGACCGGTGTTGTCCGAAACACCAAAGGCGGCGGAAACTGAACATCGATCTCCTGGGGGTGCCCAGAGGGGCATGCTCCTATGTGCCCGTCCCCAGGGGGGGTCACCCCCACGGTCCTGAGCTCTGCTATCAGGGACGCTTCTTCGCGAAGAAGACAGAGCGGTCTATTTTTTGGGGGGCGGCCTGAGGGGGGCGCCGAGTCATACCCCAGTCCTTACGGGGGGGTGCGCGGCTACTGACGCTTTCCTTCTGCGCCTCTCGTCTAGCGAGACTGAGATCGGGTCGAGGTTGGGTGGCCGATGGCCTCGACACCTGGGCACGGCGTGGGATAAATTTCCCAAAAGCTTGTTCATAGAGACTGGCCTCTCTAAATCTGGTAGCGACAGTATTTACAGCTTCGCCAAATAGGCCTGAGGGTGAGATGGGAGCATCGAGAAGGAATGCCCGATCTTTGTCCTTAATGCCAGTTAGATTTAGCCAGAGGTGCCTCTCTGCAGACACCAGGGAGGCCATAGAACGGCCAATAGCACGGGCTGTCTGTTTCGTCGCACGCAGGGACAGATCAGTAGCCTGGCGTAATTCTATGAACGCTTCCTGATTCATATTGCCGCTCGTGCTCAGATCATTCAGCAGGTCGGCCTGATACGCCTGCAAAACCGCCATGGTGTGCAAGGAAGCGCCGGCCTGACCAGCTGCTTGGAACGCCTTCCCTAACAGGGTAGAAGAAGTTCTACATGCCTTGGAGGGAAGGGTTGGCTTTTTTAATGAAGATGATGTTCCAGGAGCGAGATAGCCCGCGAGCGTCTCCTCAATCTGGGGCATCATCACATAACCCTGTGCTTTTGCATCAACAATATTCGAATAAAATGAAGTTGAAGGTACAAAAATACGGGAAGAAAAGGGACGTCTCCATGAACGAGATAACTCGTTGTGGAGATCATCAAAAAAGGGGAGAGAACGGCGTTGTGACGCCATCTCCTGGCCACCCGACAGAAATCTGTCATCCAGTTTGGAACGTTTTGTATGAGCTTGCTCTTGTGGCCAGTCAATATGTAAACGTTCAACTGCGCGTGTTATAACCTCAATTAATTCCTCATACTCTCTATCATCCCTAGAGGATCGTTCTGAGGTAGCTACATCCATTTCAACTGAAGCAAGAGAGTGAGTCTCCCTCAAACACTCCCGAGAGGCACCGAAGTGCGCTCGCGAAGTGGGGGGAGAGAGAGAGAGATCGGGGGAGGAGACGAGAGAGAGAAGGGGCTCCGTCTCTCGTGCCTCGGCCAAATCAACCTGTGAGCCCCAGGACTGCAGAGCGGCTCGTGGCTCCCTAAAGAACGCGAGACACGCTCGTAGCACTTTCATCTGGAGATTATCACAGTGCTCACACTCTCCTTCAAGTCGAAGGAGAGCGTGGCTTTCACCCAAACACTCAAAACAGAGATTATGGCTATCGTCTTGAGAAAGACGGTTACCGCACGGGCATGATACACTGAACTCGGCCATTATATCTGGTGAGTTTTTTTTTTTTTTCCTCTGTTAAGAATGGTTTCTTATATATCTTTTTTTTTTTAAATGCTTGCTGCACACACGCGATCACAAGTCGGCATGAAGACAAATGATCTGAGGTTTTGTTGCCGGCTTTCCGGTATTTATAACCTTTTTTATATTTATTATACCTTATTTATAACGTCACCTGACCGAGGTTATATGTAGCCAGATAATGGCGTTCTTCCACACATGCTTCATGGCCGGCAATGCGACAAGATAGTTCCCATAAGCGTTCTAACGCAGCATTGAGTGAAGCCTCGAAAAGGGAACAAGATGTAGTGAGACATGAGCATTGGAAGCATAATATACTTTATTATAAGAGCATCAATAAAATTCTCATTCCAATAAAGCAGACACACAAGATTATAAAAATGATTCTACCAGGGTTAGCCTTACGGGGAACAGGGCAGGCCAGCCAAAACTCAGGAGGTTGTCTAACCCCAATTAAGTTCACAGTAAAGAGATCGTGTCTGCTCCACTCACAGTCCTCACTATTTCCTGGGGAAAAAAACTATTTGTAATAAAGGAAAATAAACAATCAGACTAATTGTACAGACACTTATTTGCAAAAATGCCTATAAACAAAACAGCACCAGTGTCACATGTAGAGTCTTCAGCAAGGGATCAGCTTAGAAATTGTTAGGTTCCATTTGCCCTTATTATTTACCAAAGAAAAACCCAAGCATTTAACTAAATCTACTAAACCCCATATGCAAGAAATGGAAAAGCATACTTATGATTAGGGTTGAACGAAGACCAAAGGCATCTATATGGTTACTCCAACAAGTGTCGTGGCTCTATAAACCAGGTAGCATTTACATACCTGATGTTATTGCTTAAAACAACACACAATAAATATCACCACCGCAAGCAATTGAGAAATTTATTACAATCACCGACAGTGTTGGGGGATGTTACTTTTTAAAGTAACTAATTACATTACAAAATTACTGTCATTAAAAAGTAATCAGTTACATTACAGTGTTACATTCTGATAAAAGTAACTAGTTCGAGTACTTTTCCACCGCAGAAAATGAAAACTCCTTTGTGATTCCTCATGCATGTTCCTTTAGTCAAGTCTTTTATAATTTATCTACCATCATCACTCAGTGAAGTTTAGCTTTCAAGTTTGGTTTCATGTTTCCTGCGACATCGCATCTCTTGAAATCTCGCGCACTGCTGCGAGTCGTCATGATATTCCTGTCCCTCTGACGCGCATTGTTTATTGCCCCATCTGTACAGTAATCATTTGAACTCCATCTCTAGCCAAGAAAAAAAAAGTTTTTTTAATTTATTAATTTATTCTGGTAACTACTACAGTAATACCCCTATCCCCTACCCGCATCTACAAGGTTACGCACGGTGGCCGTAAGTACGGTTAATCATGATTTTTTTTTTCTGTGATTTTGTTTTCATCTTTTCGCACATAAGTCTTCATGGGAGCTTGTGGCAGCTCGTGGACCTTGCAGAACTTTGTGGAACGTCGGGTGGTCACTCGCGGTGACTCACGGTGCTCACCACTTCTCACTGCATGTCAAGCCGCATACGTGAGATAGGGTTATAATAGGAGGAATAACAGAGGAGGGCGAGTTATCAGGGGGCTTGTAGTACGACTTTCACACACACACACTAACTGAATCACTGCTGTTTGGCTCATGGATTACATAAATTGTCTAAATAACGGATTACATTTTTGAAAATATAACTAAATGACTGAGCACTTAAATGGTGGCCCTAACACGTTAGATTACACGTTGCATCAATGAAACTGTGTGGAAACATGAGAAAAAATATTTAAGAAATTGCGGCATCCATTATATATACTTTTTATTCTTTGAACTATTAAAAATTAATTTGTTATAATACTGCATAAAAAATAGTTTTTGCTTTACTTAGAATAAATCAATACTCACATGTTATTATTGATATTCTTAATAATGATATTTATTAGCGTTTTGACAACCATAACAGATTGTGAAAGAAAAATTTTATCCACTGTGTGTCACTAAATGTCTACAGACTTGGAATATGTGTACATGCAAGAAAGAACAAGATGTACAGGGAGGTAAGGCCTTGATCTATGTAAGTTGACAGAGACTTGGCTTCAGCAGAGTAACTCGCCTGCTTATCAGGACCAGAGGGAACAGCTCTGTTGTTTTCTTAAATATTATGTTTTATGAGATGTTTTTTCCTGACTTGCTCCATTAGAATATATAAGGCACTGTGAGATAAGGCGGGGGGGGGGCTTCCTCTTACTCTTGCAAACACTTTGTGGTGTGTGTAACTGAGATGTCCAGCGATGTTTAAATAAACCTCTACTCTTATGATACTTGTAAGAGCCATATCACATTTGTTATGAATTTGTTGTTGTGTTTATTTTATTTATTTTCATTTTATTGTATTTTGTTGATTGTGCACTTACTGTAGCACCAAGCATCCATTTTGACAACCGTATCGTGTGTAATGTCTGTGATGTCATTCTACTGTTACACGTAGTTGCATGTCTATGTCACTGTAAAAAAGTTCTGTTTAGATGCGGAACTTGTGGAGAACACAAGCTTTTTGACCGTAAGCCAACGTAAGCTAAAAGACCCAACAAATAACTTGTTGTAACCTGGATTTACTCAAGACAACTGTAGGAAGTGTTGAATCTTTTGCCTCTTTTCCACTGCATAGTACGGCACAGCACGGTTCAGTACAGCTCACTTCGGTTCGGCTCAGTTTGGCTCGGTTTGCGCTTCCATTGCAGTTTAGTAATGCCGTTTTAGTTGCAGCGCCTCTACTGCCGTGACATCATTGTAAACGCGCCACAAACAAACACACAACAATGGAGCATATAGATGGCATGGTGTTCTTCATTCTCGGCATGTGGATGTTTTTAACAGCAAGACGAAGGAGTTTGTTTCAAAAGAGGCTGATGGCAGCCAAAGAAAATTTTTGGTTAATACAAAAAGGTGCGTCCGATCCTTCTCTGGCTGTTCTAAATATAGCGGTTCTGTTGTGTCTCGTGTCGCAAGATCAGTGACGCAGTAATGACGATTTTCTCACGTTTTAGTAACAGTTCGGCGTGCTTGGAACCTCGGCTGAGCCAGGTACCAGGTACTGGTACCTGGTACTGTTCCCAGTGGAAAACCCCCCAAAAGTGAGTTGAACTGAACCGTGTCGTGCCATCCTATGCAGTGGAAAAGCGCCATTTGATGCTGGAAAAATAAAGAGAGACAAAGAGATCATCGGACTTCAGTTTTTTGTGTGAGTTTTTTGTTTTTTGTGTGTCGTCCTCGACGTCAGCCGCTTCCTCATCTCGCCGCAAAGAAGAAGCCAGCAGGGCGGCTCTGCTGGTTAAAGTAGCAACCCGTTAAAGTAGAACGGCTTGAGCTAGAAATGGAGGAAGCACAACTAAAGGCACGACTAGAAATGGAGGAAGCACAACTAAAGGCACGACTAAAGATAAAAAAGGAAAGGTTGGAAATCAAAACGGCAATCGCGATGCATGATGCCAAATTAAGGGTGTTTCAATATCGAGATTGTAAAGAATGACAGCCTGCAAGAGAGAGCGTAGTCGCCGAACCCAGCAGCGCGTACCCGAGTATCGCGTACCGTTCCAACTCGGAATATGACAGCCGACGACAGCCGGTAAGAGAGAGCTCTGTCAACGAACCAAGTAGCGCACGCGCTCCCAAAATGGAATATAACGAACTTCACGAGAGCAGTGCGTCAACAGAATACCTCGGACTTCCATCACGTGTTGAGGCAGCCCATCCAAGAATGCCAGTAAGTTTTGAACCAAAATTGAAAAGTACATTAAATGAATGGTCTACCCAAGACAATACAGTAAATACACACACCATGACATTGACACAATAGAACCCCAGAGCATGATGCAACAGCAGGCAGATATTACAGCAATGCTTGTGAAATGCCAAATGCAATCCTCCTTACCTCAGCGCAATGTTCCTGTGTTTCACGGTGACCCTCTTGAGTTCACATCCTTTATGAAAGCGTTTAAACATGTTATTGTAGACAAAACCGATAGTGATGCAGATAAGCTGTTTTATCTTGAGCAGTTTACTACGGGAGAGGCTAGAGACCTAGTTGTGAGCTGTCAGCTTATGCCAGAGCAATGTGGTTATGTGGAGGCAATGAGACTGTTACAGGACAGATTTGGAAATAAACGAAAAATCGCAAACAAGCTGATGCAAAAGGTAGCCAATTGGCCGGAAATAAAGTCAGAGGATGGAAAGTCACTAAGCGCCTTCTCCGTGTTTCTAGCATCCTGTCACAACATCATGGCAAGCATTGACAATATGGAGGATCTAGATAACGCTACCAACATGCAGACTATTACTTCAAAACTGCCCTACGAATTGCGTAAGAGATGGAGAGACCAAGCATATAAGCTTGAGGAGCTTAATCAGATAAGACCCAAGTTTAAGCAGCTAGCGGAATTCGTAGACCAACGAGCTAAAGTAATCTCAAACCCAATCTTCGGAAACCTGAACGTCTCAACTAGCGACAAAAGACACTTTAACAAATCCCTTCAAGGACCCAAGCCAAAAAGGGAAGGAAAGGCCAGGGTCAGCTTCGCAACGGAGGTCAGACAGGTTGGTAAAAATTATAAAGACTCAATTGCAACAAAGAATGCTGGTGCATTAGTTATTAGCGCCTTCACTAAAACCGTGCGCATATTGTAAGAAAGACCATACCTTAGATGAGTGCCGCCAATTTAACGATAAGGCACATAATGATAAAATAGACTTCTTGAAAAGGAATGGATTTTGTTTTCGATGTTTAGTTAAGAGACATCTAAGTAAGGATTGTAAGAAAAAAGTCACGTGCCCGTTGTGCTCAAAGCCACATCCTCGCATGCTGCACATAGCAGTGCAAGACATGGTGCAGTCAGCCGCAAGCGCACACGATACTGAAACTAAAAATAAACTGCCTGCTACTGTGAGTCATGACTTAATTGCCCTCACTGGGGCTGGAGATAACTGTATTCTCCCCATAGTACCTGTTAAAATAAAGTCCAAGAAAGGTGTCAAAATTGTAGAAGTGTATGCATTCATGGACCCAGGTAGTTCTGTCACGTTCTGTACAGAGTCATTAGCAAGGCAGTTAAACGTACAAGCCAGAAAAGTTGAGGTGATGTTGGGCACCATGAGCTCTAGGAAACTAGTATAAAGCTATGTACTCACCGATTTGGTGATTAGTAGTCTGGTCGAAAACACCTTTGTTGAACTTTCCAAAGTGTTTACACAAAAGAGTATCCCAGCTACGGTGGAAAACATTCCACAACAGCATGACATTGATAAGTGGCCATATCTCAGTGATGTAAAGTTGCCACAGATTAACGCTGGAATCGAAATTCTTATAGGCAATAGAGTATAAGCTCCTGGAACCATGACAAGTGATTAACAGCAGGCACATGGGGCCGTACACAGTAAAGACTGCCCTCGGATGGACATTGAACGGACCTCTTCGGGAACCCGTCGATGACAGCATGCCCGTCAACGAACCGGCGAGCGTCACAGTTAACAGAACCTCCATTGAAAGCGTAGAACAAATACTGATACAGCAGTTCAACCATGACTTTCCCAAACAAAATTGTGATGATAAGGCCGAGTGGTCAAAAGAAGACTATACTAGTTTTTAGACTCTGTGAATAACTCTTTGCAGTTTATAGATAATCATTTCCACATCGGCCTCCCACTTAAAAAGGCAGTCATTCAAATGCCCAATAACCGAAGTGCAGCCATGCAGCGCGCATTAAACCTCAAAAGAAAACTCAATAGTAACAGCTCCTTTCACGTGGAGTATACAAACTTCATGACTGGCATGCTTAAAAAGTGTCATGCAGTTAGGGTTCCTACACCTCACTTAACTCGCCAAGATGGCCAGGTGAGGTACATACTGCACCATGGCGTCTATCATCCTCAAAAGAATAAACTGAGGGTGGTTTTTGACTGTGCTGCTAGCTATCAAGGAGTATCACTAAATAGTGAGCTCCTACAAGGACCAGACTTAACAAATTCACTCATCAGCGTGCTCACACGCTTTAGACAGGAGAAGGTTGCTATGATGGCAGACGTGGAAGCCATGTACTATCAAGTGAGAGTCCCTGAAAAGGACACAGATCTACTGCGCTTATTATGGTGGCCGAACGGATACGTGATCCAAGACCTACAGTAGTTGAGTATAAGATGGTAGTTCACTTGTTCGGTGCAAAATCGTCTCCCAGCGTTGCTAACTTTGCCCTTAGAAAGATAGCAGAAGAAAACCGCAGCAACACACCTGCTGTGGCAGTTAACACAGTGCTCAAAAACTTTTATGTCGACAACTGCTTGAAGTCTGTGTCAATTTATGAGCAAGCAGTCGCCTTATTCAACAATCTCACAAGCCTCTGCGCAAGTGGAGGGTTCAACCTCACCAAGTGGGCAAGCAACAGTGTTGCCCTACTGACTTCCATATCCGAAAGCGAAATGATCAAAGACATGAGAGACTTAGATCTGAGTAAAGATGCACTCCCTGTCGAGAGAGCTCTAGGGGTGCTATGGTGCATCAATTCAGACATGTTCAAGTTTAATATTAGTTTAAAAGAACGACCTGTGGCAAGACGAGGAATCTTGTCAATCACTAGTGCAATTTACGTCCCCTTGGATTTCCTCATGCAAAAAGTGATACATTGGATATTTAATCCACCTTCTGGGTCTCATTTCGGTGGAGTATGGGAAAGGCAGATCAGATCAGTTACAAAGATCTTGAGATCAGTACTGAAAGAACAAACACTAAACGATGAGAGCCTTCATACATTCCTATGCGAAGTTGAATCAATAATGAATGACAGACCCCTCACTACTGTTACGGACGATCCTACAGATCTAGAATCCCTGACACCCAACCACCTGCTGCTAATGAAAAAACATCCAAACTTGTCTCCCGGACACGTTAAGAAAAGGACACTTATGCACGTCGCAGGTGGAGGCATATTCAGTATCTGGCAGACCTATTCTGGAAGCGATGTGTGCGTGAATACCTGCCCTTGCTTCAGGAACATAAAAAATGGTTTCAAGTGATACAGAATCTCTTGATTGGAGATATAGTTTTAATAATTGATGAGTCTTCTCCAAGAAATTCATGGGTCATCGGTCGAATCACAAAGGTGTTCCCCGAAAAAAAAGGACTTGTGAGACGTGTGTTAGTTAAAACTAAGACCAACATTCTGGAAAGACCCATTGACAAGCTGTGCCTCATATGTGAAACGGACTGTTAAATGTGTTATAATCTGTTATGAAATTTGGTACGCAAATATAAACACCTGAGATAAATATCATACACTTAAAAGATTTAAAAGGTTAAGAAAGTTTAATTTCATGTCTTTACCAAAACAAAAACACACAAAAATGTAATTGTCAGTCTTAATGCCTGTCAATTAGGAGCTGGAATGTAAGAGCCATATTATGTCATTTGTGGGGGGGGGGGGGGGGTTCCTCTTACTCTTGCAAACACTTTGTGGTGTGTGTAACTGAGATGTCCAGCGATGTTTAAATAAACCTCTACTCTTATGATACTTGTAAGAGCCATATCACATTTGTGATGAATTTGTTGTTGTGTTTATTTTATTTTATTTATTTTAATTTTATTGTATTTTGTTGATTGTGCACTAAGCACTGAGCATCCATTTTGACAACCGTATCGTGTGTAATGTCTGTGATGTCATTCTACTGTTACACGTAGTTGCATGTCTACAGTATGTCACTGTAAAAAAGTTCTGTTTAGATGCGGAACTTGTGGAGAACACAAACTTTTTGACCGTAACTTTTTTACTCAAGACAACTGTACGAAATGTTGAATCTTTGATGCTGGAAAAATGAACGAGAGACAAAGAGATCATCGGACATCAGTTTTTTGTGTGAGTAAATATCCAAACCAAAGATACGCGTCAAAACGTGTAAAATTATGACCGCAAATACAATACTATTTAAAGTCTCCAGAGTTGTTAATGTCATTTCCACCACAAGGTGACACTAGAACTCTCAGAAAGAAGCATGAAATATTGTTCCTCAAGGAGGGAACTATTTCAATCTGCCTTTAAACTAAAACACTGCTTATATTGTGAGTTACAAATCACTTTATATTTATGTTACCACAAAGTTAGATACAAGGGGTTTAACTGCATAATACTACATAAGGAAATTTGGTTTTGTAAAAAAATGCCAGAAGTACAGGTAAAGCTTGGAGTGCGAGCATAATTTGTTCCGGAAGCATGTTGTATATCAAAGCACATTTCCCTATAAGAAATAATGAAAACTGATGATTTGTTCCACAACAAAAAGATTCATATTCAATGATTATTACAAAAATTTATGACAAACTAAAACAAATTAATCTGCACTTTAGTAGCTGAGAGAGAGAGAGGAGAGGAGGAAGAGGGGGCCTACTATGTAGGACAACTTTTTATAATAGCTGTCCCTGCACTCTGACCCCTACCTACTAACAAAAGACTGGGATATGCGAAGAATATATAATATTATAAGAACTGTGCAGTAATGTATACAGTGAGTATGGAAAGTATTCAGACCCCCTTAAATTTTTCATTCTTTCTTATATTGATTAAAAAAGAAAAACTGAAATATCACATGGCCCTCTTTGTACTCAGTATAAAGTATTCAGACTCTTTATTGTGACACTCATATATTTAACTAAGGTGCTGTCCATTTCTTCTGGTCATCCTTGAGATGGTTCTACACCCTCATTTGAGTCCAGATGTGTTTGATTATACTGATTGGACTTGATTAGGAAAGTCACACACCTGTCTATATAAGACATTACAGCTCACAAAGCATGTCAGAGCAAATGAGATTCACAAGGTCAAAGGAACTGCCTGAAGAGCTCAGAGACAGAATTGTGGCTAGGAACAGATTTGGCCTCCATAAAAGCGAATAAAAGTTGAATTAAAATTTTAATGTTAATTTAAATCTTAACTTTTTAGAACACAAACATATGCACACACTCAATGTCTTTTTGTCCACTGGCCCAAAGCTGGCTCCTTGGTGGGGCAAAGGTAAGTTGGCACAACGTTGGTTGAGTAGATCATTACAATTTTGGCCTAATGCTGGTTCAGTAGGTAATGGCAAATTGTAAATTAAATTAGATTCCAGATAGCACACTGCTGAAGGGCCAACAGCAGTGCATACATTGGGCCAATGTTGGCATCAGTGGTTGGCCTTAACGTCATTTTGTCTGGTGGTCCAATGTTGGTTCATTAGTGGGGCCAAAGATAGGTTGGCCCAACGTTGGTTTACGTTAATGGCAAAGTTGGAAATTGAAAATTAAATTAGACTCTTTTCAACATCGCCAAAAATAAGAAACCACATTACAAATCTCCAGAAATGTATTTATTAATTCTATTTGTGATAAAATGATCACAAACTAAGAAAACATGTAACCATTACATGCTGGGACAGAACCGGCGGAAATCTGGAGAACTGGTGCCAGAGGAACAATCTCCTTCTAAATGTCAGCAAGACAAAGGAGTTTAAAGTGGACTTCAGTACAAAGCAGGAGAGGAACTACCAGACCCCCGTCATCAACAGAAGCCCAGTGAAGAGAGTGGCCAGCTTCAGATACCTCAGTGTTCACATCAAGCAGGACCTGTCATGGTCCTGTCACATCAACACTGTGGTGAAAAAGGCTGAGCAGCATCTCTACCACCTTAGATGCTTGAGAGACTTCAGACTGCCATCCAGGGTGCTCGGGGAATTTTCATTCCTGCAACATAGAGAGCATCCTGAAAGGGAAACATTACGACGTTGGGAACAGCACCATGCAGGACAGACAAGCTCTACAGAGGGTGGTGTCATCAGCTGAGAGAATCATCTGCACCAAGCTCCCTATCCTGCACTCAATCTATAGCAAGCAGTGATGGACCAAAGCCAGGAAGATCATGAAGGACCTCATCCACCCCAGCAATGGACTGTTCTCTCTGTTGCGGTCAGGAAAGTGATTCCGCTCCCTGAGGTCCAATACAGAGAGACTGAGGAGGAGCTTCTTCTGGTCTCTCAATCAGAACTCCACACAGGACCATTTTGCACATTTTTGGACATTTGCCTTTTTGCACTCATTCTGGCCATTCATGAACACTCAACAGAACATGTAACAGAATTGGGGGCTCGTCCGTTGCTTTTCTTCGCTCCGTCCTGTTTGTTTCAGTGCGTTTGTGTTTGTCTGGCGGCATTTGTCTTTGTGGTAGGGAAGTGTTTGTTCTTCTTAGATATGGCTACAAAGTTTAACTTGGACCAGTTTACCATTTGCCCCACGGTAGAGCAGTTTGAGAAGTGCCGTAAGGATGACCTATTGTTGCTTGCCGATTTCTATCAGATTTCAGTGTCACGGAGTGCTACTACGCGCGATATAAAGAAATTTCTGTACGCTGAGCTGTTTGAACAGCGCATTATTTGTGAGCATCCCGAGGCGGGTGTTGCAACTCACTCAGGTGATCCAGAGGATTTGGCTGCAGCGGAGCCTGGCGCCAGGCCCAAGGATCCCACACGCATAGATCCCGCAGTAGGAAGCTCACCATTAAAGGACCCCATGATTGCGCTACAATTAAAACAGCTGGACTTGGAGTTAAGTCGGCAGCAGTACAAAGCTCAGCAGCTACAGTTCCAAACATTGGAGCTGGAAACTAAGAAGGAGATAAGGCTGAAGGAGCTGGAGTTGGCCTCAAGGTTTGGGCCCATCTGTGTCTCCTGTACCTGTTCACGCATCCTCGCCTGTGCCTGCACCCGTGCCTGTATCTGAGTTGTCACCTGTGCTAGGACCGATCCCGTCAGTTAATTCTGTATTTGATGTAAGTAAGCACATTGCTTTGGTGCCTATCTTCAGAGAAAGTGAGGTAGATACTTACTTCCCTGCGTTCGAGCGCATCGCTGCCACTCTGCAGTGGCCTAGGAGTATTTGGTCCTTACTTTTACAGTGCAAGTTTGTGGGTAAAGCTCAGGAAGTGTGTTCTGCCTTAACACTTGAACAAAGTATTGATTATAAAACTGTTAAGTCAGCTGTGTTACGGGCATACGAACTTGTCCCCGAAGCTTATCGACAGAAGTTTAGAAAACATGCCAAATCCGCCAACCAAACATTTGTAGAATTCGCTCGTGAAAAATGCGCTTTGTTCGACAAGTGGTGTGCAGCCAGTAAAGTCACCACCTTTGATCAGTTAAAAGAACTGATACTATTAGAGTTTAAAGACTGTATTTCGGATAAAATAGTAAGGAGTCGATGCCATTTTGTTTGCCCTTTGTTTTTTTCTTGGTTTGTGGTTAGTTAGGGAGTAAGGGAAGAATGTTGTATTTCTGTTTCTTTAATTTCGGTGCAGGTTAGTTGTTTCACTTTGGTACTAGGTTAGAGGGAATTTTGTTTATTGTTTTGGCCTTGTCGGCTTCTGAAGCTTACAGCCACCTTTTGGGGATTTGCTTATTCACTTTTTGTAAATAAACACTAAGCAAACGCACTTTTGGTCTCACCCCCTTCTTTTTTTTCACTCCTGTTACTGCCCGACCTAGACCGGGGCGTAACAGACATTGCCTACCTTTCATTTCTTTGCTCGTTGCACATAAGTCACTTTAAATAAGACACTCTCATGCATGCCTGCACACCCCCCCGTTACATGCCTGACGTATTATACGGTATACATATACAGTATACAGTGTATATATATGATTGTCTTTTGCTGCCCCTTTCGACCTCGATTTTTGTCATTGCCCTTTGTACATAACTTCGTATACTGTGTAAATATCATCCTGTATATTGTGGTAAGTAGGGAGTCGACGGTAAGTAGGGAGTTCACCCCCCACCCCCCCTTTTCTCCTGGTTATGCTAATCAGGGAGTTAGGTAAGACTCTATGTTTTTTTTTTTTTGTTAGGTTAGGTAGACTTTTATGACTCTAGTTAGTGGGTTTGGTTTATTATTTTGGCCTTGTCGGCTCCTGAAGATATTACCATCTTTGTAAATATTTGTACATAAAATTAAACTGCAGTTGATCTCATGCCCCCCCCCCCTCCCCCCGGACATTTCTATTTAAATCCCACTTCATCTACATACTAAATGTTCTATTTTTTTTATATTTGTAAAGAAATCATCTCTTCTCCATATTTGTACAGCTAAGTTGTCTAATATTTTTCTTATCTTAGCTAATTTTTCTATTGTATTTCTTTTTATTAATATTTATTTACTATAAATAATCTTTTATTTTTAAGGTCACAGATGGTCATTCAAGCATTTCGCTGCATATCGTATTGTGTATGACTGTGTACTCAGCAACACCTGACCTCTGTGGGGTTTAAGGTTCCTCTCTAGTGATAAGTACCATCTAGTGACCTGTTTGACAGTGTTCACAGTTGATCACAAAGCACAATTAATTTAACATTTATCATTTAGAAAACATCCACTAAGTTAGATATATAGTTCTGTCAATGTTATCTATGTAGTAGGTTAGTAACCAACCATCATATGGGATCCTGATGGCATCATTGAGAGAGCTTGCTGCACAAAGATAAAATTATACCATTTCATTTCCAATTTTCAACCTTAAATTATTTACTGAACCAACGTTGGGCCAGCCTATCTTTGGCCCAACCAACAGGCCAACAGTGGGCCAATCGACAAAATAATGTTGGGCCAACGACTGATGCCAACATGGGTCCAATATATGCACTGCCATTGGGCCAACATCGGAGCAACAAAGTAATGCATTCTAGGTTACCAAGAATACAAAATTGCAGTTGTAAAAGCTTTGATTTTACAACAAAGCAAATTGGCTTCCACTGAAATTTGTAAATCACTATATATACAGATGTCACCATTAAAAACGCACGTTTCGAGAAAAGTGATCCCGTGACTTGCCGCGGCTTTGCGCGGCTGTGTGCGGGAAGCTGTGAACATGCCCTTCATTACCTGTAGGGGGCAGTCGTGTTTCAGTCTGAAGTATTGTGTGTCTACTGAAGCCGAAAATGTGTCCAAATTAAACCGCACATGCGTGTTTGGAGACGCTGTGCCCGCGCTGTGGATCAGTCGGTTGGGGATCATCACAGAGGTATTACACGGCGTGGCTGCAGCTGGAGTTTGTCATGTTCGAGGTAAGTTTACCTTTCTGTTTTGGATGTGATTCTCGCTTTCATGACTCCCAATTAATGTTCATCTTAATCTCAGGACGTACAGTTACCAATATTTCAGTTTTTAATAGTGTGGAGATTCACAAAACACCGTTTTCGTGTAAAAACCTGAACCTACGGGGTCCTGTGGTAAATAAATATATAAATAAAATAATAACGAACCGAGCGCGCGGATTAATAAACCGAGATGTGTGTTTCTGACCCCCACCCTTCGTGAAAACGGCGTGTTCAGACAAAGCAGACAAAGGCTCGCCAGTGAGATGCCATTTCTGAACAAACTGAGTCGTGTGTGTTAAAGCATTAAATGAATCCGAATTTTATTAATAAGTTACAAGTTAAATTTCAACTGTAAAGAACCTGTACATATGTTCATACAGTATTGACAGCAGCTCTAATTTGTCTAAATCGCATTGCAGACAAGAAAAAGAAGTAGAGTCATCCTGTGACATTGCATGCTTAATCTTTCCACACATGATTCTTGCTTCTCACTTTTTCCTTAATCTCCGGTTCGGTTCTGGTTTCGGTCTGTTCTCATGAGTTGTGAAGCGAGAGGAACAAAGTATAAATATTGTTCATTTGCTAAATTAAGTATCATGAATTTTAATTGAGTATCTATCTCTGTATTTTTTCACAGCAGTTTGTGACTGAAAGTGTGTCTGCATCTGACTTCAGGAGTTTCCTGACCAACGTATCTAATGGTCATATTTAAAAATCATAAAGTACAAAACGTTTCTGTTGGTGTTTAATTTTGTTTCTATGATTAATACTTATTTGTGGTGTTTTATGTTTTGTACATCTTTTCAAATTGAGACCTCATTTGTAAGTTCCTGTTTTCTCGTTTTTGTATAAATTAATCAAATGTTTGCTTGTTATTAAATGTATTTTTTATAAAAAATAAACGAATCTGTGTTTTATTATTAGCTGAGAGTGTGGTTTATTTATTTATCATATTTGGTCATTGTAACATGCATTAGGGAGCATTAGGGAGCATTATATCTGCGAAGTGTGTGTGCTATCTGGGAATGAATTACCTTTACTTGGTTATTTTAAATAAATCTAATTTGTGCATTAAAAACAATTATGTAACTTTTACTTGATTTCTTTGATTGTTAATTTAATTGAGTAGATTTTACCTGACAATTACGGGTGAGTTTTACTTAAAATTGGAGCAATATAATTTACTTAAAATCTATGTGTGCAAATAGATGTTAAAAGGATTTTATCAAGTGAATCTTACAAGTTCTTTTTTTTCAGTGCATGGGTGAACACGATGATTTAAGAATTTAATTAATATATGTGTGTTTACCGTATAAAATTTTTTCTATGTACAGGTACAATCAGAAAAATGTAACCAGAAAACGTCTCGGGTTACATTTCTGTAACCCTGTTCCCTGAAAGGCGGGAACGAGATGCTGCGTGAAAATGCTATGGGAACCAGTTTGTCGCGTTGCCGGTCGTTGAAGCATGCTGTGAAAACACGCCAAAGTTTTTGGCTATATATAACCTCCACAGGTGACGTCATCTGATTAGATGTAGGTGGAGGTTATAAAAACAGGTGAGCCGGCAACGACCTCAGATTAATTTGTCTGAACAGCCGTCCGGTCACGTGGTAGTGCGGCATTGCGACGCAGCATCTCGTTCCCGCCTTTCAGGGAACAGGGTTACAGAAATGTAACCCGAGACGTTCCCTAGCAAGGCTACACTCGATGCTGCGTGAAAACGCTATGGGAACGAGAATACCAACGCCGCCGCACTACAGGTGTCTGGACCCCAAGGTTGTGTAGCGTGTGCGCACAAAGCCAAGAAGGTCTCAGAGCTATGCCTGGGAGCTAACTCGGGGGCAGTGAGCCCGGAGTAGCATGAACATCCAGATTTATAAATGTAAGAAATGTGTGCGGGGAGGAACCAACCCTTCGCGCCACATAATTACTGCAGGGGATACCTCCTGCTGGTGAGACTGGGATGATCACCCTGGTTGGGTGAGCCCTGCTTCCCAGAGGCGAAGTGAACCCACGCGCCTCATAGGAGAGGGCAATATGCATCTCTCACCCAGTATAGTGGCGCTCTGACTTACGCCACTAGCTGATGCGGTGGACGTGAATCTGAAGAGCACATACTGGATAGTAAGTGAAGTTTCTCCTGCTCCGAAGCTGTAAAAGGCGGAGGACAGAAGGCTTCAAACAATGCAGCTAAGAAAATCCTGAGGGTACTAGGGCACAAGCCCAAGGACAAGCTTTTACTGCAGAAGCTCCAGCACTGAAACATTTTGGCAGTGGACTGGGTCTACCTGCTTGGCACACACTTGTTGCAGGGGAATACCTCTTGCTAATCCAATAGCTGAGGCGATCCCCTGGTTGAATGAGCCCTGATTCCTAGAGGCGAAGTGAGCCCACGCGCCTCATAGGAGAGGGCAATAGCATCTCTCATCCAGAGCATGAAGAAGTTGCTCTGACCTACGCCACTAGCTGATGCGGTGGACGTAGATCTGAAGAGCACAAGCTGGACACAGCAAGTGAAGTCTCTCCTGCTCCGAAGCTGTAAGCGCGGAGGACAGAAGGCTTCAAAAGCAATAGGGTGCCTATTGGGTTTATAGTTAGCTTTTGGAAGATAGTTGAGAGAGGATGCAGTTACGCACGTCCTGAAAGTGCTAGGGCATAGACCCGAGGACGGAAACTCCAGCACTGAAACAATTCGGCAGTGGACTGGGTTTACCTGCTTAGCAGACACTTGCTGCAGGGGAATACCTCTTGCTAGTGCAATAGATGAGGCAATCCCTTTGGCTGAAAGAGCCCTGATTCCTAGAGGCGAAGTGAGGCCACGCGCCTCATAGGAGAGGGCAATAGCATGTCTCATCCAGAACATGTAGAAACTGCTCTGACCTACGCCACTAGCTGATGCGGTGGACGTAGATCTGAAGAGCACAAGCTGGACACAGCCAGTGAAGTCTCTTCTGCTCCGAAGCTGTAAGCGCGGAGGACAGAAGGCTTCAAGAGCAATAGGGTGCCTGTTGCGAGGAGGGAAACTCCAGCACTGAAACAATTCGGCAATGGACTGGGTTTACCTGCTTAGCAGACACTTGCTGCAGGGGAATACCTCTTGCTAGTGCAATAGATGAGGCAATCCCTTTGGCTGAAAGAGCCCTGATTCCTAGAGGCGAAGTGAGGCCACGCGCCTCATAGGAGAGGGCAATAGCATGTCTCATCCAGAACATGTAGAAACTGCTCTGACCTACGCCACTAGCTGATGCGGTGGACGTAGATCTGAAGAGCACAAGCTGGACACAGCAAGTGAAGTCTCTCCTGCTCCGAAGCTGTAAGCGCGGAGGACAGAAGGCTTCAAGAGCAATAGGGTGCCTGTTGGGCTTATGGAGCTTTCTGAAGATAGTTGAGAGAGGATGCAGTCACGTACGTCCTGAGAGTACTAGGGCACAGACCCGAGGAGGGAAACTCCAGCACTGAAACAATTCGGCAGTGGACTGGGTTTACCTGCTTAGCATATACTTGCTGCAGGGGAATTCCTCTTGCTAATGCAATAGATGAGGCAATCCCCAGGGTTGAAAGAGCCCTGATTCCCAGAGGCGAAGTGAACCCACGCGCCTCATAGGAGAGGGCAATAGCATCTCTCATCCAAAACATGTAGAAGCTGCTCTGACCTACGCCACTAGCTGATGCGGTGGACGTAAATCTGAAGAGCAGTAAAAGGCGAAAGGTCCGCCTTGCTACATGAAAATCTCTCTCTGACTACTTCGGAGTGGGGTTACCATTCCCCGTGTGTCAGAGATAGACTGGACAGTACTACTGCTCCCGCATCCATGCTGGAATGTAAATCGCTCTGAGGGACAGGAACCTGGTGCGCTAGCTGTTAGCGGCGCGAGCACAGTCCGCCCTGGCGATAACATATGAGACTGCCATAGTGTTGTCCCCCGCACTAGGACATGGCAGCCTCTCAACTGCTGGAGGAAGTGCTTTAGGGACAGAAATAGAGCCATCATTTCGAGGCAATTGCTGTGCCATGCGAGAAGATAGCCTCTCCAGCTCCCTTGGGCTGGACAGTCATCAGAGACCACACCCCAGCCTATGAGGGAAGCATCTGTCGTTAGCCTCAGCGACGACAAGATGAACTTAGAGTGGGACCCAGAGTAGAGACCGGGGTCTGAACCACGAAGAAAGGGTACGAAGCACCTGGCGCGTAACCCATATTGGGGATTGGCCCTAGTAATATCCCCTGGTTCTTAGCCACAACTTAGAATGCTCTCATGTGCAGAAGGTCCAAAGGTGTCACCGTGGATACAGCTGCCATGAGAGCTAGGATGTCTGAAAGTGATGGTCACTTTCTGGTCTAGCTTGTTTTCCTTGAGGGTGTTGAGAATGGGTTCGATACGAGCGGGAGACAGCTGTGCCCGCTTACGACCGAATCCCATATAGCACCCAATGTGTTGTCCTCTGCACAGGAAAGAGCACGCTTTCGTGGCATTGGGTCCCAGTCCTGAGAACAGAGATGAGCTAGGACGACATGCTGATGTCGAAGCACTAGCCACCGGATGCCGTGGGACTCCCGTAAGAGCCAGGGCTAAATCCGTGCATTTTGTATGTGTGCGGGTGAGCTAGACCAATGGAAGGACCCGATACTGGTAAGCTTCGCCCCCCGAAAGCGAACCTCAGGATCTCCCTGTATTGTGGCAATGTTTCTGTATGAAAGTAAGCGTCCTTAAATCGATTGTCAGAAACAATCGCTTGGTAGGGTTGAGAGCAATCACCTTTACAGTCAAGAACTGAACTGTATTAATTGATTTTCAGGTAGCGGGAGAGCCCGCAGAATCTGAAATATTGGACGCAGCCCCCGTTCCTCTTGGGAACCAAGAATACCGACTATAGTAGCCTGACTCACTGTCTGGTGGGGGAACATGTTCCATGGCCCCCTTCCCCGGCAGCCTGTCAGCAGATGCGCACTTTCTGGTTTCATGGAAGTGGAGGCCACGCCATTGAAAACACAGAAGGTGAAGTGAGAACTGAATCCTGTAGTTCCTCTCTCCAGTGCTTAGAACCCAAGGAGATATACTTGGCAGTAGCTTCCACGCTGCCAGTTTCTCATTAAAGGGCAAAAGTTTCGGCAGCTTGGTTAAACGGGGGGGGGGGGGGGGTTGTTAGATGTTCGGCATCCTGAAGCATGGCAGGAAAAACCGAAGAACTAACAGCCTATTGGAGACTGGTGTTGCCCGAACACCAGTGGTGGCGGAGCAAACACCGACCTCCTGGGGGTGCCAGGGAGAACACATATTCGTTAAAAATGAATTCTGGGTGCCTTTCCCTATTGGGGGGGCCACCCCCATTTATTTTATTTTATACACACATGTATATATACACATATATATATATATATATATATATATATATATATATATATATATATATATATATATATATATATATATTATTTATTTATTTATTTTTTTTAATCAGTCTGACCTCCTGTGTGCAGTGGAGCACCAAGCTGACCCACTGCCTGAAAAGCTTTTCCCTCTAGGGCAGATAAAAGTCTACACAGCTAGAAAGGAAGTATAAGCCTACCAGGGAGGATGATGTCCCAGGAGAGAGATAGCCTGTGAAGCGTCTCTGCTATCTGGGCGTCATCACACAATCCCGCGTTTCCATATCGACTATATTTAAATAAACAAATAAGTCGATGGCATGAAAAACACAGCATGAATACAGCCTACTCCATGAAAGGGTTAACTCATATGAAGAGAGCTGAGGGGGGGGGGGGGGAGAGAGCGTCATTGAGGCTCCGCCCCCCAGCCACCCGACAGAAGCTGCCGTCTACTGCTTGTTTTAGTGCTTAAGGCTATTTTCATCTCCGGTAAAAAAGAGAGAAATCCTCGTGATGACGACGCGGAAGAAAGGAGTTTTCTTACCTCCGTCTGCCGCAGCTCTGTCAGATGCACGAGTTTTAAGCCAGGAACGCGCGGCGGCTCGCAGCTTCTCACGGAATGCGCGGCGCGCGCAGCACTAGTCGAAGCAGTGTGTAAGTGCCATATCGCACTTTTTATGAATTTGTTGTTGTGTTTATTTTATTTTATTTTACTTGCTGTTATTTCATTTATTCTACCTTGTTCTATTCATTAGTAAAGCATTAAGTTTGTTACATAAGCCATAAGCTTTAAATTTCTTAGTTATGCATCATAAGTTGATAATCGTAGGTTGGTCTGTGATGTCATTCTACTATTACATGCATTTGTGTGACTGTGATATGCTAGAAAGCTCAGTACAGATTTGGAAGGCTACGGAAACACAAGCTTTTGACCGTCAGCTAATGAGAGCTCCCGGTAAGCTTGAAATGCTAAATACAGCAACGAGGTTGTTGTAACCGTCAGCTAGTGAGAGCTCCCGGTAAGCTAGAAATGTAAAATACAGCAACGAGGTTGTTGTAACCGTAAGCTAACGTAAGCTGGGAAAGTAAGAAACAACAAGAGTGTTGTTAGATACCCAAGCCAAGATTGTAATCTACAAGATACAGCAAACAGGTTGTTGTAAAACTCAGAGATTTGCAAGATGCAGCAACTGGTGTCTGTAATAACAGTGGATTTACTCAAGACGACTGTATGAAGTGTTGATTCTTTGATGCTGACAAATAAACGACAAAAGACAAAGAGATCGGACTTCTGTCATGTGAGTGAAACTTTAAGACATTAGCTACGCGTCAAAACTAGTGAAATAAGCCATCCGCATCTACAAAAGTCAAAAGCTTTTCCGCTGTTTGAATGAAAACAAGTAACTGTCGAAATCGAAATGGAAGAGGATTTGAGTGCTCCGCACTTCACTACAGCCGGGTCTGAGCGTGAGACGGCGCTCACCGACGAGAATTCGAAATTAAAGCTTCAGAAAATGAAAGAAACCAGAAGCGAAAAGTGGAGTCAATTGACTGCACTATCCGACGAAATACAGCTGCTCATGTACAATCCATGCAATGTGCATGACGTTGAAACTAAGTACTACACGGACTTTATAGGGCTGTTCAAGGAATGTGTTGAAAGCAATAGACAGGTGCGATTGCGCCTAAACGAAGAAGAACGTCAGCATGATCTGCAAAACTACAAGTTCAAAATACTGAGCTGCACAGAATTTAGGGAAAAGGTAGAGTTGTGGATTGAGAAAACTAAGAGCCGCTTCATGATGTCCCAAACGGACGACGATGGAATTATGCCAGATGACAGCGTGTCAATGGCGGAGTTTAAGACGTCCGCCTCTAGCAGACACGGAAGCGTAGCGACGGCAGCATCCAAAAGGTCTGTAACTTCTACATCATCCTCAGCCCTAATAAAGAAAGCGGAAGCCAACAGAGCAGCCTTGTTGATTAAAGCAGCAGCCTTAGCAGAACGGCGGGCGTTAGAACAGAAGGAAGCACAAGTAAAGGCAAAAGAAGCAGAATTAAAGGCAAAAGAAGCAGAATTAAAGGCTGTGGCAGAGCAACTAAAAGCTGATAAAGAAAGGTTGGAATTAGAAACTGCGCTCGCAGTTGTAGACGCTGAATTACAGGTTTATCAGAGTTGTGAAACACGACAGCCTGCATCAAAGAGCGGAGTCATCAACCCGAGCTGCATGCGCTCGAGCAGCCCGCCTTGGACGGGCCGCAAACCTGAATATGACAGCCGCCGAAAACCGGTAAGAGAGAGCACCTTCAACGAACCAAGTGGCGCACGCGCTCCCAAACTGGAATACAACGAACTTTACGGGAGCCGCGCGTCGATAGAAGACTTCGGACTGCCATCACGTCATAGGACAGCCCATCCTAGCGTACCAGTAAGTTTTGAACCAAAATTGAAAAGTACTTTAAATGAAGGGTCTACCCAAGACAATAAACACACCCGCCATGACATGTATACCTTAGAATCACAGAGCATGATGCAACAGCAGGCTGACATCACAGCAATGCTCATGAAATGCCAAATGCAATCCTTTTTACCTCAACGCAATGTTCCTGTGTTTCATGGTGACCCTCTTGAGTTTACGTCCTTCATGAAAGCATTTAAACATGTTATTGTTGACAAAACCGATAGTGATGCTGATAAGCTGTTTTATCTTGAGCAGTTCACTGAGGGAGAGGCTAGAGACCTCGTTATGAGCTGTCAGCTTATGCCAGATCAATGTGGTTATGCAGAGGCAATGAGACTGTTGCAGGACAGATTTGGAAATAAACGAAAAATTGCAAACACGCTGATGCAAAAGATAGCCAGTTGGCCGGAAATAAAGTCAGAGGATGGAAAGTCGTTAAGTGCGTTCTCCGTGTTTCTAGCATCCTGTCACAACATCATGTTAAGCATTGACCACATGGAGGAGCTAGATAACGCTACCAACATGCAGACCATTACTTCAAAACTGCCCTACGAGTTGCGTAAAAGATGGAGGGACCAGGTATACAAGCTTGAAGAGCTTAGTCAGACAAGACCCAAATTTAAGCAGCTAGCTGAGTTCATAGACCAACGAGCTAAGGTAATTTCAAACCCAGTCTTCGGAAACCTGAACGCCTCAACCAGCGACAAAGGACACTTTAACAAATCCCCGCAAGGACCCAAGTCAAGAAGAGAAGGGAACGCCAGGGTCAGCTTCGCAACCGACGTCAGACAGGTTGGTAAAATTCACAAAGACTCGATTACAATGAAGAATGCCGGTACGTCAGCTGCTAGCGCTTTCACTAAGCCATGCGCATATTGTAAAAAGGACCATATCTTAGACGAGTGCGTGAAATTTAACGATCAGACCCACGAAGACAAAGTAGAATTCTTAAAAAGAAACGGTTTCTGTTTCGGATGTTTAACAAAGGGTCACTTGTGGAAAGACTGCACCAGAAAAATTATGTGTTCACTGTGTTCAAAGCCACATCCGCGCATGTTACACAGCGCAGTGAAAGACACGGCGCAGCCAGTTACACACGGTGATGAGAACGAAACCGCAAGTGACACACAAAATACACCATTCGTAGTGAATCACGAAGTAAGTGCGCTCACTGGGGCTGGAAGTAACTGCATCCTCCCCATAATACCTGTCAAAATAAAGTCCAAGAAAGGTGACAAAATTGCAGAAGTGTATGCTTTTATAGACCAAGGCAGTTCAGCCACGTTCTGTACAGAGTCATTAGCAAGGCGACTAAATGCACGAGGCAGAAGAGTTAAGTTACGGCTGAGCACCATGAACGCCTCAAAACTAGTAGACAGCTACATGCTCAATGATTTGGAGATCAGTGGCCTGGAAGAAAACAATTTTATTGAACTTCCCAGCGTCTTTACACAAAAGACTGTGCCAGTTACAGTGGCAAGCATTCCACAACAGCACGACATCGATAAGTGGCCCTACCTTAGTGATGTAAAACTGCCCCAGATTAGCTCTGGAATCGAAATTCTCATAGGAAATGAAGAGCACGAACTCATAGAACCTCAGCGAGTAATCAATAGCAGGCATGGAGGGCCATACGCGGCGCAGAGTGTTCTCGGATGGACTGTGACCGGGCCTCTCCGAAAACCCGGCAAACCAGTGGCCGTTACAGTTAACCGAACCTCCATTGAAAGTGTAGAACAAATGCTGATAGAGCAATATAACCATGATTTTCCCGAACGAAATTGCGATGACAAGGCAGAGATGTCACAAGAGGATTATCAGTTTTTAGATCTCGTTAATAACTCCCTGCAGTTCATGGACAATCACTTCTACATCGGCCTCCCACTTAAGAGAGCGTCAGTTCAAATGCCCAATAACCGAAACACAGCTATGCAACGTGCCTTAAACCTTAAACGAAAACTCGGCAGCAACAGCTCCTTTCACGAGGAGTACACAAACTTCATGGGTGACATGATAAAAAAGGGTCATGCAGTTAGAGTCCCTACACCTCACGTAAACCGCCAAGACGGTCAGGTGTGGTACATACCGCATCATGGCGTCTATCATCCTCAAAAGAATAAGCTAAGGGTGGTCTTCGACTGTGCTGCCACTTATCAAGGAGTGTCACTAAACAGTGAGCTCTTGCAAGGGCCAGACTTAACAAACTCACTTATTGGTGTGCTCACACGCTTTAGACAGGAAGAAATTGCCATGATGGCAGACGTGGAAGCCATGTACTATCAAGTAAGAGTCCCTGAGAAGGACACAGATCTGCTGCGCTTCCTATGGTGGCCGAACGGAGATGTGAACCAAGACTTAGTTGAATACAAAATGGTAGTTCATCTGTTCGGTGCAAAATCGTCGCCTAGTGTTGCTAACTTCGCCATCAGAAAAACAGCAGAAGAAAACCGTAGCAATGCTTCTGCTGTGGCAGTTAACACAGTGCTTAACAACTTCTATGTAGACGACTGCCTGAAATCCGTTTCGAGTCATGATCAAGCAGTCGCCCTATACAATGATCTCACAAGTCTCTGTGCAAGCGGAGGGTTTAACCTCACTAAATGGGCAAGCAACAGCCGTGCCCTACTAACTGTCATTCCCGAGAGCGAAAGGATCAAAGACATGAGAGACCTAGACTTGAGTAAGGATGCACTGCCCATAGAGAGAGCTCTGGGAGTGCTGTGGTGCATTGATTCAGACATGTTCAAGTTCAAAATTTGTTTAAAGGAAAGACCTGTGACGAGACGAGGAATCCTGTCAATCACCAGTTCGATTTATGACCCTTTGGGGTTTCTCGCGCCTGTCATACTGCCAGCCAAAACTCTAATGCAACAGCTATGTAAAGAAAAACTAGCCTGGGATGATGACATTCCCGAGCAGTTTGCAACGGCATGGAAAACCTGGCTGCAAGAGCTGCACAGACTGTCCGAGTTCAGCATAGCAAGGTGCATAAAACCAGCCGGTTTCGGAATTACAGCTACAGCTCAACTCCACCACTTCTCGGATGCAAGTGAAATGGGATACGGAGCTGTCTCATACCTCAGGTTAGTAAACGCTGAAGGACTTACACATTGTGCATTCATGATGGGTAACTCCCGTGTAGCACCCCTGAAACAAACCACCATTCCACGAATGGAACTGACTGCGGCAGTGGTCGCTGTAAAAAATGACAAAATGTTAAAAGAACAGTTAGAATTGAAATTGTTGGACTCTATGTTCTGGACTGACAGTACAACTGTTTTGAGATACATTGATAATGAAACACTTCGTTTTAAAACCTTTGTGGCCAACAGAATCGCCATTATAAGAGAGTCAACCAAGCCACAGCAATGGAGATACGTTAATACCTCACAAAACCCAGCTGATTCTGCCTCCAGGGGGGTATCTTGTGAAAAGTTCATGAAAAATGTTAACTGGATCCATGGCCCCTCCTTTCTTAAAGAAGCAGAGTGCAACTGGCCCGAAAACATTCATAACACATCAACAAAGGAAAATTGTGATGAAAATGCTGATGAAGTTAAGCTCTCAGCTGTAGTGAATGTTGTGAGCATTACAAAATGCACAGACGCAGACGCAGTGAGTAAACTGATTAATTATCACTCTGACTGGCACAAGTTAAAAAGATCCGTTGCCTGGATCCTTCGCATTAGAGACATGCTGAAACAAAAAACAGACAGGGTTAAAACACAAGTAGATAACCCAAAGACAGAAAATCACAAGTCTATAAGGGCTCAAGAATTAACAAAGGCAGAAAACGAAATTATCAAGTTTACTCAAAGACAAAATTTTAAGGAAGAAATTCTCACGTTGCAGAAGAATGAAATATCGGCAGAACTCAAACAGGGAATTCACACACAGCAAAAACGCAAGGTTACCGTAAAAGGAAACAGTTGCTTGTCCAAACTGGACCCAGTACTACAGGATGGGTTGCTGAGAGTTGGAGGACGTCTTGGCACGTCCGCGATGCCAGAGCACGTTAAACACCCAGTCATTGTACCTAAAGACTCACATATCACAACGTTAATATTAAGAGACGTTCATGACAAGATAGGACACAGTGGCAGAAATTACATGGGAGTAGACTACTTCGGACCCTTCGAGGTCAAACGTGGCAGAAGCAACGTTAAAAGATATGGCGTACTTTTCACTTGTCTGACAACAAGAGCCGTGCACATTGAAATTGCTCATTCGCTGGACACAGACTCGTGTATGAATGCCATGCGGCGCTTTATAAGCAGGAGAGGTCAGGTGTCAGTGATACGAAGTGACAATGGAACAAACTTCACAGGCGCTGAGACTGAATTGCGCGAGGCTATTCAGCAATGGAACCAGTCACAAATTGAAAGCTTCCTTACTCAAAGGAACATACAGTGGATATTTAACCCGCCCTCTGGATCTCACTTTGGCGGAATATGGGAAAGACAGATCAGGTCAGTTAGAAAGATCTTGAGGTCAGTACTGAAAGAACAAACATTAACTGACGAGAGTCTGCATACATTCATGTGTGAAGTAGAAGCGATAATGAATAACCGACCCCTCACTACTGTCTCGGAGGATCCCACAGATCTTGAACCTCTGACACCAAACCATCTGCTGCTGATGAAAAAACAGCCAAACCTGCCACCTGGACTTTTCAAAAGGGAAGACATCTACGCACGTCGCAGGTGGAAGCAGGTTCAATACCTATCAGACCTATTCTGGAAGCGATGGGTACGTGAATACTTGCCTTTGCTCCAGGAACGGCAAAAATGGTGTCAAGAAAGAAAAAACCTTTCGGTTGGAGACATAGTTTTAATAATTGATGAGTCTTCTCCAAGAAATTTATGGGTCATGGGACGAATCACGAAAGTGTTCCCTGACAAAAGGGGACTGGTGAGACGTGTGCTAGTTAAAACCAAGACCAACACTCTGGAAAGACCCATCGACAAGCTGTGCCTCATATATGAAATGGACTGTTAAATGTGTGGTAATATGTTATGAAAGTTGATATGCAAATGTAAACACCTGAGATAAATATTACACACTTAAAAGATTTAAAACGTTTTAGAAGGTTAAGAATGTTTGATTTCATTGCTTTATCAAAAAAAAAAACAAAAAAAAAACAACACAAAATTGTAATTGTCAGTCTCCATGCCTGTCAATTAGGGGCTGGAATGTAAGTGCCATATCGCACTTTTTATGAATTTGTTGTTGTGTTTATTTTATTTTATTTTACTTGCTGTTATTTCATTTATTCTACCTTGTTCTATTCATTAGTAAAGCATTAAGTTTGTTACATAAGCCATAAGCTTTAAATTTCTTAGTTATGCATCATAAGTTGATAATCGTAGGTTGGTCTGTGATGTCATTCTACTATTACATGCATTTGTGTGACTGTGATATGCTAGAAAGCTCAGTACAGATTTGGAAGGCTACGGAAACACAAGCTTTTGACCGTCAGCTAATGAGAGCTCCCGGTAAGCTTGAAATGCTAAATACAGCAACGAGGTTGTTGTAACCGTCAGCTAGTGAGAGCTCCCGGTAAGCTAGAAATGTAAAATACAGCAACGAGGTTGTTGTAACCGTAAGCTAACGTAAGCTGGGAAAGTAAGAAACAACAAGAGTGTTGTTAGATACCCAAGCCAAGATTGTAATCTACAAGATACAGCAAACAGGTTGTTGTAAAACTCAGAGATTTGCAAGATGCAGCAACTGGTGTCTGTAATAACAGTGGATTTACTCAAGACGACTGTATGAAGTGTTGATTCTTTGATGCTGACAAATAAACGACAAAAGACAAAGAGATCGGACTTCTGTCATGTGAGTGAAACTTTAAGACATTAGCTACGCGTCAAAACTAGTGAAATAAGCCATCCGCATCTACACAGTGTATAGATCGCACTCCGATATGGATTACCACACACGGAGGGATTAAACTCGTCAAATCGGTGAGTTAAACACCTTCTTATTTTGCTGGTTTATCACAAGCACGCTTCACAACTAGGCTCTGAAGACAAATGATCTGAGGTCGTTGCCGGCTCACCTGTTTTTATAACCTCCACCTACATCTAATCAGATGACGTCACCTGTGGAGGTTATATATAGCCAAAAACTTTGGCGTGTTTTCACAGCATGCTTCAACGACCGGCAACGCGACAAACTGGTTCCCATAGCGTTTTCACGCAGCATCGAGTGTAGCCTTGCTAGGGAACAGCATATAACTTTAAACTTACATTGATTAGCAATATAAACAACACACCTATGAGGCTGGACAATGGAATAAACTGTGTGGGTGCCAATAATATTAAATATTTATCTGTTAATTCTTTGACAATACTGCTGCTTTTTGTTGGAAACTGGCAGACATAAAAAAATATGAAAAATACTTTAAATAAATATAAAGGGGACGATGGGCTAAAGCCCCCCTAAAAATGGCCTAGCGATGCCCGTGTATATATAATGAAAATATTATGTGTAAAGAAAATATAATTTATATATTCGTGTTTAATTACAAAAAAAAACATTTTAATGGTTAGTGATTGTTGCAGACCTTCACATTATTTTTTGGGGAAGAGCTTGGCTTGTACAGGCTATTCATCAGCAGTCGGCGCCCCGCTGTAACCAGCAGATCAAAGGAGCAGTTATCGGCTGACACGTAGCCTTCTGAGTTTGGAGACCCACAGAACCCACACTGTAATGCCTCTTCTCACGTTTCATTCATGATTTCGCTGATGGGGGAATTCGTAGAATTGGGAGTTTTAAAAACAATTAACAAGGCCGAGTAGACGTCTCTGCCTAAAATGTTTTTCGCCAGCAAAACACCTCTCTCTCTCTCTCTCTCTCTCTCTCTCTCTCTCTCTCTCTCTCTATATATATATATATATATATATATATATATATATAAATTCACAATCACATTCCAGCTCTTATTCCCAGCCGTGGTCAAATAATGGATGAAATAATTATTCAATGCTGGACACAAACAGCAAAAAATATGAAAAGCCCTAAGCACTTTATTGCTTTTCATCATGTTTTTTGCTGTTTGTGTCCAGTGTATATATATATATATATATATATATATATATATATATATATATATATATATATATATATAGTTAATTAATGTCTATTTATGATCTAAAAAATATATAAAAACATATGATCTTTTTGAGTTATGAGTTGTTGATTTTATTATTCATAAGACAACCTTTCAGTTTTGTAAATATTCTAGTTATAGTGTGTTAAGTCTTTCTTAAACGGTTTTGAGAATTAGACCATCCAGCTAAGATCAATATTATTAATATTAAACATTTTATTTCTATTTATTCTATGCTTTGCTGGAGAAATACATTTTAGGCAGAGACGTCTCGGTCTTGTTAAATAGTTTTAAACCCCTGAATTGTGCCAATTCCCCCATCCGAAACCGGTTTGATAACTTCTCACCTATCAAAGGTGAGAAGAGGGACTGAGCTGTAACTGAGCGCGCCTTCACATTGTATATACTGTAAAGACACACACACACACATACTGTATACCGGCACGTGCAGAGGGGGGAGGGTGGCGGGTGCCCCTTTCCTCCAGGAAATTCCTCCTCAAATTTCATTTAACAGTAGGCGGGGGACAATAAATATAAAATTTCTCATGAGCAATTTTTGAAGGGGACACATATAATACAGTCAAATTGTACTTATAAAGATATGTCCCCACAGTGAATCATTATTATTGTAGTATGGAGACTGCACCATTATGGTTATTTTCAAAGTTTTTCTCAGGTTCAATGACAAAGCAGATTTTTCTTCAAAACTATTTATTGCATTGTTTATGTTGTTTACAGTCAAGCCATCAACATACAATAAAATGTAAACATGAGATCTAAACTAAAAACTGTGCTCCCTGTGCTGGTGCTGGCAATATCATCTCTTTGTTCTGCTGTCTCCGGCTCCCTCCCTGGTCCTGAATCTGCCCCTTCCTCTACTCTCACTGTCTCAGAACAGACTGACTCCTGAAGCAGAAAAAAATGCAGGAAAAGATGTTTTCCATACTCATAATAACTAACTTGTTTACATTACACTTGCTAAATTGAAAGATCATACTGTAAATTGGTGAGCCTATTACTTTCTACTAAACAGCCACAACTCAAAAAACATTAAAGAAATTGTTCACCCCCCCAAAATTTTTAAAAATCTGTCATTATCCCTTCAATAAAAGCACCACACTTACCCAACACTGTACATCTGATTGACCCTGGTCTACCTGTCCCTCAATAATTTCTGGCTCCTTTGCCTGTGATTGATATTGTGACATTAGTATTTTCATAAGCACCCATTCTTAAAGCCAAATTGCCTTAATATGTGAACTTGTACTTACTTGGCGTTTAAGTCACTGAAAAATTATCTTATGTCCATTTATCTAGGACACTGCAAGGCAAGTTTATTTATTTCATACACAATGGTCATTCAAATTGCTTTACATAAAGAAAGTAAAACTATCAAAAAATAATCACAACAATAAAAACAAGGAATAAAAAAAAAGTTTAAAATCGTATTTAAAATTAATTAAGACACTTAGAACAGAATGGATATTGATTATACAAAAATATACAATTCGGACTAGGCACAGTGATCATTTAGTAAATGTACAGCTAAACAATTTGCTAATTGTGGCCGTTAATGTTAAGTTAACATTATGCCAAGTCGTCACAAATAAAACACTGCATGGGAAACGGCGTTTGTCGTGTTAGTTGCAGTGCACTATGTAAACAAACTATTGTAAACAAGATAACATTAACTAGATAAGTAATAATTTAATCACTAATATAGCAGATTCATGGAAAATTACATCGGTAATCAGCATTTTTGCCGCAACTAATTTATGAATGAGTCTGCATCAACTATATTAAAGAGAATCGCTTTATTTACAGCGAATAAAATACCCGACTTGAACTGGGAAAGCTGGCAGTGGGCCAAACCACTGTGAGGAAGCAGAGGGGAAACCCAACTGTTTCTAAATGAATTTTTTGCAGGGTTTTTTTTCTACTTACACAATTATCTTAGGTATACATACATATATTTTTCACAATAGAGAATGCGTTTTTTTTTTTTTTTGGGAGGGAGGGGGCGGGGGGCAACCCGTGGATTGGGGGGGACATGTCCCCCCCGTCCCCCCCCCGGGATTTACGCCCCTGGCCTCAAGTGCCCTTTTTTCTGTGTATGTGCGTATGGAGCCCTGTCTTTGCCCCTCAACAATAAAATGTAACTATTAATCTCAATTTTGCTAAATAAAAGGATCTGGCTTGCATCAGTCACATGCCTGCCATTAACCAATGCTCGCCCTTGAGGGCAGAGCGCACTCGTTACGAGCCGGGTACGAGCACACAAAGTGCACGCGCATTTTCTGCAGGCTGGGTGGTGCGGAGCTGGAGGAGAAGCAGGCAAATTAACTGGAAGGTGCAGACTGTAGCAAAACAGTAAATAGGGTGTACGCACACTATAGTCTATAACAACAAATGAATTGAAATAAATGAGCGTGCTGTTTGTGCAACAGCGCGACAAACATTTCCTGTCCTTTTATGAACTGCACAAGTAGTGGTGGTCATTAACTGCTAGCTAACTGGGTAAGGGGGTTACAGGAGGGTCTGTAGCTCTGTGTCCAGAGCTCCGTTTTAGGGAACATGTTTAGTTTTAAAGTAAGTTACAGTTTTATTTCACTAAAAGCTATCTAATATGGATACCCACATAATTATGGATTATTATATTTATGATATACAAAAACACTGTTTTTAAAGAAAATATATTAAGTAACAGATAATATTAGGTTTATATTTCAAATTAGATAAAATGCTGATTTTCCAGCAGTAAAATTATTGTATCTCTACAGTTTAAACATTTAATAAGCACTGCTTGTGCATGTTTGTGTGTTTTATGTGTATTATATTATTAGTAATAATTTTTCTATAAAGCAGCGCGGTGGTGTAGTGGTTAGCACTGTCGCCTTGCACCTCCAGAGTCTGGGTTCGATTCCCCGGCCAGGCTCGATTCCCGTCTCTGTGTGCATGGAGTTTGCATGTTCTCCCCGTGCTTGGTGGGTTTCCTCCGGGTACTCCGATTTCCTCCCACAGTCCAAAGATATGCAGGTTAGGCTAATTGGCGTTCCTAAAAATTGCCCGTAGTGTGTGATTGGGTGTGTGTGTATGTGTGCCCTGCGATGGATTGGCACCCTGTCCAGGGTGTACCCCGCCTAGTGCCTGAAGTCTCCTGGGATAGGCTCCAGGTCCCCCGCGACCCTGAACAAAGGATTAAGCGGTATAGAAAATGAATGAATGAATGAATGAATTTTTCTATAATCAACAGCAACATTGTACGCCATCAGGTAAAACATAGGCTACGTTTGCTTTGCATTGTCCCGACCTGATGACAGTCATACAGTATGATGCAATTCCATATTCGTTATGAATGTGAGTTGTTGTTATTCAGCATGTTCTATCTTTTTTAACTTTTAGCACCCGCCCCTTTAAACGTCTCTGCACGGCCCTGCACACACACACATGTAGTTAATTCATGTCTATTTATGATGGAGACACCTTTTTACGTTTTAAATATGTAAAACCTCAGCTGCGTGTATTCATTCACAGGCTGCAGCGCACGCACAGAGAAATAGGAGACTGTGGTTTAGGAGTGGATTGGCGAGAAGAGAGCTGTTCAGTTACTATTAAAAAAATCTAAAATATATATAAAAACATAATATGATCTTCTTGAGTTATGAGTTTTTTTTTATTATTCATAAGACAACCTTTCAGTTTTGTAAATATTCTAGTTATAGTGTGTTAAGTTTTTCTTTAGGTTAAACGGTTTTGAGAATTAGACCATCCAGCTAAGATCAATATTATGTCGTTGATTGATAAAATCTGGATTAAGGATATTTTATTTTATTTATTTAATTTGTATTTCTCATCTTCCCCCCTGAGGGATTGCCACCTTATTGTGGTCAGGGGGTTTGCGTGCCTCAGTGCTTGGATGTTTACCGAGGGCTCAAGGGAGGTGTGTCTGTGTGTGTGTGTGTCTGTGTGTGTGTGCGCGTGCACTGCAGCCTGTCCTTTTTTCAGCTGATTTTTCCGCTACCGCACATCAGTTTATCAACTTGTAATATATAAATTTTAGGAATATATTAACATGTGCAGACATAATTATATGTTAAAAATACTTGCAAATCAAGTATTGCAGCCATATATTGAAGGGAACTTCTGAGGTGGTCAGTGATTGATGGCACGGTCGGTCGGAGGGGGTTGTGATCACACCTATAGATCTTTTGTTCTAGGCTATCGGTCAAATAACTCTCCACTTGGATGTAAAAACATGCAAGGGATTTCAGCATCTCGACACACATAAGCTGTTTATAAAGTAGACACTGTTTGTTTTTTCATTTTGTAATCTTTCCCGTGTTTACCGTGTAGTGTACAATATATATTAATTTTTTAATGAATTACTGTAAATAAACCACACATTCCGTTGATTTACCAGAAATGACTTTTCTGTTTTTTGTGTGTGCTAAACTAAACTTCAGGGACAAAGTAATAGCGATTTTATTTGAAAAGTATTATATATTTACAATGCTGATAAGTTCAAGCTTAGATTCATATATAAACTGCTTCAAAGTCTTTCCACCCCGTGACCACTGAAATCCGACAGACGGAGCGCTCAAGGGAGGTGTGTCTGTGTGTGCGCGTGCGCTGCAGCCTGTCCTTTTTTTCCGCTACCGCAGATCAGTTTATCAACTTGTAATATATACATTTTAGGAATATATTAACATGTGCAGACATTTATTTGAGGGTGCGCTGCCCTCTCTTGCCCCTGCATAGAGCCTACACACACACACACACACACATCTATCTATCTATCTATCTATCTATCTATCTACAGTAACAGTTCATTGTTCGTACAAATAAAAGTATCAGCTAGTGAATTTGATATTCTGTCCAAACAACATTTAACTAATGTTTGTTTGTTTTTATACAATAATAATAATAATAATATTAATAATAATAATCATTATTATACAATAAATATCAATATCTCTGGTTCAGATTTTTCATTTTTGTTGTACAAAGTTCTCAGATGTGAAAATTATAATCACTGTAGTATTTCTTCGATAGAACATATTAAGACATTTTTTATGACTTAATTCTATTTAAAACTGCGTAGAGTGAAAAATGTCACTTTGCACCACCTGTGGCGGTCATTTCTTGAATGACGTTAAAATGCAACTGATTTATTTTGGCAGCTGCTGTTTTCCCATGGCAGTGAGCGCGAAGGTAATAAGCATTCTTGTTGTCCACCTACTGTATACTTAAGACATTGGGGTTTGAGACCAATAGACAGAGACAAGGCAATATATTTGAATTTCAGCTTTCATTTAACTGATATTGGCGTAAAGATGTGTTGAACACATGATACTTTTATTTCTAATTCGTACAAGAATTCATGTGATTTGGAGATTTGATTTCTGGCCGACAGCGAATGCCTCTTAACATCTTAGCAAGTCCACTGTTCAGCGGTCATTGGCTGTGTATAATAGGCCTGCCAAACATCAGTCCAGTGAGTAGCTTGTCCTACTGGGTGCTTAGCTCTCCCACTTTTTTACTTCTTCCAGAGTCAGATCTCTCAACTGGGGACACTACAGAGAAGAGGCTGTTGCCAAACATTGAACGCATCTTGACTTCTTTGCTTTCAGCCTCTAGCATTGATGCTTGTCATCACTAAAGTTGCAAGAACTGCCCTCTCTGCACCTTCCTCTCTAACTCTCCTCTCCACTTCATTTCCCCTATGTGAATTTTCTTTACTAAAAGAGTACTTCAGAATGCAGGCAGCAAACGCTGACCCATGGGCCCTGCATCCGGAGCAGTTCCTCAGCAACAGACTCTTCCACAACAGCTAACCCAGGGAGTTTAAGTCAAATCAATTCAAGTCAATTTTATCTGTATAGTGCTCTTAACAATGGTCATTGCCGTAAAGCAGCTTAACGGAATCAAAAGAAATTATACTATATTTGTTCTATGTTTGTTCTTGAGACAACTTAAGCATCCACCAGCTTCAATCCATTCGAGCTGCTGTTTAGGAGGAGTCCTTAGTGTCTACTTGATGTGGCCAAATTCTAGGCAATTGTATTTAATTTATATAGTGCTTTTAATAATGGCCATTGTCACAAAGCAGCTTTACAGAATAAAAAAAAAACTGCTCTATAGCGGGGCATGATCAAGAGTCATGTAGTATGTGTACATATGGAAAATGCACAAGAAGAACAATGTAAACTTATAAGTTTATGTACTGTAAGCTTATGACCAGCCTGAATAGCCCTGGCACAACCAGGGTGACTTGAGTGCTCCTGTTATTGCCTAGTGCCAGCTTTTAGTTCCTGACCTGATGACAACATCTCTTCACTGTCAGCAAATGAATAAGGCCAGTGTAAAGTTTGTTTTAAAGTTTCATACAGTAGTTGAATAAATGAATCGCTTGGTCTATGCGCTGTTCAGACAGACCAAGAATAGAATGGACTGAGATAGTGGCTAAAGTTGAACAACATCTGGGACACTGGCACGCTCACATTCATTGAACATATTTGCATGTGATAAACAGAACTGCACCTGGCTCAAACATATGTAAATTATCATGGATAGATTTCTCACCATAGTTTGATATAAACTGTACAGGAGTGTTGCTGCTAATGCTAACCTTCTTGTTTGTTTTTGTTTTTCAGATTAATTTTGGGTAACACAGACAGAAATTTTAAACTGAAATGATGTGTTGAGATGCAGGTAGCAAATGCATAAAATCAATGTGTTCATTATTTTGGAAAATCAACAACACCCACAATGTCTATATAGCCAATACCTGATTCCTCTGAAGGTTTCTGCCTCATTAATTTTTTTTTCTTTTTCTGCTGTTAGCTCTGGCTTGTACATTTGGAATCTAAATCTGCATCCAGGCTCATGTATAATTTCTATGACAATGTCTAATACCTTATAGCATGTTAGAAATAAAATAGAATTGAACTGTAATTGAATTGTGAGCAAGCATGATAAGACTGAATGTCATCAAATGCCAATAAAAGTGAAAATGAGAACTAAAACTCAGCACCATCGCTCTAGCTAACATACCTGAGACTAATTACAAGACACAGATTAAAAAGACTCATGTACTTTCGGTTTTTGAAAAGTACAGTATATGCTCTCTTTGACTTGTTCCACTGTCATTGCCAAGCCTTTTGAATTTTGCATGCTCTTTTGGATTTTGACCCTGGTTTGTTCCTATGTTTATGTTTAGCCTGTCCCAGTTCATGCCCGTTGTAAATCGCCCGACCCTTGCCTGTTTACTGGACTTTCGAGTTAAATTATTCTTGCCGGTTTTGATTGCCATGTTTCTTAATCCGTTTGTTAATAAACATCTCATCTGCATTTGCGTTCTCCGTGACTGGTTCTAACAGAGAGGCTGTGCTAATGTTTTGCATGAGTTGTAAATTAATTCCCACTGAAAGTTTCAACAGAGCCATAAGAGATTAAAGCAAGCATTCACTGAGGTTAGACACATCATAGCAGAGATGAATTCGTCCTTTATCTTTTTTCTCCTGCTTTGTGGCATTGCTGTTTGTCAGATTAGACAATATGTCTACATTAATAAATCCTTAGACTGGTTTTCTGCTCAAAGTTACTGCAGGAAAAACTATTTGGATCTGGCAACCATCACTACTGATTTGGAGAACCAGAGACTGATGAAGGCTGCAGCTGCATTCCAAAGTTTAAGGGGTTGGATCGGGCTAAACAGAACTACACCTGGATCAAACATTTGGCAATGGTCTGATGGAGAACCATGTAATTACTTCGAGTGGGCACATGACGAACCTGATAACTATGGAGGAGTAGAGAGCTGTGCTGAGGTGCAGTCAACTGGCTGGAATGATGCTAACTGTGAAAATGCTCAGCCTTTCTATTGTTCCTGGAAATTTGTTTTGGTTAATGACAGTAAGACATGGGAAGAAGCTCTTAAATATTGCAGAACTTACTACACTGGCTTGGCCAGTCCAGTCTCTCTAACACAACTTGTGCTGGCTAAAAGTGCAACAGTTTGTGTGTGGACTGGCCTACACTTTGTGAATGGTCATTGGGTCTCTGTTAACAGTGTGCCACTGGGAAGCCTGGTCTCACTGCCCTCATGCCCAGCTCCACCCTACCGCTGTGGAGCTTACAACAATAATATACACCTGTGGGAAAACAGAGACTGCGCTGAGAAGCTTAATTTTCTCTGCTACTGATGGTGAGTAACAGACATTCTGTATAATAAATGAGGATCCTGTATTTCTAAATTAAAAAACATGATTGTTTATGGCCCTTTTTTCCCCATCTCTGTCCAGGCATCATCCTCAGAGAAGAATTTTTTTCTTCATTAACAAGGCATGCATGATGAAGTGAAGCAATTTATTTAAGTCTAGATATTTAGTGTATATATGGGTTACTTTATTCACATTTTAACAGCTTTATTAAATTTAATTAAATCATCATGTTTAGACATAATATAACCATGAAACAGAATGCTTGACAGGTGTTTACATGCTTTACCATGTTTTTTTCTGCAATATGTTTGAAATTGTATTATCTACAAGCAGCAACAATAAACTTTTCAAAGCCTTTTTAGTTATTTGTCCACCTCATATGTAAAAAAAAAACAAAACAAAAAAACCCCAAAACCATTAATAAAATAAATGGGCACAGCATTTAGTCGTCTTTTTTCTGAGAGTGTTTTGCAATTAACAGTTGGTCACATCAGTCTCTTTATTTGACTTTTATGCCTTGTGTTCCTTTTTAAACATTTAGAAATTAGTACATGTAGGGATTTAAGTGATTATCTTGTTTTAAATGGATTCTTATTAACTGGAGCTGGTGATGACTTCCCAAAGATTGATGCAGTTGCATTTACCAGTTTATACTGTTGAACTCTTGACAATTTACACTGGAGATTTTGGTGAAGGAAGAAGGCTCTTGCATGTTACAGAACCTACTACACGGCTAGCTCAATCTCTCTAACACAATAAATTCTGGCTGATCAGGTATCAGTGCAAACCACTTACAATCACAGATTCTATGAGATTATCTAAAAACAGATTCCAAGAGGTGAGAAAGAGGTGAAAATCAAGTCAAAGAGATATCAAGACAGGACTTGGCAAGGGTTATCCAAAGAAGCAAATAAGATAAACCAACAGGATTCACAAACGAACAGACAAACGGTAAGGATGCACTTCACATATACACTTTTATCATAAGTATGCAAAAAAGAGTTTGCAGAAATGATTAAAAAGTTACAACTAAAAATAAGCTGATTAGCGTTAATGTAATCAGTGATATTATTTTAAGGTGAATCTCAAATCCGTCTGCCTGTAATTCTGTATGGCAGAATGTCTTGGGTTACTTTGCTGTAACCCTGTTCCCTGAAAAGGCGAGAACGAGATGCTACGTTAAAACGCTATGGGAACATCTTTTCATGTTGCTGGTTGTGAAGCATGTGTGTATCAAACACGCCAAATTTTGGCCTATATAACCTCGGTCAGATGACATCATCTGATGACACGCACATGCAGGTTATAAATAGGAGTAACCCGGAAGCATTACTCAGATCGAATTTGTCTGAAGGGACTTTCAGTCACGTAGGCAGTGCGGCATTGGAGCGCAGCATCTCGTTCCCGCCTTTTCAGGGAACAGGTTTACAGCAAAGTAACCCGAGACGTTCCCTATCAAAGGCTACACTCGATGCTGTGTGAAAACATTATGGGAACGAGAATACCAACGCCGCCGCACTGCAAGTGTCTGGACCCCAGGGTTGTGTAGCGTGTGCGCACAAGGCCGAGGAGGTCTCAGAATTATATCTGGGAGGCTGACTCGAGAACCGTGAGCCCGGAGTAGCATGAACAACCAGACTAAAAATCTAACAAATGTGTGCAGAGAGGACCAACCTGCTGCGTCACACACTTGCTCCAGGGGAATACCTCTTGCCAGCGCAATAGATGAGGCGATCCCCATGGTTGAATGAGCCCTGATTCCTAGAGGTGAAGTGAGCCCACGCACCTCATAGGAGAGAGCAATAGCATCTCTCACCCAGTGTGACCAGGTCTGTATAGTGGCGGCGGCCCAATAACATATGAAAAGTTGCTCTGACTTATGCCACTGGCCGGTGTGGTGGATGTAAGTCTGAAGAGCACGTACTGTACACAGTAAGTGAAGTCTCTCCTGCTCCAAAGCTGTAAAAGGCGGAGAACAGAAAGCTTCAAGAACAGGGTGCATGGTTGAGAATGGAACTTTCGGACGACAGTTCGGTGAGGATACAAGGGGGGCAAAGTCTAGGCAGGATGCAGAGACTGACAAGGCATGCAGATCTCCAATCCTCTTCAGAGAGGTAACGGCCATCAAAAAAACCATCTTAAGTCTCAATTAGGCTGGATGGAAGAACAGCTTGACTAATTTGGTCCCATTCAGGGGCCAAACGTGAAGGTTCCAAAGATCGGGCCGGGGATGAAATATTGTCCCCTGAGACAGAAGATCCCTTCTCACTATCAATAAGAGGCGCAAACGCTGTTGACGGACCCTCGCCAAGACTCCCGGGAGCAGGGCTATCAGGAAAAACGCATAAAGGCATAACCTGGGCCATGTACGGGCCAAGGGGTCCAGACCCAGGGAAACTGGAAGAGTCAGGGTGTAGTAAAGGGGACATTTGCTGTTCTTGCGAGGCAAAGAGGTCCACCTCTGCTACATGAAATCTCTCGCAGATTGACTGACTACTTCGGGGTTTCCATTCCATTCCCGAAGCGGGATTTATTTATTTTTAGACAGCGGCCCCATTCCCCAGCAACTTCTGTCAGGTGATGCGCACTTTCCAGTTTCATGGAAGTGGAGACCACGCCGTTGAAACGCGGAGGGTGATGTGAGAACTGAATCCTGTAGTTTCTCTCTACAGTGCTTAGTACCCAAGGAGATATACTTGGCAGTAGCTTCCATGCAGGGGTAAAAGTCTCGGCGGCTTGGTTAAACAGTCGCCAGGCCACAGTTGTAAATAAGAAACCTGTTCTTAATCTGTTAGATGTTCGGCATCCTGAAACATGGCAGGAAAAACTATTTATTGGAAACTGGTGTTGCCCGAAACACCAGTGGTGGCGGAGCAAGAAGACCGACCTCCTGGGGTGCCAGGAAGAACACTTCATTCTTGAAAGAAATTCTGCGAGCCTCTCCCCATGGTCCTGGGCACATGAACCTCAGGGCTTCTTTGTGAGGAAGACAATCTGCCTGTCTGACCTCTTTTGAGGCGGTGTTGTGTTTCATGCCTCGCAAGAGTCAGACCCGGTTGAGACTGGGTGGTCGATACTCCCGACTCTTGTCCATATAACTTTGCCTCATGAACCTAGTGGCGACCGAGTTAACGACATTGCCAAGCAGGCCGGAAGGCAAGATAGGGGCATCAAGGATGAATACACGATCTTTATCCTTAATGCCCCTGAGATTCAGCCACAAGTGCCTGTCCGCGGAAACCATCGCAGCCATGGTAGCACAAGCTGCGTCCCGGCGTAATTCCAAATCTTGAAGAGCCCCGCCAGTGCTCAAGTCTCTCAGCTGGTCAGCTGCAAAACCGGCCATTGTGTGCAATGGAGCACCAACCTGACCTGCTGCCTAAAAAGCTTTTCCCTCCAGGGAAGATGAAAGTCTACACTGCTTGAAAGGAAGTATTAGCTTTTCAGGGAGGATGAAGTCCCAGGAGAGAAATAACCTGAAAGCGTCTCTTTCTATCTGGGCGTCATCATATTACACAGCGCTTCCACATCAACTATATTTAAACAAACAAGTAAGTCAATGGCAGGAAAACACAGGATGAATACAACTTACTCCACGAAAGGGTTAACTTATATGGAGATTGCTAAGAAAAGGGAGAGAGCATCATTGAGGCTCCGCCCCCCAGCCATCCGACAAAACCTGCCATCTAATATTTTTCAAGTGCTTGGAGGCTATTTCCTTCTCAGCAGAACCAAGAGAGGATGTCTATCCTTGCCCATTCACAAGAAGCGCCAGGGCGCGCTTGAGAGCGGACAGAGGAATTTCCCTCATCTGGCGAGAGTGGGAGAGATAGGATTCGAAATCCATCTCACACAGCTCTGCCGGATACACTCATTTTAAGCCCCAGGAATGCGCCGCAGCCCCGAGCTTCTCAAGGAATGCGGGGCGTGCGCGAGCACTTCAGTCGAGGCAATAAGTGTTGAGATCGCCCTCTGATATGGATTATCACACACGAAGGGACATCTCGTTTATAACTCTGCCATATTGGTGAATGAAAAAATTTCTTATTTTCCAGACACGCAACACAGCTAGGCTGTCAGTGAAGACAAAAGATCTGAGGAATGCATCCAGTTTACTCCTATTTATAACCTGCAGGTGCGTCTCATCAGATGACGTCACCGGACCGAGGTTATATAGGCCAAAATTTGGCGTGTTTGATACACACATACTTCACACCCGGCAAGACGAAAAGATGTTGCCATAGCGTTTTCACCCAGCATCGAGTGTAGCCTTTGGAAGGGAACTTTATTATTGATACAAAGAAATAAAAATTTCTAAGGTTGAGTATATTACAATTTCTTCATGCTAAGTTTTACTTCTTTCATTGTCAGCCAAATATACTCTCTATTCAGTAATTGGAAAATGAATGCACATGAGACATGGACAAAGTAGATCAGATAAAGATCAGGTTTTGTCTTTCATATTTCCAATATTACAAAAACAGCCTTTTTCCAACTTCGAAATATTGCTATGCTTAGAAACATTTTATCCATATCTGATGAGAAAAGCTAGTTCATGCATTCATGACCTCAAGACTGAATTATTGTTATTCATAATACCTCATACCTCAGGGCCAGGGTAAAGTTCCAGAGAGACATTCGGGACTGCAGTCTATTCTACACCCCAAGCATGGTCACTGATTAACAACGCAAACCTCAAACGCACAGCACCAAACATCAGCACATCACCTGCCCCACCAGGGGTCGAAAGGACACTGGATCATTGCTATACAACAGTCAAGGATGGTTACAAGGCACAATCTCGCCCCCTGTTTGGGAAATCTGACCATGCCACTTTCTTCCTCATGCCAAAATACAAACAAATGCTCTAACAAGTTTCGTTCAGACGGAGGTCGGTTCAGAGGGAGGTTGCGCGTTGGATGGACCAATTGGTGGCCGCACTACAGGACACACTTGATGACGAAGGCTGGGACAAGTTCTGAAACAGCTCCAATGACCTCATTGTGTTTACAGATGCGGTTGTGAGATTCATCGGGAAACTAGCGGATGATACCATGGAAAAAACGAGCATCATAATGTTTCCCAATCTGTGGGTGGCTGAAACCATCTGCAACCCTCTGAGACCTCACACCGCTGCCTAAAATGTGGGACTTGTGTCGGAGGACATGGACCCATACAAGGCTGCATCATACCAGGTCCGGAAGGTGGTGAAAGAGGTGAAGCAATGCTGTGGAAGAAAGCTCCAACAGAGTGACTCCAGGCGTCTGTGGCAGAGACTAAGGACAATAACGGACTACAAAGCACCAACATCCGGTATGACGAACGTGGACGTGACTCTGGCAGACGAGCTGAACACCTTCCATGCTCACTTCGTGGCTGGAGCTAAAGACGATAGTGATGTTAATGCTAGTGGCGCCAAGGGCTGCAGACAGGAAGACACTGCCAGCACCAGAAATGCATTAATCATTTCTGAGCATGACGTGAGGAGAGCCTTCAGGAGAGTGAACATCAAGAAAGCAGCAGGACCAGATGACATCTCGGGTCGAGTCCTCAGAGCATGCATAGACCAGCTAGCACCTGTGTTCACAGAGATATTCAACCTCTCCTTATCCCAGTCGGTAATCCCCACATGCTTTACAGAGTCCATCATTGTTCATGGCCCAAAGAAACCCCATCCTGCATACAGCTCAGCATTTAATACCATAATTCCCTCCACACTCCCCACCAAGCTGGAGCACCTGGGACTCCAATTTTCTAACTGGCAGACCACAGGCAATAATGATGGGCGAACATGTCTCAGCCTCTCTCACTCTAAGCACTGGAGCCCCCCAGGGTTGTGTTCTGAGCCCACTGCTGTACACATTGTACACGTATGACAATGTGGCCACTACCAACTCCACCACCGACCACTGACGATACCGTCGTGGTGGGCCTGTTCACTGACAATGATGAGCGGCCTACATGGAGGAGTAGAAAATCTGGAAATCTGGAATACTGGTCCCAGAGACGAGGAGATGATGGTGGACTTTAGTACAAAGCAGGAGAGGAACTATCAGACCCCCGTCATCAACAGGAGCTCAGTAGAGAGAGTGGACAGATACCTGTTCACAGAGGCATCATTTAGGAACTGTCATGGTCCTTCAGACTGCCATCCAGAATGCTCAGGACTTTCTCTTCCTGCACCATAAAGAGCATCCTGACAGAAAACATCACAACCTTGTATGGAAACAGCAAGATGCAGGACAGACGTGCTCTACAGAGGGTTGTGCGATCAGCTGAGCGCATCATCTGTACCGAGCTCCCTGATCTGCACTCAATCTACAGGAAGTGATGCTGGACGAAGGCCAGGAAGATCATGAAGGATGTCACCTCCACAATGGACTGTTCTCTCTGTTGTGGTCAGGAAAGAGATTCCCCTCCCTGAAGGCCAACACAAAGAGACTGAGGAGGAGCTTTTTGCCGCAGCCGATACATTCTCTCAATCAGTACACCACACAGGACTAAACCATTTTTTGAACATTCGCACTTATTGACATTGTCTCTTTGCACTCGTTCTGGACACTCAGCGAGTACTTATAGTTCTCTATAGTAACATAACAAGTGTAGATACAAATATTATGTCTGCTCAGTCGATCCCGCTAATGATTTACATACCCCCAGGTCCGTACTCTGAATATCTTTGTGAATTTGTAGATTACCTCTCAAATGTAGGCATTTCTATAGACAAAGTGTTAAAATAAATATTAAAATGTCCAGCAATTGAGAATTCAGAAGACCCTCTGAGAACAGCATTTATGTCTAGCCAGGGATAACTCAGTGGTTAAGGCATTGGACTATGGTTCGGAAGATCCCAGGTTCAAACCCCACAACAACCAAGTTGCCACTGTTGGGCCCTTGAGCAAGGCCCTTAACCCTAAACTGCTCAGATATGTATCCATCCATCCATCCATCCATCCATTTTCTTCCACTTATCCGAGGTTGGGTCGCGGGGGCAGCAGCTTCAGCAGGGATGCCCAGACTTCCCTCTCCCTGGCCACTTCTTCAAGCCACTCCGGGGGGATCCCAAGGCGTTCCCAGGTCAGCCGAGAGACATAGTCCCTCCAGCGTGTCCTGGGTCTTCCCCGGGGTCTCTTTCCAGTGGGGCATGTCCGGAACACCTCACAAGGGAGGCGTCCAGGGGGCATTCTAAATAGATGCCCAAGCCACCTCATCTGGCTCTTCTCGATGCGGAGGAGCAGCGGTTCTACTCTGAGCCCCTCCCGGATGATTGAGCTTCTGACCCTATCTCTAAGGGAGAGCCCAGACACCCTGCGGAGGAAACTCATTTCGGCCGCTTGACCGCCGCTTTTTTCGGTCACTACCCACAGCTCATGACCAAAGGTGAGGGTAGGAACGTAGATCGACCAGTAAATTGAGAGCTTTGCCTTTTGGCTAAGCTTTTTCTTCACCACGACGGACCGATACAGAGCCCGCATCACAGCAGACGCTGCCCCGATCTGCCCGTCAATCTCCCGTTCCATTTTACCCTCACTCGTGAACAAGACCCCGAGATACTTGAACTCCTCCACTTGGGGCAGGATCTAACTCCCAACCCTGAGAGGGCACTCCACCCTTTTCCAGCTGACGACCATGGCCTCAGATTTAGAGGTGCTAATTCTCATCTCATTTACACTCAGCTGCGAACTGATCCAGTGAGAGCTGTAGGTCACAGGGTGATGAGGCCAGCAGAACAACGTCATCTGCAAAAAGCAGTGACCCAATCCTGAGCCCACCAAAATGGACCCCCTCAATGCCCTGGCTGCGCCTAGAAATCCTGTCCATAAAAATTATGAACAGGATCGGTGACAAAGGGCAGCCCTGTCTGAGTCCTACTCTCACCGGAAACAGGTCCGACTTACTACCGGCAATGAGGACCAAGCTCCGACACTGGTTGTACAGGGACCGGACAGCCCTTAACAGGGAATCCGATAGCCCATACTCCCGGAGTACCCCCCACAGGACTACCCAAGGGATATGGTCGAATGCCTTCTCCAGGTCCACAAAGCACATGTAGACTGGTTGGGCAAACTCCCATGCTCCCTCCAGGACCCTGCTGGTCCACTGTTCCGCGACCTAGACGAAAACCACACTGCTCCTCCTGAATCCGAGGTTCGACTATCCGACGGAACATCCTTTCCAGGACCCCTGAATAGACTTTCCCGGTGAGGCTGAGGAGTGTGATCCATCTATAGTTGGAACACACTCTCCGGGCCCCCTTCTTGAAGAGGGGGACCACCACCCCGGTTTGCCAGTCCAGGGGCACTGTCCCCGATGTCCATGCAATGCTGCAGAGATGTGTCAACCATGACAGCCCTACGGCATCCAGAGCCTTGAGGAACTCCGGGCGGATCTCATCCACCCCCGGGGCCGCACCACCACGGAGCTTTTTGATCACCTCGGCGACCTCCGCCCCAGAGATGGAAGAGTCCACCTCTATGTCCCCAGAAGTACTCCCCCCACCGACCCACAACGTCCCGAGTCGAGGTCAGCAGCGCACCATCCCCACTATACACTGTGTTGACCGTGCACTGCTTTCCCCTCCTGAGACACCGGATGGTGGACCAGAATCTCTTCGAAGCCGTTGAAGTCATTCTCCATGGCCTCCCCAAACTCCTTCCACGCCCGGGTTTTTGCCTCAGTAACCACCGAAGCTGCATTCCGCTTGGCCTGCCGATACCTATCAGATGCCTCCGGAGTGCCACCAGCCAAAAAGGCCCGGTAAGACTCCTTCAGCTTGATGGCATCCCTCACCGCTGGTGTCCACCAATGGGTTCTTGGGTTGCCACCGTGACAGGCACCGACCACCTTACGGCCACAGCTCCGGTCGGCCGCCTCAACAATGGAGGCGCGGAACATAGTCCATTTGGACTCAATGTCCCCCACCTCCCCCAGGATGTGGTTGAAGCTTTGCCGGACGTGGGAGTTGAAGCTCGTCCTGACAGGGGACTCTGCCAGTCGTTCCCAGCAGACCCTCACAATACGTTTGCGTCTACCAGGCCTAACCGGCATCCTACCCTGCCAACGAAGCCAACTCACCACCAGGTGGTGATCAGTTGACAGCTCCACCCCAGCAGAACGATGGAGTCCCCAGGAGGGACGTTTTCTAGCACCCCCTCCAGAGACTCCAAAAAGGGCGGGTACTCCAAACTGCTGTTTGGCGCATAAGTGCAAACAACAGTAAGGATCCGTCCCCCCACCCGAAGGCGGAGGGAGTCCACCCTCTCGTCCACTGCGGTGAACCCCAATGTACAGGCCCCGAGCCGGGGGGCAATAAGTATGCCCACACCTGCTCGGCGCCTCTCACCGGTAGCAACTCCAGAGTAGAAGAGAGTCCAGCCCCTCTCAAGGAGACTGGTTCCAGAGTCCAGGCTGTGCGTCGAGGTGAGTCCAACTATATCTAGCCGGAACTTCTGACCACTCAGCACTGGTGAGGTTGAGATGTGTAATGAGATAAAAATGTAAGTCGCTCTGGATAAGAGCATCTGCCAAATTCCTAAATCTCCATACTGGACTAAGTAAGAATAAATGAATGTGTAGTAGGACCCACTCATAAAGCAGGTCACATATTAGATTTAATAATATTCTTCGGATCAATTTCCACTGTCTGAAGTTATCTCAGATCATTATCTTGTCTCAATAAAAGTGTGTCATAGTAATAACATTAGCACAGCGCCACGCTATCATATTAAACGTACATTCACATCAACTACCACACAGAGCTTTATCAGTAATCTCCCAGAGTTACCAAATTTGATTGGATCGTCATCTGACTCCAAAGAACTCGATCAGGCGACTGAATATTTAGAGTCAACATTCTGTTATACCTTAGATAACTTTTTTGGGATTTGTTGACACCATGACATTTTCATTCACCATATTTTTCCCTTAAAATTATACATTTTCTCTGTTTAAACTTTTGTTCCGTGATTTATGTTCTATTCTGAATAAAATATTGACATTTGCCATCTCCACATCATTACATTCAGTTTTTATTCACAATTTGTTTAGTGTCCCAACTATTGTGGAATCCGGTTTGTATATTAAAAACCTATATCAAAACCTATATTGAAACATATATGTTTATATAGGTTATTTCCGTGTGGGAAGCGGTATCCCCCTGCAGCAAGTGTGTGTGCTAAGCAGATAGACCCAGTCCACTGCCGAATTGTTTCAGTGCTGGAGTTTCTGTGGGAAAATTGTCCTCAGGCTTATGCCCTACTACTCTCAGGAAATACTTAACTGCATCCTCACTGAACTATCTTCTGAAAGTTCCATAAACCAAACATTCACCCTATTGTTTTTGAAGCCTTCTGTCCTCCACCTTACAGTTTCGGAGCAGGAGAAACTTCACCTACTGTGTCCAGTACGTGCTCTTCAGATTTACGTCCACCGCATCAGTCAGTGGCGCAGGTCAGAGCAGCCTTTACATGTTTTGGGGCCGCGGGCACGGCCGCCACTACACTGGGTGAGAGATGCTATTGCCCTCTCCTATGAGGTGCGTTGGCTCACTTCACCTCTAGGAATTAGGGCTCATTCAATCAGGGGGATCGCCTCATTTTGCACTAGCAAGAGGTATCCCCCCTCCCCCCCAAGCAATTGTGTGACTCGGAGGGTTGGTCCTTTCCACACAAATTTCTTACATTTATAGTCTGGATGTTTAGGCTACTCCGGGCTCACAGGTCCCCAAGGTAGCTGCCCAGGCATAGTTCTGAGCCCTCCTCGGCCTTGTGCGCACACGCTACACAACCCTGGGGTCCAGACACTTGCAATGCGGCGGCGTTGGTATTCTCGTTCCCATAGCGTTTTGACGCAGCATCGAGTGTAGCCTTTGAAAGGGAACGTCACGGGTTACTTTGCTGTAATCCTGTTCCCTGAAAAGGCGGGAACGAGATGCTGTGTCCCAATGCTGCACTGCCTACGTGACTGGATGTCCGTTCAGACAAATCAATCTGAGGCATGTTTCCGGTTGACCTGTATTTATAACCTGGAGGTGCATCTCATCTGATGACGTCACCTACCGAGGTTATATAGGTCAAAAATGTGGCTTGTTTGATACACACATGCTTCACAACCGGCAACATGACAAGATGTACCCATAGTGTTTTCACACAGCATCTCGTTCCCACCTTTTCAGGGAACAGGGTTACAGTAAAGTAACCCGAGACGTTTTCCATGCATGTTCAATTAACCATAATCAATTAATTAACATGCACCTGTGGAATGGTCGTTAAGACCATAACAGCTTACAGGAAGTAGGCATTTAAGTTCACAGTTCTAAAAACGCATGACACTAAAGCATTGGCTCTCAAAGTGTGGGGCGCGCCCCACTAGTGGGGAATACAGACATGACAGGTGGGGCGCAATGAACGGGAGGAAATTAGTGGAAAATAATAGGAAAGTACCAATTCTAATTCATGCTTGTCTTTATTGATAATGAAGAGACTACACTCAAAACTAAACAATCACACACAAATAAATGAATTATTAATACAAGTAAATTGAATTGAAACCTGTGCGACCCACTGGGCAGCGCTGCACAACTCTGACAGAAATAGACCACGCCGACCATCAAAATACATTTTACCCCGCTGGTATGCGCACGTACAAACCAGGCATGGCAAGGCGGAAACAATATTAAACAGTCTTGACATTTTAAATAAATTGAGTCGCGCAGGTTTGTGATTCGAGCGGCGCTGCGCGATCCACCGGGCTGCGCGAATAAACCAGATCATCACTGCGCTATCCAGATAGTTGCGCTGCGCTGTATTTGCGCAGATATTTGGTTCAATCGGGTGCCACGGTTTTGTCCCACTTTTGATGTGTTTGGCTTCACATACACTTCGACAATGGAAGAAGACGGTGCAGCAGCAGTGAGTTTGCTTACTTGTGACAAAACCAACAACGAGGACATTGTAAAGAAAAAAAAGGTGCATCGTCTGTGGTGTGGAATTGGTTTGGGTATAAGAAAAGTGATGAGATGAACGTGATTTGCGATTTTGCAGTGCACTGTTTTAACAAGTGGTGGAAACACGTCAAACATTTTCTCTCATCTGAAATCTAAACATCCAAACGAATATGGCCAAAGTAAAAAAAATGCAGCAAACCTCAGCAATTCAGTTTAAATAAAATTACATTATGTAAAACAGTTTCTTTGTGTTTGAATTTTTATTTATGCATTTTCAGATACAAATTGCTATATTGTGATATATATCGTTATCGAGGTAGAAAATTGCTCCTACCGTGTTAGAAGATTTTGGTTATATCATCCACCCCTAATGAATCCTATCTTGAGCTTGGATTCATGGTGGGGATGGTGGGGGCAGAAGAGCGACCCGTGTGTGTTTTGTGTCTTATACCACTGGCAGCAGACCACATGAGACCCAACGAATTAGGAAGACACTTAGAGACAACACACTCCAGTCACGTTAATAAGCCACTGGACTTCTTTCAAAGAAAGCTGGCAGAATACAGACAGCAGGATAATTTCATGGTAACATCTGAATCAGTGGACAGCAAAGCACAAATGGCTTCATTCAAAGTTGCATACAGAATTGGCCAGTGCAAAAAAAACTACAAAGGATTGCTGAGCAGCTAATAAACATGGGTCAATTATGCAAAGATATGTGACAAGGTAAGCCTTTTATAACAATTACACATGTATTTTATCTATTTTGAACTTGGTGTTGTTTGATCTTATTGGTTTAGAAATTGATATTTCAATAAACAGTAAACTTGGCCGATTTCGTTATTATTTTGTTGACAAGTGGGGCTTGAAAATTCGCTCACCCCCTTAAGTGGGGAATGACAGAAAAAGTTTGAGAACCACTGCACTAAAGAGACTTGTATACAGACTGTGAAAAACACCCAAAGAAAGATGCCCAGGGTCCCTGCTCATCTGCATGAACGTGCATTAGGCATGCTGCAGGGAGGCATGAAGACTGCTGATCATCCTCGCAGTGGAAGACCACGTGTAACAACACCTGCACAGGATGGGTACATCCGAATATCACACCTGCGTGACAGGTACAGGATGGCCACAACAACTGCCACACACAATCCCTCCATCTCACAGCAAGAACTGACAAATCTGGTCCAGTCCATGAGAAGGAGATGCACTGCAGTACTTCAAGCAGCTGGTGGCCACACCAGATACTGACTGGTACTTTTGATTTTGAGCCTCCCTTCATTCAGGGACACATTGGGAAACATTTTTAGTTTCTGTCTTATGGTGTTGACTCTTTTACTGTTTTACTTTAAGTAAAAACAGTTGAAAGTCAGAGGACGTTTCTTTTTTTGCTGAGTATATATTCCATTATCTTTCCTCCCCTGGACTGTTTGTGTGTATGTGTGCATGTGTTTGTTTAAGTAGCGTAGTTTCACGCATCATAGATTAGTTCAATAAATTCTTGTTTCTTTATAAAGAACTGTTGTCTTGGCCATGTATCTTAATGCTTAAACAGTTGCCCAGATATTACGTCACTTGGCTCGTAATTGGTAAATACCAGATTTTACATTATCATCGTCGGACGTAAAATACACTAAATTGTGCTAAACACTGGACGGATAGATGATTAACTGTATGAATTTATAACTGTATAAATTGTATTCAGTTTATTAGTTTAAGGTCATGATTACCTGCGCATTACTTGCACACTCCTTGCTTTACACCACCAAATTCATCGCTCCAAACACACCTGTTCTCAATTCCTGATCAGCACAGCTCTCTATTTAACAGGCTTTAAGACAACAGCTCTCCGCCAAATTATTTTGTGCTATCCATGCCCAGCATTCCAGCGTTTCTTCCTGCTTTGAGATTCTGGATCTCGATCACGCTCTGTTTTCACGACCTCGTCTTTGTCTCACACTACGGATCCTTTGTCTTCATGGACATACTGTTGCTTACCCTTGGATTTGTCTTTTGACCGCAAGCTCTGATCACAGACTTTTTTGGTTCTTCGGTTCTGACGTCTGCCTGTTCATCGACCATGAGCTGCCATTTCAGATCTACCATTCTGCCAGTCTCTTCTGCCTCGCTTCGAGGGATTGTCATCGTCTACAAACAGCGTGTTGACTTTCTATACAGTACGTGCTGGCTCGGCACTTCTGCATTCCCGCCACAGAGCTCACTGACTCAAAGCGCTGCACTCACTTTCTACAAACACTAGCTCTACTCTTCTGCATTTGCGCTGCGGGGCTCATTCAGAAACAATAAATGATCGCTCTGCAGAGGATGGAAGTTCACAAAGTTTTAAGGAAGCCTCGAAATTTGTAGTACTGGTTACTAGACTTGAGGATGTCACAAGAGCAGAGCCTTTGGTTTAACACTAGAAGTGCCGATCACCGGTCATTTGACCGCAATGAGGAAAAAAAAAATACTTCACACTCGATCAAATTCCAGGACCCTCCTTTCATAACTTTTCCTAGATCTGTGAGCTTAATTACTCAGCATGCTTACATTTTCAAAATCGCAGCCAGTATAAAGCTACTTTTCTCTTATTTACTGTGTTTCCTGCCTTTGCCAACCTGCGATTCTCATTTCTATCAGCAGATGCCGCAAGGGATCATGCATACTATCTATGCATCATTCAGTGTGTACATATATGTAGCTATCTCAGGTTTCATTTCATATATGCAGTTTATAAACATATATTCAATTAAATTTTATTTGTATAGTGCTTTTAACAATTGACATTGTCTCAAAGCAGCTTTACACAATCAAAAGAATTATTTAAGTTTGTATGGAATGTGAATGTGTATGAATTAGGGTTGTTCCGATTCCGATACTGGTATCGGAAATGCTGCCGATACCACAAAAAAAGCTGGCATCGGAATCGGCGAGTACTTGAGTCCACGTACCGATCCGATACCATTTTCCTAAACATAACCTATTTATGCCCGCTAGCTAACTTTGCTAGCTTAGCTTACTTACAGAGTGTCACGGCGTGCGCCTGTGATGGGCGTGCGCCCAAATTGATATCGCTCCTCACTCACTAGTTAGGCGGCGTTCCCCCCCCCCTTGAGGTATGTGAAGTAGCAGGGCCGCAGAATCAGGCAACGGCCCATGAGCTATAAAACACAGCGGGGAGTGTAGCTCGGGGTCTGACTGTTGGGAAGCTGGACTTTGCGACGCGGTGGATTTTATGAGAGACAGTGGCACAAGAGCGGGGCGATGTGATGCGCCCCAGAGACTTTAAAAAGAGGGGGGGCGCCTTTGATCTCAGCGAGAGGAGCGTGTGAACGAGCTGCGCGAGCTCCCGTGCACCTTCACTTCCGCGTAGAGCCCGCCTTCGCATCCCTGCCGCCGAAGGGGAAAAGACCGCAGAGAGCCTTTAACCCTTTCCTTCCCCATTTTTCTAAATAAATGACCCTTTTTCCTGTAAGACCCCGCCTTGTGTCCGTGTTTCATGGTGTCGCCCGTGCACTTAGGGTCGAACCTACTACACAGGGCTAGTGGTATTTTACTTAAAAAAGAAATTATATATCTATTATTCATTCATTCATTCATCTTCTGTACCGCTTTATCCTCTATTCAGGGTCGCGGGGGACCTGGAGCCTATCCCAGGAGACTTCGGGCACAAGGCAGGGTACACCCTGGACAGGGTGCCAATCCATCGCAGGGCACACACTCATACGCACATTCACACACTCATTCACACACTACGGTCAATTTGGGAACGCCAATTAGCCTAACCTGCATATCTTTGGACTGTGGGAGGAAACCGGAGTACCCGGAGGAAACCCACCAAGCACGGGGAGAACATGCAAACTCCTATATCTATTATATATATATATATATATATATATATATATATATATATATATATATATATACACACACACACACATATATACACACACACACACACACACATATATACACACACACACACAGTACAGATACACACCCAGGGATCGGATCGGTACTCGGTATCGACTGAACATCTCTAGTATGAATCAAAATGGTCAAATAGAAGACTCAGGTTGACTTGTAGGAAGTTCCAGTCCTGAACTATCGAACTGTCAAGTCCCCAGAGAAACACTTGCCAACCCCAGTCGAGGCCAGAACCATCTTCTGGGTAGAGAGAATCATCCCCAGACACCAGACGCATCCCAAAGAGACATCCATGTGACGAGATCTCCAACCAGAAGCGGGGCACCAGGATGGGTCAGACAGGTCCGGAGGGCAGAGGGAGTCTGGATCACTGGCAGCTCAGGAACGACATGTGTAGCTCGACAGAGAGAGAGAAAGAGTGAAAGGGGGAGACAAGGGGAGAGAGGGAAGAGAAAGAGCAGAAGAGATGACAGTTAGGTATGGTCACAGGTATGGTCACACACATGTATAATGTGAATGTATATTGACTGTAGAGTGCAAGCAGGGACTCCGGCAGGACTAACTATGACAGCATAACTAAAAGGGAGAGTCAGAAGGAAAGACAAACAGGGGACCCTGAAGTGTTAAGCAAACAATCACCTCACCATCGACAAACCTGAGTGATCAATGAGGGTGAGGAAGGCAGCATCTAAACATATCAGTTCACCATAATACTCTACGTCCATGAGTCCCCCAGATCTGCTCCTTTACCTAAGGCAAATCTATTTATAAAACTGCTTGGCTAAATAAATAGGTTTTTAGCCTAGACTTAAACACTGAGACTGTGTCAGAGTCCCGAACACTATTTGGAGGACTATTCCATAATTTTGGGGCTTTGTAAGAAAAAGCTCTGCCCCCAGCTGTAGTTTTCATAATACGCGGTACTGACAAGCAGCCTGCATCCTTTGATCGAAGTATCGTAAGACACTATCAGTTCACTCAGATACTGCGGCGCAAGACAATTTAATGCTTTATATTGTCAAGAGTAGTATTTTAGAATAAATGCGAAATTGCACTGGGAGCCAATGCAGTGAAGATAAGATAGGGGTGATGTGCTCATATCTTCTGGTTCTAGTGAGGACTCTCGCTGCTGCATTCTAGACTAACTGAAGCTTGTTTATGCACCTAGCTGAACAACCATACAGTAAGGCATTACAATAGTCCAACCTAGAGGTGATAAAAGCATGAACTAGTTTTTCTGCATTGTTTAGCGACAGTATATTTCTTATGTTGGCAATATTTCTGAGGTGAAAGAATGCTATCCTGGTAATATTATGTACATGAGCTTCAAATGAAAGGCTGGAATCTATAATCACACCGAGGTCTTTTACTGTTGCACTTGATGGAACAGAAAGGCCATCTAAAGTTACAGTGTGATCTAACATTTTACTCCTAGCTGTATAATAAACTATGTTATGTCATAACCGAAGCAAACACCACAATTATGCCTCGTTTCAGTAACTACACCGGGTGTAACATCTGGCTGGTGACACTAAGCAGCTGAACAACTTCACTTTTCCGTTATGGTAACACAAGTTGCTTATGTTACCATAACAGAAAAGTGAAGTTTATGTTATCATAATGGAAAAGTTGTTCAGCTGTTTAGTGTCGGAGACCTTTCGCTGCTGCTGTGAAAATACAGATGTCGCCCTTAAAACCCTGCGTGTTTTCCCGCGGGATGCCGCAATTTAGCGCGCGGCGTGCCGGGTCTTGCCGGAGGCAACATTCGGGAATTTTAAATAAATGTGTTGCGCTTCACTGAATATCCGCCAGATGGCGCATGGAAGGACTTTATCTAAAAGCCGGACCAAGTACAACAATGAATGTAAGGACGCGGATGAACAGTGCTGAAGCGAACATGAATTTTATTTTGTTTTATAATAGATCTTTCATGATGAATGAGTGTATATGTGCTTCACATTATCAAACACAGGCAAAGGAGACAGAAATTATTGAGGGATCCACTGAAAAAAGTAAACCTAGTTTAATGTGTTTTTTTTTCTCATTCCATTAGTAAAAAAAATAATTTGCTCTTTTTAACTGAAGTGTCTAATTTATGCTTATGGGTGAATCTTTTTTTTTTTTTTTTTAGTATAATGCTGTTTACAGCAGGAAACCAAAGTGAAATATTTCATTTTGATCAAGGTACTCTTATTAGGTTGAGTGTGATTTGCGCATGCGCAGTCTTTAGACCATAGTTTTGCCGGTATAATTTTATTTCCGCCTCAAACCGGAGCATGACGTTGAAACAAGTAAGGAAGGATATCAGAACCTGTATTTCAGTTACTGTTAGTTAAAGCCCCTGATTAAACTTAAATCTAATCCATTCACAAAGGACATTTCTGCTTCAAACCGTGTCTCATGACCTCATGACGCAGCATTTTCACGGACTGAATCACATGCGGGTGGAGATTCTCAAAGAAAACTCATTTAAACCAGGTAAGAAAGCAAACTCATGTCATTTCTATGTTAAATGTATCTCTTCTATGAGCAAATTCATGATTTATGTCAGGAACAACTACTTTGTAGATTGAGTTTTGTGTCCGTGTTTGCTACTGTAGCTAAAACCACCTATATTACCTGCATTAGCATTAGCTAACTAACGTGGTGATTTTCAAAAACACCGGAGTTTATACAGTAAGTCAGCGGCGCCGAAGAAAATAATTATATTTAAGTACCGTTGGTTAACGATGTAAAAATTAATAGGAAAGTGACGTAAACATAGAACAAGCTAATTTGGAGTGAGTGCTGTTTGTAGTGTACTGCTTTCTATACTTTATACACACTGTAATTAAGATTTGCTAACATAAGAACTTGAGCCAGTCCAATTTTTGTTTTTACCTTTTTTTTTTTTTTTTTTAAAGATCAGTAATGAGTTTCTGAGAATTATATCTGCTCCACTTCAAGCAAGATTACTGGTTTCCTTGGACAAGCAACACTACAAACTAATTGAGATCATCAGAAACTAGGGAGGAACCCGTCAGAGAGAGAAGACCAGAGATATAATCTTCATCTTCAAGTTCTTGATCTGGTATGTATGGTACGGTTCAGGACCAGGGAGGGAGCCGGAGACAGCAGAACAAAGAGATGATATTGCCAGCAGCAGCACAGGGAGCACAGTTTTTAGTTTAGATCTCATGTTTACATTTTATTGTATGTTGATGGCTTGACTGTAAACAACAAACAATGCAATAAATGTATAAAAAAAATATATATATTTATTGTCTCTTTCCAGGACCAGGCATATCGTTCAATTATTTTTTGGCCAAATAGGCAGTCGTAACAAGAGGTGAGGGCGCGCGCGTCATCACATGTGCTTACCCGACTCTGCGTTCACCGTAACCTTCAATATACATAGACGTTTATATTTTTGTTTATTTGTATATGTATGTTATTAATTTTACTTTTTTAGAGATTGTATGTGCGTGCACGGAGAGTATGTGTTGATAAGTTTATGTGGATAAGTTGATAAGTGTATCAGAAAGCATTAAAATGTTCATTTGAATTAAAATGACACACACACGTCTGTATATACAGTATATCAATTACATATATATCAATTTCATTAGTTCGTTCATTCTATTTGAAGCTTCGGATGTTTTTTTTTTTTTGGTTTGGTTAGATTAGTTCTGAACTCGCTTCCGTGAAACTATCGCTAAAACAATGTACTGAGCCCTCCTGAGGATATAAAGCTTTATTATTGTGTTTGAATAAATATTCAGATCTACCACAGCAGGTAATAAACTATGATGTGTCATAACCGAAGCAAACACCACGATTATGCCTCGTTTCGTTCGACGGGAACGTGGTTCACTTGGCCGCGGTGTATTATAAATCTGTGGAATGTTTCACTGTTTATGCTCACATAAGAGGAACAAAAGCTCAATGAGGACTAAACCAATGATTTCGGTAACTCCACTGAGTGTAACATCTGCATAGTGACACTGAACATCTTCACTTTTCCGTTTACCTCTGAAAAAAAAGCTGCATTTTGTTTGTTTATATTTAGAGCGCGCACGCACACACATAGACACACACACACAGACACACACACATAGACGCACACACATAGACACACACACACAGACACACACACACAGACACACACACACACACACAGACACACACACACTCCCCTGAGCCCTCGGGAAACATCCAATCACCGTCGGTATACAAATGAGTCAAGACGTAGCCTAACGTGGTGTCGTGTCGGATTTCAGTGGTCACGGAGTGGGAAGACTTTGAAGAAGCTGCAGTGACAGCTGAACAACTTCACTTTTCCGTTTACCTCTGAGGAAAAAAAGCTGTATTTTGTTTGTTTATATCTAGAATTGTTATAGTAGTAAGAGAGAGTTATAGTTTGGTCTGTACTGTTGTTCGCACCCTTGTAGAGAATAAATAAATGAATAACACCTTCATATCCCCTCTCAAGAGTGTCATAGTCCATTGTTAGTTTTAATGATCTGGCTGAAACTAATTATCACTACATAAGTACCCTAACACCATTGATCATGAGTCTCAGCTGAACCTAATTCTATACTTGTAACAGAAAATGTAGATGCAGATTCCAAATGTGTATTTATATAATAGATAGATAGATGTGTGTGTGTGTGTGTGTGTGTGTGTAGGCTCTACGCAGGGGCAAGAGAGGGCAGCGCACCCTTAAATGTCTGCACATGTTAATATATTCCTAAAATGTATATATTACAAGTTGATGAACTGATCTGCGGTAGCGATGACGTCACAGTCCGACAGCTTTAGAATGATGTTTGATCAGGTCTACTGTATATTCTGAACATAGAACTGCAAAATGTCTGATACAGTACTTTGGGGGAAACAAAGACTTAAACTGTTAAGTAATAACATTATTAATAACAAATATGTAATAGTTTTGATATTTGAAAATTTTTTATTTTAATGTAAAAGGACTATAGATAGAGACTTATAAGCAGCTGGTGTATCCGGGTTGTTTAATGAACTTTAAGCAAAAAGACAAGATGTATTCATCTGTTTTATATAAATTACTGTTTTAACTTTGACTAGTTTTGGAAGAATAAATTGAATTGTTAAAGTCATGTTTTGCGTGTTTTAATTTTGGGGGATTGTTTGGGTATTTAAAAATTGTTTAGTTGAACCAACAACTTCAATGGGCAAAAAATGGGACACAACTTTGTTTTAAATAGTCAAAGAGTTGGGCTGAAAATAATAATAATTATTGATCATAGAAACAAATGAAACCAGTTAAACACTTGATTATATGTATTTGTGATTGTGACCCATAATAATTTTTTCTCAGTATAAATAAATGTTTTGGGTTTTAAGAACTCCAAAAGAGCAACGACAAGGTTTCTCACCTTCCACTCCTGGTGTTAATTGCTCTGTGTGTGTGTGTGTGTTTTTGGCGGGGGGGATGGGTGCGTGTGTGTTTTCGGCTGTTCAGCAGTTCTAAACACAAGCACAGTTTTTGTCCTTAACTAAAATACTTCAATACGTTAATAATGAATTTATTTTGTTGAATAAGGTAATAAGCGATATTTAAACCAAACCAGTAAGTTAAGTAAGTGTTCCATACATTAAAGTACTGTGTATAACCAAGTGCCCTAGCAAACACAGTTACAGTACAGTTTACAGTACAAACAGAGTGTGTGCGCTGGGGGGATTGGAAGGTGAGTGAGAATACTCATTTACAAGACAAAAGACGGTCAGAGGCAGCGCCGTTCTAGACCAGACAACACGGGGTGGGGGGAGGGGGGCATCATGTTCAAGCACTGTTTTTACCTGGCCTTACTGTATAGTAACAGTATTGTATTTGCTGAATTGTGTTGAGGCACGCAAACCCCCAGACCACAATAAGGTGGCAATCCCTCAGGGGGAAACTAAAAAATAAATATATATATATATATATATATATAATTATATAATAAAATATCCTTAATCCAGATTTTATCAATGACATAACATTTATCTAAGCTGGATGGTCAAATTCTCAAAAACGTTTAACCTAAAGTAAGACTTAACACACTATAACTAAAATATTTACAAAACTGAAAGGTTGTCTTATGAATAATAAAAAATACAAACTAAATTAAAACAGATGGGCTGTTGAACAGATCATAATATGTTTTATGTTTTCTGATTATAAATGATATATGGGTTGATTTTAGAAAGGCTAAATCAAATAGCTAGTTTTGGTAATGTCAGTCCAGTAACTATACTATGTAAAAGTAATTATAATATGAATTAATTAAGGGCAGGACCTAACCTAATGTTAATAATTTACACCATGATAACATTAGTATTCATGTTTTTGTATTTTTGTATTAACATTTTAAATGTTCAAATGAACGTTTCAGAGTATATAATTTGTCGTGTCATCTGTGATTGAGACCCATGAGTTAAATTGAAATATTTTTTATAGGTAGTAAGCCAGGTTTTAGTAACCTGCTTTAGTAATGGGCTCTAAAAGACAATGGAACATTACAGAACGTGCGAGTTGACGCCCATGCACAGATTAAAATGTTCATTTGAATTAAAATGACACACGCATGTCTGTGTGTATATATATATATATATATATATATATATATATATACACATTTTTTAGGGTTGTTTTTAACCCAGCTGCTGGGTAAATATAGGACTAACTAAATGCTGGGTTAATTTAACCCAGCAAGATGGGTTAAATATTCAATCCAAATGCTAGGTCATATTTAACTATAATGCTGGGTTAATTCTACCACATAAATGGTTCAAATGTTCTACCCATATGTTTGGGGTTTGTTGGTTCATTTTAACTGGAATGTTGGGTTAATTCTACCTCACAAATAGGTTATTATTATTTTCATGTTTTACAGTGAATCTGTAAAAAAAACACCCATGTCTATTAAACAGTTAAATTATTTTGATATACTTGCCTATTACAAAAAACATACATATATGCAATAAACACCATCCTATTACATGTTCTTAGAAAAAAATATTTATTTTTCAAAAGCACAAGAACAGATAATCAACAGCGACATCATTACTATACTATCATTGATAAGGGCGGGATGGAGTAATTGCACAAATAGACTGAGGCAGCTTCTACAGAGCAGGATCTCTCTGTGACTTCAGATATCTTTTCTGAAGAACAAAACTATCCAGCTATTTTTTTTTTGGTTTGGTTAGATTAGTTCTGAACTCGCTTCCGTGAAACTATCGCTAAAACAATGTACTGAGCCCTCCTGAGGATATAAAGCTTTATTATTGTGTTTGAATAAATATTCAGATCTACCACAGCAGGTAATAAACTATGATGTGTCATAAGCGAAGCAAACACCACGATTATGCCTCGTTTCGTTCGACGGGAACGTGGTTCACTTGGCCGCGGTGTATTATAAATCTGTGGAATGTTTCACTGTTTATGCTCACATAAGAGGAACAAAAGCTCAATGAGGACTAAACCAATGATTTCGGTAACTCCACTGAGTGTAACATCTGCATAGTGACACTGAACATCTTCACTTTTCCGTTTACCTCTGAAAAAAAAGCTGCATTTTGTTTGTTTATATTTAGAGCGCGCACGCACACACATAGACACACACACACAGACACACACACATAGACGCACACACATAGACGCACACACATAGACACACACACACAGACACACACACACAGACACACACACACACACACACACTCCCCTGAGCCCTCGGGAAACATCCAATCACCGTCGGTATACAAATGAGTCAAGACGTAGCCTAACGTGGTGTCGTGTCGGATTTCAGTGGTCACGGAGTGGGAAGACTTTGAAGAAGCTGCAGTGACAGCTGAACAACTTCACTTTTCCGTTTACCTCTGAGGAAAAAAAGCTGTATTTTGTTTGTTTATATCTAGAATTGTTATAGTAGTAAGAGAGAGTTATAGTTTGGTCTGTACTGTTGTTCGCACCCTTGTAGAGAATAAATAAATGAATAACACCTTCATATCCCCTCTCAAGAGTGTCATAGTCCATTGTTAGTTTTAATGATCTGGCTGAAACTAATTATCACTACATAAGTACCCTAACACCATTGATCATGAGTCTCAGCTGAACCTAATTCTATACTTGTAACAGAAAATGTAGATGCAGATTCCAAATGTGTATTTATATAATAGATAGATAGATAGATGTGTGTGTGTGTGTAGGCTCTACGCAGGGGCAAGAGAGGGCAGCGCACCCTTAACCCGCACACACACACATACACACGCGCGCGCGCACACACACACACACAGACACACCTCCCTTGAGCCCTGCGTCTGTCGGATTTCAGCGGTCACGGAAAGACTTTGAAGCAGTTTATATATGAATCTAAGCTTGAACTTATCAGCATTGTAAATATATAATACTTTTCAAATAAAATCGCTATTACTTTGACCCTGAAGTTTAGTTTAGCACACACAAAAAAACAGAAAAGTCATTTCTGGTAAATCAACGGAATGTGTAGTTTATTTACAGTAATTCATTAAAAAATGAATATACATTGTACAGTACACGGTAAACACGGGAAAGATTACAAAATGAAAAAACAAACAGTGTCTACTTTATAAACAGCTTAGTATGTGCGTCGAGATGCTGAAATCCCTTGCATGTTTTTGCTTCCAAGTGGAGAGATATTTGACCGATAGCCTAGAACAAAAGATCTATAGGTGTGATCACAACCCCCTCCGACCGACCGTGCCATCAATCACTGACCACCTCAGAAGTTCCCTCCAATGTATGGCTGCAATACTTGTTTTGCAAGTATTTTTAACACCATTCAAAGGCTTCAAAGGGGCAGTTATCGGCTATGACACGTTGAAGGAGAACTTAATAGTTCTCAAAAATAGTGTAAATGTCTGCAACAATCACTAACCATTAAAATGTTTTTTTTTTTGTAATTAAACACGAAAATATTAATTATATTTCCATATATATACATACACACACACACAATAGCCTCTCCTTCAAGGATTATGGATACACCAACCGGTTCTTCCCCTTCAACAGCACGGACAAGGATTTTAAGAAGGTGTCACTTCGTCTGTCCCCCTGCATAAAATGTACAAGAAAATAAATCATTTATTTTGAGAAGCAAAAAAAAATCTGAATTGCTTTAACCTGTGCTGACTTCATTGAGAAAAAAATAATAATAAAAATAAATGATAATAAAAAAATGACCATCACTTCATATACTTCATATTGTTAAACTTGGGTTAAATTGCTTTAGCACTAATCTTGCATCAGTAAAACATGGCATGAGATGGCTTTACAGTGTCAGGAAATCCTATGATGAATGCTGAGTTTGTATTTAAAGGGTTAGTCCAAACATGAAAATTCGTTCAATAATTACTCATATTTATATATTCATTTGCATTTATATGCTTCTGTCCAATACAACAAACACTATATTCAAGGTATTAATAAATTGTATAATTAATAAGAAAACAATGCTTTACCAGGCAATCATCAAAGAGATCCTCCGTGATGATCCCCAACCGACTGATACTGTACACAGCGCGGGCACACACAGCGACTCCAAACACGCATGCGCAGTTTAATGTGCACACATTTTCGGCTTCAGTAGACACACAATACTTCAGACTGAAACAGAAAAAAAAACAATGATCAGTTCTTATTCAGGACGTCCCATACTATATACACACCACATATGAAACTATTTTACTGCAGCATTTTTCAGATATGGGGCATTCTCTCTGTGTTGTTCATGAAACTACCGTAATCGCTGTAATATGCGCGCGCACTAAAATCAATCGCGGCTGGCTTGACCGTGTTTTTCTGAACCGCGGCTGGCTTTACCGCAGTAAATTAGAGCTGCTGTCAATACTGTATGAACATATGTACAGGTTCTTTACTCGTAACTCATTAATAAAGTTCGGCTTCAGAAAAAAAAACGTTTATTGCTAGTGCTCTTTTACCATTTAATGCTTTAACACACACGACTCAGTTTGTTCAGAAATGGCATCTAACTGGCGAGGCTTTGTCTCTGAACACGCCGTTTTCACTCGGGGTGGGGGTAAGAAACACACATCTCGGTGTATTAATCCGCGCGCTCGGTTCGTTATTATTTTATTTATTTATTTATTTACCACAGGACCCATGGGGGCTCCGTAGGTTCAGGTTTTTACACGAAAACGGTGTTTTGTGAATCTCCACACTATTAAAAACTGAAATTGCTAATTGTACGTCCTGAGATTAAGATGAACATTAATTGGGAGTCATGAAAGCGAGAATCACATCCAAAAAAGAAAGCCAAACTTACCTCGAACACGACAAACTCCAGCTCCAGCCACACCGTGTTGTACCTCCGTGATGATTCCCAACCGACTGATACACAGCGACTCCAAACACGCATGCGCAGTTTAATTTGCACACATTTTCGGCTTCAGTAGACACACAATACTTCAGACTGAAACACGACTGCCCCCTACAGGTAATGAAGGGCATGTTCACAGCTTCCCGCACGCAGCCGCGCAAAGCCGCGGCACGTCACGGGATCCCTTTTCTCGAAACGCAGGTTTTTAATGGCGACATCTGTATTACTCTACAAATATTAAATATATAATATTTATTGAAACAAAAACTAATACCATTATAAAATATATAACGTATTGAAACGTTTATAACATATCAGAAATGATTTGATTAATTTACATTCGGAGTATTTATTATAATTTTTTTATTTTACAGATTACAAGCCTATATAAAATAGTAAGTGTTCCTAAATTAAGTTGAAATGTAAATTATCGTGTCCTATTTATATGATGTCGTCCTCGATAATGATTATAATAAATATTAAAATAATTTTTCAAGTTAAATTTTTTCACGCTCCAGCGATATGTAATGACTTATAATTTTTCATTCCCTTTTCCGCTAAATTGAAGATCCGTTGTTCACTAGTTCCTCACAGTGCTACAGTTCGCTGCTCTGTGCAGTTGTGTGTGTACGGAGAGTTTGTGTGTATGTGCGCGCATCTCATAGGTGTACTGTATATGCGCGCATTTCATATGTAGTTGTTTGAGCAGTTAGTAGTATATAAGTATGGGTGACTGTTTCATATGTGTGTGCATGAGTGAAGTTTGATTTAAGCCCTATATGGTGCCTCAGAGTTTCAGATAAATTTTAGGTAAAAAAAGATCTTTCATGAAGACATGAATGAACATGAATTATGAGTGTGTGTATGCACTTTAAATATACAGTAAACAATAAACACTGCCTTTTGCAAAGTGAAAGTGAGTGCCTTTGATCAAAAGGCTGATAAACGCACACGCAGATATGAGCAGATTTATCGATAAAACTGCAGACATACTCCCTCTGAAATGCAACAAATATCTATTCGCTGAATAAAACGTGACAGCGCGCTCCGAGCCGAACACCCGCAGACCCCCCAGTTACTGTAATGCCTCTCCTCACCTTTCATTCACTGTGTCAAACATTAAATGTTTAGTTTTTAAATTAAACTCATGGATGGTATTGTGTCTCAGGCCTCTTTGGATCACTGAAATTAATCTCAGACACGTTTGATAATTAGTTTGCCAGGTAAGTCCAATTAAAGGAAAAGTACTGAAGAAGGTTGTTCCACATTATTAAGCAGGCCACAGGTTTCAAGCAATATGGGAAAGAAAAAGGATCTCTCTGCTGCTGAAAAGCATCAAATAGTGCATTGCTTTGGACAAGGTATGAAAACATTAGATATTTCATGAAAACTCATCGAACTGTAAAGACATTTGTGGCTGATTCACCACACAGACAGGTTCGTGCAGATAAAGGCAGAATGAAGAAGGTTTCTGACAGAAAAATTCATCGGATTAAGAGAGCAGCTGCTGAAATACCATTACAAAGCAGCAAACAGGTATTTGAAGTTGATGGTTGATGGTGACTACTATTCGGCCAACCCTAATCAATGCTCACAAGCAGAAACGGTTGCAGTGGGCCCAGGCATACATGAAGATTCAATTTCAAACAGTCTTGTTTTCTGATGAGTGTCGTGCAACCCTAGATGGTCCAGATGGATAGAGTAGTGGATGGTTGGTGGATGGCACCATGTCCCAACAAGGCTGCATTCAGAGAGGTGTGAAGTTGTAACGCTTGGATTATTATTAAACCTTTTGTTACAAAAATACGGATTTGGGAATCTAGGTATGAGCTGGTAAACACCACTTCCGGTATTGCGCAACCGTGGCGGGACAATATAAGACGCAACACAAGAGCAAGTAGTGAAATAAACCAAAGTGTATTATACAAAACAAACCAATAACCAAACAAACACGGTGCACCGAAACCAATATATACAAATATAATACAGATATAAACAAAGTGTGTGGTGTATGCAGGGGTGTGTGTGTGTATGAGTGGAAGTCCAGACTGTAGTGTATTGCGGGTATGAAAATATGAGTTGGAGAGATTATTCTCGGCCTCACCAGGATAGATGTCAACACTGGGAGCTCGAGTAATGGAACGAGAGGTGAAAAGTGAGTGTCCAACGAGATAAATCCAACCAATGATCATCCGTGTGGAAGCAACAAACTAACTCTCTCTCAGAACAAACAGCGCGCAGGGGTAATCTCTCCGTGCCGGCTACCTCGCCGGTTCCGGCTTTATGCCGGCACACGTGATCAGTTAGCATCCGGGTTCCCTTGCGTCGCGATCGCGTCTGCGCATGGGAGCTTGCCCGGTGACCAACACTGTCAAAGGGGAAAATAACAAACCGTTCGGGCACATCTTAGGCTACAGGTGAGCAGCATTAGCTCTTCAATTATTTGCCTGTATATAAAATGTCCCTTTATGTGGCCGCGCTACAAAGTTATCAAACCGGTTTCGCTGCTGGGGGAATTCACAGAATTGGGAGTTTTAAAACAAATTAACAAGACCAAGCAGCAGTGGCGGTTCTACACTGAATTGCTCCCCGGGCGAGAATCCCTCCCCCCATCATCGCCTCCCCATCCCCACAGGCATCCCCTCTCCTCTCCGCTCGCTTACCTTCTGTGCGGCTATATAAGTAGGTGACACTGACATTCTAATGTTAATCTTACTGTGCACCAATTTTCAGCAAGGTATGAATCTTTGTTTGTTTACTTGCATTACATTTCGGTCTCCTCTGTGGTTCACCTCAGTCAGGAATCATATCGTTGCTGATTGGTTGGTCCACTGTTGTTGGGATGACGGCTTTCAGGGAAGCCCTTCGGTGATCCGTTGGTTTCTTGCTTACCGATGGCGGCACTCTGGAACTTCTTCTGAGTGTGCTAGCATGAAGTTTCGTTGAGAGTTCTTGAAGAGCAGATGTCTTCTCTTTGTACATGGTGGCAAAAAGCTGGTGGAAGCACAAGTGGCGAAATAGTGGGCGAGCAAGCAATGAAGCTGTTTGAACCTTAGGTGGTTGGGCCAATCAGATTGTTGTTGTAGGGCTTAGCCACACCCTGCACGGGAACTTTTTAATGCATACATTAGCCGGATGGAACATGCCGAGGTTGGAGGTTTTAATAAACTATATGAGCTCTGTTTATTTTATCAGTTTTCCATTTATATCAATGTTCTATGAATAAAACAAGCTTACATTTGATATCAAACATACCATATCTTGCACACTCATTTATACCTTCATCTGATTACATTTCCTAGGTTAGGAAAAAAACTTCAAACAGTCATAAAACATACTATGTATGCATAAATAGTTTTGCCCTACTGGTACACTGTAAGGATATTTTAACAGAATGTCAATGCAGTATGTCCCTTTGTTTTTGAGCCAAGAGGAGATAATTCTAGGATACTATTATAATAATAGGAAGATGTCCATGTCCTGAGGTCAATGAGAGTTACAGCAGTGTGATTTGGGAGTTCCTGCTAACTAAGTGAAGCTGTAAAACTCCTTTGTTTATCAGATCTCCGATTTACACTGTTGTAGTCGAGGTTAACGTGGTTCCAGGTAGAGACCTGCACGGGACAGATTTTTCAGTCCCTCTCCCGCAAGATTCTGTCCCGCTCCTGCCCGCTCCCGCAAAAAATATATATTATTTTCTCCCGCTCCCGCCGGCAGTATTCAAGTTTTGTCCCGCTCCCGCCCGCAAAAATCCCGCAGGTAAACATATAAGTAGTTTTATTTTTACTGCTTCTTCCCGCTACTCTGTTACTCAATTGCTTCCCTTTCGAGTATATATTAAAAAAAAAAGAAATGGAAAATAAATATGTTTCATTTTATTTGAGTTTGATTAAATGAAATTATGAACATGGACACGAACGAGCTTTTCAGAACATAGAAATACAATCAGAACTGTTAGAAATAGGCTAATAATTTTGCAATGAAACAAAATAATAATACATTTATGTATTATTAACAAGTGGTCAAACAGAAAAGCATTTGGCCTAATACTGCTTCAAAACGTTAACCTTATTTCTCAATAAATAAAAATAAGTTCCGACCTTACGCCTGTAAATTGTTTTTATTTGAATTTAGTTGTTCTTGTTGCTTTTGTGCAATAGATAAATAATATAGTATTTGTTTCCAATAAATTAATTTTAAGATAATTCCATTTTCCAGAAGTGCTGCGATTCATTTTATTGTCCCGCAACCCGCACATACATGTGGACCTTACTGCCCGCACCCGCATTCACCCATCAAATCTTGTCCCACGCTGCACTCCCGCAGGAGTGCAGGTCTCTAGTTCCAGGTTCAGTGGCTTCCTTTGCCTGATTGGTTTCAGTTTCCCGCTGTTTCATTTCACAGACGCTGCTTTGTGTCACAGATGAGATAAGGTTTTCGGGGGGGTGGCATCCGCTGAGAGAGAGGTTCTGGAATATGACAGATTGATAGCTCACTTTGGGGCCTGTTCATCTCTACAGTACATACGTCTACGCTTATCTTTCATTTTAACAGTTTAATGCAGTTAAAAATTGCAGTTAAAACACGACACCTTACTCCAAAGCATTTCACACACCACCATATTTTAAAATATGCCTGTGTACTGACAATTATTTTCACGCTTAAAATTACTAATTTTTATAACTAAATTATTAATGGAGACTAAGATTGAGCTTAATGATTTTTGTATTTTTTTTTTAAACTTTTTTTATCTTTATTAATTGCTTATTCTCTTGGATATTTATTACCTGCTTGATGAATGCTTTCTGTTATCTGTCTCTTGTAGCACCTGTAACGCCACAGGTCTCACAAGGGGCAGATCCACAGGAAATCCTCAGTTCTGAGCAGGCTCTAACACACTCTCAAACTCTCACACAGAGTTGCTAGGTGCTGCCACTGTGGGGTAATCAGAAAATAAAATACACCAGGCCGCATGCCTACTTACGCCCCTGAAAACCAGCAAGAAAAGTGACAAGACAAAGAACACCAAAAGAGAAAAGTGAATAGAGAAAGGAGCACATGAGACAGGGAATGGTATGCTCAAAACAAAGAGAGAAAAAAACTTAGTATAAGTGTTAGTATAAAGTATACGTGAAAAGACAAAAAAGAGTAAACTCACAAAAGCGATAAGCTTGTCTTGAGGAGATGAGAGAGTTTTATGCTTGTGTTTGTTTAACACTGCAAAGAGACTCTCAGCAAATGGACAACAGGGATCTCTTTGCTGTGGGAGTTTTTGTGTTTGTTTTGTCCATCTTTGTGTTAATAAACCCATGTTATCTTAGAACGGAAAGGGCTTTCCTGAAATACACATAATGACCACCTTAGATCATATTATAGGGGCCCCCTTCGAAGCCCCACACAGGGGCTCCTATACAAACCATAAAATCTAGCATTGTGACAGTTAAGGGTGCCCCACATACCAGTAGAAGTTGTTTCATGTTTTTCCATGACAATGAATCATCAAGGGACAACTACAAAATAGAAAAAAAAAATAGAAAAAATTTGACTCTACATTATTTTTCATATTTGCTGGAGCAGATTTTTACAGTATAAAGGACAAATCTTTAAAATCGAGGTCTCATTGTTCCTTAAAGACTCATAGATTTCAATGCCTACATTTCTAATTTACAGTTCATTTACAACTTAGGTGTGCATTTTTTCCTGATTTGACTGCCAGGATTTTAGTGATATATGGGTGCATACTGTATGTAACCTTGGAAAAATGTGCTATTATTGTTACTATTACAATATAATACTTGAGCAAATTTAATGAGAAGTGCTTGGTGACGGGTTGTTTTTTGTGCATTAGCATGTCTCTCATATTGGTGTGTGTGTCAATTAATTTAGTCAGAGTTGGAATCCTGATTTTAGTTTGGGAAGGTCTTCCACTCAGAAGTACAAGATAGGGAGGGGGACCTCACCTTGAGCCTCCCTACTGGAAGCTTAATTGAGGAGAGGGGAAATAAAAGGAGGAGACTCTTAAATACTATAGACCCTAATACAATTATCCTGGCTGTAAAGACAACAATGCAGACCAAATGACTGTACTGTATACAGTGTGGTTGAAAAGTAACTGGGCATTAAAAAGTGGTACAGTATATAAATTAGTATTTCAGCAAGATTTTGGCAGATTTTGGTAGATGGGGGAGAACATTTTTGTAAATAGATTTGCCTTTGGTAAAGGAGCAGATCTGGAGGACTTCTGGAGGATTATGGTGAACTGGTATGTTTAGATTCTGTCTTCCCCACTCTCATTCCCCACTCAGGTTTGTTGACGGTGAGGTGATTGGTTTCTTTACATCTCAGTGAGCCTTCATGTCTGTGTTTCCTTCTGGCTCTCCCTTTTAGTTATGCTGTTATAGTTAGTCCTGCCGGAGCTCCTGCTTGCACTCTACACTGAATATACATTCATATTATGTGAGATGTGTCCGGTGTCTGGGGACGGTTTCACTCTACCATGAAAATGGTTCTGGCCTCGACTGATGTTGATAGCTGTTTCTCTGAGGACTTAACTTGACTGCAGTTGCTCGATAGTTCAGGACTAGAATTTCCTACAAGACTACCAGAACCTCCAATAACTACTTGGACTCTATATTAACATCAGTCAAGAGTCAACTGTTATACTGAACTGCCTGCCACCTAACACACAGTATAAATGCAGATCAATACAATTGTTAAATGTGCTATACAAATAAAATTGAAATCACGATAACTGTCTGGCTTGGCTCAACTGCAAAATCAGACATCAGAAGACTACAAAGGATCAGTTGGACGGCATAAATATACAGTGGCTTGCATAAATGGCTTTGGTAATCTTTTTGTAGCCTAAGCCTGCTTTAAATTTCTCAATAACTTTATCCCTGACCTGTCTGGTGTTTTCTTTGGACTTCATGGTGTTGTTGCTCCCAATATTCTCTTAGACAACCTCTGAGGCCGTCACAGAGCAGCTGTATTTGTACTGACATTAGATTACACACAGGTGCACTCTATTTAGTCATTAGCACTCATGAGGCAATGTCTATGGGCAACTAACTGCACTCAGACCAAAGGGGGCTGAATAATTACGCACACCCCACTTTTCAGTTATTTATTTGTAGAAAATGTTTGGAATCATGTATGATTTTCGTTCCACTTCTCACGTGTACACCACTTTGTATTGGTCTTTCACGTGGACAAAATGTGGAAAAGTTCAAGGGAGCAGAATAATTTTGCAAGCTACTGTATGTGCAATATTTTGTGAAATACCACACTGTGTAATATACTGTGCAATACCACAGATACAGATGTATTTGTTTAACTTATTTGATAGAATCCCACACCCTACTTAATTTGTTGTTAACCTTCTTAAAAAAAAAAAAAAAAAAAACACATCCTACACGTTGTAATTTTTTTTTGTCATGTTGTTTTGTCTTGTCATTGTTTGTTCTGAAAACTCTGTTACTAAAACAAATTTCTTAATTTGTAAGCGTACTTGGCAATAAAACTTTGATTCCAATATGGCTCAATATGGCTTATTTGAAAAAAATCTTCAAATAACAACGTAGGCACAAGTGGAGCATCTTCTCACATCATTCACCAAGCCTGTGGTCTTGCATGACAATCTATTACTGTCCCTGACGTAGTGTTGCAGCATTTCTCCCTTTCACTGTATGCCACCATCTCTGCACAACATTAATACTGTAGATTCCACATTTTATAGTGTACTGCAATATTAGCTCGAACCTGACTAGTCAAGCAGTCGGCCTGCTGCCTCTTGTGGCTAATGCCTGTACTATTCTATTTATCATATATTTAGAGAGAATGTTTTCATTATGTCTGCAGTGATAGAAGTTTTATAACCATTAAATGTTGGCTAGTTATTTTTCACCCAAAAAAGTGAAACTAGAATGTCTGCTACAAAGGCTAGAATTCCGTATGTTTACAAAGTTAAACCACACTCATTCACATTAGGTGGCTATGAATACAAGTGACTTCAGTGTAATCACTTTGCGGTTATTTATAGCCAAAAATAAACTGTACAAATGTCAAATTTATTGCCAGTGCTGTAAGACTACATGGAAAACCTGGTTTACCTTAAACTTTTAGATGAAGTTCTTCTTTGTAAGCTCTCTTGATTATAGCATTGCCTTATTTACTTTGGTTGGTTTATTAGTTGTAATATCTATTTTAAAAACTTTTAAAAATATAATTTTAAATATATTTACATACTTATCCATAGTACTGTACCTATAGATAATTTATGTTTTTATACTGTTGCTGGTTATAGTAAAGGAATTAAAGGTAATCATTACTTAAATATAAAATAATAAAAAAATATCAAAGAACACAAATTACATGTACTGGCTTGGATATTGTAAGCTTGATTTACTGCTTCTTGTATTTAAGTAAAAAATTTTAGGCTGTCTCTCATCTGAGAGATCGGAGCCCTCCACGGAACACCTGGGCCCATCACGGGGCTCTCTGGAACACCTGGCCCTGGAGCCGTTCACCCAACTCCAGCAGGGTCTGCATGCGCACATGATCGTTGGCTGCCCGGCACGCATTGATCTGCTGGATCAGCTCTCCAGCCAGCTGTTGGAGCACTCACCTCTGTCCATTCTCTTGTTGAGCTCTGGCACGCTCTACGTTGCTCCATCGGTTGGCAAGCCGACTACCCACAGGGTCTGCTTGCCCCGACGTCACGATCATAGCTCCCCCCCCCAAAAAAAAATATCCAGGGGAGTCCCCTCCGCTATACCACTTTTTTGGACGGGCATTCTGTAACGGGGTGCTGGTGTGGGTTTTGGGAAATAAGGCATATGTGCAGAAGTGATCAATTGGAAAAGTCTTTAATAAGAAAATTGAACAAAAATATACACTACGACCTAACAGGAGCTACACAACCCTTAAATAAAGAGGCAAACTAAAACAGAAACTTCAAACAGAGAATCAACATAACTTCTTACTCGACATATCATAGGGCGAACATAACTAGAAGCGTAACAAGGCTAGGAGCTGACACATGGCTAGGTTGAGAAAGTACCCGCTATGCAGAGTACCGGCTAGGCAGAGTACAGGCTAGGCAAAGTACAGGCTAGCCTAAGTACCGGCTAGGCTAAGTACCGGCTAGGTTAAATACAGTACAGGCTAGGCAAAAGCATAGGCTAGGAGATGAAACAGAAGAAACTAAACATAATAGAACATACATAGAAACCAAACTGAGAACAGAACCAACTAGAAACTAAGGAAGTGGCATGACACCAAGAACTTGCATGGAAGTGGCATGACACCAAGAACTGAACATCAACACCCACTTAACTGAATAGTATGCCCGACAACGAGCTACGAAACAAAAAGAATATTTATAACATAACTAATTTGCTAACCTCGATCAGGTGATGGGAGCAAACCTGATCGAGGTGCACTCTGGGAACTGGAGTCCAAAACTAAAGGAAAATACAAAAACGAAAAACAAAATGGAGTCCGGGAGCATGGCGCCATCTGGTGTACAACTGTGACACTTTGTTTCCATGCTCCAGTTTTATTTAAAAGACTGTACTTTTTACTCCTACTAGTAAAAATGCATTAAGTAATGTCATTTCAATGATACCTCTAAAAGAGACTGTGGAGTCTCTTCACGTGGAAACAAATTTGCATTCTTTTTTTTTTTGCACTGAAGAAATCCATAAAACTGTTATGTACAGTACTAAAATGTCTAGGGCAATTTTAATTTTGAATAAAATTAAAACCAAAAGATTTTCAAATCACAAGAGCCAATATTTTATTCACAATAGAACATAAATTATTGAAGCAGAGACATTTTACACTTTCATGCACTAAATGAGCTCATCTTAAATTTGATGCCTACTACAGGTCTCAAAAAAGTTGGGATGGGGCCAACAAAGGGCTGAAATAAACAAGACATTTTGAAATTATTCACTTGAGAGAACATTAAGCATCAGGTCTGTAAATTATGTTATAAAAGGGATGTCTGAAAGAAGCAGAGTGTCTCAGAAGTAAAGATAGGCAGATGCTCTCCAATCTTTGAAAGAGTGCATGTGAAGATAGTGGAATACATTAAAAACAATGTTCCTCAATGTCAAATTGCAATGGCTTTGCAAATCTCAGCATCCACAGTTTATAACAACATCAAAAAATTCAGAGAAACTGGACAAATCTCTGTGTATAAGGGACAAGACTGAAGACATTTGTTGGATGCCTGTGTTCTTCAGGCCCCCAGATGACACTGCATCAATCATTGACATGATTGTGTCATTGAATTACTAAATGAGCCCAGGAATAGTTCCAGAAACCAGGCAAAAAGGAAACCACTCGAACTTGATCCAGAAAGGCCATCATGTCCCGTGGACCAAGGATCATTTAAAATGGAAAAGTGGAAAAATGTTCAAGGGTCCAAACTTGACATTTTTGTTGGATGTTGTGTCCTCTGGGCTAAGGTATTGGGGTGCATATACTGTAGCTGCATATAGTATGAGCAGCTTGCATGTTTTGTACAGTACAGTTCTATGAATGCTGAAAGTTACTGTACAGTACAGTATGTTAATATGAATGCTGAAAGGTTTTAGACTATGTCTATTTTAGGGAAGGCCCTGTGCATTTCAGCAGGACAATACAAAACCACATACTGCAGCTATTACAACAGCATGTCTTCATAGTAGAAGAATCCTTGTATAGATCTTTCACCAATAGAGAACATTTGGTGCATCACTAAGCAAAAAATACGTCAAAGATGACCACAAACTCTTCAGTAGTAGTTACTCTATATCAGGCAAGAAAGGGACCAATCTCCAACATTAAAACACAACACCATGGAAAACCTGCCCCCTAACTTTTTAGAGATCTATATCAGGCATCAAATTTGAAATGAGCTCATTTTGTGCATAAAATTTTAAAATTTCTCAGCTTAAACATTTATGTTCTTTATGTTCTATTGTGAATAAAATATTGGCTAATGTGATTTGTAAGTCTTTTAGCTTTCATTTTACTCAAATAAAAAAAAACGTTCCAACTTTTCTAGAATTAGGGTTGTAAGGAACATTTACCTTCAGACAGAAAATATACAAAATGGGTGTGTCTGAGTCTTAGTAAAATCCTAGTCAAACTTGGAGTCAAGTCTCAATAAATTTGCATTGGTGCTGCCTTGAAGTCTAAAAAGACAAATAACAAATTTCTACAATCACAGCAAGAAATATTTTTACCTATTGAATATAAAGGAATTAAAGAACACCCAAAGCAAGATTTACAAGTAATCCCTGTCTACTCTCATCTTGCTACATTTTTGTTTTGAATTTGATAAAGTTTTTTGCTTTGCTTCTTGGAATCTCTTTTATTAGTTTTATGCCCTTTTTAAACACAAGTTTTAAAATAAATTCATAAAATATTTAGTGACGGTATATATAACTGCAATATTTATAATATTTTAGTTTTTACACTTTTGCTTTGGTAGCTGAAGTATTCCTTTTTTTGTTACATTTTCCCACTTTTTTCTTTTTTGTTTCTATGCTCCAATTCTATAATTTTTAATAACTTTCTATACTAACCAATATAAAAGCATTAAAGTGTCAATTTAAAGAGACTGAGAGACTGCTAAAACCAGGAGAAATTAAATACAGACCTGTATGCCTATTAATCTGTTCCTTTCTTTATGTCAGAAAGGGGGGGGGGGGCGTCGCGTCCGTTGATTCGCAGAGGCGGATCCAGACTCAGGTGCAGTAAGAGACGTTGACTTGTTCTTGAATGAATGAATGAGTGCGTTCACGTCGAGCCGGGAAATCCGCTGGCGTGGTGTCTGTGCCGAGACGTGATGATAAGCCGTAGTAGAGAGAACGCGCGTTGAGTCGTGAGCCGTGAAATCCGTCAGCGTGGTGTCTGAGGAGGAAGCGACATGGCTCGGGTCTTGCTGAACACCTGCTGGAGATCGTGATAATGAATGGGGATGTTGGAGATATCCGGAGTGTACTCGGTCTTGGCTGTAGTAGTGAGTGTAGGGAGTGCAGAGTGAAGGCATGACGTGGCACAAGAGGGGCTCCAACCCGTGATCACATGTTTGATCCAGTCAATTTGGGGACCGTGAAGAGCTAACCATGGAAGACCGAGGACCATGGCGGCGTGAGACTTATTGATGACAAAGAAGTTGATCTTCTCAGAGTGGTTTCCAGATGTTCTTAGAGTGAGTGGAAGAGTTCTGTGAATGATGGCTGGAAGGGGGATTCCATCTATGGCTTGGACAGACAGTGGATGATCCAGTGGAGTGCAGGGGACTCGCAACGCCTTGGCCGTAGCGGCACTGATCAGATTCCGATTGGAGCCGGAGTCAATGAGCGCCTGGATAGGGTGAGGTCGACCGCTGATAACTAGTGTTACAGAGAGTAGTGGGCGAGGTTCTGGGAGTTTATCGGGAGGAGCGCCCTCTAGCGCTCCCAGTCTGACTAGAGGTCGTCTCCCTTTTAATGGGCAGTCCCTCCGGACGTGACCTGAGCCCCCGCACGTGACCTGAGCCCTAGAAAGCAGGCTCTTTCTAGGCGGCGGCAGCGTCTCTCCTCATCGGAGGTGCGGGTTCTGCCCAGCTGCATGGACTCCTCCTGATTGCTCTGCATGCGAGGAGAGGAGGGATGGAGTGAACATCTTCGTGCCGGGGGTGACTTCCGGGTTGGTTGCCTTGACTGAAGACGCAAGTCGATCCTCCTAGCGAGATCCATGATTTGTGGAGGTCAGAAGGGAGTTCGCGGGAGGCTAACTCGTCCTTAAGGGCCTCCGACAGTCCTTCCAGGAAGACGTCGGCTAGGGCTCTAGCATTCCATCCACTTGAGGCAGCTAAGGTCCGAAACTCGATGTCGTAGTCATAAGCGGAACGCGACCCCTGGAGGAGGCGTAGTAGCTTGGTTCCGGCCTCTCTGCCGATATGAGATCGGTCAAAGACCCTCTTCATTTCTCCAGAAAAGCCCGCAAAACTGTCACAACATGGGTCATGTGTGTCCCAGAGGGCCGTGCTCCACTCCTGAGCCCTACCCATGAGAAGAGTGATAATGTAGGCTACCCTGGATCTTTCAGAAGAGAAGGTGGAGGCCTGAAGCTCAAAAATCAGGGAACATTGAGACAGGAAGGATCTGCATATACCTGGTTCTCCGCCGTAAGTGGGAGGGGCTGGGAGGCGTGGCTCTCGCGGGAAATTCGTGAGTGTGGATCGTGCAGTAACCATCTGGAGGCGCTGCATTTGGGCGGTGACGTCAGCGAGCATTTGCCTGGTGGTGACCAGCTCCTCTTGATGTTTACCAAGGAGAGCGCCTTGATTCTCCAGCGCCTGTCTCATCCTGTCTAATCCTGCTGGATCCATAGTATGGCCAGATTATTCTGTCAGAAAGGGGGGGGCGTGGCGTCCGTTGGTTCGCAGAGGCGGATCCAGACGCAGGTGCAGGAAGAGACGTTGACTTGTTCTTGAATGAATGAATGAGTGCATGCACGTCGAGCCGGGAAATCCGCTGGCGTGGTGTCTGTGCCGAGACGTGAAGATAAGCCATAGTAGAGAGAACGCGCGTTGAGTCGTGAGCCTGAAATCCGTCAGCGAGGCGAACAAATCAGAATAGAAAGGCGAGGAGAAGAGAAACAAAAAACGGAAAAGAACTTGGCAACATAAAGGCTTATCAAAATAAACGCGAGAGAATTGGTTCGTGATACACAATAATCTGGCAATGACATGGTGCACTGTGCTTACTTATAAGCTCAGGGAAATCAGCGCTGAATGAGAAACCGGTGTGCAGGAGGGGTGGACCGGGGGCGTGGGAAGAGACATGACAGCGTGGGAAAACAAGATTGTGTGATGAAGAGGATGACAGCGTGGGAACGCAAATGTCAAATGACAGGTGCGGTCTTAGATCAGCGCAAAGCGTTGAGAGCGTGACACTTTACTGGAAAAAAATTTGCATCCTCTTTTTTGCAATGGATCTATAAAACCTGTAATGTACATTTATGTTTTCAAATAGATTAAGTTGTTGTAATAATAATAATAATAATAATAATGAGTCTAGGCCTAGGGTCCGTTCTTCATACATCGCTTGACACATCCGAGATGAACTGATACATTTAAGTCATATTTTATAATAATAAACCTAGGAATTTATGTTCTAATATAATATTTGATAGCGATTATCCATGGCAGGGGGGCGTATATGCAAGATACAGTGGGAGCCACGTCAAACAGCCGCCTGGAGCATGACTGCTCCGTGGCAGTTCCATGAAGGCTTCGTGCATGGAATGTGATCCCCCGCGATGACGCAGTTAACGATGCCCCGCCCCATAAACGCCCCCATGCGCTTTCTAAAAAGATGGTTGCAATGCCGTATAATTCCGCCAGATGGAGCATTGACTGGCACAGTTAACTGCAGTGTCCAGGAAACCCAATACCGTATCTTTAATATACAGACAGTTCTTGTATTGTCAACATAGTTTCATAAATAGATGAAAAAACAACAACAACAAACCGATTAATAAAACAGATTTGTTAAATCACTCAATACATAACCCATGCTATTTATTATTTAATAATGAATTAATAAAATTAGTTAGTGAAATATTTTTAAGACATCCTGAAATGATCCTTAAAGACACGGTAACGGCTGTAATTTGTCTATACCGATCATTGTAGGTACGGAATAAAAACGCAGGCTATGTACAGTATTTTATATTACTGTGTATTTTACCCCGTTCCATTTAATATACTGATAGATAATATTTTGCTGCAAAGTAAAGCTCAAACGTCTGCTTGGGTTTGTTTTCGTTATATTTTTGATGATGTTTTCGCTGATTTTTTCACTGATAGTCTACAAGTGGCATAAGAGGCAATTAATGCCGCATGCAACCTGGAACAAATATCTGCCCATATGGATCAGTATTTCTTTAGTCATTTAATCATGCATAATGCTCCCCCGTCAAAAGATCTGATGGGGCATTAATCACTTATCACAACTGTGAATGGATGCGGCAGCAGACACATTAAATCCCCATAAACACTTGGAGACAATAGTAAAAAAAAGTTCCAGAGGGTTAGCGCCTGTTATACTATTGTATTTTTACTGATTTTTTTTTTTTTTACTGCTTATATTTCGTTGGGTTTTACGCAATTTCATGTGTGTGTGTGTGTGTGTGTGTGTGTGCGTGCTCTCTGACAAGAGCAAATTCCGTGTGGCTCCAGTGGCGCAATCGGTTAGCGCGTGACACTTATAAAGCGGTCCAGGTGAAGCAATGCCGAGTTCGAGTCTCACCTAAAGCACCCAAAGCATTTTACTGCATATCGCGCTGTGTATGTGACAAATCAAATTTGAATTTGAAAGTAAAGCTTAAAATGTAACGTCTGCTTTGGTTTGTTTTCGTTATATTTTTGATGTTTTCGCTGAAAGTCAAATTGGCATAACAAATTGATTAATGGCGCATAATATCTGGAACAAATCTCTGTCCATACGGATCAGTGTGTCTTTAGTCATTTAACCAGCATAATGTCCCACATTAAAGATCTGATGGGGCATCAATCACTTATCACAACGGTGTATAGATGCAGCAGCAGAGACAGATTTAATCCCCATAAACATTCACACTTGAAAACAAAACTAACAGAAGTAAACAGTTCTAGAGTGTTAGTGCCTGTTATCACAGGACAGGAATCACCTACAGGATACTACTGTATTTTACTGCTCATATTTTTTACCCTAGTTTCATTTGGTTTTATGCGATTTCATGTATTATTTGTGTGTGTCTGTGTGTGCACAGTGTGTGTGTGTGTGTGTGTGTGAGTGCGAGAGACAGCGTGAGAGCGCGTGCGCGAGAGAGGGCTTACATGCTGATTTATCCAAGGTTACTAAAACCTGGCTTACTACCTATAAAAAATATTTCAATTTAACTCATGGGTCTCAATCACAGATGACACGACAAATTATATACTCTGAAACGTTCATTTGAACATTTAAAAATATATACAAAAACACGAATACTAATGTTATCATGGTGTAAATTATTAACATTAGGTTAGGTCCTGCCCTTAATTAATTCATATTATAATTACTTTTACATAGTATAGTTACTGGACTGACATGACCAAAAACTAGCTATTTGATTTAGCCTTTCTAAAATCAACCCATATATCATTTATAATCAGAAAACATAAAACATATTATGATCTGTTCAATAGCCCATCTGTTTTAATTTAGTTTGTATTTTTTATTATTCATAAGACAACCTTTCAGTTTTGTAAATATTTTAGTTATAGTGTGTTAAGTCTTACTTTAGGTTAAACGTTTTTGAGAATTTTACCATCCAGCTTAAATAAATGTTATGTCATTGATTGATAAAATCTGGATTAAGGATATTTTATTATATAATTATATATATATATATATATATTTTTTTTTTTTTTTTTTTTTTTAGTTTCCCCCTGAGGGATTGCCACCTTATTGTGGTCAGGGGGTTTGCGTGCCTCAACACAATTCAGCAAATACAATACTGTTACTATACAGTAAGGCCAGGTAAAAACAGTGCTTGAACATGATGCCCCCCTCCCCCCACCCCGTGTTGTCTGGTCTAGAACGGCGCTGCCTCTGACCGTCTTTTGTCTTGTAAATGAGTATTCTCACTCACCTTCCAATCCCCCCAGCGCACACACTCTGTTTGTACTGTAAACTGTACTGTAACTGTGTTTGCTAGGGCACTTGGTTATACACAGTACTTTAATGTATGGAACACTTACTTAACTTACTGGTTTGGTTTAAATATCGCTTATTACCTTATTCAGCAAAATAAATTCATTATTAACGTATTGAAGTATTTTAGTTAAGGACAAAAACTGTGCTTGTGTTTAGAACTGCTGAACAGCCGAAAACACACACACACCCATCCCCCCGCCAAAAACAGACACACAGAGCAATTAACACCATGTCATACTCAGGAGTGGAAGGTGAGAAACCTCAATGGAGAATACCAAGTTTGTCGTTGCTCTTTTGGAGTTCTTAAAACCCAAAACATTTATTTATACTGAGAAAAAATTATTATGGGTCACAATCACAAACACAAATACATATAATCAAGTGTTTAACTGGTTTCATTTGTTTCTATGATCAATAATTATTATTATTATTATTTTCAGCCCAACTCTTTGACTATTTAAAACAAAGTTGTGTCCCATTTTTTGCCCATTGAAGTTGTTGGTTCAACTAAACAATTTTTAAATACCCAAACAATCCCCCAAAATTAAAACACGCAAAACATGACTTTAACAATTCAATTTATTCTTCCAAAACTAGTCAAAGTTAAAACAGTAATTTATATAAAACAGATGAATACATGTTGTCTTTTTGCTTAAAGTTCATTAAACTACCCGGATACACCAGCTGCTTATAAGTCTCTATCTATAGTCCTTTTACATTAAAATATTAATTTTTCAAATATCAAAACTATTAAACATGGAACAGTTGAAGTCTTTGTTTCCCCCAAAGTACTGTATCAGACATTTTGCAGTTCTATGTTCAGAATATACAGTAGACCTGATCAAACATCATTCTAAAGCTGTCGAACTGTGACGTCATCCCTCCTACAGCTCCCTCAACAGCTTGTTCAGGCTCCTCCAGTCCTGTAGCTCCAAAAGTCCAGCCGTCAGCCGTCTGACCCCCCAATCCTCCACAGCGGAGCTCTGCTTAAAGACATCAGGAGAATTTAGTCAAGACAGATAAACTTCACAGAACATCTAGTTCTAATAAAAATAATATATATTAATAAACCTATTTACCACAGAGTGTGTAAAATACTGTTTTGGGGATTCTGTAATGTAAATAATCTGCCTGTGCTAATGTTAACCAGTGAACAGTGTTAGTGTTAACCAGTGAACAGTGTTAGTGTTAACCAGTGAACAGTGTTAGTGTTAACCAGTGAACAGTGTTAGTGTTAACCAGTGAACAGTGTTAGTGTTAACCACTGACTGTCTGTATTATCGTCTGCATTAAATTAACCGGGAATTTACTTAATGCGCTTCTCATACAAATAAGTTAAGCGATATAACACTCGTATATGAGCATTAGTTCATCTCTGAAGCCAAACTATAACTTACTGAAGCCCCTCACACACACACACACACACCTCCCCCCTCCTCCTCCTCCTAACTGATAAACACTTCTGTGTTGTTATTCAGCTCGTTAACTAAGCGCTCGCACTACCGCGGAAAGTGTATAAAATATAAACCTGGTTATGAGCGTTACTAGCTCCTGTACAGCTCCCCTCAGTCTGTGTCCCTCATCAACTGCATCACATTACATTACAGTCACAGAAATAACCTGCAGATTAACTCTTAACCAGAGAATAAATAAGCGCTGAATTTATCCAGACAACACGCGGTGAGATTCTCTCAGTATTTACAGAGAACACAAACACTCTTCATCGGGTAGTGCAGCTCTTGTAATAGGGACATTAATAGTATTGTCGAAGCTTGAGCATGTTTTTGAGGTAAAGTGGAGTGACATTGTGAGTGTGTGACACTGACAGTAAGCTGTAATATTAACTCCAGACTTGGTAAACAGAACATTAAGTTCTCTAAAGTCACATCTGACCGCTGCTGCTGCTGCCAGTGATATTTAAAACAGCCAATAAAAAACTAAACTGGGAAATAAACTGTAAACTACCCCAAACACATTTTATAAAATAAAACATCACTTACCACGAATAGTCCGTTAAGCCGCCATCTTCATCTCTGTAGTTTGGCAGCGTCAGTTCGGCGGGGGTGGAGGCGGGTTGTTAAAATCACGTGATTGCAACTCAGCGCAGCTGGCTTGTTTTAATGTGTTCTTGAGAACGAAGCGCCATCTAGTGGTGGCACCAGGTAAATGAATAAATAGGGCTTGAATGGGCGTGTTTACTGTGAAATCTTGACACGCCTTTCGGCCAGAAAAGGGAGGGGGGATTACGGCGTGCAAAGGCCATTCACACGCCATTCACACTTCAGCCACACTGTCGCGGCTATTTGGTGTGGCTCCCACTGTACTTTTCTTTTCCCACGTGAGTCAGTCCGCGTCAGCGCTCTTTAACCAATCAGATGTGACCTCACCATTTCAACCAATCATAGAGCACAGCCTTAATCCTGTTTAAATGAAATAAACCTGCTACCAAGCAGGTTCAAGCTTACGGACATGTTGCTATGACAACAAGTGCGAGAAGTGCATCGAAGAACGAAACAATCCAAGATCAGGACAAAACCAAAACATTCAAATCCGGTTAACTGAGTTAGCGACGTACGAAGAACGGACCCCTAGAGTCCGTTAATAGACCCCTAAATATACACAAAAATATGTTTGCATGCTGTATTATAATAATGAACTTTTACCTTCAAACAGAAAGTATATGAAATGGATATGCCTGGTTGTTAGTAAAATTCTAGTCAAACTTGTAAGGTAAGGTATCCCTAAATTTGCATTGATGCAACCTTGACTTCTAAAAGGAAAGAATGACTTATTTCAACATTCAGAGGAAAAAAAAAAATTATCAATAAATGTATTATTTATTTTTTGCTTTTTTTGTTGCTTTTTCCTGGTTTTATGTCTTGGAACCTGTTTTGTTAGTTTTTTTTAATACCTTTTCTAAATAAAACCTTAAATAAATTAATCAAATATTTACAGCATTTTTTAAATTATGAATGCAATATTTATAGGGAATTTACCGGAATAACTTGACTTAATTACCACATTGTTAGGTATTCAATTCAGAATTTTTCTATCATTATAGTTTATCCATTTATATTTTTTGATGTTAAATAGTAAAAGGTCTTAACCATTACTATTCTTGGTGTAATCATTGTTTAAAAGGAACCCCCGGAGCCACCCCCTTACCCACCCCCCCACCCCCCAATTTTTTTTCATCCAATGCAGTTCTATTTTTTTCGTGGATATATTTCATCTCATGTATTCTTTTTTGTGTCATTCATTTAGTGTCTATGGTGTCTATGGTGGTGCTGTTCCCAATTGCTTCCCACTGATGTTAACACTATGATAATGACCTCACACTATCATGTTAATGAATAGACACTTACAGTATCTACAGACGTTGAAGGAATGAGACACATGTCAGATGGGCAATTATTTAATGACAGTGAGCTGAAGGAGGGCATAGAAGAAGACCCTTTTGCCTTGAAAATTTATTGAAGCCCTACATTAGACGTGGACTTATTTGTCACTTACTATACACTCATGTAAATTGTTTTTTTTTTTACTAATCTCTCTTGTTCCTTTTACATGAGCCTCCAAAAGGATCCTTGCCCCTGTCACGTAGAGTCAGTTGGATTGTTGTAGGCAAGGAAGTTATATTTAACAAATGACATTTTTGAAAATATAACTGAATAACCGAGTACTTAAATGGTGGACTTAATGCATTAGATTACTTGTTACATCAAAAAAGTGTTACATCAAACCAACACTGCTAAACACCTGTGAGAAATGCACCTGAAAACGTCTCGGGTTACTTTGCAGTAACCCTGTTCCCTGAGAGGCGGGAACGAGATGCTGCGTTAGAACGCTTATGGGAACTATCTTGTCGCATTGCCGGCCATGAAGCATGTGTGGAAAAACGCCATTATCTGGCTACATATAACCTCGGTCAGGTGACGTCATCTGATTAGATCAGGTGGAGGTTATAAATACCGGAAAGCCGGCAACAAAACCTCAGATTATTTGTCTGAATGGACGTCCGGTCACATGGTAGTGCGGCGTTCGGACGCAGCATCTCGTTCCCGCCTCTCAGGGAACAGGGTTACTGCAAAGTAACCCGAGACGTTCCCTTTTCGAGGCTTCACTCAATGCTGCGTTAGAACGCTTATGGGAACGAGAATACCAACGCCGCCGCACTACAGGTGTCTGGACCCCAAGGTTGTGTAGCGTGTGCGCACAAGGCCGAGAAGGTCTCAGATTCATGTCCGGGAAGCTGAACCGAGGACTCGTGAGCCTGGGGTGGCATGGACATCCAGACTATAAAATCTTATAAATGTGTGCGGAGAGGACCAACCCGCTGCGTCACACACTTGTTGCAGGGGAGTACCTCTTGCAAGAGCAATAGATGAGGCGACCCCTCTGGTTGAATGAGCCCTGACTCCTAGGGGCGAAGTGTGTCCACGCGCCTCATAGGAGAGGGCAATAGCATCTCTCACCCAGTGTGACAGAGTATGTGTGGTGGCGGCCGCCCCCCGGTTGCGGCCTCCATAACATATAAAGAGTTGCTCTGACTTACGCCACTGGCTGGTGCGGTGGACATAAGCCTGAAGAGCACGTACTGGGCACAGTAGGTGAAGTTTCTCCTGCTCCGAATCCGCAAAGGGCGGAGGACAGAAGGCTTCCAGGATGACAGGGTGCATGGTAGAGAAAGGAACTTTCGGTAGATAGTTTGGGTGAGGATGCAGAATGGCCTTGACTAGCCCAGGGGCAAAGTCCAGGCAGGATGGGGAGACTGACAATGCACGCAGGTCTCCGATCCTCTTTAGAGAGGTGATGGCCATAAGAAGAACCATCTTGAGAGTCAGAAGCCTGTCGGGCGCTGACTCTAGCGGTTCAAAAGGAGTCTCGATCAAACCTTCGAGCACGATAGATAAATCCCAAGAGGGAGCCGTGACTCTAGTGGGTGGCCTCAACCGTTTAGCTCCACGAATGAAACGTGCAACTAAAGGGTGATTTCCTACAGTAGCCCCTTCAGACAGGACGTGGCAGGCTGAAATAGCGGCCACGTACGTTCTGAGGGTACTAGGGCACAAGCCCGAGGACAATTTCTCTTGCAGGAATTCCAGCACTGAAACAATTCGGCAGTGGACTGGGTCCACCTGCTTAGCCATGCACCAGCTCTCGAATACCTTCCATTTGAAGGCATAAATCCTTCTAGTGGAGGGAGCCCTAGCACTTAGGATGGTGTCAATTACGCCGGCTGAAAGGCCGGCTTGACTCAATTGGTCCCGTTCAGGGGCCAAGCATGAAGGTTCCAAAGCTCGGGCCGGGGATGAAATATTGTCCCCTGCGCCTGAGATAGAAGATCCCTCCTCACTGGAATCATCCAAGGTGAGCCGTCGAGGAGTGATATTATTTCTGAGAACCATACTCGGGCCGGCCAACGGGGCGCTATCAATAAGAGGCGCAAACCGTGTTGACGGACCCTCGCCAGGACTCCCGGGAGCAGAGCTATCGGAGGGTACGCATAGAGGCGTAAATTCGGCCACGTATGGGCCATCGCGTCCAGACCCAGGGGAGCTGGATGAGTCAGAGAGTAGTAGAGGGGACATTGTGCAGTCTCCTGTGAGGCAAAGAGGTCCACCTCCGCTGTAGAGAATCTCTCCCAGATTTGAGTGACTACTTCGGGGTGGAGTTTCCATTCCCCGTGATTCACAGCTCATCTGGACAGAAAGTCTGCTCCCACATTCCTGTACCCTGGAATGTGAATCGCCCTGAGGGACAGGAACTTGTCCTGAGCCCAGAGCAGAACCTGATGTGCTAGCTGGTTCAAGCGTCGTGAGCGCAGGCCGCCCTGGCGATTTATGTAGGAGACTACTGATGTGCTGTCCACCCGCACTTGGACATGGTAGCCTCTCAGCTGCTGGAGGAAATGCTGTAGAGCTAAAAATAGAGCCATCATTTCGAGGCAATTGATGTGCCATGCGAAAAGGTGGCCTCTCCAGACCCCTTGGGCTGGACGGCCATCCAAGACCGCGCCCCAGCCGGTAAGGGAAGCGTCTGTCGTTAGCATTTTGCGACGACAAGACGGACCTAGAGTGGGACCCAAGGCGAGAAACCGGGGTCTGAACCACATAGAAAGGGTACGAAGTCCTTTGCGCGTAACCCTTATCCGCCTTCGGGGATTTGTTCTCGTGTGAACTCCCCTGGCTCTTAACCACAGCTGAAACGCTCTCATGTGCAGGAGACCCAAGGGTATCACCATGGACGCAGCTGCCATGAGGCCTAAACATTTTTGTAAGTGATGTACAGTCACTTCTTGGTCTAGTCTGATTTCCTTCAGAGCGTTGTTTATGGATTCGACGCGAGCAGGAGACAGATGTGCCTGCATAGCGATCGAATTCCACCTGACGCCCAAGTAGGTTGTCACTTGTGCTGGAAAGAGAACGCTTTTCGTGGCGTTGAGTCTCAATCCCAGCAAGAGAAGGTGAGCTAGGACGACATCTCGGTGTCGAAGTGCTAGCTGCTGAGACTGGGCCAGTATTAGCCAGTCGTCTATGTAATTCAGAATGCGGATGCCCTGGAGTCTCAAAGGAGCCAGAACTGCATCCATGCATTTTGTATATGTGCGGGGTGATAAGGCTAGACCGAATGGAAGAACCCGAAATTGGTAGGCTTTTCCCCCAAAAGCGAACCTCAGGAACTTCCTGTGCTGTGGCAAAATTTCTATGTGGAAATATGCGTCCTTTAAATCTACTGTCACAAACCAATCCTGTGGTTGGATTTGTGAAACAATAGTCTTTATGGTCAACATTTTGAAGTTGCATTTTTTGAGATAGCGGTTCAAACCGCGAAGATCCAGAATTGGACGCAGACCCCCGTCCTTTTTGGGGACCAGGAAGTACCGACTGTAGTAACCTGACTCCATGTCTGGAGGAGGAACCTGTTCTATGGCTCCCTTCTGCAGTAATTTCTGGAGTTCGGAACTCAGAAAACGCGCCCTTTCCGGTATCACGGAAGTGGAGACCACGCCGTTGAAACGCGGAGGGCGATATGCAAACTGGATCCTGTATCCTTTCTCTACAGTCTTTAAAACCCAGGGGGATATGCCTGGCAGTAGCTTCCACGCTGCCAGCTTCTCCGAAAGGGGTGCAAGTACTTCTACTGGGCTGGGGGGTGTTAGTGGTTCGGTGTCCTGGAATATAGCAGGATGCGACCGAAGGACTAACGTGTCGGAGACCGGTATTGTCCGAAACACCAAAGGCGGCGGAAACTGAACATCGATCTCCTGGGGGTGCCCAGGGGGGCATGCTCCTATGTGCCCGTCCCCAGGGGCGGTCACCCCCACGGTCCTGAGCTCTGCTATCAGGGACGCTTCTTCGCGAAGAAGACAGAGCGGTCTATTTTTTTGGGGGCGGCGAGCCGTACCCCAGTCCTTACGGGGGGGTGCGCGGCTACTGACGCTTTCCTTCTGCGCCTCTCGTCTAGCGAGACTGAGATCGGGTCGAGGTTGGGTGGCCGATGGCCTCGACACCTGGGCACGGCGTGGGATAAATTTCCCAAAAGCTTGTTCATAGAGACTGGCCTCTCTAAATCTGGTAGCGACAGTATTTACAGCTTCGCCAAATAGGCCTGAGGGTGAGATGGGAGCATCGAGAAGGAATGCCCGATCTTTGTCCTTAATGCCAGTTAGATTTAGCCAGAGGTGTCTCTCTGCAGACACCAGGGATGCCATAGAACGGCCAATAGCACGGGCTGTCTGTTTCGTCGCACGCAGGGACAGATCAGTAGCCCGGCGTAATTCTATGAACGCTTCCTGATTCATATTGCCGCTCGTGCTCAGATCATTCAGCAGGTCGGCCTGATACGCCTGCAAAACCGCCATGGTGTGCAAGGAAGCGCCGGCCTGACCAGCTGCTTGGAACGCCTTCCCTAACAGGGTAGAAGAAGTTCTACATGCCTTGGAGGGAAGGGTTGGCTTTTTTAATGAAGATGATGTTCCAGGAGCGAGATAGCCCGCGAGCGTCTCCTCAATCTGGGGCATCATCACATAACCCTGTGCTTTTGCATCAACAATATTCGAATAAAATGAAGTTGAAGGTACAAAAATACGGGAAGAAAAGGGACGTCTCCATGAACGAGATAACTCCTTGTGGAGATCATCAAAAAAGGGGAGAGAACGGCGTTGTGACGCCATCTCCTGGCCACCCGATAGAAATCTGTCATCCAGTTTGGAACGTTTTGTATGAGCTTGCTCTTGTGGCCAGTCAATATGTAAACGTTCAACTGCGCGTGTTATAACCTCAATTAATTCCTCATACTCTCTATCATCCCTAGAGGATCGTTCTGAGGTAGCTACATCCATTTCAACTGAAGCAAGAGAGTGAGTCTCCCTCAAACACTCCCGAGAAGCACCGAAGTGCGCTCGCGAAGTGGGGGGGGAGAGAGAGAGATCGGGGGAGGAGACGAGAGAGAGAAGGGGCTCCGTCTCTCGTGCCTCGGCCAAATCAACCTGTGAGCCCCAGGAGTGCAGAGCGGCTCGTGGCTCCCTAAAGAACGCGAGACGCGCTCGTAGCACTTTCATCTGGAGATTATCACAGTGCTCACACTCTCCTTCAAGTCCAAGGAGAGCGTGGCTTTCACCCAAATACTCAAAACAGAGATTATGGCTATCGTCTTGAGAAAGACGGTTACCGCACGGGCATGATGCACTGAACTCGGCCATTATATCTGGTGAGTTTTTTTTTTTTTTTTTTTCTCTCTGTTAAGAATGGTTTCTTATATATCCTTTTTTTTTTTTAAATGCTTGCTGCACACACGCGATCACAAGTCGGCATGAAGACAAATGATCTGAGGTTTTGTTGCCGGCTTTCCGGTATTTATAACCTCCACCTGATCTAATCAGATGACGTCACCTGACCGAGGTTATATGTAGCCAGATAATGGCGTTTTTCCACACATGCTTCATGGCCGGCAATGCGACAAGATAGTTCCCATAAGCGTTCTAACGCAGCATTGAGTGAAGCCTCGAAAAGGGAACAGACTTTGACAATTCTTGACTTAGATTAGTTGTATTAGTGAAAAGAATGTTCCCAAAAACATTACAATACAGTTGAAAGAAGTTAAAACTCTCTCTTTTAAGAACAGTACATGTTAGGCTAATTGGCGTTCCTAAATTGCCCGTAGTGTGTGATTGGGTGTGTGAGTGTGTGTGTGCCCTGCGATGGATTGGCACCCTGTCCAGGGTGTACCCCGCCTAGTGCCTGGAGTCTCCTGGGATAGGCTCCTGGTCCCCCGCGACCCTGAACACATGATTAAGCGGTATATAAAAAATTAATGAATGAATGAATAGCTGATTTAAGCTGAACAGGAGTGCACCTGGCTCAATGATGAAATTAGACCAGAATACTTGCTACCGTGCTTCTTTTTTGCATGCATTGTAAAGGAGTTTGTATTTATTGTTTGAGCAAAGCTGACAGAGACTTAAACACACGTTTACATAATTGAGAAACATCATAGCAGAGATGAATATGAAGTCCTCTTTTCTTATTTTTCTCCTGCTCTGTGGCATGGCTTTGGGTCAAGTAAGAGAGTATATCTTCATAAATAAATTAATGAACTGGACTTCTGCTAGGCGGCGCGGTGGTGTAGTGGTTAGCACTGTCGCCTTGCACCTCCAGGGTCTGGGTTCGATTCCCCGGCCAGGCTCGATTCCAGTCTCTGTGTGCATGGAGTTTGCATGTTCTCCCCGTGCTTGGTGGGTTTCCTCCGGGTACTCCAGGTTCCTCCCACAGTCCAAAGATATGCAGGTTAGGCTAATTGGCGTTCCGTAGTGCCGTAGTGTATGATTGGGTGTGTGAGTGTGTATGTGTGTGTCCTGCGACGGATTGGCACCCTGTCCTGGCCTAGTGCCCGAAGTCGCCTGGGATAGGCTCCAGGTCCCCCGCGACCCTGAACACAGGATTAAGCGGTATAGAAGATGAATGAATGAACTTCTGCTCAGAGTTACTGCAGGGGAAACTATATAGATCTGGCAACCATCAATAATTATGAAGAAAACCAGAGAATGTTGCAGGCTGCAGGTGTCCAAAGTAACATTGCTTGAATTGGGCTGATCAGAACTGCACCTGAATCAAACATCTGGCAATGGTATGATGGAGAACAACAGCTTTTCTTTAAGTATTCACTAAACAATAAACACTGCCTTTTGCAAAGTGAAAGTGAGTTGCGCGTGTGGCTTTTTGATCAAAAGGCTGATAAACGCGTGCGCAGATATGAGCAGATTTATCGATAAAACTACAGACATGAAATGAAACAAACAAAAAAATATGCGCTACTCGCTGAATACAACGCGACAGCACGCAGAATCCCCAGGCTTTGACTACGCTTTGTTCAGAAATGCTGGGTTTCTGTAAACACATTGTTGGGTTGTTTATGTTGGGTCAAATTTCTGTGTTATTTCGGGTACTTTAATCACACTGTTGGGTTGCTTTTGCTATGAATATTAAAAGTGCTGCATGATTAAACTCAATGCAAAAAACGGTCAACACGATGTTTTACGAATATATATAAGTGCCTTTTTAATACAAATCCAGCATTTTAATGGTCAGTGATTGGTGCATGGGCGTCAACTTGCACGTTCTGTAATATTCCATTGTCATTCATATTGACGTTATTTTAGGCTCTTTACTAAAGCATTCTCTAGTTAGTAAGTAAGTAAGTACGTAAGTAGGTAGCAAATAAAAGAGAAATTAATAAATAACTTTAAATGGTACTTCAGCATAGAATAAAAGTACCCTAGCATGAGTTTATACAGTGGTCACCTAATCGGAGAGTCGGTTTTACCGTCGCCGCGCTCGGCGACAGCATTTGGGTTTGTGCGTTTGCTGGCTTTTACCACTGAGTGGCGCTATATAACTATAGACTGATGCCTCATGCCTTAGTTCATTCTCTGCCGGATTAATGAGACGCGCTCCTTTAGAACTGCACGTAGTGAAACACTGTAGTTAAACGAATTCATAATCACAGTACTAAAATTACAGTACAAATGTCAAATTCTGTCACGCTCTCAGTGCCTTCGCACTGATCAAAGACTTTTTGATATTTCCTTTCCCATGCTGTCAGACCCTCATCACGTGGTCATGCTTTCCCACGCTGTCATCGCTCCTCCCGGACCGCCCCGCTGGCACACCGGTTTCTCATCTGGCGCTGATTTCATCGAGCTTATCCTCGCGCTGGATTATTGTGTGTTGTTTCGCCATAGTTTTCTCGCGTTTCTGTTCATGACTTTTCATGTTGCCGATTTCGCTTGTCTCTCGTTTTTGCCCCTCGTCTCACGATTTGGATTATCGCCACGCTTGGATTTAACGGCTTTGAACTTTCGCTTTCGTTTCTCGACCACAGGCTTGCTTCGCGCCCTCGCTGACGGATCACACGGCTTTGATCTCTCGCTCTCCCCTCCTCGACCACGGCTCAGCTTCACGTTTTGGCATGACGACATCGCGGACGGACTTCACGGCCCCGACCTAATACTTCCGCCTTCATGACCACGGCTCTGTCTCTCGTCCCGGCGGCAATGCGACGCTATGGATCCCGCATACCGGCCCCAGCGCCTCCGCTCTCACTACGGTGACACCACAGAAGAGCTGGGGGGCTCATGACTCACACCTCCACCTGCAACTGGGTCCATTTTCACAGCCCACGTTCCACGCCCTCCCGACAGAATAATCCACCCAGCACTATGGACCCAGCAGGGTTAGACTGGATGAGACGGGCACTGGAGACCCAAGGTGTACTCCTCGGGAAGAACCAGGAGGAACTCATTGCCACAAGACGAACTCTAGCTGACGTCATCTCCCAAGTACAGCTTCTCCAGGTGCCTACAGCTCAGACCTCATACTCCGGAACCCCACGAGAGCCACGCCTACCAGCCCCTCCCACCTATGGGGGAGAACCAGGAACTTGTAGGTCCTTCCTCTCACAATGATCACTGATTTTTGAGCTACAAACCTCCTTCTCATCAGAACGTTCCCGGGTGGCCTACATAATCACGCTACTAACCGATAGAGCCAGGTAGTGGAGCACAGCCCTCTGGGAGGCTCGCGACCCATGCTGCGAGAACTTCGACGACTTCTCCAAGGAGATGAAGAGGGTCTTCTCACGTCTCCAGTTAAGACGGCCACCCAGAAGTGTACCCCCCGCCAGGGTTGCCCCCACCCAGAATAGGGCACGCGCCTCCTACCCTGCAGCAAACAGATCAAGAGGAGCCCATGCAGCTAGGCAGGACCCTCATCTCTGACGAGGAAAGACGCCGACGCCGTCTACAAGGGGCTTGTTTTTACTGTGGAGCTTCAGGACACAGGCTTAAAGACTGCCCATTAAAAGGGAGCCCCCCCCTAGTCAGACTGGGAGCACTAGAGTGCTCTCCTCCTGATAGATTCCCACAATCACATCCCCTACTTCCCGTAAACGTAATCATCGGTGGTCAGGCTCACCCAATTCAGGCACTCATTGACTCCGGCTCCGATCGGAATTTGATCAGCGCATCTACGGTGAGGGCACTAGAAATCCCTTGTGTACCACTAGACAATCCGCTCGCCATTCAGGCCTTGGATGGGAGCCGGCTTCCACCCATCATACGTAGAACCCCACCGTTAACTTTAAGAATGTCAGGGAACCACTCTGAGGAGATCTTCTTCTTCATCATGGACAAATCACACGCCACTTTGGCCCTCGAAGTTCCCTGGCTAGCCCTCCATGGACCCCAGATCAACTGGAACAAGCACGTCATCATGGGTTGGAGCCCCTCATGCTCCACGACATGCCTGTACTCAGCACTCCCTCCAGCTCCTATCCTAGTCACGCCCCATGAAACCCCGGACATCTCCATCGTACCCACCGAATACCATGATCTCGGGCAGGTCTTCAATAAGACCCGAGCCATGTCGCTTCCGCCGCATCGACCATACGACTGTCCCATTGATCTTCTCCCGGGCACCTCTCCTCCGAAAGGCAGACTTTACTCTCTGGCACACCAAGAAAGAGAGGCCATGAATAAGTATATCACAGATTCCCTCGCCGCCGGAATTATTCGTCCATCCTCCTCGCCCGCTGGGGCAGGATTTTTCTTCGTCAAGAAAAAAGACAAGTCCCTTCGTCCATGCATTGATTACAGAGGGCTTAACGAGATAACCGTCAGGAACCGCTACCCGTTACCTCTCATGGCCACCGCCTTTGAACTTCTCCAAGGAGCGGACATCTTCACCAAGCTCGACCAACGAAATGCTTATCACCTTGTCCGCATCCGGGAGGGCGACGAGTGGAAAACTGCCTTCAACACACCCACTGGGCACTACGAGTATTTGGTGGTTCCGTTCGAACTGACCAACGCCCCTGCCATATTCCAGGCCCTCATTAATGACGTTCTCCGTGACTTCTTGAACTCTTTCGTGTTCGTGTACTTGGATGATATTTAGATTTTCTCTCGAGGTCCGCACCGTGGACCACGTTCGCCAAGTTCTGCAGAGGCTCCTAGAGAACAATCTCTTTCTTAAAGCCGAAAAATGTGAGTTCCATACAACTTCCACAACGTTCCTAGGATTTGCCATCTCTCCCTCCAGACTGGAAATGGAGCCCGCCAAGGTCCAGGCCGTCTCCAACTGGCCCACGCCAGCCTCTCGACGTGACCTCCAACGGTTCCTGGGGTTCGCGAACTTCTATCGCCGCTTCATCCGGGGTTACAGTTCTGTCGCCGCCGCCCTCACCTCCCTGACTTCCTCCAAGACACATTTCTACTGGAACGACGAGGCACACAAGGCCTCGCGGACCTCAAGTAGCGGTTCACCTCAGCCCCCATACTCACCATACCCGACCCATCTCGCCAGTTTGTGGTAGAAGTGGACGCCTCCAACACTGGCGTTGGGGGAATTCTCTCCCAAAGATCCCCGCGAGACAACAAGCTGCACCCCTGCTCATTCTACTCCTGCCGTCTATCTCCAACTGAGAGGAATTACGATGTAGGCGACCGAGAGCTCCTGGCCATCAAGTTAGCACTAGAGGAGTGGAGACATAGGCTGGAGGGGACCGAGCTCCCCTTCATAGTGTGGACCGATCACAGGAACTTAGAGTACCTGCGCACTGCCAAAAGACTCAATGCCCGTCAAGCTCGGTGGTCGTTGTTCTTCTCAAGGTTCAATTTCACCCTGTCCTACCGCCCAGGTTCTAAGAACATTAAGCCTGATGCTCTCTCACGTCAGTTCTCCCTCCCACAGGATCCCACACCATGCAAACACATTCTGCCATCTCGTTGTCTCGTTGCCGCCTTAGAGCTAGACATCGAGACCAAAGTCAAGCAGGCATTGACTCAGGAGCCCGGCCCAAGCAATGTTCCTCCAGATCGCCTCTTTGTTCCCCTCTGTCTGCGCCCACAGGTCCTGGAGTGGGGTCATGGATCCAAGCTGTCCTGTCACCCAGGCTCTGCCCGAACACTCTTTATCATACAACAGCGCTTCTGGTGGTCCACGATGGGGAAGGATGTTTCCAGCTTTGTGGCAGCCTGCGACATCTGCACCCGCTGCAAACCCAACAACCGTCTTCCGGCTGGCCTCCTCAGGCCCCTACCCATACCTCACCGTCCCTGGTCATATTTCGCTGGATTTTGTAAAAGGGCTACCCTCATCTGACGGAAACACTTGTATCCTGACCATCGTTGACCGCTTATCCAAGTCCGTCCACCTGGTTCCGCTCCCCAAGCTCCCGTCCGCCAAAGAGACAGCAGAGCAATTGATCCTTCATGTTTTTCGTCTTCATGGCCTCCCCACCGACATAGTTTCAGACCGTGGCCCTCAATTAACCTCACGCTTCTGGGGGGCCTTTTGTAAACTCATCGGAGCCTCTCCTAGCCTATCTTCTGGTTTTCATCCCCAATCCAACGGCCAAACAGAACAAAAAAAAAAAGCAATGGAAGTCACCCTCTGGTGTATGACTACTCGTGATGCCACCACCTGGAGTAAGTTTCTCCCGTGGGTCGAGTACGCTCACAACTCCCTACCATCTGCTTCAACAGGTCTCTTTCCGTTCCAGTGCTGCCTGGGCTACCAAGCACCACTGTTTCCCACTCAAGAGGAGGAGGTAGAGGTCCCCTCGGCACAACACTTTGTCCGCCGCTGCAGATGTACATGGTTACGAGACAGACGAAAGCATCCCGCTCATACAAGAAACAGGCGGACCGTCATCGCTCCAAGACCCTCAGGTATCACATAGGAGACAGAGTCATGCTCGCCACCAGAGACATTCCCCTAAAGACACTTTCACGCAAGCTCCCCGTTTTATCGGACCCTTCACAATAACCAGGATAATCAACCCGTGCGCTGTCCGTCTCCTACTCCCATCGTCTATGCGACGCATCCACCCCACCTTCCATGTGTCCCAGCTACGACACATCGTAAACTGTACTCTAACCAGTGCACTTTACCCAAATGCGCCATTCAGAAGCTGTATACACCACAGAACTCCTCACGGTTAAATATGATGACGGGGGGAGCATGTTCAAGGCGTAAGAGAGGCAATGATGGAGGGGGGCAGATTTTTTTTTTTTGAGACAATCCAAAAGAATACAGAACATAAGCGGTTTTCTATTATCTTCTAAGGGGGGCAAGTAAATAAATAAATGGCTTTCCCCTTCAAATAAAAAATTTGAAATGTTGAGAAAGCATATGTTAATATATACTCACAAAATGAATATATTACAAGTTGATAAAATGACTGAAGACAAATTACCAGCTGACAGACCCCTAAAGCCCCGCCACACACTGTAGTTCCTGGATGAATTTGAGAAAGTTTTTCCAAAGGGAAATAGGAGATTGTTGTAGAGTGGATTGGAGAGAAGAGAACTGTGCATTTACTTAAAAAAAGAATAATAATAATAAATAAATAAATAATAATAATAATATATATAACAGTATGATCTGTTCTATAGCCCATCTGTTTTAACTTAGTTTTTTATTATTATTCATAAGACAACCTTTCAGTTTTGTAAATATTCTAGTAATAGTGTGTTAAGTCTTACTTTAGGTTAAACGTTTTTGAGAATTTGACCATCCAGCTTAGATAAATGTTATGTTATTGATTGATAAAATCTGGATTAAGTATATTTTAATTTATTTTGTTTAATTTATTAGTTTCCCCCCTGAGGGATTGCCATCTTATTTTGGTCAGGGGGTTTACGTGCCTCAACACAATTCAGCAAGAACAATACTGTTACTATAAGCACAGGGAAAAAAACAGTGCTCGAACATGATGCCCCGTTCACATTTCTGACTGCCCCCCCATATGGTCTGGTCTAGAACCGGCCCTGTCTATTGGCGCTTTTCCACTGCATAGTACGGCACGACACGGTTCAGTTCTACTCACTTTTGGGGGGTTTTCCACTGGGAACAGTACATGGTACCTGGTCCTTTTTTTAGTACCACCTCAGCCGAGGTTCCAAGCGCGCCGAACCGTTACCAAAACGTGACGTGTAAACACGGCTGGTCACTGATTAGCCGGAGAAAATCGTCATTACTGCGTCACCGAACTTGCGACACAAGACACAACAGAACCGCTATATTTAGAACAGCCAGAGAAGGATCGCACCTTTTTGTATTAACCGTCGGCCTCTTTTGAAACAAACTCCTTCGTCTCGCTGTTAAAAACATCCACATGCCCAGAATGAAGAACACCATGCCGTCGATATGCTCCATTATTGTGTGTTTGTTTGTGGCGCGTTTATGATGACGTCACGGCAGTAGCGGCGCCGCGACTAAACGACACGTGAGTAATCCTGCCCACGCTAAAGCGTTACTACACTGCAGTGGAAGCGCAAACCAAGCCAAACTGCGCCGAACTGAAGTGAGTTGAACTGAATCGTGTCGTGCCGTTCTATGCAGTGGAAAATAGGCATATGATACCTACACTGCGCCCGCACCGCCACTTCTGCTGAAGGGGAGGGAGGGGCCGCCACTGCATGCAAGTCCGGGATCATTAGCAAGGATAGCTCACCAGCCGTGCCTAATTCCGTCATGTCATGTGGGCCAGGGGCGGACTGGGACCAAAAAGTGGCCCTGGACTTCCTGGCCCACAGCAGCCAACATCATAATACATTGGCTCATTAATGCAGAGATAAATTTCTGCACACCAGTTACTAGTATAAAATATAACACAATACAAGAAACAAAGGAAAGGACATCAAGACGCACAACATATAAAACTGAAAGACAATATTTTAAAAAGAATGGCAATAAAAATGAACAGGTAACCTGAAATAAAATCATTAGCAGCATTAGCTCACGCTAGTAAACTAGTTACTTATTTTAATGCTAATTACTTTAGTTAATTCTGCTTCTGGTTTTATTCCAGCTTACCTGTTCAGGTTGATTGTGCTTCTTTTCACTTGCCTCTGGTTGATCAATGCCAGACAACACTCAAATGCAAATTATTCACCCTCCCGAGGTGTGAATCAGCTGTTCTCGCCTATACATTCAGAAAAACTGAATGAGCTGAAAGCTGAGCCTTTGTTTCACGACCGCGACACCCCTCTCTCTCTCTCACACACACACAGAGTAGACCAAATCATTACATACTTTATCCAACAAACATGAAAAATATCCACATAATGATGAGTTAAAAAGCATTGGTTAATTTTCATATAGAAAGACTGCTTGTATCTGATTATTTGTATTATTAAAGAACAACAGCACAAACAACAACACAAGGGCTTGTAAGAAACATTTTTATTATTTTGACAAGAGTTAAATTTGTAACAGTAAAAGGCATCCCAATTTAAATATATAAATAACTAAAAACAAATTGAGCAAACTATCAGAATAAAAAAAAAATAGAATGAATCATTATTAAAGAAAATGATGATGACCATAACAGCCTACTGCGTTTCATTATTTATAATAACGCAAAAACACGAGTGCTGATGATATATACTGTAATAATTTATTCCTACAGATGTACCCGTTAATCAGATCGATTTACGGTGATAAAGAGCGATATAAGAGCAGTGACAGCTGGCACACAAAAAACAGGTGCAGGATTATTTTCTATTGTCTAAATAAGAAATATTTTCTAAACATGGGTTATTGTTGTTTATTTACAATATTTGTTAATTTAATATAAAGCCGGTATTGTTATCCTACTTTTTATTTTCCTATGTAGTCTAATAAAGTTTTCCAGAGCGCGGAGAAGTTTTGTTGTACTAAATAATGTTTATGAAGCATCAGGGCCTCCTATTCCTGTTAATTTTAAGTTGTTGTTTTAGTGTTACTCTGTGTGCTTTACACAGACAAGACACCATTCAAATGCAGATACTTCACGCCTCCCCATGCCTTCTCACCTCTACATTCAGATAAACTACAAATAACTGTAAATAGCACCCCTCCCCATTCACAGGCCTCTTCGTACTTACTACTTACTGTTCTTTACAGATTTTCCTTATCATAACATGCGTTAGATAGTTTTTTTAATCACTCTATACACAATTCTTTACAATTTTTATAGTTGTTGAGCATCGTGAGCAAGCCCGAGATCATATTAACGTTAATTATCGCCAGCCGGCACAAATAGCCGGCTCACGAGTAACGATAGTACTACTATCGTTACTCGCTCACTCCGTAGGCTCCCTGAATAGGCGGCAAAGTGCCTATTCGTGCCGGCTGGCGATAATTAACGTTAATATGATCTCGTGCTTGCTCCACATTATTAAAGCAAGGCACTACTAGCAGTGGCTTATACAGCTGAAAAGAATCATTCTTAATCATTCTTGAATCATTCTTAAATCATCATGTTCACAAAAGAACTTGTAAGATTTACTTAATAAAATCCTCTTAACAATTTGCATACATAGATTTTAAGTAAATTTTATTGCTCCAATATTAAGTAAAACTCACCCGTAATTGTCAGGTAAAATCTACTTAATTAAATTAACAATCAAAGAAATCAAGTAAAAGTTACATAATTATATTTAATGCACAAATTAGATTTATTTAAAATAATCAAGTAAAGTTAATTAATTCCCAGATAGCACACACACGTCGCAGAGATAATGCTCCCTAATGCATGTTACAATGACCAACTATGATAATAAATAAATAAACCACACTCTCAACTAATAATAAAACACAGATTCGTTTATTTAAAAAAAATAATAAATTTAATAACAAGCAAACATTTGATTAATTTATACAAAAACAAGAAAACGAGATAACAGTAACTTACAAGTGATGTCTCAATTTGAAAAGATGTACAAAACATAAAACATGACAAATAAGTATTAATCATAGAAACAAAATTAAAGACCAACAGAAATGGGTTGTACTTAACTGTACGTTATGATTTTTAAATATGACCGTTAGATACGTTGGTCAGGAAACTCCTGAAGTCAGATGCAAACACACTTTCAGTCACAAACTGCTGTGAAAAAATACAGAGATAGATATTCAATTAAAATTCATGATACTTAATTTAGCAAATGAACAATATTTATACTTTGTTCCTCTCGCTTCACTACTCATGAGAACAGACCAAAACCAGATCTGAACCGGAGATTAAGGAAAAAGTGAGAAGCAAGAATCATGTGTGGAAAGATTAAGCATGCAAGGTCACAGGATGACTCTACTTCTTTTTCTTATCTGCAATGCGATTTAGACAAATTAGAGCTGCTGTCAATACTGTATGAACATATGTACAGGTTCTTTACAGTTGAAGTTTAACTTGTAACTTATTAATAAAATTCGGATTCAGAAAAAAACGTTTATTGCTAGTGCTCTTTTACCATTTAATGCTTTAACACACACGACTCAGTTTGTTCAGAAATGGCATCTCACTGGCGAGCCTTTGTCTGAACACGCCGTTTTCACGAGGGGTGGGGGTAAGAAACACACATCTCGGTTTATTAATCCGTGCGCTCGCTTCGTTATTATTTTATTTATTTATTTATTTACCACAGGACCCCTGGGGGGCTCCGTAGGTTCAGGTTTTTACATGAAAACGGTGTTTTATGAATCTCCACACTATTAAAAACTAAAATATTGCTAATTGTACGTCCTGAGATTAAGATGAACATTAATTGGGAGTCATGAAAGCGAGAATCACATCCAAAACAGAAAGATAAACTTACCTCGAACACGACAAAGTCCAGCTCCAGCCACACCGTGTAATACCTCCGTGATGATTCCCAACCGACTGATCCACAGCGCGGGCACTGCGTCTCCAAACACGCATGCGTGGTTTAATTTGGACACATTTTCGTCTTCAGTAGACACTCAATACTTCAGACTGAAACACGACTGCCCCCTACAGGTAACGAAGGGCATTTTCACAGCTTCTCGCACGTAGCCGCACAAAGCCGCGGCAAGTCACGGGATCCCTTTTCTCGAAATGTGCGTTTTTAATGGCGAAGTTGAATCAATAATGAATCACAGACCCCTCACTACTGTTATGGCCGATGCTACAGATCTAGAACCCCTGAAACCCAACCACCTGCTGCTAATGAAAAAACCGCCAAACTTGTCTCCCGGACACTTTAAGAAAAGGACATTTATGCATGTCGCAGGGGGAGGCAGATTCAGTATCTGGCAGACATATTCTGGAAGCAATGGGTGCGTGAATACCTGCCCTTGCTTCAGGAACGTCAAAAATGGTTTCAAGTGAGACAGAATCTCTCGATTGGAGATATAGTTTTAATAATTGATGAGTCTTCTCCAAGAAATTCATGGGTCGTCAGTCAAATCACGAAGGTATTCCCCAACAAAAAAGGACTTGTGAGACATGTGTTACAGTAGTTAAAACTAAGACCAACATTCTGGAAAGACCCATTGACAAGCTGTGCCTCATATGTGAAACGGACTGTTAAATGTGTTATAATCTGTTATGAAATTTGGTATGCAAATATAAACACCTGAGATAAATATCATATGCTTAAAAGACTTAAAATGTTAAGAAAGTTTAATTTCATGTCTTTACAAAAAAAAAAAACACACAAAAATATAATTGTCAGTCTTAATGCCTGTCAATTAGGAGCTGGAATGTAAGAGCCATATTATGTCATTTGTGGGGGGGGGTTCCTCTTACTCTTGCAAACACTTTGTGGTGTGTGTAACTGAGATGTCCAGCGATGTTTAAATAAACCTCTACTCTTATGATACTTGTAAGAGCCATATCACATTTGTGATGAATTTGTTGTTGTGTTTATTTTATTTTATTTATTTTAATTTTATTGTATTTTGTTGATTGTGCACTACGCACCAAGCATCCATTTTGACAACCGTATCATGTGTAATGTCTGTGATGTCATTTTACTGTTACACGTAGTTGCATGTCTATGTCACTGTAAAAAAGTTAAGTTTAGATGCGGAACTTATGTAGAACACAAGCTTTTTGACCGTAAGCCAACGTAAGCTAAAAGATACAGCAAATAACTTGTTGTAACCTGGATTTACTCAAGACAACTGTACGAAGTGTTGAATCTTTGATGCTGGAAAAATAAAAGAGATCAGGACTTAAATTTTTTTGTGTGAGTAAATAAGCAAACCAAAGATTCGCGTCAAAACGTGTAAAAATATGACCGCAAATACAATACTATTTAAAGTCTCCAGAGTTGTTAATGTCATTTCCACCACAAGGTGACACTAGAACTCTAAGAAAGAAGCATGAAATGTTGTTCCCCAAGGAGGGAACTATTTCAATCTGCCTTTAAAGTACAACACTGCTTACTGTATATTTTGAGTTACAAATCATTTTATATTTATGTTACCACAAAGTTAGATACAAGGGGTTTAACTGCATAATACTACATAAGGCTATTTGGTTTTGTAAAAATTGCCAGAGGTACAGGTAAAGCTTGGAGTGCAAGCATAATTTGTTCCAGAAGCATGTTGTATATCAAAGCAAATTTCCCTATAAGAAATAATGAAAACTGATGATTTGTTCCACAACAAAAAGATTCATATTCAATGATTATTACAAAAATTTGTCAACCTAAAACAAATTAATCTGCACTTTAGTAGCTGAGAGTGAGAAAGGAGAGGAGGAAGAGGGGGCCTACTTTGTAGGACAACTTTTTATAATAGCTGTCTCTGCACTCTGACCTCTACCTACTAACAAAAGACTGGGATATGCGAAGAATTTATAATATAATAAGAACTGTGCAGTAATGTATACAGTGAGTATGGAAAGTATTCAGACCCCCTTATTTTTCATTCTTCTTATATTGCAGCCAATTTGCTAAAATCATTTAAGTTCCTTTTTGTCCCCTCATTAATGTACACACATCACCCCATATTGACAGAAAAACACAGAATTGTTGATATGTTATGATTGATTAAAAAAGAAAAACTGAAATGTCACATGGGCCTCTTTGTATTCAGTATAAAGTATTCAGACTCTTTATTGTGACACTCATATAATTAACTCAGGTGCTGTCCATTTCTTCTGATCATCCTTGAGATGGTTCTACACCTTCATTTGAGTCCAGCTGTGTTTGATTATACTTATTGGACTTGATTAGGAAAGTCACACACCTGTCTATATAAGACCTTACAGCTCACAATGCATGTCAGAGCAAATGAGAATCACAAGGTCAAAGGAACTGCCTGAAGAGCTCAGAGACAGAATTGTGGCTAGGCACAGATTTGGCCTCCATAAAAGCGAATAAAAGCTGAATTAAAATTTTAACGTTAATTTAAATCTTAACTTTTTAGAACACAAACACATGCACACACTCAATGTCATTTTGTCCACTGGCCCAAAGCTGGCTCCTTGGTGGGGCAAAGGTAAATTGGCTCAACGTTGGTTGAGTAGATCATTACAATTTTGGCCTAATGCTGGTTTAGTAGGTAATGGAAAATTGTAAATTAAATTAGATTCCAGATAGCACACTGCTGAAGGGCCTGCAGCAGTGCATACATTGGGCATACGTTGGCATCAGTGGTTGGCCTTAACGTCATTTTGTCTGGTTGTCCAATGTTGGTTCATTAGTGGGGCCAAAGATAGATTGGCCCAACGTTGGTTTACGTTAATGGCAAAGTTGGAAATTGAAAATTAAATTAGACTCAAAAAAATAAGAAACCACATTACAAATCTCCAGAAATGTATTTATTAATTTTATTTGTGATAAAATGATCACAAACTAAGAAAACATATGTAAACATTATGATGATAAACTACAAAATAAACACCTGATACAACCACTTTGTCTCTCAGCAAGGTGGTTGAAAACAAATGCATACAAAGTACCCATTGCTTCAGACTATCTTTTATATCAGGTGGCTCTGCAACGTCCTCATTATCATTCAGTACTTTCACCATTAGCTTCGTCACTGTAGCTCAGCTGTTTTTTATCATCATCAACATTACAGAATCTTTGGAGAAATGGGACGGAACTGGTGGAAATCTGGAGAACTGGTGCCAGAGGAACAATCTCCTTCTAAATGTCAGCAAGACAAAGGAGTTTATAGTGGACTTCAGTACAAAGCAGCAGAGGAACTACCAGACCCCCGTCATCAACAGAAGCCCAGTGAAGAGAGTGGACAGCTTCAGATACCTCAGTGTTCACATCAAGCAGGACCTGTCATGGTCCTGTCACATCAACACTGTGGTGAAAAAGGCCGAGCAGCATCTCTACCACCTCAGACGCTTGAGAGAATTCAGACTGCCATCCAGGGTGCTCGGGGAATTTTCATTCCTGCAACATAGAGAGCACACTGAAAGGGAAACATCACGACTTCGGGAACAGCACCATGCAGGACAGACAAGCTCTACAGAGGGTGGTGTCATCAGCTGAGAGAATCATCTGCACCAAGCTCCCTATCCTGCACTCAATCTATAGCAAGCAGTGATGGACCAAAGCCAGGAAGATCATGAAGGACCTCATACACCCCAGCAATGGACTGTTCTCTCTGTTGCGGTCAGGAAAGTGATTCCACTCCCTGAGGGCCAATACAGAGAGACTGAGGAGGAGCTTCTTCTGGTCTCTCAATCAGAACCCACACAAGACTAAACCATTTTGCACATTTTTGGACAGTTTCAAGTCTTTTGCAGACTCCAAGAGGTTTTCTTCCAAGATTGCCCTGTATTTGGCTCCATCCATCTTCCCATCAACTCTGACCAGCTTCCCTGTCCCTGCTGAAGAGAAGCACCCCCAGAGCAAAATACTGTCACCACCATATTTGACAGTTGGGATGGTGTGTTCAGAGTGACGTGCAGTTTTGTTTTCTGCCACACATAGCGTTTTGCATTTTGGCCATCTGACCAGAGCAACTTCTTCCACATGTTTGCTGTGCAAACAGGACTTCTTATGGTTTTCTGTTAACAATGGCTTTCTTCTTGCCACTCTTCCATAAAGGCCAACTTTGTGGGGACTGCACATCTGGAGCACCGGGAGTTTTCCCAGTTGGCCGCTGGCCAATGTGGGCCAGCCCAGTCAGTACGCAAAAATATAAAAAATGACGGAAACCATAATATTGCATCTCTTTTCTACACATATGGATGAGTGCATTGATTGCACAGGCGCCGCCGATGTGTTTTATGTTACCACACATGCGGTTGTATTGCCCTTCCCTGTATTAATTAGTTTGGTCTATTCTATGTTCTGAACCCGCTTCACCCCCCCACCCCGACCCCATCACTTTTAATTTACGGAGGCAGAGATATTGATCCTTTCTCGATACAGCGAATTTCTCTGAGCAAATTAATAATAATTTCCATGAATGAAAAGGAGGAAGAAGAAAAGGTGGAGCTGAAAGTTTCACAAAAATAAGAAAATGCTTTAGAGGTAAAAGCTGTGAAATGCTTCAAATTAGCAGATTATGCCTATAAATGGTCAGGGACAGCGAGGCTGGATCCAGCAGCTCACCACATCCCACATCATAATACACTGACTCATTAATGTGGAGATTAATTTTTAAAACTACTTACTAGTGTAAAAATATAACACAATATAAAAATAAATTTTTTAAAAACCCTCACTGAACATATATTGGGTCATATTGTAAAACAAAGAAACAAAGGAAAGAACAATAAGACAAAGAACATATAAAACTACGTATAAAGACAATATTTTCACCTCCGAGTGGCACAGTGGCAAAGCGCACGCCCTATCATCCGGAGATCGCTGGTTTGAACCCCGGGTGATGCTGTTTTCCTCTCACAGCCGGAGGCATAGAGAGAGCTGATTGGCCAAGTTCTCTCAGGGGGGAGGGATGAGAGTTACTTGTGCTTCCACATTAATCACGGCTCTACAGCCAATCAGCCAATCAGCTCGTGCACGCGGAAGGAGCGTCTAGCGCTTTCCTCCGAGTGTGTTACTCCGCGTGAGCAAGCAGTTCGAAAAGATGCGGTCGGCTGACGTCACGCGGTTCGGAGGAAACACGTGGTAGTCTTCGCCCTCCTGACTGAGTGGTAGCGGTAGCCTTAATGTGGGAGCCCCCTAGTGGCGGGGAGGAATTGGCCATGACTAAGTTGGGGAGAAAATTGGAATGAAAAGGTGCCATGGAAAAGTATTTGCGTCTTCCTGATTATTTCTTTGCATATTTGTCACACTTGTATGGGTGGAATTTCACCTAAACACTTTATGAGGAAAAGACAGATTGGCCTTTCTGTTTGTGAGATATCACGAACATTTCGCAGGGGGTATCATCGTGATGCAGTGTAAGATATACCACTCATCAGTGTAAACTGTAAGTGCAGCAGGTCAGTGATGATGAATCAGTGCCTGCTGATGATGACCAACATGAAGTGAAAAGAATCACAATCAAACTGAACAGGTAAGCTGGAATAAAATCAGTAGCAGCGTTAACTCGTGCTCGTAATTATTATGGTAGTCAATATTAATTAAAAATAATGTTTCTCAGCCTTATTTCAAATTAATGTTGACTACCATAATAATTAAAATAAGTAACTAGTTTACTAGCATGAGCTAATGCTGCTACTGATTTTATTTCAGCTTACCTGTTCAGTTTTATTCCCATTCATTTTAAAATATTGTCTTTATAGTTTTATATGTTTTTTGTCTTGATGTGTTTTCCTTTGTTTCTTTGTTTTACTAATATGACCCAATATATGTTCAGTGATACTTCAAATAATATGTTTAAATAGCATTGATTTCCGTATTGTGTTATATTTTTATACTAGTAACTGGTGTTAAAAATTTATCTCTACATTAATGAGCCAATGTATTATGATATGGGCTGCTGTGGGTCAGGAAGTTCAGGGCCACTTTTTGGTCCCAGTCCGCCCCTGAAGACAGGTTGCTTTCTGTGTTTATTTCTGGCTTTCCCATTCAGTTATGCTGTCATAGTTAGTCTTGCTGGAGGGCCTCTTGCACTCTGCACTAAATATACATTCTCCTTACACATTATATGAATGTGACCATATGTAATTTTTTCTCTATCTTTCTCTTTTCTTTTTCTCTTCCCTTTCTCTCCCTTTTTCTCTTTTGAGCTTCACATGCTGGTCCTAGGTTGCCAGTGATCCAGACCTCCTTTGTCCTCTTGATCTGTCTGACTCATCCTGGTGCCCCATTTCTGATTTAGCATCGTGTTGCATGGAGGCCCTCTGTGGTCTGTTTCAGATGTGGGTGTGTGCTTTACGGTGCAGACCTCGGCTTATGTAGACAGCTGTTCTTTGAGCACTTGACTGCTGTTGATCAATAGAACAGGACTGGAATTTTCTACAGTTGTGTACTGTATCTGACTATAGTCCAATTTTCAAAACATTTAATGATGCACAGCTTGTTTGCAATAAACAAATCTACATACATAAATCTACTCAAGCAGACACTCAAAAGATACCAAACGTTTTCTGGTAAAAATGCATGCAATAAAATGTATTGGTATTAATATGATATATGGGCTATATGTAATTAATAACTGCAAGAACAAAGCAAATATTACACATTATTTATTTGTGATACGTAGATAGTGGCAGAAAAAAAGGGAATGTGAAACTGTATTCTTGAGTGGTCTCTAAGCAAAAGAACGGTGGTTGTATTTGCCCTTAATATTTACACTTGAGAGCTGTCCTGAATAACCTGACTCACATTAATTGATAGTGCTATTGATTCTTTTTATTCTCTTTTTATTCAGGGAATTTTCTTCCCTTTCTGCCATTGGCTCATTACATTAAGCATTTATATCTACACCAAAGTACCAATGTTTGTACAGCCAATGCTTGATCCTTTTCCTGAAGTCATCTCAGGGGAATCTCCCTTTTTGTTGTTGCCTCTGGATTGCTAAAACGGGATCTAAATCTAGATCCAGATCTCTGTGAAGCCACCTTATTAGAGTGTTTGATATTAATATTTTTACTATTAGTGCTATAAGACTATATGTCATGCAACAACATGGGTGTCATGCAACAAAAATCATTAACCTTTGAAATTAAAACCTGTAGAGCTTTAGTGCTTCTGTTTCACATATATTATAATATACAGTATGTTCTCATGGGATGTTTCAACAGAGCTGACAGAGACTCTGACACATTATTGCAGAGATAAAGTTAGTCATTTTTTTCCCCCTCCTGCTTTGTGGAATGGCTGTTGTGCAAATAAGAAAATATATCTTCAGAAATTAAGACATTTACTGGAATTCTGTTATTGCAAAAATAACTTTGTGAATTTACATAGTAACTATCACTACTGATGATGAGAACCAGACACTGAGAAATGTTGCAGCTGCATTCAAAAGTTTGTATTTTTGGATAAGGCTGAATAGAACTGCATTTGGCACCTGACAGTGATCTTAATTGGATGCCTGGCCAACCTAATGATGTAGACCGTTAAGAACCATGTCACACACTTGGAGAGTTGTTGGGTGAAACAAAGTTTTTTCTGCCTCAAGAATAATATATTGAAGAGTGCATGAAGTAATTTAACCAAATCTATGCTTTTTAGTGCATGTGGGTTATTTTATTGATATTTAAATTGAATTAAAAAAATAACATTGTTTAGTCACACCAATATAACAGGGAAATTGAGTTTCATTTAGAGATTGGTTACTTGCAACATCTGTTTTTATATGCATTTACTGTATATATATTTTTTCCAGTCAAGAAAAATAAAATTTGGGGTTAAAGTTTGTGCTGAAATGTTCTCAATGATAGAATCAGGCTCGATGTCAATGAGGGACTATTCATGATCATTTTATTTGTGGATTGCAGTGCAATACAAAGACTTAACCATAGAAACAATTTTGGTCCCCAAAGCAAATTTTTCATTAATTTTTTTTTTATTTAAATTTGCCATCAACGCTGAAACAGTTGTCCAGTTATGAGTTTAAAACCACTGTACAGTACATAATTTTAACAAAATTGAAGGCACATATTCTATGCAATGGCGGCGCGGTGGGGTAGTGGTTAGCACTGTCGCCTTGCACCTCCAGGGTCTGGGTTCGATTCCCCGGCCAGGTTCGATTCCCGTCTCTGTGTGCATGGAGTTTGCATGTTCTCCCCGTGCTTGGTGGGTTTCCTCCGGGTACTCCGGTTTCCTCCCACAGTCCAAAGATATGCAGGTTAGGCTAATTGGCGTTCCTAAATTGCCCGTAGTGTGTGAGTGTGTGTATGTGTGTGTGTGCCCTGCGATGGATTGGCACCCTGTCCAGGGTGTACCCCGCCTAGTGCCCGAAGTCTCCTGGGATAGGCCCGAAGTCTCCAGGTCCCCCGCGACCCTGAACACAGGATTAAGCGGTATAGAAGATGAATGAATGAATAAATGAATATTCTATGCATTATTTTTAAATTAGAAATGCTAATTAAAATGTGCAATTTAGGTTGTAGACAACTTTTCAATTTAGTTTTGCAAACATGTTAACACAATGACATTTTAATAAACATACAATAGGTGTCAAAATTACATTTTATAGGTCAACTATCTTTTTGTTATTAAGAAAAAGTAAAAACAATCCCATCATTTCTGTATCCCTAGTTTCACTAGGCGATGCTGCCAAGATGGCAATTAGGAGGAATGTGCGACCCCTCAGTGCACACCTACGTCATAACATTCTCATACCGCAACTGCACCAAAACAAAAGGATTTTACAAGGCTGGAGATTGTGTTTTAATATTTATACAATCATTTAATCTATTATGCATGCATGTAACATGTGGGTATAAATAGAATTTAGTGAACTGACAGATCACATTTTAAACCATTTGTCATAAATGAACTAACCTCGGTGACCAGAAGACGTAGCTTAGCGGTTAGCCCAATGTAGCGTGGATGGTGAACCCAAACGCGGTGAGAAGCGAGTGGATAGGATAACCACGCGATTTATTCGAAGGACTCTCCTGAAAGAGGAGCAAGGGAAAAACACAAATTTAACCCGCGTCCTAAAATACACACTCAAAGATCAGATAGTAAAACCCCAGAATTGGTGAGTACTCACAGTTTAGAAGACGGACACTCTGAACCAACATGGGCCGAAACTCAATGACTGAGCATCGTACTGAGGTTTGTTTACTCCTCTTATACTTCCTGGTTCGCGACTGCATTACTTCCGGGTCCTAGTGCCGGTCGCGTATTTGGTGTGCATGACACCATTACATGTTATACTGTAGACAGTGGAGAAAGAAGTCCTATAACTGAATAAAAGTAGAGATAAACCCTGGTAAAATATTACTCCAGTAAAAGTAGAAGACTTCCAAATATGATTGTACAGTATATGAGAAAAACTCACTTTCAAATTTACTATGTGACAATGTTTGTATTTTGTTATTTTTATAAAAGTTTTTAAGCCATTAACAAAAGTCTCTTTCTCTCGTAATGGAAAATGTTAATGTTTTAAGTTGTCATATGTCCCAGCTCAGAGGGCGGCGGAACCCAATGCAGATGTTATTAGAGATGCTATTGACACCTGGAATGTGATGTGAGGTGCATTCGTTCATTTTCTACTGGGTGCGCATGCGCAAATCATCGCAAAACCTCCGTAGGCTGTGTACAGGAAACAGCAAATTTAAGAATGAGTGGACAGAAAAATATCACCTTCTCACCTTCTGGACAAAGATGGTTACTGCAGCAGGTGTTCCTGTCCTCCAGAAAATGGCCCTTCAAATTCTCACAATGTTTTTCTCAACGTACTGTTGTGAATCTGCCGTTTCCACTATGAGCACAGTGAAAAACATATCGCAGCTCCATCACCAATGAACATTTACATCAGTGCCTCCACTTGGTCCTCACACCTTTTATGCCCAAGTTCAAACAACTGGTGGCACAAAGAAGATGTCACTTTTCACACTAAAAGGACTACCACGTAATTTTTGGGTATTGTTCGAAAATTTTGGGTTTGACTTTTTTAGTAGTTTAAATTGGACTGTCATTTTTCCGGACCTCGGACTGAATAGAAATTTGGCAAGTGGACCTTTCAAATTTATATTTCAGTACCCCTGCCTTAGAAGGTTAAAACCTGATAATTGGATGGTAGGGTTTTGCTATTTGCTATACATAATTCACAGAACCAGGGTATAAAATGAGTTCTGTTGTACTACAATGTTGTGCTAAGGGCTAAGAACACCTACAGTATGTGGTGCTGCGCGAAACACACAGCAATGTGAGACGCTTTATTTCAGTAATAATGCTGTGTATTATTCCTGTGTGGGAATGAGAATTGTATTTTCATGGATATTTGTTTCTGAAACATATTTTTGTTTCTCTTAAAAGAAGCTCTTTTTTGTGTGAGGAATCTGAGTGTATAGGTGTGAACAGCTGACACATCAATAGGAGCTCTGGTGAAACATGATGTTACCAGATCCAGGTGTCAATGGGTCTTACATATTCATAAAGAGTTGTGCATTTTTCAGTGAAACAGGATCTGCTGAAAAAAGATAAGCAGTTAATCAAGCACTTTAATAAAAGGTATTTTTGAGTGTTATAATTTAGTTGTTTTGCTATGGACACCCAACACTTTCATGAACTCAGCTCTGTGTACATCAGCCACATTAGGAAAGCCCAGTTTGTGCACTAATTAAATATTGTATTAGCTGCTATATTGGTAAATATTTGAAATTTACATCAATTTATAAGGCAGAAAGACCTCAGAGTCCTACAAGGTTTGAGTTGTAACTGATTGCAATATTTAAACAATAAAAGGACTACCTCCTATTGCTAGGCTAGTACCCCAAATACTGTCTCGGTAATGATTTCAGAAGGCTGACCCGAGTCTTATGCCTACCCGTTACCATGAGTGGAAAACTATATTGACTGCTTTATCTCTATGTTGGACATAATGAAAGAATATTGGCAGATTGCTCACGGCTGAGGCAAAAGACAAATCCTCTTTCAGCACCTGTCAAGGAAATTGACAATATCCTTGGCAATATCCAAGTCTTCCCATTTTGGCTGCATGGAGCACCAACCTAGATGATGAAGTAATCCACTCATGTAGCTGGAAAGATCACCTTTACTATTTAGCACAAGTCCTTGAAGAGCTCAGAAAAGCTGACCTAATAGCCAATCCCAAAAAAAATGCTACACTGTAAATTCCAATAGCTTTGCTGACTCGCATATAAATAGTAAACTTTACTCAAAAAATTCAAACTATACTTCTTACAAGGTTTTGTTGAGTAACACTTACTTGCAGGGTGAGTAAAACTATTTACTTAATAGTTTTAGTGATGCTTACCCAGATAGCAGAACAACATTGAATCATCGTTGAATCAACATTAAAGCATCAACCAACTTGTCATTGAATCAATGTTGAACTTTCAATGTTAAATGTTGATTTTTCATCAGGTTTGCACCTTGAAATAATGTTATTTCAATGATGAAAAATAGATCAAGATGGGCATAAAATCAATGTTTGTTCAACGTAAATTCAATCACTTATTTTACATTGAATCAACATTGAAGCAATTATAGTTTAGTCTTGCTTTATGAACAGCAAGATTCTATAACAGTAAATCATGTCCGTTTTGATTTATTTCTTTAAATCAGAGACCATGTAGGGCTGAAAAGCTTTTTTTTTTAAACAAAAAGTCAGTAACTCAACATCCTTCAGTTTACATGTAAACATATTTATTTATTTATGCTCCATACTCATTTAAACAGGAAGTAACATCACAATCACAATAAAACAACTATATAATAAAACACACTACAACTTACATACAAATTATTATAAACTGGATGACAATATGACTTTTTAGAAGAGAACTATTAGAAGAGATTGTTAATTCTGAATTCATAAAACAGAATCTAACTGCCAAGAGAAGAGACTGGAAAACCATAATATAAAAATGGCAGCCTGCCTCAGCAAAATTCAGTCAAATGCAAATAGAAACAACCAAGTCAGAAACACAACAGATGACTGAAACATTATTCGTAAGTTGAAATGTATTTACTCAGAAAAAAACAGATAATAAGACATGAGTCTGAACTTATGGTTTTCCACCACGAGCAATTCCCCCCAGCCGTTCTGGGGCATAACGAAGCCATTTCTGAACTGTTGAAGCAAAGAAACTCTGTGGCCTCCTTTTCTTCAGCTTTCAGCTGTTGTTGTTGTAGTGCATCTAAAGAATGAAAAACTAACAAAAGGTTAGAACTATACAATGCTCTAAAAACTTGGAGTGGTAATTGTTTATGAATGACAGAAGGTGGGTCCTAAATTTTTGGAAATGTGACTTTTACAAATGTACAGATATGCAACATATGATTTGAAATGTCCTACAATCTTCCATAGATACAATGCACACATTAGATTTTTTTTTTATATACAGGTCATCCTCAAAACATTTGCATATTGTGATAAAGTTCATTATTTTCTGTAATGTACTGATAAACATTAGACTTTCATATATTTTAGATTCATTACACACAACTGGAGTAGTTCAAGCCTTTTATTGTTTTAATATTGATGATTGTGGCATACAGCTCATGAAAACCCAAAATCCCTATCTAAAAAAATTAGCATATTTCATCCGACCAATAAAAGAAGTGTTTTTAATTAAAAAAAAAGTCAACCTTCAAATAATGATGTTCAGTTCTGCACTCAATACTTGGTCGGGAATCCTTTTGCAGATTCTTGTGTCTTGTGTCTCTCAACTTTCTCTTCACAATATCCCACAGATTCTCTATGGGGTTCAGGTCAGGAGAGTTGGCAGGCCAATTGAGCACAGTAATACCATGGTCAGTAAACCATTTACCAGTGGTTTTGGCACTGTGAGCAGGTGCCAGGTCGTGCTGAAAAATGAAATCTTCATCTCCATAAAGCTTTTCAGCAGATGGAAGCATGAAGTGCTCCAAAATCTCCTGATAGCTAGCTGCATTGACCCTGCCCTTGATAAAACACAGTGGACCAACACCAGCAGCTGACATGGCACTCCAGACCATCACTGACTGTGGGTACTTGACACTGGACTTCAGGCATTTTGGCATTTCCCTCTCCCCAGTCTTCTTCCAGACTCTGGCACCTTGATTTCCGAATGACATGCAAAATTTGCAACCTGTAGCCCATTTCCTGCACACGCCTGTACACAGTGGCTCTGGATGTTTCTACTCCAGACTCAGTCCACTGCTTCCGCAGGTCCCCCAAGGTCTGGAATCGGTCCTTCTCCACAATCTTCCTCAGGGCCCGGTCACCTCTTCTCGTTGTGCAGCGTTTTCTGCCACACTTTTTCCTTCCCACAGACTTCCCACTGAGGTGCCTTGATACAGCACTCTGGGAACAGCCTATTCGTTCAGAAATGTCTTTCTGTGTCTTACCCTCTTGCTTGAGGGTGTCAATGATGGCCTTCTGGACAGCAGTCAGGTCAGCAGTCTTACCCATGATTGTGGTTTTGAGTAATGAACCAGGCTGGGAGTTTTTAAAAGCCTCAGGAATCTTTTGCAGGTGTTTAGAGTTAATTAGTTGATTCAGATGATTAGGTTAATAGCTCGTTTAGAGAACCTTTTCATGATATGCTAATTTTTTGAGATAGGGATTTTGGGTTTTCATGAGCTGTATGCCGCAATTATCAATATTAAAACAATAAAAGGCATGAACTACTTCAGTTGTGTGTAATGAATCTAAAATATATGAAAGTCTAATGTTTATCAGTACATTACAGAAAATAATGAACTTTATCACAATATGCAAATTTTTTGAGAAGGACCTGTATGTGTTATTTCACAATCTGCAAATGTTGTCCTACAATGTACATATTCAATGCTATGAAAACAAATATACTTAATGTAACAATGTAGTCTGTTATGTACAAAAAAAAAACAAAAAAAAACCTGTAGGACCAAAAAAATAAATAAATAAAAAAATCAATCCGTGGCGACGGTTTTGCAATTTGTCCCCCGCACTCACAAATACTTAAACTGTTCCCTCAGTTTAACAAATCGTGGCCACAGATTAACAAACTGTATGCACAAATTTCCAATCCGTACGCTCAGATACCGTACTGTTTGCATATTTATTCTTAACATGAAGACTTATTTTGGTGATTTTATTATAAGCTTTTTACCCAGAGTTACAGTAGATGCATGCTGCACTGTTAATGTTATTATTAAATAACGCCTATTATTACATTGCATTTAGTTTGAGAGCAAAGTAATGACAACATAAACTGTACATTATTTGTTTTGTATTGCTTTTTACCTTCTCCTCAAACTCACACTGCATGATTTTCAAAGTCATCGGATCACCGTTGTTTTCACACTGTACTATCTGTGGTAGCATTTAGTTGCTGCTGTGTTCACACTGCACAATGAATTGGCGACAGGAGATTACACACTGCATGACTTTACAATAGGATGAATCGGCAACAACTCTGTCTGGTGTGCAAGCTACAGCCAAACGCACACAAGAAGTGATAAGGAAACAACGCAAGATCATGCTGACATTGTGGTCTATAATTCCTCCCCGAACAAACAATAATTAAAAAAAGATGACGTCCTTGTTTAAGATCCCATATGGCCAAACTGAAATTTCATGGCTTTTTTCCTGGTAACTGAGGTCTAGGGGCTATGTAACTACCATATAAGTTTCAAAACAGTCAATCCACAGTAGAATGCACACAGCCTGCGTAAAGTAGCTCTGCCTTTTCACGAGCTGCTGTGATGTCCAATCTACTCAGTCACCGCTTTTAGTCACCATCAACCACCATCCCACCCTTCTTTTGCCAAAACATCACGTCCATGCCATTGCTGAACAACAATAACATGAAAACAAGTCGAAAAAACGCTGTTCAGTCGATAGATGTCGAAACTACATCATTACACAGGCTTTCGAACAACATTAATATAAAAGACCAGTGGCACGTCAGCTTCAGCATCTTTCACACAGACATTCCATTAAACTTTAAAAATTTACATTTAAAATTTTATTTAGTTAATAGAAGTTAATTGATTAAAAAAATCTATTTATGACATTATTTTTGACAACATTATGATTATTTATTAAAACTTCAGACAACAACAATTAGTGCCACGAGGTTATTTGCAACACTATATGTTCTACAAAATAGAGGACTACACACCTTACAGCGCAATATAATGTGGCTTTAGAAGAGGAAAGGTAGGATTAAGAAGCGAGCAAGTGATGAATTAGTATTATAGGTCCCAAGCAGATACAGTAACAATAATGGGTGCCCTACCTTATGCAGTCTCCATTGATGGCTAATAAACATTGATACAAGTAGGCTATGGTTAAAGTGGTGAACTTATAAAGTCTTAAATGTTTTGTTTTCCCTTCTCAACGCATTATGCATTTACTCACCAATAATGGCTACCTTTTTAATTTGGTCAAGTCTCCAAGTCGAAGGTGCCCAGCAGCAGATTCCGTACCATGGCAGTAGCAGAGGTGGCAAGGCGGGCTGCTCTCCACGCTTCTGCCTGGCAAAACACCCCAGAGCCCTTTATAACTTCAATCTGAAAAATAATTTCACATCACAATATTAATTTACTGGCAACTTTTAGAAACTTTTCATGTTTCATATGATTCTTATGTTTAGCTTCCCAATAGTTAATAGGATTTTATGTATAAATGCAGATTAATGATAATCTGGACATTTGTTTACATGCAGGGTAAAACTGCAACCAGAACAGTACAAAATAAAAACTGAAAAAAGACGGACATTCAGAGTAAAACAGTGCAAGATAAAAAAAAAAATGTACAAAACATACATGCAGGGTAAGCATTGGTGGGAGCAATGTCCAAGCAGTGTAGAGAAATATTTCTGTATGACTTCATTGTTTTGTGCTGTGTAGTATAGTATTGTAATAGCTGATCAGAGTGATCAACTCCCCATGTGCTGGTTGTACGCAGTCACAGGACATGGAATTCAATTCAATTCAATTCAATTTTATTTATATAGCGCTTTTAACAATGGTCATTGTCTCAAAGCAGCTTCACAAAAATTAAAGAAAAAAAAAAATAATAATAATAATAATAAATAAATAAAATAATAATAGAAAATAAATAAATAAAAACAAATAATAATAATAATTATAGAAAAGAAAATAATTGGAAGTGTGGATGTGTGAGAAAAATGTGCAGATAATAATGAGACGAATGAATGAAATTTCTCTGATGAGCAAGCCAAGGGTGACGGCGACGGTGGCAAGGAAATGGAAATGTCTTTGAACATGGAAATGTCTTTGTAGTCCATGTACCTTGTAATTTCACCCTCATCTTCACCGCGTCTACTGTAAAGCAGAATGCATGGTAGAACAGGTAGATACTTCTCGTGTGTCCATCCACTTCACAAATACAAGAGGTCCATCTGAACGGAGCTTGCGTGTCCTGATGTGAGGGGCTGGTGAAGGCAAGGGTGATGCAGACACATTCCTAAAAACAAATAAATAAAAAAATGTTAGCCTATACTGTTCAGAGTAAATGGATGTGCAATTAATATGGATGCACAATATATACAGTACAGAGATGATCAAAAATGTATCCACACTTCAACATGAAAAATATACACCTCTCTTCTGTAGGTCACATGACCGCATCAATGATGCTGATAGATAATACTACACACTGCTGCCATAATTCAATTTGACTTTTAAAAAACACCATCCACTGGACATTACACACATATTGAACACATTCTAAACAATTACATCTTATCAGGTATTTGTAAATACACGCTAAACAAAAGGGATTATATACATTTACACCAAAGAAATATTCATAAGCATCACTTAGCTACATAAGGCAGTATTTTAGCCACCTGGAACTAGCTTGTTTGTGCTAAATAACATTACTGATAGCAGTGTTATAAGCTAACCAAAATGGAGCCAAATACACATTAGCAACCATAATCTAAAGCTATCCAAAACAAGGTGAATATAAACATCTGTAAACTCCATAAGGCATTAGCTTAGCCACCGGGAAATATCATGTTTGTGCTACATGAGGCAGCATGTTAGCATGATTTACCTAAACTATATAAATGGCATTGAAAGCCAATGTGTCACACAAGCTGACAAGAGCTAGCTGTAGTGAGGAAAATATTTACTAATATTAGTTTAATATTATCAGAATAAGAGTTATATAAGACTTAATAACTTACCCAGTGTAGCATGGGTCTATTCTCTGTTCAAAATGCTCCCGTTCGTCGTCGGAGTCACACAGTCTTCTTCTGAGGTAAATGTAAACTCCTCCTACTTTCCAGAACATTCTGAAGAGTTTCCTCGGATGTGTAAGCGCGTGCCATCTTCCAAAACGTGCAGAAAACTCACTGAATCTGAGTATTTTCAAGCCTGTCTCTCTGTGTTCGTTTTTCATGCTGGTGTCCGGGGGCGTGGTCTAGTATGTAAATTACCCGGACTGATTTCTGTGTGATTGGCGCGTGGGCGTGTCCTGCCTCGGGTCATTAGCATATAAGTGTGACAGAAATTCTGTGCCTCTCCTTGGTTTCATACGGATTACATAAACTGAGAATATTTGTTTTCAATGTGACTTGCATCATTTAAAAGTAGACACTTTAAGCTTTATATAGATATATTTCTCATTTCAGTTAATTTTAGTGACGTGTTTCAAAAAGATTTTCACGGAGACTGAGGTTTCATATATGTGCATATATCCTCATATACTGTATGTGGGCAATTAGGATTAGTTTTTTGCATTTTTCTTTTTCTTGCTCAAGGGCCCAACAGTGGCAACTTGGTGGTTGTGGGGTTTGAACCTGGGATCTTCCGAACCGTAGTCCAATGCCTTAACCACTGAGCTACCCCTGGCCCCATATAGGTGCGGTTATATGCGCATATATCCTCATATAGGTTCTTTCCATGTGGGGCACGCACACTGCTCTGGGTCAGACACAGACAACGGGAAACAGGAACTAAGCTCTCAAACAAATGCTTCCCAACAGAATACCGTAGGTCGCATTGCCAAAATTCTTTCACCATGAGTGGCAGGAACTTCCAGACTACAACATATTGAATTCTCATGCCTGTAGAGTGTATTATAATGACGTGGCAACAGTGTAAAAACACCCTCCGATGTTAAATGCGAGCCGAAAATTGAGTACTTTTGAACGGCAAACAGGAATTAAGCTCTCAAGTGAGTAAACTAGACAGCAAGGTAAATACACAAAACTGACCGTCAAATTATTTTTTTTCCTCAATAACTATATATATATATATATATATATTTTTTTTTTTTTTAAGCACCATGGCAAATCTCTCGTAGTCAATTTTTTAACCTGTTTTAAACACATACACACATGCATACACATTTTTATAGAAATGCACTTAGTTAATTTAATTTGCCTTATATTGTTGAATGAGGATGGGTTCCAAAACCAAAAATCAACATTGATTCAATGTTTGTCTTTTCAACACAGAAAAGCATTGAGTTATCAACATTGATTCAACATTATTTAGCATTGAAAAATCAACCTCAACCAAAATGATGATTCTGATGAAATTTCAACATTGAATCAATGTCACCTTGCTATCTGGGTACTTGCAACACATAAGTAGCAACAAATAAAGCAATGACTTTATTGTACCAGTGAGAGGCAGCAGCGAGCCCAAGAATAATGAAGAAGTAAAAAAAGGGGGGGAAGAAGAAGCAAGAAGCAAGAGAGCATGCATAGTAGAATTTGTGCGTGCTCAGCTCGTGAACGGGTGAATTGGCGACAATTTTCTGATGTTGAAAGAAGCAGCAGGATGTTTTTAACATCTGAAGCTTCATTACGGTTTTAAGTTACATGTTAGCTTAAAATGTGTAAGAATAGTGATGATTTGGGTCAGATTTCAATTGTTCCTGACAGTGGATATATATTCTCAGTGTTTTATACTGTAGAGTGGGCGGGGCGGCGGCCGACGACCATCATGCTTTGCGGGGTTTTTGCTGTCCGTTCACCCTTTTCAGGACAGTTGTTTGGGTTAGTGGCTTCAGCCAAGTTGGGTGTTATAAGATATGTGTGTGTGACCTGTTGAATGTGCCCCGGTTCATGCTAAGGCTGAATTGAATGTAGTTCCAATGCTATACAGTGACTGTGTGGTGAATAAACTTCTCCCAGCCATTGCATTGGGCAGCAATTAAGCTTACTTAGTCTGTCCAAGTTCTGTTTTCATTGCTAGAAGAGATCTTGGAGATGAGTGAGCTTGGTTGCTGCCCAATGCAATGGCTGGGAGTACAGTATTTTATTAGCTCTCAGCACTGTATGGCATGAGTAGCACCTTCACTGAGATAGCATACACAAACAAGGCTGAAGCCATTAACCCAAACACCTTTCTCCAACAGGGTGGACACATAGAGAACATCCCGCAAGGCATGATGGTCGTCAGCCACCGCCCTGCCCATGCCACAATGTAATAAACAATTGATGCACTTAAGTTATTGGAGTAATGTTTACTTGTTTTTTTTTAAGGCAATCGGTTTCCTAATATTTTCTTAGTAATGTGAGCACTAATAGAAAGTGAACTCAAATAATGATTTTAAGTCAACAGTACTTACAGTAAGTATACTTGATTAACAAGTTGTCCCTACAAGTTGTGTTAAGTTATGCCAACTAAACATTAATACTCTACTTGGAAATTTTAAGGCAATCGGTTTCCTCACTTTTTCTAAGGAAAGTCAACTTATTACATTTTACAGTGTACCTGGGGCTTACCGAGGCACAGTACCTGGGGTATCGCATTTGACATGGGCTGCTTAAACCTTAAAATAAATCCTCTATGGCAGCACCCCTCTCAAACCTGTGATGGACCTGTGCAAACCTAAAAAGTGCGGTGGACAGAAATGACAGAAGCAACTTTCTAGCAACTAAAAAAACACCTCACCAGTACTCCCATCCTCCAGGACCGCGATTTCACCTGTCCTTTCATCGTTCACACAAATGCACCAGAGACCGTGCAGGGAGCTGTCCTCTCTCAGGAGTTTGAGGAAGAGAAGGTATAATGGTAATAAAACCTACAGCCCATGTAATAGCAGAAGATAAAGAAAATGGTTTTACAAATAATTTCAAAATACTTAAATTCCACTTGGGAGGTCAAGTTATTTAGACACTCAAAAGTAAGAAACTACTTCAGTCATCTGTATTTTTTTTTTTTTATTGAAATAGTACTCATTATACACTAATGAACAGGGAACAAAGCTCATCTCAAGAACAGCAGCAAGAAGCAACAAAAAAGAAGGAGGGATGTGGGAGACCAGAAGCAGAGGCTGTCAAAAAAGGTGCATTTATTTTCCAGAGTTGGAAAATTAATGACACTTTTACAGTTACTTGCAGGAAGGACAAGTTTTGTACTCTTGAACTATCACACAATTGTTTATTCAGGTATCTCTTACTTTCTTTCTTTTTCTTTAACTGATACTTATTAAAAGTAAATTACGTTGTTTTAATTCGCCACCTGTCTGGACCCATTATACTGTACTATTAAAAACTAAGTGAAAGCATAATTCAATCAGACAATTTTACCAAAGAGATTGACTACAAGTACAGTATATAATAGCTACAGTATAGAAATTAATGTTGTGTATTTAGTCCTGCCACAAATCCTACCTTTATTATGGTTTAGATCATTAATTGAAATCATATAGAGAGGAATTAAGTCAACTGTATGATTATTTCAAGAGTGATTAGTCAGTGCATTATTATTTATTTATTTATTTTTAATTATTATTTATAACTGGTCTGTGATTACAACCCTGGCTCTCCCCAAAACAACGTTCTGCTTTACCAATCATCTGGTGAGGGAGAGATTTTTCAACAACACTGTCATGCCTTCTTTGTTAAGCCTTTGAATAAAGTGAAGCTTTTGATGACTGAACTGATGTACAACCTCTGGGAGATTTATTTTGAGACTGTGCTTCTGTGGAATATCCTCATAACCACACTTAGTGTATGACAATATATGCGAAGAGGTGTTTCTCAACCCTAAAGGGGATCAAGACATTCCTTAGATATACAAAGGATTGAGAACACCTGAATGAACTGTTCAAGCGTTCCATGGAAAGAGGAATTCAGGAAAATGTGTGAATTCCATGAAAGGATTATTGATTACTGAGACTTTTTGTTTAGAGAGGCCATATGCGAGGAGTTGTGAATGATCATAAATAATGCTGTAATTCACACCAGAGAAGACAAAGACCCACATAATGAGCTGAATAATTACCCATTTTATACATTTATGTGACAGAGGGAGGTGTTAGAATAAAATAATTTGAAAAACATATTTCATGGTTTATTTAGAATAACTCAAGATTCAATTGCAAAAATTCCAGGAACAGTTCAAGATTAAAAAAAAAAGTGTAAAAACAGACATTCGGGGTAAAAGGGTGAAAACAAAACTAACAAATTTTGGTGATTTTTTTTTTTATTTAAAAAATGTTAACACAGTCTCTTTGGAAATGAAAAAAATGCACAATATTTTCAGCAAAAATTGATACATAGTTATGTCTTGTGCCATAAATTGAATAAAAATAAAAAACATTATTACGGCACTGTGCAAAAGTTTCAAACATCGTAAACTCTGGGCCTCCTAGTGGCGCTTTGGTAAAGTGCTCGCCCTATCACCCGGAGATCGCTGGTTCGGTTCCCGGGTGATGCTGTTACCTCTCACAGGTCTAGAGAGAGCTGATTGGCCGAGCTCTATCAGAGGGCAGGGATGTGAGGTACTTCGCGCTCCCACATTAATCACAGCTCTACAGCCAATCAGGGGCGTTTTTGAGCTTGCGCACGCGGAAGGAGCGGCTAGCGCTTTCCTCCTAGTGTGTTACTCCGCCCCTAACAGGTGCATGAGCAGGCTGATGATGCTGTCGGCTGGCGTAACGCAGTTTGGAGGAAACACGTGATAGTCTTTGGCCCTCCCGGCTGAATGGTAGTAGTAGCCTTAATGTGGGAGCCCCCTAGGGACTGGGAGGAATTGGACATGACTAAATTAGGGAGAAAATTGGGTAAAAAAAAAAGAAAAAAAAAACATCTGTAATCTCCATAGGGCATTAGCTTAGCAACCGTGAAATAAGCTTTCTTCAGAAAAAAACTTACTGAATCTGTGTGGAAACTCTGTTTTCAAGCCGTTCTGTGTGTGTATGTGTGTGTGTGTGTGTGTGTGTGTGTGTGTGTGTGCGTGCGGGGGTGCGTCCTGCCTCCGGTCATTACCAGATAATGAAGTGCGACAGAAATTCTGTGCCTGTCCTTGGTTTCACACGGATTATATAAACTGAGAATGTTTGTTCAATGTGACTTGGATCATTTAAAAGTAGACCCTTTAAGTTTTCTATAGATATATTTATCATGTCTGTCTGTGCAGTATTTGCAGGGTTTCAGCTCAGTTTAAGGTTTTTTTTTAATACAAGTAAATAATATAATTAGGTATATACAGTGGTGTGAAAAACTATTTGCCCCCTTCCTGATTTCTTATTCTTTTGCATGTTTGTCACACTTAAATGTTTCTGCTCATCAAAAACCGTTAACTATTAGTCAAAGATAACATAATTGAACACAAAATGCAGTTTTTAAATGAAGGTTTACGTTATTAAGGGAGAAAAAAAACTCAAAATATACATGGCCCTGTGTGAATAAGTGATTGCCCCCCTTGTTAAAAAATAACTTAACTGTGGTTTATCACACCTGAGTTCAATTTCTGTAGTCACCCCCAGGCATGATTACTGCCACACCTGTTTCAATCAAGAAATCACTTAAATAGGAGCTACCTGACACAGAGAAGTAGACCAAAAGCACCTCAAAAGCTAGACATCATGCCAAGATCCAAAGAAATTCTGGAACAAAAGTAATTGAGATCTATCAGTCTGGTAAAGGTTATAAAGCCATTTCTAAAGCTTTGGGACTCCAGCGAACCACAGTGAGAGCCATTATCCACAAATGGCAAAAACATGGAACAGTGGTGAACCTTCCCAGGAGTGGCCGGCGGACCAAAATTACCCCAAGAGCGCAGAGACAACTCATCCGAGAGGCCACAAAAGACCCCAGGACAACATCTAAAGAACTGCAGGCCTCACTTGCCTCAATTAAGGTCAGTGTTCACGACTCCACCATAAGAAAGAGACTGGGCAAAAACGGCCTGCATGGCAGATTTCCAAGGCGCAAACCACTTTTAAGCAAAAAGAACATTAAGGCTCGTCTCAATTTTGCTAAAAAACATCTCAATGATTGCCAAGACTTTTGGGAAAATACCTTGTGGACCGACGAGACAAAAGTTGAACTTTTTGGAAGGTGCGTGTCCCGTTACATCTGGCGTAAAAGTAACACAGCATTTCAGAAAAAGAACATCATACCAACAGTAAAATATGGTGGTGGTAGTGTGATGGTCTGGGGTTGTTTTGCTGCTTCAGGACCTGGAAGGCTTGCTGTGATAGATGGAACCATGAATTCTACTGTCTACCAAAAAATCCTGAAGGAGAATGTCCGGCCATCTGTTCGTCAACTCAAGCTGAAGCGATCTTGGGTGCTGCAGCAGGACAATGACCCAAAACACACCAGCAAATCCACCTCTGAATGGCTGAAGAAAAACAAAATGAAGACTTTGGAGTGGCCTAGTCAAAGTCCTGACCTGAATCCTATTGAGATGTTGTGGCATGACCTTAAAAAGGCGGTTCATGCTAGAAAACCCTCAAATAAAGCTGAATTACAACAATTCTGCAAAGATGAGTGGGCCAAAATTCCTCCAGAGCACTGTAAAAGACTCGTTGCAAGTTATCGCAAACGCTTGATTGCAGTTATTGCTGCTAAGGGTGGCCCAACCAGTTATTAGGTTCAGGGGGCAATTACTTTTTCACACAGGGCCATGTAGGTTTGGATTTTTTTTCTCCCTAAATAATAAAACCCCTCATTTAAAAACTGCATTTTGTGTTTACTTGTGTTATCTTTGACTAATAGTTAAATGTGTTTGATGATCAGAAACATTTTGTGTGACAAACATGCAAAAGAATAAGAAATCAGGAGGGGGGCAAATAGTTTTTCACACCACTGTACAATAATATAAGTAAGAACCATCCTGTAAAAAAAATCCTACTTCAAAAAAAATAAAATTATCCCATCTCAATAACTGCATTTTTTCAAAGTTGAACAGTATCCCAGAATTACTAGATATTAGGATAACTTTTAATTTACTTATTGAATGGGTCATAGCCATTGTTGTAACAGTTTCGTATCTGAGACATTTGTCAGAAGCCACCAGTGCTCAGCTGGTTGACTTTTGCTTTAATGTTGAATGACTAAAGAACTTAACATGTGTTTAAACAACAATAAATGCCCTATGCCCTTGCTCAAAAGCATATATGGTTTACTAGATGGTTATTGGGTATATGACCAAGTATAAAACACAAATGTGAAAAATTCCGTTTTATTGGAGTGGCTTAATACGTAGAACAGATTTTGAATGTCAAAGTCTAGAGTTCACAGTGTTGGATTGGCACCCTGTCCAGTCTGTACCCTGTCTCGTGCCCTAAGTCTCCTGGGATAGGCTCCAGCCCCCTGTGACCCTGAATACAGGATTAAGCGGTATAGAAGATGAGTGAGTAAGTGAGCCTAGAGTTCAATGGCACATCGCTGGTTTGCATAGTCAAATTTACATAGACATGCAAACATGTTTACTTACGTATTTTGTATAGCACTTATCCTGTAGTCATGGGAATCATGAATCCATCGCATGCCATTCAGTGCAAAAGTTTCAAACATCTTAAACTCTGGGCCTCCTAGTGGCGCGGTGGTAAAGTGCTCGCCCTATCACCCGGAGATCGCTGGTTCGGTTCCCGGGTGATGCTGTTACCTCTCACAGGTCTAGAGAGAGCTGATTGGCCGAGCTCTCTCAGAGGGGAGGGATGAGAGGTACTTCGTGCTCCCACATTAATCACGGCTCTACAGCCAATCTAGTCTGTGAGCTCGCGCACGCGGAAGGAGCGGCTAGCGCTTTACTCCAAGTGTGTTACACCGCCCCTAATGGTTCGAGAGCAAACAGTTCGAAAAGATGCGGTCGGCTGGCGTCACGCGGTTCGGAGGAAACACGTGATAGTCTTCGGCCCTCCCGGCTGAATGGTAGTAGTAGCCTTAATGTGGGAGCCCCCTAGTGGCGGGGAGGAATTGGACACGACTAAATTAGGGAGAAAATCAGGGGGGGAAAAAAGAAAAAAAAACATCTGTAAACTCCATAGGGCATTAGCTTAGCAACCGGGAAATAACATGTTTGTGCTAAGCTACATAAGGCAGCATGTTAGCATGATTTTCCTATACTGTACTATGTAAGTGCCATTGAAAGAAGTGGGGATTCGTTCATGAACAATTAGTTCTTTTTGAACAAATCTTTATCTTCGGAGAGTGATTTGTTCATATTTCACTAGGCGCTTATAAATATAACAAATTCAAAAACTAAATAAGTTTTTGTGATTAAGTTTTTAAGGTTTCTTTAGGTGGGGTACAGCCTAGACAGGAAGCCAATCCATTGCAGGGCACGAGCATGCACTCAGTCACATAATGATCAATTTGGAAATGCAAATTTGCCTAAATCTTTTGACTCTGCGAGGAAGCTGAAGCACCTACGGTAGAGGAATCCAACCAATTGTTCACAAAGTACAAAATACACATACAGTACAGTACTGTCCACAGACCTGAGGTGTAAATTGAGCCCTTAAACATTTACATTTAGGCATTTGGCAGACGCTCTTATCCAGAGCGACTTACATTTTTATCGTATTATAAATATGAGCAGTTGAGGGTTAAGGGCCTTGCTCAAGGGCCCAACAGTGGCAACTTGGTGGTTGTGGGGTTCGAACCTGGGATCTTCCGAACCGTAGTCCAATGCCTTAACCACTGAGCTACCTGCAGTTTCGAGACTACAGTGCTAAACACTACAGTATACCATTGTGCCTCTGACACCAGTCGCTTTATGATAAAATGTATGCATCAAAATATGTGGTTAGTATTATGACTACCATTTGTTTCTTTCTTTTCAGATTTATATATATACCCATTGTTAAACTCAATTGTACTATGAGCACACTTCATAAATATTTGTCATGTATTTAATTTAATTTTGTTTTGATGACATCTTTGGCTTGTTCACAATGAATTGTATAATTATGATATAAGTTTTACTTACAGTTTAATGGAAGAAGCAGGGTTCAGTACTATACTATAATAAAGCTACTATACGTACACGATACAGTATATAAACATGCCAAATACATACTGGATTCTGTTTTTTTTTTAAATCCTATTACAGAATGTATGCATCCATACAGTATGTAAAAGCAACAAAATATTTTTTTTCTTCCAGGTCAACAACTTTAGCAGTTAGAGCTATAGCAAGTACCAGGAAGAAGAATTTTGTCATGTTTAAATGTTAAAATCAATACATGTAAGGTCCATCCTGTTTTGCATGCATTGTAAATAAGTTCTCATTTGCTCTCTGAATGGAGCAGAGAAAAGAATAAGGATTCACAGAGCACAGATTAATCACAGAAGAGATGAAGTCGTCCTGTTTCAGTGATGACTTCCTGTTGGTGACGTAGCTTTCTGTTTTTGTATCGTTGCCGCGAAAGTTTCGCTTTTGTATCAGCGTTTAAATTACATAGCTTTTTCATTTATACAATAACAATATTAATAGCAACTAGCTTTTACATCTTCATACTATTCGGCTTCGCCTTTTTTCCTGCGATTTTTGGAGAACGCGCGAGTTTCCTCGTCTAAGAACAACAAACGGAATTCAGCTCCAAACAACTAAAACTCCGACACAGAGGTACGTTATAATGTCTACCATTCAGCTCGTTCAGTGTGTAGAGTGAAGGATGTTTAGACATTCCTCCTCTGTCATTAGCGATAATTTTATTTGTGATAGGTGTGTGTTAGTGAGCACTCTGACGGAGAAGATATCAGCGTTAGACGAGCGCATCCAGACTTTAGAGAGGGTTAGAGAGTGTGAGAGCAGCGTTATTCCCGTAGCGGACAGTCTGGGTGCCGCAGGCGGAGATAATCAGCCCCCGACTACGGCATTAGAGCCCTCACAGCAGGGCGAGTGGGTGACGACTCGGCGGCATACTCGTTCAGCCAAAGCTAACGCTAAGGCTAGCCCACCGGAGCACACCTCCTCCGCTTCATGTTTCCAACAGGTTTACTCTCCTCAGTGATGCACCCGCTGAGTTTCCTGAAAGAGCTCTGGTTATAGGAGACTCTATACTGAGGCACGTGACATTAGCTAGACCTTTAGGGGCGCCAGCGTCAGTGGTTAGGTGTATCCCGGGAGCCAGAGCACCGGACATAGCAGGTAATCTTAGGGCTCTAGGACAGCACAGGTTCTCTAACATAATGGTACATGCTGGAGCTAATGATATATGCCTTCGTCAGTCAGAGGTTAGTAAGAGTAACTTTACAGAGGTGTTTAAATTAGCGAAGGCAATGTCCGATGAGGTAGTATGTTCTGGTCCCATCCCAATGAGACGTGGCAACATACTGTAGCTTACAGCAGGTTATGGTCACTGAACCGCTGGATGTCCAGGTGGTGCTCCGAAAATAATGTGGGCTACATAGACAATTGGAAGACCTTTGAGGGCAAAGCTGGCCTGTTAGGGCGGGATGGTGTCCATCCCATTCGGGAAGGTGCTGCTCTCATTTCCTGTAGTATAGCTCATAGTCTCAGTAGAGGTCTAGTTAACCGGTGACAATTAACAAAACTGACATAAAGACCACAAACTCGGATCACACTGAATGCGCAGCCGGCATCTCTGATCTGAAGCTAGGACTATTAAATATTAGATCTCTCGCATCAAAAGCGGTTATTGTTAATGAAATTATCACAGATCAGGCGTTTGATATACTCTGTTTAACTGAAACATGGGTTAAACAGGATGAGTATGTGGCTCTAAATGAAGCTAGTCCTCCTGGATACAGCTACATACACCAGCCTCGGTTAACTGGTAGAGGAGGAGGCATCGCAGCTATTTACAATGATAATCTGTCAATCGTACAAAAACATGGACACAAATTTAACTCATTTGAAATTCTTTATAGTACTGTAACATAAGTGTATTTAAGTATATTAAGTCAGCTCAGTCGATTCCAATAATTATAATTTACAGACCTCCAGGGCCGTATTCTGAATTTCTTAGTGAATTTGCAGATTTCATCTCAGACCTGATCGTTTCTGTAGACAAAGTGTTAATTGCCGGAGATTTAAAAATTCATTTTGAGAATCCAGAAGACCCTCTGAGAACAGCATTTATGTCCATACTGGACTCCGTAGGAGTAAATCAGTGTGTAGTAGGACCCACTCATAAAGCAGGTCACACTTTAGACTTAATAATATTCTTCGGATTAATTATAAGAAATGTATTCACAATTCCACTGTCTGAAATTATCTCAGATCACTATCTTGTCTCCATTCAAGTGTGTCACAGTGATAATGTACGCACAGCACCGCGCTACCGTATTAAATGTACATTCACATCAACTACCACACAGAGTTTTATCAGTAATCTCCCAGAGTTACCAACTTCGATTAGGTCACCGTCTGACCCCACAGAACTCGATCAGGCGACTGAATATTTAGAGTCGACATTTCGTTGTACCTTAGATTATGTAGCTCCGGCTAAAAGAAAAATTATTAGAGATACGAAATTCGCTCCCTGGTATAACGATCACATGCACTCTTTAAAACAGACCGCTCGGAAATTAGAGCGTAAATGGCGTCAAACTAAATTGTTAGTATTTCAAATAGCATGGAAAGAGAGCACCCTGAACTATAGGAAAGCTCTTAGTGTAGCTAGATCAACATATCTCTCCACTCTTATAGAAGAAAATAAAAATAATCCTAGATTTTTATTTAATACCGTAGCCAAATTAACGAGAAATAAGACCACTACAGAAATCTCCACAACAACATCATGCAATAGTGAGGACTTCATGAACTTTTTTAATAATAAAATTGTAAATATCAGGCATAAAATTGAGGCTTTGAAACCGAACAATGTAATTAATACAGATGTTAACCTAGCCATGTCAGATCGGAACCTAGGCTACTTTTACTCCTCTTGAAGCGAATGAACTAATTTCACTCATCTCTTCTGCAAATTCATCAACCTGTATATTAGATCCTATACCGACACATTTTCTTAAACAGATAGTACCAGTGATAACAGAACCGCTGTTGAGAACAATTAATTCCTCACTCAGCATTGGTTATGTTCCAAAATCTTTTAAATTAGCAGTTATCAAACCAATAATTAAGAAACCTGACCTCGACCCCTGTCAGCTGTCCAATATCGAACCTCCCCTTTATCTCTAAGATTCTGGAAAAGATGGTAGCGGAGCAGCTATGCTCATATCTACATAGAAATGGCATACATGAACTGTATCAGTCAGGATTTAGGCCTCATCACAGCACAGAAACAGCACTCGTTAAAGTAGTAAATGACCTCCTATTGGCCTCTGATCAGGGTTGTGTGACTATGCTTGTATTACTCGACCTCAGTGCAGCTTTTGTCACCATTGATCATGCTATTCTTCTTCACAGATTAGAAAATGTAGTAGGAATTAAGGGTGCAGCCCTCTCCTGGCTCAGATCCTATTTGACCGATCGTTATCAGTATGTACAGTAGACTTAAATGGTGATTATTCTGCATGTTCTCTAGGGGAGTTTGGCGTTCCACAGGGTTCAGTTTTAGGCCCACTGCTTTTTTCCCTTTACATGCTTCCTCTGGGCAACATAATCTGTAAGCATGGTATTAGTTTTCATTGTTATGCTGACGACACACAGTTGTATGTGCTAAAGTTGAGCAATGTGTGCAGGACATAAGAAATTGGATGCTAATTAACTTCCTTCTGCTTAATCCGGATAAGACAGAAGTTCTAGTCATAGGACCGCATACAGCTAGGAGTAAAATCTTAGATCACACCGTAACTTTAGATGGCCTTTCTGTTCCATCAAGTGCAACTGTCGAGAGGATGCAGAACGTCGGCTGTGAAAGTGGACCCAGTTGCAGGTAGAGAGCGAGAGATCAAAGCCGTGTGATCAGTCGGCGAGAACGTGGAGCCAAAACGTGAAGCTGAGCCGTGGTCGAGAAACGAAAGCGAAAGTTCAAAGCCGTTAAATCCAAGCGTGGCAATAATCCAAATCGTGAGACGAGGGGAAAAAAAGCGAGAGACAAGCGAGATCGGCAACGTGAAAAGTCATGAACAGAAACGCGAGAAAACTATGTCCAAACAACACACAATAATCCAGCGCGAGGCAGCGCGCTGCGCTTCCTTATAAGCTGGATGAAATCAGCGCCAGATGAGAAGCCGGTGTGCCGGCGGGGCGGTCCGGGAGGAGCGAAGACAGCGTGGGAAAGCATGACCACGTGATGAGGGTCTGACAGCGTGGGAAAGGAAATATCAAAAGGTCCTTTTGATGATGCGAAGGCACTGAGAGCGTGACAGCAACAGTAAAAGACCTCGGCGTGATTATAGATTCCTGTCTTTCATTTGAAGCTCATGTAGATAATATCACCAGGATAGCATTCTTTCACCTCAGAAATATTGCCAAGATAAGAAATATATTGTCGCTAAACGATGCAGAAAAACTAGTTCATGCTTTTATCACTTCTAGGTTGGACTATTTGTAATGCTTTACTGTCTGGTTGTTCAGCAAGGTGCATAAACAAGCTTCAGCTAGTCCAGAATGCAGCAGCGAGAGTCCTCACTAGAACCAGAAGATATGAGCACATCACCCCTATCCTACTGTATCTTCACTGCATTGGCTCCCTGTGAAATTTCGCATTGATTTTAAAATGCTATTCTTGACATATAAAGCATTAAAAGGCTTCTTGTCAGTATTGCGTATTATGAAAACTACAGCTGCGGGCAGAGCTTTTTCTTACAAAGGCCCAAAATTATGGAATAGTCTTCCAAATAGTGTTCGGGACTCAGACACAGTCTCAGTGTTTAAGTCTAGGCTTAAAACCTATTCATTTAGCCAAGCATTTTTATAAATAGATTTGCCTTAGGTAAAGGAGCAGATCTGGGGGACTCGTAGAGTATTACGGTGAACTGGTATGTTTAGATGCTGTCTTCCTCACTCTCACTTGATCACTCAGGTTTGTTGACGGTGAGGTGATTGTTTGCTTTACATCTCAGGGAGCCCTCATGTTTGTGTTTCCTTCTGGCTCTCCCTTTAAGTTGTGCTGTCATAGTTAGTCCTGCCGGAGTCCCTGCTTGCACTCTACAGTAAATATACATTCACATTATACATTATGTGACTGTGACAATACCTAACTGCCATCTCTCCTCTTCTTCTCTTTCTCCCCCTGTCTCCCCCTTTCACTCTTTCTCTCTCTGTCTCTGCCCTCTGGACCTGTCTGATCCATCCTGGTGCCCCGCTTCTGGTTGGAGGTCTCGTCGCATGGATGCCCCGTGTGTCTCTTTGGGATGCGTCTGGTGTCTGGGGATGATTCTCTCTACTTAGAAGACGGTTCTGGCCTCGACTGGTGTTAGCAGCTGTTTCTCTGAGGACTTGACAATTCAATAGTTCAGTACTGGAACTTTCTACAAGTCTATCTGAGTCTCCAATAACTACTGTACCTGGACTCCATTTTAACATCAATTAACATCAACTACTATAGCTGAACTGCCTGCCACCTAACACACTGTATAAATGCAGATCATTTCCTGCTATCTGTTTCACCCAGATGAGGATGGGTTCCCTGTTGAGTTTGGTTCCTCTCAAGGTTTCTTCCTATTACCATCTCAGGGAGTTTTTCCTTGCCACTGTCGCCCTCGGCTTGCTCACCAGGGACTATCTGACCATTTTGATTCATACACATTCACATTCCATACAAACTTAAATAATTCTTTTGATTGTGTAAAGCTGTTTTGAGACAATGTCAATTGTTAAAAGCGCTATACAAATAAAATTGAATTGAACTGTTTCTTTTTTCTTTTACTTTTTGGCATGGCGGTTTGTCAGATAAACAAATCTTATAACTATATAACTTATAACTTATATATCTTTATAAATAAAGAATTGGACTGGTTTTCTCCTCTAAAATACTGCAGGGAAAATTATGTGGATCTGGAAACCATCACTACTGATCAGGAGAACCAGAGATTGGTGCAGGCTGCAGCTGCATTCAGCAGTGTAGATGGTTGGATCGGACTGAACAGAACCGCACCTGGACTATACAAGTTAAGATCATTACGTTAAGTGGGCAAATGGCCAACCTGATAACGATCATGGAGAAGAAAGCTGTGTCATGTTGTGGCCGACTGGCTGGAATGATTTTTCCTGTGACACTGTTCAGCCATTCTATTGTTCTTGGGAATATATTTTAGTGCAGGACAGTAAGACATGGAAGGAAGGCTTCGAATACTGCAGAACATATTACCCCGGTTTGGCCAGTCCCCTGTCTACAACAGAACTTATCCTGGTGAACAAGGCAACAGGTCAAACCCAAACAGTCAGTGTGTGGACTGGTCTATGTTTCATGGATGGACAGTGGGTCTCTATGAAAATGTGGTGTTGCAGAACCTGGTCTCGCTGCCTCCATGCCCAGTTCCACACTACCTATGTGGAGCTTACAACACCAAAAATAAAGTTTTGGAGAACAGGAACTGTCACGAGATGCTTAGTTTCCTCTGCTACTGATGGTGAGTAGCAAACTAAGGCATCTGTACATATAAATATATCTGTGTTCTTATGGCTGCTTTTACTGCTCTCAGTCCTCTATTATAAAAAAGACTGATGTCTAAAAAGCTGACTTTATTTCTCTTTCTGGACAGATGGATATCTATGAGCAGAATAGTCTTCAAGATCAAAACATGCTCAAGGCCATGAAGTAATTTAATTTGTATGAGTTTATTTATTCATATTTAAATACTGATGTAAAATAGAGTTTTTTTTCCAGTTTTGTTTATTTGTAAAGCTTGCTGTATGTGCATTTATTTATTTTTTTTTACACCCAGCAAAAATAAAAGTTAACTTTTTCCTTGAGGAAAAGTTGATAAAATCTCTGTCTGTGTGCATGTGTGTTGTTTTAAAAGCCAATGCAAATGGGTTGAAACGTGACTTCAAGGCTGACTCAGACTAAAATAACACAGTTAGACATGCTTTACATACTTTCTGTGGCTTGAACCATTGTTTAAGGTACCCTACGTATTAGTTCTAGTAGCATAGTTTTTTTTTGTTGTTGTTGTAGATTTTAATAAAATAAAATAAATTTGGTTATTCATTCATTCATTCATTTTCTATACCGCTTAATCCTGTGTTCAGGGTCGCGGGGGACCTGGAGCCTATCCCAGGAGACTTCGGGCACTAGGCGGGGTACACCCTGGACAGGGTGCCAATCCATCGCAGGGCACACACTCACACATTAGCCTAACCTGCATATCTTTGGACTGTGGGAGGAAACCCACCAAGCACGGGGAGAACATGCAAACTCCATGCACACAGAGACGGGAATCGAGCCTGGCCGGGGAATCGAACCCAGACCCTGGAGGTGCAAGGCGACAGTGCTAACCACTACACCACCGCGCCGCCCTAAATTTGGTTAATAAACATATAAATAAATGTTTGTGGAAATTTGAAGACTTTAAATTTTAAATGTTAAGGTTTAAGATTTAAATATGGTTATAAAGTATGTATAAAATTGTAATTAAATTTAATATTTCATCATCTATACTGGTCAGATTTTGCCATTCATAAAAAAAAAAAAAAAGGAAATAAATTTGAAATTTGTTAGTAATTCGCTCTTTTTTCCTTGCTGAAACTCAAGAACAAGAAAAAAGCTCTTTTGCAATCCCATCTGCATCATTGTCAACAAGGTTGCTCAATCAATCAAACTCAATGGGTGTGGTGTTTTCAGAAGAGTGCTATGCTTTTGTTCTACAGGCTTTAAAGGCGTTACCATCTATACAGTCAATAATTCTGTTATACAGCCTGTAGAGTGAATAGACAGGTCACAGTTTATATGATTGCATCTCTGGGAATGTCACGGCTCAGGGGTTAGATCAACGGCAGGCACGTTGTCATCATAGGCACACAACTTTTTATAGAGCAGGTGAGATCATCAGTGCTGAACAGGTGACACATTATACATAGGGACAGTCGAGACAGCAGAGAGGGTGGACAGCAGTTTCCTACTTACAAACAGGACTGGATGTTCTTTGACCTTAAACTCCTGAGAAATGTCTGCTCCGAGCCCAGTGTCTGAACTTTCAGTTTGGACAACAAAGGGGAGGTCGAAGTTGGGGTTGCAGACGACGGGGGAACTGGTGATTTGAATGCCTGCTGCTCCTTAGCTGTCCAGCACATCTTTTCTGGCAGTCCTGTGTGAGACCCGCTTTCCACTGAGCTCACTGTTAGAATCTATATTTATGATACTGATTAATTAACTATTAAGGGCAACTGCATTATTTTAATGCTGTACATTTAAGAAGTATATAAAATAAATCACACAATACATGAAAACTCAACCATAAAAATACAACCATACAAGGAAAACATGTTTATACTGAATATGTGTATACACTGATCAGCCATACAGTATCATTAACATTTATTATCGTTTGTATACTAGTGAGCTAGTGACCAGCTCATGGGCTCAGCTACAGTATGCACTGGGGGCCCAAAGGCCAGTCTGTCCAGACTGATCCAATAGAAAAGCCAATGCAAAACAAATCAGCCAAAAAAAAAAAAAGGAATTTATAGATAAATGGCTATATTTGCTATATACAGTGGGGCAAAAAAAAATAAAAATTCAGCCACCAATTGTGCAAGTTCTCCCATTTAAAATGATGAGAAAGGCCTGTAATTTTCATCATAGGTACACCTCAACTATGAGAGACAAAAAAAAGAAAAAAAATCCAGAAAATCACATTGTAGGATTAAAAAAATTTTTTTTGCAAATGATTGTGGAAAATAAGTATTTGTTCACCTACAAACAAGCAAGATTTCTGTCTCTCACAGACCTGTAACAACTTCTATAAGAGGCTCCTCTGTCATCCACTTGTTACCTGTATTAATAGCATCTGTTATCAGTATAAAAGACACGTGTCCACAACCTCAAACAGTCACACTACAAAATCCACTATGGCCAAGACCAAAGAGCTGTCAAACCAGAAACAAAATTGTAGACCAGCACCAGGTTGGGAAGACTAAATCTGCAATAGGTAAGCAGCTTGGTGTGAAGAAATCAACTGTGGGAGCAAACGTGAAGACTATTAGAAAATGGAAGACATACAAGACCACTGATAATCTCCCTCAATCTGGGGCTCCATGCAAGTTCTTACCTCGTGGGGACAAAAGGATCACAAGAACAGTGAGAAAAAATCCCAGAACCACACAGGGGGACCTAGTGAATGACCTGCAGAGAGCTGGGACCGAAGAAACAAAGGCTACCATCATTAACACACTGCCCCGCCAGGCAGTGCCAGACGTGTGCCCCTGATTAAGCCAGTACATGTCCAGACCCGTCTGAAGTTTGCTAGAGAGCATTTGGATGACCGAAAGGAGGATTGGGAGAATGTCATGTGGTCAGATGAAACCAAAATAGTACTTAGTGTTTGGAGGAGAAATAATGCTGAGTTGCATCCAAAGAACACCATACCTGCTGTAAAGTATGGGGGTGGAAACATCATGCTTTGGGGCTGTTTTTTTTTTTTTTTTGCGAAGGGACCAGGACGACTGATCTGTGTAAAGGAAAGAATGAATGGGGCCATGTATCGTGAGATTTTGAGTGAAAACCTCCATCCATCAGCAAGGGCATTGAAGATGAAAAGTGACTGGGTCTTTCAGCATGATAATGATCCCAAACACACCGCCCAAGAAACAAAGGAGTGGCTTCATAAGAAGCATTTCAAGGTCCTGGAGTGGCCTAGCCAGTCTCCAGATCTCAACCCCATTAAATCTTTGAAGGGAGTTGAAAGTCTGTGTTGCCCAGCGACAGCTGGAGGAATGGACCAAAATACAAGCACCAGTGTGTGAAAACCTTGTGAAGTCTTACAGAAAATGTTTGACCTCTGTCATTGCCAACAAAGGCTATATAACAAAGTATTGAGATGATATTTTTTTTATTGACCAAATACTTATTTTTCCCCATAATTTGCAAATAAAGTATTTAAAAATTTTGATTTTCTGGATTTTTTTTCTTATTTTGTCTCTCATAGTTAAGGTATACCTATGATGAAAATTACAAACCTCTGTCATCTTTTTAAGTGGGAGAACTTGCATAATTGGTTGCTTGGTTACAGCAACTGAGTATAGAACCGCTACTGAGTAGATAAATAATACAGTATTTGTTTAAAAAAAATAAATTAAGATAATTCCATTTTGCGGGAGTCCCGTGATTAATGTTATTCTCCCGCATCCCGCACATACATGAGGACCTTCCCGCCCGCACCCGCATTCATCCATCAAATTTTGTCCCGCGCCGCACTCCGTGCGCTAGGTCACGCGGATCCCGCGGTACTCCCGTGGATCCCGCGGTACTCCCACGGGAGTGCAGGTCTCTAAAGCAAAGCTAGTGAACAAAAAGAAGGGAAACATATCGGCAAGCACTTTATGGGTCCTGTTGGAGAAAATACTGTCTACATCTTCTGTTTATGGTTGTATCACTGGTATGTACTTAAAGTATAAATTGTAACTTTGTTTTTGTACAATATGTTGCCCGCTAATTCAGTATTTGGCTGTAAAGATAGTCCCTTTGTTCGACTAATTACTCGCAATTTTGAAGGTCGCCTGGGATAGCATTAATAGTACAAGTTCACATAATTAGACACATGACATATGCTCTGTAGTAGCAGTGTGGTATGTAAGTCTATATTATGTTGCACATATGTGTGTCATGACTGTATTTTTTGTCTTGTTTGTAGTTTTACCCTTTTGAATGTCAGTAAACCTGTTGACAACGTTCATCGGTCTTCAGAGTGGTGATATAAGAAAGGTGTTAACGCCCCTGCATCACACATGCACCCATAACGGCACAATTATATTTAATGAACTGTATTTATTGTGAAGAACTGAACAGATGTAAATCTATCAATCTATCCATAAACACACACCTTGATCTCCGTTTCTCACTCTGCGCTGCTGCTGTCTGCTGAGCTGATTGAAAAATGCGCAGAAAGATGTGAAGGATCAAATGTAAAGGGGAAAGAGATGATAGTAACTTTTTGAGTTCATGGAGCTAATTGCAAAATTTTTAGCGGGGCTGAACATAAATTTAGGAGGGCTAAAGCCTAAAAATGGCCTAACAAAGCCCATGCATTTGCTTATGGGCAAACATTATTTATAGGAATGTGACAAATTCCATTTGCATTAAGTACCTGTCACGAGGCGAAGCGGACGAGGTGAATCCAGGCGCAGATGAATGACAGCAACGTAAAACGAGAATACGGTCGGAATGAGGAAGCGGAGGTCAATACCGGGAGATCAGTCAGCGTTGCGTCGAAGCCAAATCGTAAAACGAGAGCCGTAGTCAGAAGGGGAAGTGCGAGGTCAAAACCGGGAGATCAAAGGACGAGGCAAACAAAATCGAGACGAGAAACCGAAGGCAAAAAACGAGAGACAAAAGCGGGCTTGGCAACGTGAAAGCAGGGGAAAAATAAACGCGAGAGAATCGAGGCAAAATTACACAAGATAATCCAGCGATTTAAGCAGCACACAGTGCGTGCTTAAATGCTGGAGTAATCAGACAGGGATTAGAGACAGGTGTGCAGACGGGGCGGAAACAGGGGTGTGGGAAAGGATGCAGTCAGACAGGAGTAAACATGAGCACATGGGGAAAGTTACAGCGTGGGAAAACAAACGGCCGACAGACCGTGACTCGTGACAGTACCCCCCCCCCCTTACGAAAGCCTCTGGGCGTTAGGACGGGGAGCCTCAGGGAAGCGTTTCTGAAAGTCAGAGATTAGCTTGGGGTCTAGGATGAACTTGGCGGGGATCCAGCTTCTCTCCTCAGGTCCATAGCCCTCCCAGTCCACCAGGTACTGAATGCCTCTACCTCGGCGGCGAGCTTTCAGGAGGCGGCGGACGGTGTAGGCTTGACCGCCGTCAATGATACGGGGAGGAGGCAGAGGGTGGGTGGGGGGACTTAATGGGCATGAGATGAGGCGACGTAGCTGGGACACGTGGAACGTAGGATTGATTCGCCGCATGGTTGAGGGGAGCAAGAGTTTAACAGCGCAGGGGTTGACTATCTTAGTGATGGTGAAGGGGCCGAGGTAACGAGGGGAAAGTTTGCGGCAGGTGGTCTTTAGGGGGATATCTCTTGCGGCGAGCATGACTCTCTGCCCCACCCTGTACTTGGGAGCCTGGGAGCGTCTGCGGTCGGCCTGTGTCTTATATCTTCTGCCGACCCGTAACAGCGTTCTCCTCGCTTGCAGCCAGGTCTTTCTGCATCGCCTGACAAAAGCTTGGACGGATGGGACACTGACCTCCTCCTCCTGAGATGGGAATAAGGGTGGCTGATAGCCCAAGCAGCACTGGAATGGAGACAAACCAGTAGATGATGATACTTGGGAGTTGTTGGCGTATTCCACCCATGGCAGAAACTTGCTCCAGGAGGCGACATCTCGGGAGGCCATGCACCTTAAGGCTACCTCGAGGGACTGGTTCTTTCTTTCGGTCTGCCCGTTGGACTGGGGGTGAAAGCCTGAGGACAGACTGGGGGTGGCTCCAATGAGTCTGCAGAATGCCTTCCAAAATTGTGATGTGAATTGGGGCCCATCTTTTTTACCCACGAAGAAGAAGCCGGCTCCCGCCGGGGAGGAGGAGGGGCGAATGATCCCCGCCGCAAGGGACTCCGAGATATAATGATTCATAGCTTCACGCTCCCTGGGTGACCTGGGAGCAGGTCGATAGCGCAGTCATATGGTCGGTGGGGGGGCAGAGAGACAGCACGAGATTTGCTGAAGACCTCCTTGAGATCATGGTACTCTGGCGGGACGGTGGTGAGGTCCGGTGGTTTCTCCACAGATGCAGGGCTGAGGCAGGACGTGGCTGCAGCTCGCAGGCATGTAGTGGCGCATGACGGGTTCCAGGCTATGATTGTGTTCCTGACCCAATCGAGTTGAGGATTGTGACGGGTTAGCCAGGGCAGGCCCAGGACAACAGTAGCATGTGATCCCTCCATGATAAACAAAGAAGTTTGTTCTAAATGGTTGCCCGAGACCCTTAGGCCGATAAGGGGAGTTCTGTGTGTGATAGATGGGAGTGGGCTGCCGTCGAGTGCCTGCTCGTGGATGAGAAAAACTGGAAACAGGCGGCGTTGATCTGGGACTCTTCCTGGTGACACACCCTCCAATCCTCCCAGCTGGACTAGAAGACGCCCCCTTTTAACAGGGCAGTTCTTGAGCTGATGACATGATTTCCCACAGTAGAAGCACGCACCATCCACTCTACGTCGTCGTCGTTCTTCAGGGGAAACGCGGGTCCTGTCCAGTCGCATGGGTCTCTCCTGAGGATTAGTTTGAGGGGAGCGAGATTGTGGGCGGTCTCTGGGTGGTGAGAATCTGGTTGACTTTCCCAGGTGGAGACGTGAATCTACTCGGCCGGCCAGATCCATGAGATCTTGGAACGACGAGGGAAGTTCTTGGGAAATCAGCGTATCCTGGAGCGTCGCAGTCAGACCTTTGAAGAAGGTATCACTTAGGGCCCGACCATTCCACCCGCTGGAGAGAGCTAGGGTCTGGAACTCTATGGCGTAGTCATAGGCTGAACGTGAACCTTGGTGAAGTTTTAACAGCTTGTGGCCTGCCTCCCTGCCATGACATGAGCGATCAAACACCCTCCTCATCTCTTTAGCGAAGTGCTCGTAGCTGGTGCAGCAGAAGTCATGAGCATCCCAGAGTGCAGTGCTCCATTCCCAAGCCCGTCCTGAGAGGAGAGTTATCATGTATGCGACCTTGGAGCGTTCAGTGGGAAATGTGGATGGCTGGAGCTCAAATATCAGCGTGCACTGAGAGAGGAAGGAGCGACAGGTGCTTGGATCTCCTTCATAGGTGGGGGGGGCCGGCAGTCGTGGTTCCCGTTGCGTGCAGGGGCCCCCACTTTGTGCCGGAGAGAGATGGAGCCGTTGGAGTTGGGAAATAACATCAGCCAGGGTTTGCTTGGTGTTGAGCAGCTCCTGCTGGTGAGCTCCGAGAAGTGCACCTTGACTCTCCAGCGTCGATTTCATGCAGTCAGTATCTGCTGGATTCATTTCGCTGGCTGGATTATTCTGTCACGAGGCGAAGCGGACGAGGTGAATCCAGGCGCAGATGAATGACAGCAACGTAAAACGAGAATACGGTCGGAATGCGGAAGCGGAGGTCAATACCGGGAGATCAGTCAGCGTTGCGTCAAAGTGAAAGCAGGGGAAAAATAAACGCGAGAGAATCGAGGCAAAAATACACAAGATAATCCAGCGATTTAAGCTGCGCACAGCGCGTGCTTAAATGCTGGAGTAATCAGACATGGATTAGAGACAGGTGTGCAGACGGGGCGGAAACAGGGGCGTGGGAAAGGATGCAGTCAGACAGGAGTAAACATGAGCACATGGGGAAAGTGACAGCGTGGGAAAACAAACGGCCGACAGACCGTGACTCGTGACAGTACCTCATTTCCGAAATGAGTCGGCGATAGGAGAGAAGTTTTGTTAATGCAATATATTTATATATTAATGCTATATAAGAACTGTGTATATTTGTTCATTCAGAATTTTACACCAAGTTTCTTCTTTGGGTTCTGCCAAAGTCGAATGCATTTTCGGAAGCGTTAAGAATGCATTTTTATTTACACCATTTCTTATTAAGTTTGTGTTGTCGTTCTGTTTTAACCTCAAAATCACTCTACAGAAATCGAAGCTGGAGTTAACGACTTTGACAAGAAAGCTTCTGAATTTGGAGGCAAGGGTTGGCTGGTTGGAGGAGCGTTTGAAAGAAAAAGCACACGTCTCTGCCGCCGAGAACAGATGGGGGCATCTCCACAGACAGCTTTCAATTCAATTCAATTCAATTCAATTTTATTTATATAGTGCTTTTAACAATGGTCGTTGTCTCAAAGGAGCTTCACAAAAATGAAAGAAAATTTACAAGAATGAAAGAAAAAATTTTTTAGAAAAGAAAATATTTGGAAGTGTGCATGTGTGATCTAATCAATTGATGACCACTCTTAGAATGGACTTTCTCAAGGGGGCTATGCATGCTCTAAACTTGGGTTATTAACCTTTTAAGGATCTTTATAGGGGTTAGGCTGACTGTTGTTTACAAAAATAAAGTCTTGGCTAATTCACTAACCACATCACCTGCTGGTGCACTTCTCTGCGTCATGTTCTGAATCAGTCTGTTAACTGGTTTTACTATCCTGCCCACTCTTGTTGTGATATTCCCCCCTGTGCTGCTCTGCACTGTCATATTTCAAAATGACCTCAGCTGTAGCTCCTCTGGCTGTTTGGCTCTCAGAGCGACTGTAACTCGAGTCTGGCTCTTCTCCACCATTTACATCGCCCTTTTCACTGCTGTGGCCCATGTTTGCCCCGGCTACAACACTGTGAGTCTCAGCATCTGATCTGGTAGCATCACCTACAGAACTACTGCTTGCTCGGGAATTGTCAACCACCAGGAGGCACTTGCGGAAGTTGATATGGTGCACACCCTCTTTCTGGGAGAACTATTGAGGGGGTGGTCTCTGACACCCAATTGGCGGTGCGCTCTGTCGGATCAAACTCTGACTCGTGGACACAGGATGTTTTATCAATGTCGCCCTGATTTTGACTTGCCTCAGAGCCACTATCAAAGGAAGGATCGACGTCTAGTTCAGTTTCCACTGGCAAGAAGCTAGCTTGCAAGATCAAATTCCTGTGAACAAATCTCTCTTGTCCATTGGCAGTGTTTCTGATGCGATAAGTATGGCACCTTGAGTCTTTACAAACCACAGTGTACAGCGTAGTGTCCCACCTGTCAGCTACGTTCACCTCTGTTTGCCACAAGAACACAGTCTCCCTCCTCAATGTCTGCCCCTTTTGTCTTCAGGTTATACAAGTCTGCTTGGCGCTGCTGGCTGGAATCATTGATTCCATTGACTTGGGCCAAAGTGAGAGCTTCCTTGAGACCCTTCCTCACTCTCTTGACATAGCTGTCGTAGTCACGTTGTGAAACATAATATCCACTGGCAGCCTGGGGATCCGCCCATACATCAGATAAAAGGGGGCATACCCAGTTGACTCGTGAGCTGTACAGTTATATGCAAAAGTCAGTGTCTGCAACATCTGTGGCCATTTACTCTTATCCATAGGTGGCAAGGCTCTAATCATGTTCCCCAGGGTTGTGTTGAACCTCTCAGTATTGCCGTTGCCCATGGGATGGTATGGTGTTGTCCTCGACTTTTTCACGCCTGCAATCTGTAGTAACTCCCGGATCAACTGGCTCTCGAAACTCGTTCCTTGATCTGAATGGATCCTTTGGGGGAAGCCATAGTACCTATCCCAGAGCTGGCGTGCAACTTGTTTTGCTGTCTGGTTTGAACAGTGGAAGGCATGGGCCATCTTGGTGAAGTGGTCAGTCACCACCAACACATCCACACACCGTCTTCTGGAATCCTCTGCAGACCAAAAATCCAGACAAACCAGCTCAAGAGGGAACATGGTCTTGATACTTTCAAGTGGGGCTTTTCCTTCTGGCTCCAGCGTCTTGCTAACCACACAGTGTCTGCAGCATTTGACATATTCTAGGACATCATGTTCCATGGTGGTCCAAAAAAATCTCTGCCTTGCCAAGTACAACGTTCTACTCTGGCCTTGGTGACCAGCATTATCATGGACACCACGCAGAACATGGCCGACTAAGGAGAAAGGTGTCTCATACCTGTGGCGTCTCTTCCCGGTCAGTGAATCCTTACACACTCTGTAAAAGATGCAATCAAGCATTTTTAGTTTCTCCCATTGTTTCAAAGTTTTAAGAACCTTTGATGATAGTCCGGCTCTCTCTCTCCTTGATGGTCGTTTTCCTCGGATGACGAATGAAATGACTTGGGACAATGTACCATCTCTCCCTTGCTCATTCTGGAGCTCTTGGATCGAGAAGACAGGCAGGGCGCTTTGGCCAGGTGGTATCAGTTGCTCCAGATCTTGAGCTAGCCAAGTAACCACCCTCTGATTGGAAGCTTGGTTCCACTCTCCATGGCCTGCCAGGAATGCTGATACTTCACCACAAATTTTCTTTTTTTATTAAACTTAACATCAAACTTATAATTTACTTTTATATGATTTTTGTTCTTTAAAGTATAATACTAGGTTTCTATTTACAGGTAAAACTTTTAATGTATACCTTCAAGTATATTGTATCTCTATTTTACTCTTCGTCAATAAACATTCATAGGACGTATTCATGATTTTTTAGGGCCCAAGCACTATAGGGTGCGCAGGACCCTTTTGTTGTCCTAAGGATTTTTTCCCCCACCCTTTTGGGCATTTTGGGGGTCTTAACATGCTCAGAAACTCATGAAAATTGGCAGACATTTTGGAATCTGCTGCCATTAGGATGCCTGAGAGTCTCGTGACCCGGGCCCTCAGAGGCCCCCAAATGAGATTTTCCTGCATAGCTCATACACACTTGCACAGATGCACACGAAACTCGGTACACATTTGAACCTCATTGTTCACTGCATGTCCTGGGCTCAACTCAACAGGAGGCCAGTTATTTTGGGTCATTCACAAAAGCCAGATGGATTTTTATATACTACTCCTAGGGAATTTATATGATCGCCACCAAACCATGCCGATGTGATCTAAAGACCCTGTGGAGGCAAAATTGCAGAGGGATTTTTGATATCTTAAATGGGTCAGCCGTGATAATGCCTTAAACTTACACCGAAAAATGGTTAATAACTTTCTGTGTGGCCTTATATTGAGAGTGGCATTATATTCAGTGACACGTTCAGTGACATCACGTTCAGTGACATCACATTGACTAACATCATAGTGTGATGCTTTTCTTCCAGCAATCTGCGACCTATTCTACACACGTACACAACACAGATGCTAACACTCTTACACTCACACAGACACACGCACACGTCTGCACGTACAAACTCATATATGAGTCTCGCGCCGCAGTATCTGAGCGAACTGCTAGTGTCTTATGATCCTCCACGCCTAATTCGGTCAAAGGATGCAGGCTGCTTGTCAGTACCGCGTATTATGAAAACTACAGCTGGGGGAAGAGCTTTTTCTTACAAAGCCCCCAAATTATGGAATAGTCTTCCAAATAGTGTTCGGGACTCAGACACAGTCTCAGTGTTTAAGTCTAGGCTAAAAACCTATTTATTTAGCCAAGCATTTTTATAAATAGATTTGCCATAGGTAAAGGAGCAGATCTGGGGGACTCATGGACGTAGAGTATTATGGTGAACTGGTATGTTTAGATGCTGTCTTCCTCACTCTCATTTGATCACTCAGGTTTGTTGACGGTGAGGTGATTGTTTGCTTTACATCTCAGGGAGCCCTCATGTTTGTGTTTCCTTCTGGCTCTCCCTTTTAGTTATGCTGTCATAGTTAGTCCTGCCAGAGTCCCTGCTTGCACTCTACAGTAAATATACATTCACATTATACACTGTGACTGTGACCATACCTAATTGCCATCTCTCCTCCTCTTCTCATTCTCCCCCTCTTTCTCTTTCCTCTCTCCCCCTGTCTCCCCCTTTAACTCTTTCTCTCTCTCTCTCTCTCTGTTGAGCTACACACGTCATTCCTGAGCTGCCAGTGATCCAGACTCCCTCTGCCCTCCGGACCTGTCTGGTCCATCCTGGTGCCCCGTTTCTGGTTGGAGGTCTCGTCGCATGGATGCCCCGTGTGTGTCTTTGGGATGGGTCTGGTGTCTGGGGATGATTCTATCTACTTAGAAGATGGTTCTGGCCTCGACTGGTGTTGTCAGCTGTTTCTCTGAGGACTTGACAATTCGATAGGTCAGGACTGGAACTTTCTACAAGTCTATCTGAGTCTCCAATAACTACTGGACTCCATTTTAACATCAATTAACATCAACTATTATAGCTGAACCTAACACTTAACACTGTATGAATGTAGATAATTTCCTGCTATCTGTTTCACCCAGATGAGGATGGGTCCCCTGTTGAGTCTGGTTCCTCTCAAGGTTTCTTCATATTACCATCTCAGGGAGTTTTTCCTTGCCACTGTCGCCCTCGGGCTTGCTCACCAGGGACTATCTGAACATTTTTGATTCATACACATTCACATTCCATACAAAATTAAATAATTCTTTTGATTGTGTAAAGCTGTTTTGAGACAATGTCAATTGTTAAAAGCGCTATACAAATAAAACTGAATATATCACAAACCTACACACACATCACAAATTTTAACACAAACACACCCAACACACACCCAACACACACACACACACACACACGTACACACACACACACACACACACACACACACACACACACACACACCTACACACACACATTCCAGAAATATTTTGGGCCTAATCAGCCCTATATAGTGTGTGACGTTGTGCGGTGCATGTGGGCAGCAATGGCATTTTGGCAATGGCTCAAATAACTCACAGGGGTTGTGGTGGACCATTAAAGAAGTACAAAAAACTGATATTGATACTAATACACTTTCTAAAATCTTAAGTATAAGACAATAACAACAACACCCATCCTACAGTTTATTTTCTTTAACGATTACTATTGTTTTCTTTGCTAAAGCGCTTAGTAATTTGCACAAAAGTACTTATAAAGAATAATATACAATATTATGCAGAATAAAGATCATGCTTCATCTCAGCATAACATTTATTGAAGTATCTTGCAAATATCTCTTTCGTTCTGCAAGGTAGACCTGTCCATCACGGGTATTATTGCAATTACTGAATGTCCCTGAATGACTGTGATTCCACAGTGGACAGTGGCAGCATTTCCTCCATGATGTAACCTGCTACGCCCTTCTTCTATTGTTCTGAAGTTTTCCTCCCAATCCTGAACAATAATCCAATGTAGCTTGTTTAGGCTTGGTTGGGTCTCTCTCTTCTTGGGTGCGAGCATCAACCATGGTGATGAGTTATGTTGTGAAATGCTTTCTGCTTAAGTGCTTGATTAAATTGCTCATGGAGTTAAAAGTGTTAGAAAGTTCTTTAGGAACTGCACACAGTTTACATTTAGTCATTTGGCGGATGCTCTTATCCAGAGTAACTTACTGTACATTTTTATCTCATTACACATCTGAGTAGTTGAGGTATTAGGCAATGATGTTTTAGATAAAGATAATGTAAATATCAATAAATAATGAAAATTTATTCATTGAATTTAAGTACAATTAGTGCAGTTTAAGTTATTTTTTTAAGCCCATTTTCTATGTTCTTTTTAAAATAACAAAATCACCACCAATGTCTCATAAAAAACACACACAATTGTGTTTCCCAAAGAAGATTGTAACAACAGTGTTTCAGATAGTTACAAGTTAAAATACACACAATACTATCTGTAGTGGAATATTTTGGACTTTATTCTGATTAGAATATGTTAATCCAATTGGGTATTGAAGATTGTCTGTGCATACCTTAGGACAAAAATTTAATTCATCAGTTAATTATACTGTATATTTACACTGGCATTTTGATGGACATAAAATTGTCTGATTTTGCCAGTAGAAATTCTTTCATTATCTATCGAAAAAAAAACCAGCAAAAAATCAAACATATGTTTATTTATAAAAGCATTTCCATGCACACACAATATGATGAGAATTTGCAAGATTGGGACTAAACATATTATGTGGTCATAAGAAAACCACTTTTTAGTAAACCTAATCAGAAAAAAATATTACCTTTGCTAGGAAGCATAAAGCTTGGACTTTGAAGCAATGGAGAAAAGTCATGTGGTCAGAAGAGCGCAGATTAATCCTCTAAATCTTTAAGAGCGCAAATTATTTTGCCAGTGACTGAACATACAGGTATGTACTGTAATCATATGAGATAATTTTACAATACTGATAAATAACCAATTTAAGAGACCCCAGTCAGCCTGTTTTTTTGGACAGCCTGTTGGATGCCATTTAATGCTGCTTGCTGAGTAAAACCTCACTTTTGACTTTCAAATAAGATTTTAGGATTTTAAGATTTTATTAGGCTTGGAGATCGTTGAGACTTTCAAACAGAACAGTAAGGGCTGCAGTCATGAGCCATATACCTCTTTAAGAGAAAGGAAGACCTGGCCAAGACAGCTGGCAAACAAATTCACCCATTCATTCACTGTCTGTCTCAGGAAACTTAGGGTACAAGGTGGGGTACACCCATGTCTTTTGACTGTGGGAGCAAACCAGAGTACCCAGAGAAAACCCACCAAGCATGTAGAGAACAGGGAAAACCTTTGGAAAAATAAAACCTTGGGAGGTTGTGCTTTAGTTCTATGTCTCTATAGCTATAGCATGCATCATTAGGAGGATGTTACCTGAAACTTTTCATTCTCCCTTTGGTATTTTTCCTGTTTTGCCTGTGTTGTAAATGAGTTCTCATTTGACCTCTACAGTATATAGTACTGGCATAGAAGCGAGTAAACTTTCACAGAGTTCAGACGCATCATACTGTAGCAGAGATGAAGTTGTCCTATCTCTTCTTTCTCCTGCTTTGTGGCATGGCTGTTTGCCAGATCAGAGAATATATCTACGTTAATAAAAGCATGAACTGGGTTTCTGCTCAGCAGTACTGCAGAGAAAACTATGTGGATCTGGCAACCATCACTACTGATGCAGAGAACCAGCGACTGGGAAAGGTTAGCATTTTCTATTCTTGGATCGGGCTAAGCAGGACTGCATTGGGATCAAAGACCTACCAGTGGTCTGATGGAGAACCACCTCAATTCTACAAGTCGGGATTAGTCCAACCTAGTCCCTGGGGAGGATTCGAAGAATGTGTCACTGTGTGGCTAAATAGCTGGTATGATATGAGTTGCACATTTTCTTTCACATTCTTTTGTTCCTGGAGATATGTTTTGGTGGAGGACAGTAAGACATGGGAGGAAGCTCTTGAGTACTGCAGAACTTACTACACCGGCTTGGCCAGCCTGGTCTTTCCAGCACAACTTGTTTTGGCTAAAAATGCAACAGACCAAACCCAAACTGTTAGTGTGTGGACTGGCCTGCACTTTTTAAATGGTCAATGGGCATCTGTGAACCATGTGCCACTGAAGAGCCTGGTCTCACTGCCCTCATGCCCAGCTCTACGCTACCGCTGTGGAGCTTACAACACGAAAATGAACATTTGGGAGAACAGAGATTGCAACGAGAAACTTAATTTCATCTGCTACTAATGGTGAGTAACAGATATCAAATTCAATTTATCAGGATTTTGTACATCTACATAATTTAGCATTGGCATGGTAGTTTCTTGAGCTCTTAGTCCTCTATTAGAGACTTTTATATAGAACAAATGTTCAGTTATCTTAAAACTTAAATCTTTTCCTTTTTCTGTACAGGTTCGATTTCAACGAGTAGAACAGTCTCCTTCAAGAACACTACCTGGCCTGGGACATGAAGAAATTTAATTACCTATAGAGTTTAGTGATGTGTGTTATTTTAAATACAGTTTAAACAGCTTTGAAATTAACTGATTAGGTTTATTTATATAATGAGAAAAATGAGTTTTATTCAGATGTTGGATATCCTTAAATCTAAGTTCTTTTTCTCTCTAGCAAGCAAAAGAAATAAATGTATATTTTGCATTTGTTGGGATGAATGTGTATTTCGTTTTGAAAGCCAAGACTCAACTAATGCAAATGTGCTGAAACGTAAATTCAAAGCTCATTAAAATTAAAAAGACACTCAGAGGCATCTACTGTATTTCATATAATTATATGTTGCTTGCTGCTTCAAATATGAGTTTTAAATAACTACATAATACAGTGGTTACAAAATTGGAATGGCGATCTCGCCGCGTATACCGCCGTTTAAAGGTAACAGCGGCCAAAATAAATCAGTTGCATTTCAAAGTCATTCGTAAAATGGCCGCCAGGTGGCGCAAAGTGACATTTTCATTCATCGCAGTAAATACAACAGTGATGGTAATTTCCACAACAAACATGAAAAATCTGAACCAGAGCTATTAATGTGTACTGTACAATAATGAGTAAAAAAAAAATTATAGTAGATTTATTAACTGAAATAAATGACCATATTTTTCAAGAGAATTTTCAAGCCCCACTCATCAAACAAAATTATAACGAAATCGGCCAAGTTTACTATTTATTTAAATATAAATTTATAAACCAATAAGATCAAATAACACCAAGTTATTATTATAACAAGCTTACTTCGTCACTTATCCAGAGCTTGCTTTATTAACCTTGCCTTATTTAACGTTACTTGGGTGCATTATCTTTAAGTGTTTGCTTGGTGTAGCGGTTAGAGCACACGGTCAGTGATACATAAAGCGCCGGTTTGAATCCCGAGGGATGATGTTTTAAATTTTTTTATTTTAATTATAGCAAAATTAAAATAAAAAAAATTGTTGTATTTTGATTTTGCTTCAGCATACTATAGAAAATACAGCAAACTCGCACGCAACCAGTTTGTATTCTTTAAATTTAGGGGAGTGACGGCTCGGTCTGCTGCTGCTGCGTGTGTGTGTGTGTGTCATTATACTGATGAAAAGTGGTGGCCATCTGCCGTACCGGGAGTTTTGATTTACGACAGCTGTTTACGGCAGTGTAGTCCAGTGCGGGAGATGCATTGTGGGTAATGAGGTCCGGTGTTACATCTGTTACATTTTTGATAACAATAGTTTTTTTACAAACATTTCTAAACCAATAAGATCAAATGACACCAAGTTTAAAACAGATAAAATACACGTGCAAATAGTATAATTGTATAACAGGCTTACTTCGTTACTTATTTAACGCTTGCTTTCAAAGAAGTCGAGTGGCTTATTAACGTCACGGAGGGCTGTTGTCTCTTAGTGCCTGTTTGGTGTAGCGGTTAGAGCGCTCGGTCAGGGATTTACAAAGCATCGGTTCGAATCCTGGATGATGCTTTTTTAAAAAATTGTTCTATTTTAATTTTACTCAGCAAACAAACAGCAAACAAAAAAAATTATTATTCAGAGCACGATATGCAACCGTAATGAGTCCCTTAACCGGCTTATACAGCTGGCATGTGACCAACGTATTTAACCGTGATGAGTCCATAAAATCAGTAGCAGCTAATAATTACTAATTACTTTAGTTAATGCTGCTACTGATTTTATTCCAGCTTACCTGTTCAGGTTGATTGCGATTCTTTTTAAAATATTGTCTCAGTTTTATATGTTGTTCGTCTTGATGTTTGCTTTCTTTTCACTTGGCAACACTCAAATGCAAATTATTCACCATGAATCAGCTGTTCTCACCTATCCATTCAGAGAAACTGAATGAGCTGAAATGAGCCTTTGTTTCACGACCGCGACACCCCTCTCTCTCACGCACATACAGTACAGAGTAGACCAAATCATTACAGTACATACTTTATCCAACGAACATGAAAAATATCAACATAATGATGAGTTAAGAAGCATTGCTTAATTTTCGTTTAGACAGACTGTTTGTATCTGATTATTGGTATTATTAAAGAACAGCAGCACAAACAACAACACAAGGGCTTGTACAGCAAGACACATTTTTATTATTTTGCAAAGAGTTAAATTTGTAACAGTAAAAGGCATCCGAATTTAAATATATAAATTACTAGAAACAAATTGAGCACACTATCAGAATAAAAAATAGAACAAATCAAATGTATTTTACACATACACAAGGAGGATAATGATACCGAGTTTATATTAAAATATCAAATATTGTAATATTGTTTTCGAGTTATTATAAATAATGAAATGCAGTAGGCTGTTATGGTCATCATAATTTTCTTTAATAAATAAGAGAAAACATTGTAAGCTGTGGCTGGAGACATCGTTTCTGCAGTACTTCTGGTCGGTGTTAGAAAGTCTGGGGTTGGGGTTTGTGCACAGTTCAACCGTGTACTAAGTGCACCTGCGTGTGCCTCTTTGCAGACTATTTTTTTGTTTATTTGTATATGTATGTTATTAATATAAATTTTTTAGAGATTGTGTGTGTGCGTGCACGGAGAGTTTGTGTTGATAAGTGTATGTGGATAAGTTGATAAGTGTATCAGAAAGCATTAAAATGTTCATTTGAATTAAAATGACACACACACGTCTGTATATACAGTATATCAATTACATATATATCAATTTCATTAGTTCGTTCATTCTATTTGAAGCTTCGGATGTTTTTTGTTTTTTTTTTGCTTTGGTTAGATTAGTTCTGAACTCGCTTCCGTGAAACTATCGCTAAAACAATGTACTGAGCCCTCCTGAGGATATAAAGCTTTATTATTGTGTTTGGATAAATAATCAGATCTACCACAGCAGGTAATAAACTATGGTGTGTCATAACCGAAGCAAACACCACGATTATACCTCGTTTCGTTTGACAGTTAGTTGATGTGGAAGCGCGGATTTATATGTTGTCACCCAGATAGAAGAGACGCTTCAAAGCTATCTCTCTCCTGGGACATCATCCTTCCTGAAAAGCTAATACTTCCTTTCAAGCTGTGTAGACTTTCCTCTTCCCTGGAGGGAAAAGCTTTTCACGCAGCAGGTCAAGTTGGTGCTCCTGTGCACATCAGGGCTGTTTTGCAGGCCTACCAGGCTGACCTGCTGAGAGACTTGAGCACTGGTGGGGCTCTTCAGATGGGCGTATTGGAATTATGCCGGGCCACAGACTTGTCTCTACGTGCAACAAAAGCAGACGGCTCGTGCTATCGGCCGTTTTATGGCTGTGATGTTTTTCACGGAGGCACTTGTGGTTAAATCTCAGGTGCATCAAGGAAAAGAATCGTGCATTCCTCCTGGATGCCCCTATCTCGCCTTTTGGCCTGTTTGGCGATATCATTAACTCATTCGCCACTAGGTTCATGAGGCAAAGTTATATGAACAAGCCTTCGGGAAATTCCTTCCCTGCCATGCTCAAGAGTCGGGACTGTCGGCCACACAGTCTCGACCAGGTCTGACTCTTGCGAGGCGTGAAACACAAGGAGTGTGTTCTTGAGCCTGCCACCCCTTTGGGGTGTGACGCGCCTCACTATCAGCCTCAAAAAGGTCAGACTGGCATATTGTCTTCTTCACCAAGAAGCCCTGAGGTTCATTCAGGATGCCGAACATCTAACATCCCCCCTGTTTAACCAAGCCGTCGAAACTTTGCCCCTTTCTGAGAAATTGGCAGCGTGGAAGCTACTGCCAAGTATATCTCCTGTGAGTCAGTTCTCACATCACCTTCCGCGTTTCAAAATGTCGTGGTCTCCACTTCCATGAAACCAGAAACTGCACATCTCCTGACAGAAGCTGCTGGGGAATGGGGCCATGGAACATGTTTCCCTACCAGACAGCGAGTAAGGCTACTACAGTCAGTATTCCTTGGTTCCCAGAGGAACAGGGGGCTGCATCCAAATTTTTAGATTTCGCGGGCTGTACCGCTATCTAAAATAAATAATACAGTTTCAAAATGTTGACTGTTAAAATGATTGCTCTCAAATCCTACCGAGCGATTGATTTGTTACAATCGATTGAAGGACGCTTACTTTCATATAGACATATTGCCACAACACAGGGAAAGCTTACCAGTACCAGGTCATACCATTTGGTCTAGCTCTCTCACCCGCACATATTAAAATGTATGGATGTAGTTCTGGCTTTTACAACTACCAGGGCATCCATATTCGAATTACATAGACGACTGGCTGGCCCAGTCTCATTAGCTACTGTAGCACTTCGACATTAGCATGTCGTCCTAGCTCATCTTTGTTTCTGAGGATTGAGACCCAATGCCACGAAAGCTTGCGCTTTCCTGTTCTGAGGATTTGGGTGTCACATGAGATTCGATCGTAAGCAGGCACGGCTGTCTCCCGCTCATGTCGAATCCATTATCAACACCCTCAAGGAAATCAAGCTAGACCAAGAAAGTGACCATCACTTTCAGAGATCTTACCGCCCATGGCAGCTGTATTGGTGACACCTTGGGCCTTCTGCACATGAGAGCATTTCAGTTGTGACTAAGACAGGGGATTTCACTCTAGGGCCAATCCCCAACAAGGGTTACGCACCAGGTGCTTCGTACCCCTCCTATGTGGTTCAAGACCCCGGTTCTGACTCTGGGTCCCACTCTAAGTTCGTCTTGTCATTGCAGATGCTAACATCAGACGCTTCCCTCATGGGCGGGGGTACCGTCTTAGATGACCGTCCAGCCCAAGGGAGCTGCAGAGGCCTTCTTCTCGCACGGCACATCAATTGCCTCGAATTGATGGCTCTATTTCTGGCCCTAAAGCACGTCCTCCAGCAGTTGAGAGTGCTATGTCCCATTCCGGGTGGACAACACTATGGCAAGTCTCATGTATTAATCGCCAGGGCGGACTGTGCTCACGCCGCTAAATAGCTAGCGCACCAGGTTCCTGTCCTTCAGCGCGATTTACATTCCAGGGCATATGAATGTGAGAGCATTTGTACTGTCCAGTCAATCTCTGACACACGGGGAATGGAAACCCCACCCTAAAGTAGTCAGTCAGTCTGGAAGAGATTTCATGTAGCAGAGGTGGACCTCTTTGCCTCAAAAGATCAGCAAATGTCCCCTTTGCTACTCTCTGACTCTGGATCTAGTATCCTTCTTCAAGAGCTTATGCCCTCAAATGGAATGTATTTAAAGGGTGACATTGGGTGAGAGATGCTATTTCCCTCTCCTATGAGGCGCGTGGGCTCACTTCGCCTCTAGGAATCAGGGCACATTCAACCAGGGGGATTGCCTCATTTATTGCACTAGCAAGAGGTATTCCCCTGCAACAAGTGTGTGCTAAGCAGGTAGACCTGCCGATATGTTTCAGTGCTGGAGTTTCTGGAGGAAAAACTTGTCCTCGGGCTTGTGCCCTAGTACTCTCAAGATGTACTTAACCCAGGCATGGGCAAACTACGGCCCAGGGGCCACATGTTAAATGTTTTGATTCGGCCCGCCAAACTTGAAAAAATTAACCTTATTAATGTTTTATTTCACCTGCAATTCTGATGTTTCCTCACTAGGTAGCACACTCTAGATATATTGGCTTTGTTGAGGTGAAACCTAGGCCTATTTCTCCATGCTTGCTCTTTACCCTTTGACCCACCGCCCCTCTATGAAGATGAGCGAATCCAAGAAAAGGAAAGTGGACAAAGAATGTCGAGTGTTCAATGAGGAGTGGACAACTAAATATTTTTTATTGAACACCGATCATCTGCTGTTTGCCTGATATGCCAAGAAACTATGGCGGTTTTTAGAGAGTATAATATTAGCCGTCACTTTGCCACAAAGCACGCTAACTATGCTAGCAAGCTGTTATGGGAGAAAATTTGTTTAGATTTTATGTGATTTTACTTATACTTTACTTACTCTTAAGAAATAGAAGGTATCTCATTTGGAAATAATCAGAGGTATGCTTGCGAAGCTGGACAGGTCTGAGAATATGCTTGCACAAGGAATTTGATATATACGTTGAGTCCCCCAAGAACGGATAGGCCTAACAAGGCCCAGATGTTTAGAATGACATCATTGCATATAGAATGTATCCCTTTGTCTAGGGTGGCTATATAATGGGGGGAATGCGAGAGATCAGTGTGACTCTATTATCCGGTATTATAAATAAAGGCCGTTATCTTCTGAAACCAAAGCCTGAGTGTTCAATTAATTTCCACGACATCTTGGCGCTGCAAGCAGGGTGTAGAAGGGGCAAAGGTGTGGCTGATCACCGTGGGCATCCTGGGCGAGCAGCACAAACAGGTGGCCACCTAAAAAAAGGTAAGCAACTTTTGCTTATATACTTAGTTTGTGTTGTTTGCTGGGAAACCCCATGGTGGTAAGGACACCTGATAAAGACCTCTCCAACTCAAGTAATTTAAAATGGGCTTTGTTTTCAGAAAAGAATGCATGCATCAAGCTTACTAACTGTTGTACTGATAGTAAATTGATAAAATAAGCATTGCATTGGTCTGGGTGTTGTCGAGTGGGCATTGATTGATGGCAGCAGTAACAGACGGTATGAGGAAGCGCATTTGAGTGTCTATTTGTGTTGCTAAGTGGGCTTTTGATAGATAGCAGGACAGAAAAAAGGTAGATAATCTCAATATTAATTTGTACTCATTGTCAAGTGGGCCTTGATTGGATGGCATGAGAATTAATAAGGAATTGCGCTTAATTAGTAATATTGCTTGTGTAAGGTTACCCAGCAATTAATAAAATATACCCTTTTTATGAGGAACATACTGTTGTATGTCAAGCATTTTGTAGCCACCGTAAATGTTATATGATATGAGTTTTGGTGGGCTTTATTAATATATCCTTTGTATGAGGAATGTACAATTGTACATCATAAGCATTGTGAAATCACCCCTTATGTTTTATGGTATGAGTTACAGGGGCTAATTAATATCCTTCTATGTGGAGCACTATTTTGTGCCATTAAGTTGAATGCAATTGCAATTGTTTGTGTCTAATTGATGTTGTGTCTGTCTGTGACTGTCTGAGTGTGTGAGATCTCTATGTTCGCCTAGTGTGTGTGTGTGTGTGTGAGAGAGAGAGAGAGAGAGAGAGAGAGAGAGAGAGAGATTTGGTTGAATGAGAACCATAAGCTCTGTGTTCTGTGAGCAGGGCTGGACCTCCCGAGGGAATTGTGTGTGCAACCCTCAGAGGGGGGGGGGGGGGGGGGGCAGTTGCTGCCAGACCGGAGATGTGTGTGTGTATGAGCCCTTATTAAAGTAATAGCTAACTAAATAATTAAATAGATAAATATTAATCAATAAAGGGACACGTGTGAGTGGAAAAAATGAGCCCTCATTATCAAGGGGGACAAGTATGAAAAGAATAAGCCCAATTTTCTAGGAAAAGAGGGATAAAGTCTGAATGCGTATGCCTATGAATAAATAAATAAATAAATAAATAAATAGTGTGGAGTGGTGAATGTGTTTGGATTCTATATTAATAAATGGTATTAATCGGTTATTGATGAAAGTGTTCACTGTGTAATAAAAATACTGTGCTTTTTGGCAAATGTTAATTTGAAAATAGTGAAGTGGTGTAGATTAAGGAGTGATGATCATTGATGAGCCTGGGTAAGTGGAGGTGGATATTTCTGTGATTCTAAAAGATTGTATATTGTTGTAAGTAAATTTAGCCATTAAGTAAGTGCATAGGCATAAAATATAAAATAAATATCTAAGTGGTGACATAGGTTCTAAAGCATAATGGCAGCCTCTCCGGTGGAGACTTTAGTGCTGAAGCATCCGTTGTGTGCAGACCTCATAACTAAGATCTCAAATAAATGGCAAAAGAGAACTAAAGATATGATTACAAAATGGCCAAAGGAGGGGATATTTGATTTAGCACTGTGTTCTGAGATGGACACCTTGATAAAAATTACAAAGCGGCGGCAAGAGAGAAAAAGCTTGTCCAGAGAGAGTTAAAAAGACAGCAGGAGAAAGAAGTCCTAGCTTTGTTTAAGCAAGAAGGGGAGGAATTGATAAGACAGAAAAAGCAAGTAAGGAAAAAGTCTAAAAAGTCAGGAAGTGAGGCCCATAGTAGCGGGGGGGAAGCTGTAGTTACACCACCTCCGTATGTGCAGACTGAAGGTCAATTTCCGATGCTTAAGGGCATGGAGTTTCTGGTGAGATGAAATTGGAAGGTCCTGTAGAATTAGAAGAAGATTACGGAGAGTCGGGTGTGAAGTTAAGAAAGAGGCAAGATAGGAAAATGGACAGAGAGGAAAGCACACCATTAGATTGTTACAAGGAAGTAAGGGCAGATCTACAGAGAGTGAAAAGGGTGTCTCGGAAGGAAGATAGGATAGAGGAACAGGAAGAGGTGCAGGCGAGTGGAGGGAAAATAGACAGGAGTGTTTAAACACCAGTAAGAAGTCAGATAGGTACAACATTAAGGACTGGACATAGACCATTGTGCAGTGGAAAAGATGAGGGTGAGGAGGAGGAGGATCTGTCATTTAACATGGGCAGCTGGAGACAGGGAAGGAACACTGGCAAACTTAGACACCTAGCTCCACAATTTCCAATTTTAATTAAAGGTGCTCGGGGACAATATATTCCATGGGCAACGCAAGATCTCGAGGGGCTTGTCAACCGCCTGCCGAGCATCCTGGAAGGTGCTAGTAAATGGATAAGATGTCTAGAGGAAGAAACATCTGGCAAACTTTTGTCGGTGGGAGACATTAAAGCTTTATTGGCAAGGATTGTGGGGGTAGGAAAATTGGAAGAAGTCCTCCATTCTTCCGACCTGAGTGAGGCCGTGGATACATACCAAATGGATGGAACTGTTTTTGATGCTTATCGTCCGTCTGTGTGGCATGCCTTGCGTGCAGAGTATCCAACGAGGGTTGGCCCAAAAGCATTAAAAGGTGAACAGTTAGAAGAAACAGAGAATCCAACGTTGTACATTCAGAAGCAGTTAAAGAAATGGAAGCAAGAGACTGAAAGTGATCCTGAGGGAGATGCACTGTTGTATATGCTGTTCAGACAAACCATAGTAAATGCTATGCCTCAACCAGTGAAAAGTAAACTGGAAACTTCGGCTTAACTTCTAAACCACACAGAGTTCTGTGATCACATCTCACATGCTGTTGAAAAGTATAGAAAAAATGAGCAGAAGTTGAAAGCTTGAAGAACTAACAAAGAAAAACAAGAAAAAAGTCCAAGCTACACTAAGAACGGAGGAAGCAGAGCAAATGTCCGTGAGGGCCCCAACACCCACAGTCCAGCAGGTTGCATCCACTGCAATGACGTCATCAGCAGCATTTTCTCCAAACTCAAACCAGCTGCCTGCGCATGTCGTTAACGTTTTCACTCAAAGGACAGGGCAGAGGGAGTGGAGAGCCAATCAGCAACCTAGAGGACAGAGAAACCCTCAGTCTAACTTCCCCCCAGGCGTGTGCTGGGGATGTGGACAAGTTCGGCACAACCGATCAAACTGCTTCTCACATCCATGGCGTCAAAACCCGAGGGGTGTGGCGGTGGGGAGATGGCAGCAGCCTCTTTGAGATAGAGTTGAACCCATTAACCCATGGGTCCCGAGTCAGGGGTGTTAGAGGTGCCCAGAGAATCCTACCGGGGAGAACCAGTTGCCTATTTTGACAACTAGTGCAAAACAAGAACCCATGTTACATATTGAGGTAGACGGTAAAAGTACCCCCATGTTAGTTGATACAGGAGCAGTTTATACATGCTTAAATTTAAGTCATGCCTCACATCTCCCCATGTCTGGAAAATTTTCCAAGACAGTAGGATTCTCGGGTAAAAAGCAGTTAATTCCTATGACCGCTCCAGTCCGTCTACAAACTAACAATAAAAGGATGACTATACCTGTATTAGTCTCAAGACAGACACCGGTTAATTTATTAGGAAGAGATGCATTATGTAAATTAGGACTGCAAATATGGTGTTCTCCGGAAGGGGTGTAAGTCGACTTGACAGGTATTAAAAATCAAATGGTAATGTCTGAGCCACATGCAAATGTGTATTGGATAGGACAGCTGGAAAAAGATGTTAGTCAAATAATTCATAAGTGGGGAAAATTCATTAAAGCACAGATTCCTGAAGCACAGCTACCCTGTTCAGCTTTCCACTGTACAATGATGTATGACCCATCTAAGGATACTGACTTAGAACGGACATGGCAGGAAGAGGCAAAAGAGCACAAGGTTTAATTAATTACACAACACATCATCATAGCTCGGCAAGGAGCAGCTATCAGTGTAGATGAGTGTGATTTTGTAAAGAGGTGGTTTAATGTAACTGATTCTGTTCCTCATGTGACATTGTATGTAAGACAAAACTGCAGTTCAAAGGACTTAGGACCAATGATGAAGAAAGCTACAGAAGTCCAGTGGGAGTCAACCATTAACCCGTTGATTTTTCATTCTGCAGATAAGAACTACATCAAGATCTTGTGTGGTAATAATTCGATTGGTACTCCGCAGGAAGTTGTAGTTAGCAGCAAGTCACAGACACAAATGGTATCAGCATCAGAGCTAGTTGAGACTGCCGAAGATGAGTTGTATAGGCAAATGGAGAGTCAAGTCCCACCTGAATTATGGTCACGGCATGATACAGATGTAGGCCTAATTAAATCAGCCAGCCCAGTTCATGTACAGCTTAAGCCAAATGTAAAACTGCCCAGAGTAAGACAATATCCTTTGTGACCTGAGGCAGAAGCTGGAATAAAGAACACTATTGAAGGCCTTGTTAAAGCATCTGTGCTGGAAGAGACAACGAGTTGTTGTAATACTCCAATTTTCCCGGTGATCAAGCCAGATACAAATAAATGGCGTCTTGTGCATGATTTGCGTGCAATTAGTAATATAACAGAGGATTATCCAGCAGATGTTCCAAATCCACACACACTGCTAACCAATGTCCCTCCCGAAGCCAGATATTTCACTGTGATTGATCTTTGTTCAGCCATCTTCAGTATTCCAGTGATGGAAGGGAGTAGGTATTTGTTTGCGTTTACATATGCTGGTAAACAATATACGTACCGACGCATGGCGCAAGGATATCGTCATGCCCCACATATATTTAATCAGGTTTTGAAAGCTGATTTGGCAGATTTAATGATAGAAAGTAGTCTATTGCAATTTATGGATGACGTTTTAATATGCTCGTCGTCATTAGACGCATGCCACAGGGATTCCATTAAGGTACTCAGCAAGCTAGGACAAGGAGGTCATAAAGTGTCTAAAGCTAAACTACAATACTGCAAGCCTCAAGTTGAATATTTAGGCCGGCTAATTTCACATGGTACAATAGCCATAGTGCCTACTCAATTAGAAGGCATACAGATGTCGCCATTAAAAACCCGCGTTTCGAGAAAAGGGATCCCGTGACTTGCCGCGGCTTTGCGCGGCTGCGTGCGGGAAGCTGTGAACATGCCCTTCATTACCTGTAGGGGGCAGTCGTGTTTCAGTCTGAAGTATTGTGTGTCTACTGAAGCCGAAAATGTGTCCAAATTAAACTGCGCATGCGTGTTTGGAGACGCTGTGCCCGCGCTGTGGATCAGTCGGTTGTGGATCATCACGGAGGTACAGTACAACACGGCGGTGCTGGAGCTGGAGTTTGTCGTGTTCGAGGTAAGTTTAGTTTTCTTTTTTGGATGTGATTCTCGCTTTCATGACTCCCAATTAATGTTCATCTTAATCTCAGGACGTACAATTAGCAATTTCAGTTTTTAATAGTGTGGAGATTCACAAAACACCGTTTTCGTGTAAAAACCTGAACCTACGGAGCCCCCATGGGTCCTGTGGTAAATAAATAAATGAAATAATAACGAACCGAGCGCGCGGATTAATACACCGAGATGTGTGTTTCTTACCCCCACCCCGAGTGAAAACGGCGTGTTCAGACAAAGGCTCGCCAGTTAGATGCCATTTCTGAACAAACTGAGTCGTGTGTGTTAAAGCATTAAATGGTAAAAGAGCACTAGCAATAAACGTTTTTTTTTTCTGAAGCCGAACTGAGTTATGAGTAAAGAACCTGTACATATGTTCATACAGTATTGACAGCAGCTCTAATTTACTGCGGTAAAGCCAGCCGCGGTTCAGAAAAACACGGTCAAGCCAGCTGCAATTGATTTTAGTGCGCGCGCATATTACAGTGATTACAGTAGTTTCATGAACAACACAGAGAGAATGCCCCATATCTGAAAAATCCTGCAGTAAAATAGTTTCATATGTGGTGTGTATATAGTATGGGACGTCCTGAATAAGAACTGATCATTGTTTTTTTCTACTTATTAGAAATGGGGTCTTTATACCCCTTTAAAGTGTAATAATGTCCAATATCTCAAAAATGCTGCAGTAAAATAGTTTCATATGTGGTGTGTATATAGTATGGGACGTCCTGAATAAGAACTGATCATTGTTTTTTTCTACTTATTAGAAATGGGGTCTTTATACCCCTTTAAAATGTAATAATGCCCCATATCTGAAAAATGCTGCAGTGAAATTGTTTCATATTTGGTGTGTATATAGTATGGGACGTCCTGAATAAGAACAGATCATTGTTTTTTTTCTACTTTTTTTTTAATCATATAATGTGTGTACATTATATGGGATAAAAACTGACCATGGCGTTTTATACTTACTAGAATTAATTTTTTCATAGGTCTCTGAAGTGAAATAAAGGCATTTTATTTAACTTTTTTTCCCCATTGTGAACATTTGTTTATTTGACCTCTCTTCCAAAGCAGACGTTAATCCTCATTATAGAAAACATTCATTGAAGAATAACTGCTACTTTTGAACAGTAAAACAAAATAAAAATCAATTCTGGTATTTAGAAAGACTAAATACATTATTTTGTCTGTTTTCTACGAATTCTGCTGTAACTTATCTACATAAAACAATTATTTGAATGGTGAATATTTAAGAAAAATATTGTAACAGACAACCGTCAAAGTCACCAATAAATAACACGGATATTAAAGCAGAAATGCAAATAAATAAGCAAGTAAAAATTGACGAGCATGTTGTATTATCTCTTAGTCCTGGGCGTCTAAATGAAAAGCGCTCTGAAAGCGCGTTGTCTCTGTGTCGTTCCTGAAACTACCGTAATCACTGTAATATGTGCGCACACTAAAATCAATCGCGGCTGGCTAGACCGTGTTTTTCTGAACCGCGGCTGGCTTTACCGCAGTTCTAATTTGTCTAAATCGCATTGCAGACAATAAAAATAAGTCGAGTCATCCTGTGGCCCTGCATGCTTAATCTTTCCACACATGATTCTTGCTTCTTATTTTTTCCTTAATCCCTCGCTGATCTATCTTGTATTTTTCTAACGGTGTCAGAAACTTTGTGTTAGTAGCACTGCTTGACATGCTTGATGCCTTCCTCTTTTGTAATTTGCTTTGGATAAAGGCAAACTTACAAAAGATGAAGAAATGCCTAAATGTAGTTGTACGAATAAAAGATTATGTAATGATACAATGTAAATATTTTCACAGAAACAAAGCGTAAAGATGAGACGTGAATCTGAAGAGGATCTCTTTGATGATTGCCTGGTAAAGAATTGTTTTCTTATTAATTATACAATTTATTAATACCTTGAATATAGTGTTTGTTGTATTGGACAGAAGCATATAAATGCAAATGAATATATAAATATGAGTAATTATTGAACGAATTTTCATGTTTGGACTAACCCTTTAAATACAAACTCAGCATTCATCATAGGATTTCCTGACACTGTAAAGGTGCAGAGTAATCTATGGAGTGTAGCCATCTCATGCCATGTTTTACAATGTTTTAGTGATGCAAGATTATTACTGAAGCAATTTAACCCAAGTTTAACAATCTGAAGTATATGAAGTGATGGTCATTTTTTATTATCAATTATTTGTATTATTTTTTTTTCTCTGTGAAATGAAGTCAGCACAGGTTGAAGCAATTCAGATTTTTTTTTTGTTTCTCAAAATAAATTATTTATTTTCTTGTACATTTTATGCAGGGGGACAGACGAAGTGATGCCAGTATGCACCTTCTTAAAATCCTTGTCGTCTGTGCTGTTGAAGGGGAAGGACCAGTTGGTGTATCCATAATCCTTGAAGGAGAGGAAATTTTGCAAGAATGTGGCAATAGCTCCGAGCACTGCGCTACACATTTGAGCTATTTTCAGAAAGTTCTTCTAGAACTTGATGGGATTAAGCTATCACCAAAAGTGCAAGCTTTAAAGATGAAGTTATCTTAAAACATTTGATTTGGCTTGACGACAAGTCTTTACATGTTGTGTTTACATGTTCAGCTTAATGTTTTAATGCGTTATGGTTTCAATGGCATACTTTTAAGTGCACTAGTCCAGAGTGCTGATTTGAATGTTGCAACTTCACTGCTTCCGAGGGCTATTACGTTTTAACGTTTATTCTACAGTTTGTTTAATGTATTTTCTGCTGTATTTTATTTCTAAATGAATGCTGTATTTTATTTATTTATTATTTTACACAATTTTGTTTAAAACAAGTATTTCAGGCCCTGGTGCCGTGCAGTTTTTTCTATGGATGCAAAATTTAGCTGAATGCACTTTTATTAAAAAGACAACTTGGATCTAGACTGTGAATGTCACAAATATTTGGTAATGTTGGTGAATAAACTGTTTAATTATATTTTAGTTGTGTGATTTATGAAAGATATAGATGAAATAATTACTTAAGTTTCTTTCCAAAACATAAATTAGCAATGTTTACATTATTATAGGGAGTAATATAAATTGATAAAACCAAGTTAAGGGAAAATCTCACAAAACAAAATCATAGTAATTTCATAAAATTAAGGTTCCTGCAACTTTACTTGATTATTTTAAATAAATCTAATTTGTGCATTAAATATAATTATGTAACTTTTACTTGATTTCTTTTATTGTTAATTTAATTAAGTAAATTTTACCTGACAATTACGGGTGAGTTTTACTTAGGCTGAATGACAATTCTATTTTCTTCCCCTTGTCCCTTGAAACGAAGTGGAAAGGGGAAGGGTATAAATATTTCCCCTAAGAAATGGGACAACACTGTTATACGTCATCATACGTTGTCGGTGGTTCCTAATGTTACGTCAGAGGACATGCGCCGATGTTTATCACACATTCCAATAAGAGAGATTACTCACTCCCAAAGGTTTTTTGCGCCATATTTCGATTTTTAAAAAAGTTGCTAATTTTCACCACGAACACGGATGAGTCTTCGGGTTTCCTCAGCCGTCCATATACAGAATATAAATTACAAAACTGTGGTCACGTTGCAATAAGTAAGAATAGTGTAAGCAAAACAATAGTGTATGGCCGTAAGCAAAACAAACAATGCGTTATCAAATGCTCGGCAAAATGCCGTGCTACTGAACTTTCATATTTGTTTGTAGCATGCAGTAAAGTGTATGTGACATAAAAATATATATTTGTAATATTGTGCAATATGTGCTATCCGCTAGCAAACTTTAGCGATTTTTTTTGCAAACGTTTCTTTACAGAACATCACCATAAACACAAACACAAGACTAAAGGTAATATACATATAATGAAAACTTGTCATAAAAATCTTTATTAATGGCAAAAATGACTTAACATTTATGGGTCTGCTTGCTCGAGTGAGCAGCCATGTTGAAAACTTCGCTTAGCCCTTCGTTTGAAGTGAGGTCCTGAAAAATCTTCGTTTGGAGGGCTATCTGGCCCTTCCCCCCTCCCCCTACACCTCCAACCAAAAGAGAAATGAGACACCACTACCCCTGCACGTGAACGCGTCAAATGGAAGGGTAGGGGATTCAGCCTTAATATTGGAGCAATAAAATTTACTTAAAATCTGTGTCCAAATTGTTATGAGGATTTTATCAAGTAAATCTTACAAGTTCTTTTTTTCAGTGCATGGGTGAACACGATGTTTTAAGAATTTAATTATATATATATATATATATATATATATATATATATATATATATATATTATTGTGTGTGTGTGTGTGTGTGACCGGTGCAACTCACACGTCCTATTCCATTGTCATTCATACTGCCGTAGTTTTTAGAGCCCTAAAAAAGCATTCGCTAGTAAGTAAGTAAATAAAAGACAAATGAATAAATAGTTTTAAATTATATATATACAGGGGCGTAGATTTAGGGTGGACGGAGGGGATGTGTCCCCACCAATATCCTCCGACCATTGAAATGTCCCCACCAATAATTTAATCCACTTTTTTTTTAATCGTTCTGTCAACATTAACCTAGACACGCAGAAAGGGATAAATCACGTTCTCTCCTTGAGTCCTCCCGCCCCCAAAACACATATGAACATTTTGATTGGCTGTGCCTTTCCCTGCCATCATGTGATAGACGATTGGCTGCGTTCAGACACAAGCAGCGCCAAATGCAGTGGACTCACATTCAGTACAGCAGGCCAGGATATAATCTGTGAATACGGACTTAAAACTAACAGCAGATTAAACAGCTAAATGTAAAAGTATAATTATGATCCCTGTCAGTCTCCTAATCTAGTGACTGTTTGTCAGAAATCAGTATTGTGAAAGAAATTGATAAACTAATATACTAATATTGCCATATGGCTAGAATTTTGTTGACACCAATAGACAATCCACTTCAGAAAAATAGTTTTTAAAATGCATTCACTTACTTGGCGAACATTAATGATTTGATTCGAGGTTGGCACACTAAGACTCAGAAAAAGTTAAATAAAATGATTGCTGTTTAAATGGCATGTGTTTATCCTGTTTTGTCAGGTAACAGAACCTAAACACCTGTGCTGTATATCAGACAGCGATGGAGAGAGTGTAGATTACACACAGGTGCTCTCTAGTCATTAGCACTCATCAGGCAATGTCTATGGCCAACTGACTGCACTCAGACCAAAGGGGGCTGAATAATTACACACACCCCACTTTTCAGTTATTTATTTGTAAAAAAAAAATTTTGAATTCATGTATGATTATCGTTCCACTTCTCGCGTGTACACCACTTTGTATTGGTCTTTCATGTGGAATTCCAATAAAATTGATTCATGTTTGTGGCTGTAATGTGACAAAATGTGGAAAAGTTCACGGGGGGCGAATACTTTTGCAAGCCACTGTAGTTGTCCTGAGATTTAACATTGTTACCAATAATAGGCTGAGGCATTCTCTGTCCATGCTCATAAGGAATCCCTCAATGTTTTTCAATTAGGGGACAGAAGCAGATCAGCCATGTTGTAGTTCAGGTGAAGAGGCGAGTTCACAGGAGGTCAATCTGAATGTTGATTATACAGTATATAACATATAATATGTGTGCGTGTATTATACATGTTGATTATACTAATATTTAGCATTATGAGGAGTGATAGGTTGAGGATGTAAGTGATTCATTAGTGTTTTTGGCAAAAGTTTTGAACTGACATTTCACTATTTTGTCACGCTATTTCATCAGGTGGCAATGCTGTCCGGTCCTAGTGCAGTCAGAGGGGAAGAGTTAGGGTCAAAGCCATTGTTCACCCCAAAAAAAACTTTACTCACTATTTACTCCTTAAGTGGTTCCAAACTTTAATGATTTTCTTTATTTTGTTGAATACAAAATAAGATATTGGGGAAAAAAGCTGAAAACATTGACTTCCGTAGCAGGAAAAACAAATACTATGTAAATCAATGATTACAGGTTTTCAGCATTCTACAAAATATCATCTTTAGTGTTTATCAGAAGAAAAAAAGAACAGCCTGGACAATATTGATGTCAAACAAATATGCCAGCAGTTTATTTTTGTTAACGAGAGGCGAAGGCATGTTTTTGTCTCCTTCATATAGGAGCAATAGGCATTGAGCTGTTGTGTGGTACTCTACCTAGTAGTTCATGTTTAGATGTAATCTACTTTTATATATATACAGATGATTGAGATGTTTCATTTGCACTAGGGCTCAATAAAGAATAGTTTTTATTTTATTAAAGACTATCTTTTTGTCAGTTATGAAACATTCCTTTAACTTTACACTATTCCTTAATTTAACTTAATGAATTGCATTTCGAGTGGGTTAATATAAATCGAAGCATTGCTAGTATTAATGTAAAGTGATTTCGCACCATATTAAGAAAAACATGTATTCAGTGGACATAGTTGGGGTGGGAGGTTGGTAGGTGGATGGGGCAGGGGGTTGGGGGTTGGTGGGTGGAAAAGGGGATTGGGGGATGGGGTATTAGTTGGAGTCATAGGTAGCAAACCTACGCCCTTGTGTGTGTGTGTGTGTGTGTGTATATATGGAAATATAATTAATATTTTCGTGTTTAATTTACACTATTTTTGAGAACTATTAAGTTCTCCTTCAACGTGTCATAGCCGATAACTGCCCCTTTGAATGGTGTTAAAAATACTTGCAAAACAAGTATTGCAGCCATACATTGGAGGGAACTTCTGAGGTGGTCAGTGATTGATGGCACGGTCGGTCGGAGGGGGTTGTGATCACACCTATAGATCTTTTGTTCTAGGCTATCGGTCAAATATCTCTCCTCTTGGAAGCAAAAACATGCAAGGGATTTCAGCATCTCGACGCACATACTAAGCTGTTTATAATGGGGTTTAGGAGTGGATTGGAGAGAAGAGAGCTGTTCAGTTACTATAAAAAAAAAATCTAAAAAAATATATATAAAAACATAATATGATCTTTTTGAGTTATGAGGTTTTTTTTAATTATACATAAGACAACCTTTCAGTTTTGTAAATATTCTAGTTATAGTGTGTTAAGTTTTTCTTTAGGTTAAACGGTTTTGAGAATTAGACCATCCAGCTAAGATCAATATTATGACGTTGATTGATAAAATCTGGATTAAGGATATTTTATTTTGTTTTATTTATTTAATTTGTATTTTTCATCTTCCCCCCTGAGGGATTGCCACCTTATTGTGGTCAGGGGATTTGCGTGCCTCAGTGCTTGGATGTTTACCGAGGGCTCAAGGGAGGTGGGTCTGTGTGTGTGTGTGTGTGTGTGTGCGTGTGCGCTGTAGCCTGTCCTTTTTTCAGCGGATTTTTCCGCTACCGCAGATCAGTTTATCAACTTGTAATATATAAATTTTAGGAATATATTAACATGTGGAGACATCATTATATGTTGAATGGAACTTGTAAGCCTTTGAATGGTGTTAAAATACTTGCAAAACAAGTATTGCAGCCATACATTGGAGGGAACTTCTGAGGTGGTCAGTGATTGATGGCACGGTCGGTCGGAGGGGGTTGTGATCACACCTATAGATCTTTTGTTCTAGGCTATCGGTCAAATATCTCTCCACTTGGAAGCAAAAACATGCAAGGGATTTCAGCATCTCGACGCACATACTAAGCTGTTTATAAAGTAGACACTGTTTGTTTTTTCATTTTGTAATCTTTCCCGTGTTTACCGTGTACTGTACAATGTATATTCATTTTTTAATGAATTACTGTAAATAAACTACACATTCCGTTGATTTACCAGAAATGACTTTTCTGTTTTTTGTGTGTGCTAAACTAAACTTCAGGGTCAAAGTAATAGCGATTTTATTTGAAAAGTATTATATATTTACAATGCTGATAAGTTCAAGCTTAGATTCATATATAAACTGCTTCAAAGTCTTTCCGTGACCGCTGAAATCCGACAGACGCAGGGCTCAAGGGAGGTGTGTCTGTGTGTGTGCGCGCGTGTGTATGTGTGTGTGTGCGCGTGCGCTGCAGCCTGTCCTATTTTCAGCGGATTTTTCCGCTACCGCAGATCAGTTTATCAACTTGTAATATATACATTTTAGGAATATATTAACATGTGCAGACATTTAAGGGTGCGCTGCCCTCTCTTGCCCCTGCGTAGAGCCTACACACACACACACACACACACACACACATCTATCTATCTATCTATCTATCTATCATATAAATACACATTTGGAATCTGCATCTACATTTTCTGTTACAAGTATAGAATTAGGTTCAGCTGAGACTCATGATCAATGGTGTTAGGGTACTTATGTAGTGATAATTAGTTTCAGCCAGATCATTAAAACTAACAATGGACTATGACACTCTTGAGAGGGGATATGAAGGTGTTATTCATTTATTTATTCTCTACAAGGGTGCGAACTACAGTACACAGACCACAAACTGTAACTTTCTCTTATACTTCTATAAAAATTCTAAATATAAACAAACAAAATACAGCTTTTTTTCCTCAGAGGTAAACGGAAAAGTGAAGTTGTTCAGCTGTTTACTGTCACTGCAGCTTCTTCAAAGTCTTCCCACTCCGTGACCACTGAAATCCGACACGACACCACGTTAGGCTGCGTCTTGACTCATTTGTATACCGACGGTGATTGGATGTTTCCCGAGGGCTCAGGGGAGTGTGTGTGTCTGTGTGTGTGTGTGTGTGTGTGTCTATGTGTGTGCGTGCGCGCGGGTACTTGTTCTACTGTTATAAAAACTCTAAATATAAACAAACAAAATACAGCTTTTTTTTCAGAGGTAAACGGAAAAGTGAAGATGTTCAGTGTCACTATGCAGATGTTACACTCAGTGGAGTTACCGAAATCATTGGTTTAGTCCTCATTGAGTTGCCACACATTTCACTCGCTTTTATTACTCTTATGTGAACATATACAGTGCAACATTCCACAGGTTTATAATACACCGCGGCCAAGTGAACCACGTTCCCGTCGAACGAAACGAGGTATAATCGTGGTGTTTGCTTCGGTTATGACACACCATAGTTTATTACCTGCTGTGGTAGATCTGAATATTTATTCAAACACAATAATAAAGCTTTATATCCTCAGGAGGGCTCAGTACATTGTTTTAGCGATAGTTTCACGGAAGCGAGTTCAGAACTAATCTAACCAAACCAAAAAAAAAAAAAACATCCGAAGCTTCAAATAGAATGAACGAACTAATGAAATTGATATATATGTAATTGATATACTGTATATACAGACGTGTGTGTGTCATTTTAATTCAAATGAACATTTTAATGCTTTCTGATACACTTATCAACTTATCCACATACACTTATCAACACAAACTCTCCGTGCACGCACACACAATCTCTAAAAAATTTATATTAATAACATACATATACAAATAAACAAATGTAGGTGTAATAAAAGTAGTCGTGATGTCAGTACTCGCCCAGCAAACCAGCCTTTTGCAGCGGCTTAAAACGGATGAATTATCTTCAAATATACAAAAAAAAAGCGAAAAGACACTCGATTATTATGCATAGGTTATTTGTTTAATTCAAAAAGTTCATAAAAACACTTTAAAATGAGAGAAAAACTGTTAAAATCCTCGTTCGCCTTCTCAGCGTTAGGTAGCGAGTGACGTCATGATTTGAATCTGCGCGCCACCGGGGAAACATAGGGAAACTGACTTTCCCGGACCACCGGCTTTTAGATAAAGTCCTTCTATGCGCCATCTGGCGGATATTCAGTGAAGCACAACACATTTATTTTAAATTCCCGAATGTTGCCTCCGGCAAGTCGCGGCAAGCCGCGCGCTAAATTGCGGCATCCCGCGGGAAAACACGCGGGTTTTTAATGGCGACATCTGTACCTGTATTAGTCTCAAGACAGACACCGGTTAATTTATTAGGAAGAGATGCATTATGTAAATTAGGACTGCAAATATGGTGTTCTCCGGAAGGGGTGTAAGTCGACTTGACAGGTATTAAAAATCAAATGGTAATGTCTGAGCCACATGCAAATGTGTATTGGATAGGACAGCTGGAAAAAGATGTTAGTCAAATAATTCATAAGTGGGGAAAATTCATTAAGGCACAGATTCCTGAAGCACAGCTACCCTGTTCAGCTTTCCACTGTACAATGATGTATGACCCATCTAAGGATACTGACTTAGAACGGACATGGCAGGAAGAGACAAAAGAGCACAAGGTTTAATTAATTACATAACACATCATCATAGGTCGGCAAGGAGCAGCTATCAGTGTAGATGAGTGTGATTTTGTAAAGAGGTGGTTTAATGTAACTGATTCTGTTCCTCGTGTGACATTGTATGTAGGACAAAACTGCAGTTCAAAGGACTTAGGACCAATGATGAAGAAAGCTACAGAAGTCCAGTGGGAGTCAACCATTAACCCGTTGATTTTTCATTCTGCAGATAAGAACTACATCAAGATCTTGTGTGGTAATAATTTGATTGGTACTCCACAGGAAGTTGTAGTTAGCAGCAAGTCACAGACACAAATGGTATCAGCATCAGAGGTAGTTGAGACTGCCGAAGATGAGTTGTATAGGCAAATGGAGAGTCAAGTCCCACCTGAATTATGGTCACGGCATGATACAGATGTAGCCCTAATTAAATCAGCCAGCCCAATTCATGTACAACTTAAGCCAAATGTAATGTAAATGTAAGAAGCTGGAATAAAGAACACTATTGAAGGCCTTGTTAAAGCATCTGTGCTGGAAGAGACAACGAGTTGTTGTAATACTCCAATTTTCCCGGTGATCAAACCAGATACAAATAAATGGCGTCTTGTGCATGATTTGCGTGCAATTAATAATATAACAGAGGATTATCCAGCAGATGTTCCAAATCCACACACACTGCTAACCAATGTCCCTCCCGAAGCCAGATATTTCGCTGTGATTGATCTTTGTTCAGCCTTCTTCATTATTCCAGTGATGGAAGAGAGTAGGTATTTGTTTGCGTTTACATATGCTGGTAAACAACATATGTACCGACGCATGGCGCAAGGATATCGTCATGCCCCACATATATTTAATCAGGTTTTGAAAGCTGATTTGGCAGATTTAATGATAGAAAGTAGTCTATTGCAATTTATGGATGACGTTTTAATATGCTCGTCGTCATTAGATGCATGCCACAGGGATTCCATTAAGGTACTCAGCAAGCTAGGGCAAGGAGGTCATAAAGTGTCTAAAGCTAAACTACAATACTGCAAGCCTCAAGTTGAATATTTAGGCCGGCTAATTTCACATGGTACAATAGCCATAGTGCCTACTCAATTAGAAGGCATAAGTAAAGCACCGTTACCACAAACAGTTAAACAGTTGATGACTTTCCTAGGCCTAACAGGTTTCAGTGCTGACTGGATTGAGGAATATGCTGTAAAAACAGCTCCCATGAGGGAGATAATGAGAGAAGAAGGACTGCAAAATTTAAGTGCTCCATTAAAATGGAACACAGATGCACGGTTAGCATTTGAATCCATCAAGAAAGAAATGCAAACAGCGCCTACGTTAGGTATACCGGATTATACCAAACCGTTCCATCTGTATGTGGCTAACCGAGCTGATGGATATGCCTCAGCTGTGTTGATGCAGGAAACCTGCAGTGGAAGAAGAAAACAGCCCTTAGCTTACTACAGCACTAAGCTAGATAATGTAGCACAAGGCTACCCACCTTGCTACCAACAGGGGCTTGCAGCAGTACATTATGCATATGACAAAGCATCCACAGTGACTATGGGCTACCCGGTACCATCTACACGCATCATAAAGTGGTAGAATTAATTGAACAGGGAAAATTTGTTCTTACTCAAGCTCATATTCTAGCATATTCTTCACTGCTCACATATCCCGACATTACCATAAAGAGGTGTGACACAGTTAATCCAGCTGAATTGGTTCCTTTAGCCTACGAAGGAGTGCCTCATCACGCCAGGAGACCAGGTCTATCTGCGAGTGTTCAGGAGAAAGTGGCATGAGCCCAGGAGAGAGGGGCCTTACAAAGTTGTACTGTAGGCAAAACCACCTGGTATCATTTAAACCATTGCACAAGAGTCCCTAAAGTAAGTAAGGGGACAGGTGCAGAAGAAGAGGACCCACCCACCGACAGTGAAAACCTACAAGGTCTTGAAATCTGTGTGAAAGGGGTGGAGGAAATAAATCAAATGGGGAAAATAAAGTGGATATAGCATACCTAATGATCATTATTTTCCAGGTATTACATCAAGCCGTGGTCAGCTCACCTCTACACAGCTCCAATCAGACTTCCCAAGAATTAAGTTTACAGCAGTTGACTAGGCCTAATGAGATAACAGTATCCCTCCATACACAAAATAAAACTTCTCGAACTTTGTTGAGACAAAATGACCCAAAACTAGCACCCATAATGCCGCAATTAAATGTTGGTCAAAAGGTTCTTAGTAATAAAACTGTTGGCAGGAAAATAAAAGAAAAACTCTTAAACATAGCTCAAAGTAATGAGTGGTATAAATGGGCTGCCTACACAGTCAAGGAAAACAAAATAACTAGTTGTTTAATTTGCACCCCATCCCCATTAGGAAAGGTTATATTATTACCTAATCCATATGACTTTAGACATTGTGCAGAATTTACTCAGAACTTTTGTCATCTGCATGTCTTCCGACGTCCACTGTGTCCAGCAGAATGTTTAGCAATATTAAGTTGTCCAGATTACTTCAATAACTACCATACACCTGAATGGGGAGAATGGTGTCAGCAGTTGGATATAAGAATTGAAGAACAAAAGATAGAATTCCCCTCTGAGTATGAAATAGATTATACACTTGAGTATGAATGCTTCAATAAAACAGTAGGAAATCATAGTGTGGGGGAATTTCAAGGTAATTGTATGATAATGTGGCACTTGGACACTGACTCTTTTACACGAACGGACGTTCGTAAGAAAACAATACTTCATGCAGCAGTCACAATGCAAGGGAATACAACTATAACACATAGCTGCATGAATCAAACATTATTGTTTCCACTAAAGTTCCGTTATGATGACCAATCAGTACCAGTAGCTGATTTTTTCTGGCTTTGTGGGGGAACACTATTGAGGGCAACATTACCAAAACGTTGGAAGGGGATCTGTGCTAGAGTATATTTACTATAATCAACAGAGATGTATTAATTATACAGAAGATGCTTTGGCTGTATTAGGAGAGCAATTAGTACTGTAGCTACTAGTACAATGACCTGGCAAAATAGACAAGCACTAAACTGGTTATTGGCTGAAAAGGGAGGTGTGTGCATCCTGTTTGGTGATCAATGTTGTACCTATATTCCTAACAATACAGCGCCTGATGGAACTTTTACTAAAGCCGTGAATCAACTTAAAAATCTGAGACGGGAAGTAACTGAAAATGCTGGGAGGGATAATAAAATATGGGACTGGCTAGATCTGAAACTGGGAGCTTGGGGAGCATGGTTTGCTAATTTTGGTATGTTCTTGGGATTTGCTATATTAATAGGAGGATTGTTGTTTTGTTGTGTACTTCCTATATTAAAGTCCTTGGTCATAAAAGCTGCAGATCAACAAATCGAGGTATTAAAGTGGCAAAATGAGAAAATACCTCTAACCTATGATAAAGACATTTACAGCTCAGACTGTGATTCCCAAGAATCAGCAGGGGATTCAGGCACCTCGGACGAGGACGAAGAAGATTGATGATGAGCCATGCCGAGGCGACCCTCTACGATACGCAAAGTATGTGGGTTGAAGATTCTTATATTATGACCCGGCTGTTCATCATTATATCTGCTTTAAAAATTGTACTGTATTATGCATGCTTCATTTTAGACTGTATAAGTTGTCCAGATTATTTAGGTTAGTGTAATCCTAGAAAAATCATTATATTAATTGCATATTCATGTTATGTTATTGTGTTACGGAAAGATAATGTCATGGAGGTCAAGTCTTTTACTCCATCCGAGTCAAATAAGGGCGGAGAGGTTTGGCTCGATCTTCCCTAGAGTGCAGATGCATAGGTTGGTCATTGATAAAAGTCCAGTGATTTAATTGAATCACTAGATTAGTGTAAGATGGGGCTAGCACATGGATTTGCACACCAGATAACATTTAATTTGGGACTTGTAAGCCCCAGAGGGGGGATGTATGGGGGAAAATTTGTTTAGATTTTATGTGATTTTACTTATACTTTATTTACTCTTAAGAAATAGAAGGTATCCCATTTGGAAATAATCAGAGGTATGCGTGCGAAGCTGGACAGGTCTGACAATATGCTTGCACAAGGAATTTGATATATACGTTGAGTCCCCCAAGAACGGATAGGCCTAACAAGGCCCAGATGTATTGCATGATAAATAAAGGCCGTTATCTTCTGAAACCAAAACCTGAGTCTTCAATTAATTTCCATGACACTGTCAACAAAAGAACGGGAAGCTGCTGCTGAGACGTTGGCAGCTAATTTGAAGGCTCAGCAAAGTTTTTTTCACCGTCAAACTGCCATTCAAGAGTCAAGTACCAAGGTCAGTTTTATGCTTTCATTTAAAATAGCAAAGGCCAGCAAACCACTGTCTGAAGGCGAGTTTCTAAAAGAATGTATGGTGGAGACCAAAGCATGCCATCTATCTGCTCCTGTTCCGGCCCCTTTGTCAAATGTTAGAACTCAATGTGGCCCACGAATCAAAAAGTTTGCCCACCCGTGACGTAACCGCATCCTCACTGAACTATCTTCCGAAAGTTCCATTTGTAACATGCACCCTACTATTTTGAAGCCTTCTGTCCTCCGCCTTTTACAGCTTCGGAGCAGGAGAAACTTCACTTACTGTCCAGTACGTGCTCTTCAGATTTACGTCCACCGCATGAGCCAGTGGCGCAAGTCAGAGCGCCACTATACTGGGTGAGAGATGCTATTGCCCTCTCCTATGAGGCACGTGGGCTTACTTCGCCTCTAGGAATCACGGCTCATTCAACCAGGGGGACCTCCTCATCTATTGCACTAGCAAGAGGTATTCCCCTGCAGCAAGTGCGTGAGAAGCAGGTAGACCCAGTCCACTGCCGAATTGTTTCAGTGCCGGAGTCTCTGCAGGAAAGTTGTCCTCAGGCTTGTGCCCTAGTACTTTCAGGACGCACGTAACTGCATCCTCACTGAGCTATCGTCCTAAGTCCAAAAAAAAAAAAAAAAAAAAACATCGCCCTATTGTTTTGAAGCCTTCTGTCCTCCGCCTTTACAGCTTCGGAGCAGGAGAGACTTCACTTACTGTGTCCAGTACATGTTCTTCAGATTTACGTCCACCACATCAACCAGTGGCGTAAGTCAGAGCAGTTTTTACATGTTTGGGACCGCAACTGGCGGTGCGACCGCCACTACACTGGATGAGAGATGCTATTGCCCTCTCCTATGAGGCGCATGGGCTCACTTCATCTCTAGGAATCAGGGCCCATTGGACCAGAAGGGTCACATCATCTATTGCTCTTGCAAGAGTTACTCCCCTGCAGCAATTGTGTGATGTGGAAGGTTGGTCCTCCCGCACACATTTGTTATATTTATAATCTGGATGTTTATCCTACTCACGGGAAGCCCCGAGTTACAGATATCGCCTTTAAGACTGCGCGTGTTTTCCCACGGGATGCTGCAATTTAGCGCGCGGCGTGCCGCGACTTGCCAGAGGCAACATTCAGGAATTTAAAATAAATGTGTTGTGCTTCACTGAATATCCGCCAGATGGCGCATGGAAGGACTTTATCTAAAAGCCGGACCAAGTACAACAATGAATGTAACGACGCGGATGAACAGTGCTGAAGCGAACATGAATTTTATTTTGTTTTATAATAGATCTTTCATGATGAATGAGTGTATATGTGCTTCATATTATCAAACACAGCCAAAGGAGACAGAAATTTTTGAGGGACAGGTCACTGAAAAAAGTAAACCTAGCTATCGTTCGTTTAATGTGTTTTTTTCTCATTCCATTAGTTTAAAAAAATTATTTGCTCTTTTAAACTAAAGTGTCTAATTTATGCTTATGGGTGAATATTTTTTTTTACTTTAGTTGAATGCTATTTACAGCAGGGAACCAAAGTGAAATATTTCATTTTGATCAAGGCACTTTTATTAGATTGAGTGTGATTTGCGCATGCGCAGTCTTTAAACCGTAGTTTTGCCAGTATAATTTTATTTCCGCCTCAAACCGGAGCATGACATTGAAACAAGTAAGGAAGGATATCAGAACCTGTATTTCAGTTACTGTTAGTTACAGCTCCTGGTTAAACTTAAATCTAATCCATTCACAAAGGACATTTCTGCTTCAAACCAAAGTTCACCGTGTCACATGACCTCATGACGCAGCATTATCACGGACTGAATCACATTCTGCTGGCGGCCCTAGTTTTTCAAAGAAAACTCCTTTAAACCAGGTAAGAAAGCAAACTCATGTCATTTCTATGTTAAATGTTTCTCTTCTATGAGCAAATTCATGGTTTATGTCAGGAACAACTACTTTGTAGATTGAGTTTTGTGTCCGTGTTTGCTACTGTAGCTAAAAACACCTATATTACCTACATTAGCATTAGCTAACTAACGCGGTGATTTTCAAAAACACCGGAGTTTCTACAGTAAGTCGGCGGCGCCGAACAACATGAAAATAATTATATTTAAGTACCGTTGGTTAACGATGTAAAAATGTATAGGAAAGTGACGTAAACATAGAACAAGCTAATTTGGAGTGAGTGCTGTTTGTAGTGTATTTATAGTTATTCTTAAAACCTTCTGGACTTGCTAACGTGTAAGTAATGTAATATCACTAAAACTATATTCCCTCGTATGAAACGGGTCATTAGCACATGTTCCTGACATACTGGTGACACTTTATCACACGTTTTTAACCGTATCAGTATATAAATATTGGCATAAATTTTACATGTTGATTTAACATTACTTCAAGTACATTTTAGCCATTACGATGTCATTAAATAACTTTAAAAGTAAACATAATCTTTATGCACTTGTGTTTACAGGTCTGTTAGCTTTTCTGAAAGGGCATTATTTTACTCATACTGCTTTCTGTACTTTATACATACTGTAATTAAGATTTCCTAACATAAGAACTTGAGCCAGTCCAATTTTTGTTTTTACCTTTTTTTTTTTTTAGATCAGTAATGAGTTTCTGAGAATTATATCTGCTCCACTTCAAGCAAGATTGCTGGTTTCCTTGGACAAGCAACACTACAAACTAATTGAGATCATCAGAAACTAGGGAGGAACCCGTCAGAGAGAAGACCAGAGATATAATCTTCATCTTCAAGTTTTTGATCTGGTATGTACACGCTCAAAAAAGCAGAAATTAGCTTGGTGTCAAATATAATATTGTGAATGGAAGCCACAGGACCTGAGCAAGGCATCAGTGATTTTAACAACCCGCCCCCACCCCCGCCGAACTGACGCTGCCAAACTACAGAGATGAAGATGGCGGCTTAACGGACTATTCGTGGTAAGTGATGTTTTATTTTATAAAATGTGTTTGGGGTAGTTTACAGTTTATTTCCCAGTTTAGTTTTTTATTGGTCGTTTTAAATATCACTGGCAGCAGCAGCAGCGGTCAGATGTGACTTTAGATAACTTAATGATCTGTTTACCAAATCTGGAGTTAATATTACAGCTTACTGTCAGTGTCACACACTCACAATGTCACTCCACTTTAACTCAAAAACATGCTCAAGCTTCGACAATACTATTAATTTCCCTATTACAAGAGCTGCACTACCCGATGAAGAGTGTTTGTGTTCTCTGTAAATACTGACACCGCGTGTTGTCTGGATAAATTCAGCGCTTATTTATTCTCTGGTTAAGAGTTAATCTGCAGGTTATTTCTGTGACTGTAATATAATGTGATGCAGTTGATGAAAGACACAGACTGAGGGGAGCTGTACAGGAGCTAGTAACGCTTATAACCCGGTTTATATTTTATACACTTTGGCCGGGACTTTCCGCGGTAGCGCGAGCGCTTAGTTAACGAGCTGAATAACAACACTGAAGTGTTTATCAGTTAGGAGGAGGAGGAGGGGGGAGGTGTGGGGGGGGTGTGGTATGAGGGGCTTCAGTAAGTTATAGTTTGGCTTCAGGGATGAACTAATGCTCATATACGAGTGTTATATCGCTTAACTTATTTGTATGAGAAGCGCATTAAGTAAATTCTCGGTTAAATTAATGCAATTTAATACAGTCAGTGGTTAACACTGTTCACTGGTTAACACTAACACTGTTCACTGGTTAACATTAGCACAGGCAGTTTATTTACATTACAGAATCCCCAAAACAGTATTTTACACACTCTGTGGTAAATAGGTTTATTAATATATATTATTTTTATTAGAACTAGATGTTCTGTGAAGTTTATTTATCTTTGTCTACACTAAATTCTCCTGTTGTCTTTAAGCAGAGCTCCGCTGTGGAGGATTGGGGGGGTCAGACGGCTGACGGCTGGACTTTTGGAGCTACAGGACTGGAGGAGCCTGAATAAGCTGTTGACGGAGCTGTAGGAGGGATGACGTCACAGTCCGACAGCTTTAGAATGATGTTTGATCAGGTCTACTGTATATTCTGAACATAGAACTGCAAAATGTCTGATACAGTACTTTGGGGGAAACAAAGACTTAAACTGTTCCATGTTTAATAGTTTTGATATTTGAAAAATTAATATTTTAATGTAAAAGGACTATAGATAGAGACTTGTAAGCAGCTGGTGTATCCGGGTAGTTTAATGAACTTTAAGCAAAAAGACAACATGTATTCATCTGTTTTATATAAATTACTGTTTTAACTTTGACTAGTTTTGGAAGAATAAATTGAATTGTTAAAGTCATGTTTGCGTGTTTTAATTTTGGGGGATTGTTTGGGTATTTAAAAATTGTTTAGTTGAACCAACAACTTCAATGGGCAAAAAATGGGACACAACTTTGTTTTAAATAGTCAAAGAGTTGGGCTGAAAATAATAATAATAATTATTGATCATAGAAACAAATGAAACCAGTTAAACACTTGATTATATGTATTTGTGATTGTGACCCATAATAATTTTTTCTCAGTATAAATAAATGTTTTGGGTTTTAAGAACTCCAAAAGAGCAACGACAAACTTGGTATTCTCCATTGAGGTTTCTCACCTTCCACTCCTGAGTAGGACATGGTGTTAATTGCTCTGTGTGTGTGTTTTTGGCGGGGGGGATGGGTGTGTGTGTGTGTGTGTGTTTTCGGCTGTTCAGCAGTTCTAAACACAAGCACAGTTTTTGTCTTTAACTAAAATACTTCAATACGTTAATAATGAATTTATTTTGTTGAATAAGGTAATAAGCGATGTTTAAACCAAACCAGTAAGTTAAGTAAGTGTTCCATACATTAAAGTACTGTGTATAACCAAGTGCCCTAGCAAACACAGTTACAGTACAGTTTACAGTACAAACAGAGTGTGTGCGCTGGGGGGACTGGAAGGTGAGTGAGAATACTCATTTACAAGACAAAAGACGGTCAGAGGCAGGGCTGTTCTAGACCAGACAACACGGGGTGGGGGGAGGGGGGCATCATGTTCGAGCACTGTTTTTACCTGGCCTTACTGTATAGTAACAGTATTGTATTTGCTGAATTGTGTTGAGGCACGCAAACCCCCTGACCACAATAAGGTGGCAATCCCTCAGGGGGAAACTAAAAAATAAATATATATTTATAATTATATAATATCCTTAATCCAGATTTTATCAATCAATGACATAACATTTATCTAAGCTGGATGGTCAAATTCTCAAAAACGTTTAACCTAAAGTGAGACTTAACACACTATAACTAAAATATTTACAAAACTGAAAGGTTGTCTTATGAATAATAAAAAATACAAACTAAATTAAAACAGATGGGCTATTGAACAGATAATATGTTTTATGTTTTCTGATTATAAATGATATACAGTATGGGTTGATTTTAGAAAGGCTAAATGAAAGCTAGTTTTTGGTCATGTCAGTCCAGTAACTATACTATGTAAAAGTAATTATAATATGAATTAATTAAGGGCAGGATTTACATTTACAATTTACACCATGATAACATTAGTATTCATGTTTTTGTATATATTTTTAAATGTTCAAATGAACGTTTCAGAGTATATAATTTGTCGTGTCATCTGTGATTGAGACCCATGAGTTAAATTGAAATATTTTTTATAGGTAGTAAGCCAGGTTTTAGTAACCTTGGATAAATCAGCATGAAAGCCCTCTCTCGCGCACGCGCTCTCACGCTGTCTCTCGCACTCACATACACACACACACACACTGTACACACACAAATAATACATGAAATCGCGTAAAACCAAATGAAACTAGGGTAAAAAATATGAGCAGTAAAATACAGTAGTACCCTGTAGGTGATTCCTAACAGACACTAACACTCTAGAACTGTTTACTTCTGTTAGTTTTGTTTTCAAGTGTGAATGTTTATGGGGATTAAATCTGTCTCTGCTGCCGCATCTATACACCGTTGTGATAAGTGATTGATGCCCCATCAGATCTTTAATGTGGGACATTATGCTGGTTAAATGACTAAAGACACACTGATCCGTATATGCAGATATTTGTTCCAGATATAATGCGCCATTAATCAATTTGTTATGCCAATTTGACTTTCAGCGAAAACATCAAAAATATAACGAAAACAAACCCAAGCAGAAGTTACATTTTAAGCTTTACTTTCAAATTCAAATTTGATTTGTCACATACAGAGCGCGATATCGATATGCAGTAAAATGCTTTGGGTGCTTTAGGCGAGGCTCGAACTCGGCATTGCTTCACCTGGACTGCTTTATAAGAATCACGTGCTAACCGATTGCGCCACTGGAGCCACACGGAAGTTGGTCTTGTCAGAGTATCCTCTCTCTCGTGCGTGCACACACACACACACACACACACACACACACGAAATTGCGTAAAACCCAACGAAATATAAGCAGTAAAAAAAAAATCTGTAAAAATACATTAGTATAACAGGCGCTAACCCTCTGGAACTTTTTTACTATTGTTTCCAAGTGTTTATGGGGATTTAATGTGTCTCTGCTGCCGCATCCATTCACAGTTGTGATAAGTGATTAATGCCCCATCAGATTTTTTGACGGGGGAGCATTATGCATGATTAAATGACTAAAGAAATACTGATCCATATGGGCAGATATTTATTCCAGGTTGCATGCGGCATTAATTGATTTTCTTATGCCACTTTCAGACTATCAGTGAAAAAATCAGCGAAAAAATACACAGTAATGTAAAATACTGTACATAGCCTGCATTTTTATTCCGTACCTACAATGATCGGTATAGACAAATTACAGCCGCTACCGTGTCTTTAAGGATCATTTCAGGATGTCTTAAAAAATATTTCACTAACTAATTTTATTAATTCATTATTATATAATAAATAGCATAATCATCATGGGTTGTGTATTGAGTGATTTAACAAATCTGTTTTATTAATCGGTTTGTTGTTGTTGTTTTTTCATCTATTTATGAAACTATGTTGACAATGCAAGAACTGTCTGTATATTAAAGATACGGTATTGGGCTTCCTGGACACTGCAGTTAACTGTGCCAGTCAATGCTCCATCTGGCGGAATTATACGGCATTGCAACCATCTTTTTAGAAAGCGCATGGGGGCGTTTATGGGGCAAGGCATCGTTAACTGCGTCATCGCGGGGGATCACATTCCATGCACAAAGCCTGCATTAACCCTTCATGGATCTGCCATGGAGCCGTCATGCTCCAGGCGGCTGTTTGACGTGGCTCCCACTGTACCAACATCCAAAAACCATACAACTACCTCTGCCCCTTCATATTGACAGATATGAGGTCATTGGCCTTATCAGCTGCAGCCTACAACCTTTTTTTAATTTTTATTATAATTTTTTTCTATCAGTATGTATTAACATTAGTTACATACATTCTCCTAAACCTTGTGGAAAGAATTCACAGAAGAGCAGAAGCTGTTATAGCTGCAAAAGCCCAACATCATATTAAACCCTATGAATTAAGAAGTGGATGTTACTCAAGTTTATATTAATACTTAAAATGATAAACTTTATCATTAATACATAATGTGTGTGTATATGTATGTCAGTTGTTTTGGCGTATTCATTGAGCTAATTACATTTATCATGCTGCACCATAATCCTAGGTGTTTTTTTCACTCATAGGGAGCATTAAGTGATTTTACATGCATACATCAGACACTGTTTTGCCAAATAGAGCAACTTGTCTAACGAATGTCCTTTCTTTTATTAGGTTGTTCAGAAAGATGAAGCTCAGGCAGAACTTCACAGGAAATCGGGATTCAGTCGCACATGAATGTTCCATGTTGTTTTACCACTGCTGATTTTGTTTCAGGAACATTTTCTAATTTTCTTTTCAGTCCAATTAATAAATATATGTTGCAAAGTTGAGTGTTACTATTTGTAATTTTATGGAGTAATTTATTTTAGTCGCAGAGTATTTAGTTTGGTTCTTCTTCAGCAGGTTTGACAAGGACAAAATGTACCCATTGCAAAATTAAATTTGTGGATAAATGCAGACATATCTTTTTTTCCCTCTCAACTTCAAATTCAGTTAGCAGTGTTGAATGACTGTTGGTGTTTATACATTTTGAAAAAAAAAATCTTAATGTTAACATTTTGGATGAAAATATGTTCATTCCACAATAAATGTTTAAATAAAGAAATGTGTTTTGAGTGTAAATCAATATGTAATTAAGTTTTTTATGCTTTTATATTTAAATTATGAATGCCTTAAATCTTTATTTGATGCAACTTAAAAAAAGGTAATTTGCTCAACCATTCAAAAGTGGTTTATATCAAGTTTATAATTTCAGGTTAGATTTAGTAGAATATTTACATTAAGTAATATAGCCAACTCATTTATTTAGATTTAGAACAACTTAAAAATTTTGGTTTGTTTCACCTTCAGAAATTAGTTTACATGAACTTAAAAATTTTAAGTTAGAGTAAAAGGTTTATTTACATTACGTCAATGCTAAAATATTAGGTGTGACAGATTACTTCAATTGTTTTAATATAGCCTTTAATCTTCAATATAGCCAGCAGAGGTGGAAAGTAACGAATTACATTTACTCGCGTTACTGTAATTGAGTAGATTTTTTGTGTATTTCTACTTTTTTAAGTAGTTTTAAAAATCTGTAATTTTACTTTTACTTAAGTACATTTTGTTTGAAGTATTGTAATTCGCTACATTTTAAATCATATTCGCTACTGAGTAAAAAATAAATGAATGAAAATGATAAAATGCTTTATTAAGATGCTTTATAAATGCTCCGTTGCGCTCGCGTGTGTGTATCATGTCCTGGTCGCACGCCGCTCCAGACTCCACTCCAGGTTTTCTGACATCGGCATCTTCCTGACCTTCCACATGGCCGCTTCCGCCCTGAGTTACGTCATCGACTAGCACGACCACATACAATACAGATGTCGCCATTAAAAACCTGCGTTTCGAGAAAAGGGATCCCGTGACGTGCCGCGGCTTTGCGCGGCTGCGTGCGGGAAGCTGTGAACATGCCCTTCATTACCTGTAGGGGGCAGTCGTGTTTCAGTCTGAAGTATTGTGTGTCTACTGAAGCCGAAAATGTGTGCAAATTAAACTGCGCATGCGTGTTTGGAGTCGCTGTGTATCAGTCGGTTGGGAATCATCACGGAGGTACAACACGGTGTGGCTGGAGCTGGAGTTTGTCGTGTTCGAGGTAAGTTTGGCTTTCTTTTTTGGATGTGATTCTCGCTTTCATGACTCCCAATTAATGTTCATCTTAATCTCAGGACGTACAATTAGCAATTTCAGTTTTTAATAGTGTGGAGATTCACAAAACACCGTTTTCGTGTAAAAACCTGAACCTACGGAGCCCCCATGGGTCCTGTGGTAAATAAATAAATAAATAAAATAATAACGAACCGAGCGCGCGGATTAATACACCGAGATGTGTGTTTCTTACCCCCACCCCGAGTGAAAACGGCGTGTTCAGACAAAGGCTCGCCAGTTAGATGCCATTTCTGAACAAACTGAGTCGTGTGTGTTAAAGCATTAAATGGTAAAAGAGCACTAGCAATAAACGTTTTTTTTTCTGAAGCCGAACTTTATTAATGAGTTACGAGTAAAGAACCTGTACATATGTTCATACAGTATTGACAGCAGCTCTAATTTACTGCGGTAAAGCCAGCCGCGGTTCAGAAAAACACGGTCAAGCCAGCCGCGATTGATTTTAGTGCGCGCGCATATTACAGCGATTACGGTAGTTTCATGAACAACACAGAGAGAATGCCCCATATCTGAAAAATGCTGCAGTAAAATAGTTTCATATGTGGTGTGTATATAGTATGGGACGTCCTGAATAAGAACTGATCATTGTTTTTTTTTCTGTTTCAGTCTGAAGTATTGTGTGTCTACTGAAGCCGAAAATGTGTGCACATTAAACTGCGCATGCGTGTTTGGAGTCGCTGTGTGTGCCCGCGCTGTGTACAGTATCAGTCGGTTGGGGATCATCACGGAGGATCTCTTTGATGATTGCCTGGTAAAGCATTGTTTTCTTATTAATTATACAATTTATTAATACCTTGAATATAGTGTTTGTTGTATTGGACAGAAGCATATAAATGCAAATGAATATATAAATATGAGTAATTATTGAACGAATTTTCATGTTTGGACTAACCCTTTAAATACAAACTCAGCATTCATCATAGGATTTCCTGACACTGTAAAGCCATCTCATGCCATGTTTTACTGATGCAAGATTAGTGCTAAAGCAATTTAACCCAAGTTTAACAATATGAAGTATATGAAGTGATGGTCATTTTTTTATTATCATTTATTTTTATTATTATTTTTTTCTCAATGAAGTCAGCACAGGTTAAAGCAATTCAGATTTTTTTTGCTTCTCAAAATAAATGATTTATTTTCTTGTACATTTTATGCAGGGGGACAGACGAAGTGACACCTTCTTAAAATCCTTGTCCGTGCTGTTGAAGGGGAAGAACCGGTTGGTGTATCCATAATCCTTGAAGGAGAGGCTATTGTGTGTGTGTGTATGTATATATATGGAAATATAATTAATATTTTCGTGTTTAATTACAAAAAAAAAAACATTTTAATGGTTAGTGATTGTTGCAGACATTTACACTATTTTTGAGAACTATTAAGTTCTCCTTCAACGTGTCATAGCCGATAACTGCCCCTTTGAAGCCTTTGAATGGTGTTAAAAATACTTGCAAAACAAGTATTGCAGCCATACATTGGAGGGAACTTCTGAGGTGGTCAGTGATTGATGGCACGGTCGGTCGGAGGGGGTTGTGATCACACCTATAGATCTTTTGTTCTAGGCTATCGGTCAAATATCTCTCCACTTGGAAGCAAAAACATGCAAGGGATTTCAGCATCTCGACGCACATACTAAGCTGTTTATAAAGTAGACACTGTTTGTTTTTTCATTTTGTAATCTTTCCCGTGTTTACCGTGTACTGTACAATGTATATTCATTTTTTAATGAATTACTGTAAATAAACTACACATTCCGTTGATTTACCAGAAATGACTTTTCTGTTTTTTTGTGTGTGCTAAACTAAACTTCAGGGTCAAAGTAATAGCGATTTTATTTGAAAAGTATTATATATTTACAATGCTGATAAGTTCAAGCTTAGATTCATATATAAACTGCTTCAAAGTCTTTCCGTGACCGCTGAAATCCGACAGACGCAGGGCTCAAGGGAGGTGTGTCTGTGTGTGTGTGTGTGCGCGCGCGCGTGTGTATGTGTGTGTGTGCGGGTTAAGGGTGCGCTGCCCTCTCTTGCCCCTGCGTAGAGCCTACACACACACACACATCTATCTATCTATCTATTATATAAATACACATTTGGAATCTGCATCTACATTTTCTGTTACAAGTATAGAATTAGGTTCAGCTGAGACTCATGATCAATGGTGTTAGGGTACTTATGTAGTGATAATTAGTTTCAGCCAGATCATTAAAACTAACAATGGACTATGACACTCTTGAGAGGGGATATGAAGGTGTTATTCATTTATTTATTCTCTACAAGGGTGCGAACAACACTACAGACCAAACTATAACTCTCTCTTACTACTATAACAATTCTAGATATAAACAAACAAAATACAGCTTTTTTTCCTCAGAGGTAAACGGAAAAGTGAAGTTGTTCAGCTGTCACTGCAGCTTCTTCAAAGTCTTCCCACTCCGTGACCACTGAAATCCGACACGACACCACGTTAGGCTACGTCTTGACTCATTTGTATACCGACGGTGATTGGATGTTTCCCGAGGGCTCAGGGGAGTGTGTGTGTCTGTGTGTGTGTGTGTCTATGTGTGTGTGTCTGTGTGTGTGTGTCTATGTGTGTGCGTCTATGTGTGTGTGTCTGTGTGTGTGTGTGTCTATGTGTGTGCGTCTATGTGTGTGTGTCTGTGTGTGTGTGTCTATGTGTGTGCGTGCGCGCTCTAAATATAAACAAACAAAATGCAGCTTTTTTTTCAGAGGTAAACGGAAAAGTGAAGATGTTCAGTGTCACTATGCAGATGTTACACTCAGTGGAGTTACCGAAATCATTGGTTTAGTCCTCATTGAGCTTTTGTTCCTCTTATGTGAGCATAAACAGTGAAACATTCCACAGATTTATAATACACCGCGGCCAAGTGAACCACGTTCCCGTCGAACGAAACGAGGCATAATCGTGGTGTTTGCTTCGCTTATGACACATCATAGTTTATTACCTGCTGTGGTAGATCTGAATATTTATTCAAACACAATAATAAAGCTTTATATCCTCAGGAGGGCTCAGTACATTGTTTTAGCGATAGTTTCACGGAAGCGAGTTCAGAACTAATCTAACCAAACCAAAAAAAAAATAGCTGGATAGTTTTGTTCTTCAGAAAAGATATCTGAAGTCACAGAGAGATCCTGCTCTGTAGAAGCTGCCTCAGTCTATTTGTGCAATTACTCCATCCCGCCCTTATCAATGATAGTATAGTAATGATGTCGCTGTTGATTATCTGTTCTTGTGCTTTTGAAAAATAAATATTTTTTTCTAAGAACATGTAATAGGATGGTGTTTATTGCATATATGTATGTTTTTTGTAATAGGCAAGTATATCAAAATAATTTAACTGTTTAATAGACATGGGTGTTTTTTTTACAGATTCACTGTAAAACATGAAAATAATAATAACCTATTTGTGAGGTAGAATTAACCCAACATTCCAGTTAAAATGAACCAACAAACCCCAAACATATGGGTAGAACATTTGAACCATTTATGTGGTAGAATTAACCCAGCATTATAGTTAAATATGACCTAGCATTTGGATTGAATATTTAACCCATCTTGCTGGGTTAAATTAACCCAGCATTTAGTTAGTCCTATATTTACCCAGCAGCTGGGTTAAAAACAACCCTAAAAAATGTGTATATATATATATATATATATATATATATATATATATATATATATATATATATATATATATACACACAGACATGCGTGTGTCATTTTAATTCAAATGAACATTTTAATCTGTGCATGGGCGTCAACTCGCACGTTCTGTAATGTTCCATTGTCTTTTAGAGCCCATTACTAAAGCAGGTTACTAAAACCTGGCTTACTACCTATAAAAAATATTTCAATTTAACTCATGGGTCTCAATCACAGATGACACGACAAATTATATACTCTGAAACGTTCATTTGAACATTTAAAATGTTAATACAAAAATACAAAAACATGAATACTAATGTTATCATGGTGTAAATTATTAACATTAGGTTAGGTCCTGCCCTTAATTAATTCATATTATAATTACTTTTACATAGTATAGTTACTGGACTGACATTACCAAAACTAGCTATTTGATTTAGCCTTTCTAAAATCAACCCATATATCATTTATAATCAGAAAACATAAAACATATTATGATCTGTTCAACAGCCCATCTGTTTTAATTTAGTTTGTATTTTTTATTATTCATAAGACAACCTTTCAGTTTTGTAAATATTTTAGTTATAGTGTGTTAAGTCTTACTTTAGGTTAAACGTTTTTGAGAATTTGACCATCCAGCTTAGATAAATGTTATGTCATTGATAAAATCTGGATTAAGGATATTTTATTATATAATTATATATATATATATATATATATATATATATTTATTTTTTAGTTTCCCCCTGAGGGATTGCCACCTTATTGTGGTCAGGGGGTTTGCGTGCCTCAACACAATTGTTGTCTGGTCTAGAACACCGTGTTGTCTGGTCTAGAACGGCGCTGCCTCTGACCGTCTTTTGTCTTGTAAATGAGTATTCACTCACCTTCCAATCCCCCCAGCGCACACACTCTGTTTGTACTGTAAACTGTACTGTAACTGTGTTTGCTAGGGCACTTGGTTATACACAGTACTTTAATGTATGGAACACTTACTTAACTTACTGGTTTGGTTTAAATATCGCTTATTACCTTATTCAACAAAATAAATTCATTATTAACGTATTGAAGTATTTTAGTTAAGGACAAAAACTGTGCTTGTGTTTAGAACTGCTGAACAGCCGAAAACACACACGCACCCATCCCCCCCGCCAAAAACACACACACACACACAGAGCAATTAACACCAGGAGTGGAAGGTGAGAAACCTTGTCGTTGCTCTTTTGGAGTTCTTAAAACCCAAAACATTTATTTATACTGAGAAAAAATTATTATGGGTCACAATCACAAATACATATAATCAAGTGTTTAACTGGTTTCATTTGTTTCTATGATCAATAATTATTATTATTTTCAGCCCAACTCTTTGACTATTTAAAACAAAGTTGTGTCCCATTTTTTGCCCATTGAAGTTGTTGGTTCAACTAAACAATTTTTAAATACCCAAACAATCCCCCAAAATTAAAACACGCAAAACATGACTTTAACAATTCAATTTATTCTTCCAAAACTAGTCAAAGTTAAAACAGTAATTTATATAAAACAGATGAATACATCTTGTCTTTTTGCTTAAAGTTCATTAAACAACCCGGATACACCAGCTGCTTATAAGTCTCTATCTATAGTCCTTTTACATTAAAATAAAAAATTTTCAAATATCAAAACTATTACATATTTGTTATTAATAATGTTATTACTTAACAGTTTAAGTCTTTGTTTCCCCCAAAGTACTGTATCAGACATTTTGCAGTTCTATGTTCAGAATATACAGTAGACCTGATCAAACATCATTCTAAAGCTGTCGGACTGTGACGTCATCGCTACCGCAGATCAGTTCATCAACTTGTAATATATACATTTTAGGAATATATTAACATGTGCAGACATTTAAGGGTGCGCTGCCCTCTCTTGCCCCTGCGTAGAGCCTACACACACACACACACACACACACACACACACATCTATCTATCTATTATATAAATACACATTTGGAATCTGCATCTACATTTTCTGTTACAAGTATAGAATTAGGTTCAGCTGAGACTCATGATCAATGGTGTTAGGGTACTTATGTAGTGATAATTAGTTTCAGCCAGATCATTAAAACTAACAATGGACTATGACACTCTTGAGAGGGGATATGAAGGTGTTATTCATTTATTTATTCTCTACAAGGGTGCGAACAACAGTACAGACCAAACTATAACTCTCTCTTACTACTATAACAATTCTAGATATAAACAAACAAAATACAGCTTTTTTTCCTCAGAGGTAAACGGAAAAGTGAAGTTGTTCAGCTGTCACTGCAGCTTCTTCAAAGTCTTCCCACTCCGTGACCACTGAAATCCGACACGACACCACGTTAGGCTACGTCTTGACTCATTTGTATACCGACGGTGATTGGATGTTTCCCGAGGGCTCAGGGGAGTGTGTGTGTGTCTGTGTGTGTGTGTGTGTCTGTGTGTCTGTGTGTGTGTGTCTATGTGTGTGCGTCTATGTGTGTGTGTCTGTGTGTGCGTGCGCGCTCTAAATATAAACAAACAAAATGCAGCTTTTTTTTCAGAGGTAAACGGAAAAGTGAAGATGTTCAGTGTCACTATGCAGATGTTACACTCAGTGGAGTTACCGAAATCATTGGTTTAGTCCTCATTGAGCTTTTGTTCCTCTTATGTGAGCATAAACAGTGAAACATTCCACAGATTTATAATACACCGCGGCCAAGTGAACCACGTTCCCGTCGAACGAAACGAGGCATAATCGTGGTGTTTGCTTCGCTTATGACACATCATAGTTTATTACCTGCTGTGGTAGATCTGAATATTTATTCAAACACAATAATAAAGCTTTATATCCTCAGGAGGGCTCAGTACATTGTTTTAGCGATAGTTTCACGGAAGCGAGTTCAGAACTAATCTAACCAAACCAAAAAAAAAAAAAACATCCGAAGCTTCAAATAGAATGAACGAACTAATGAAATTGATATATATGTAATTGATATACTGTATATACAGACGTGTGTGTGTCATTTTAATTCAAATGAACATTTTAATGCTTTCTGATACACTTATCAACTTATCCACATAAACTTATCAACACATACTCTCCGTGCACGCACATACAATCTCTAAAAAAGTAAAATTAATAACATACATATACAAATAAACAAAAATATAAACGTCTATGTATATTGAAGGTTACGGTGAACGCAGAGTCGGGTAAGCACATGTGATGACGCGCGCGCCCTCACCTCTTGTTACGACTGCCTATTTGGCCAAAAAATAATTGAACGATATGCCTGGTCCTGGAAAGAGACAATAAATATATATATATTTTTATACATTTATTGCATTGTTTGTTGTTTACAGTCAAGCCATCAACATACAATAAAATGTAAACATGAGATCTAAACTAAAAACTGTGCTCCCTGTGCTGCTGCTGGCAATATCATCTCTTTGTTCTGCTGTCTCCGGCTCCCTCCCTGGTCCTGAACCGTACCACCATACATACCAGATCAAGAACTTGAAGATGAAGATTATATCTCTGGTCTTCTCTCTGACGGGTTCCTCCCTAGTTTCTGATGATCTCAGTTAGTTTGTAGTGTTGCTTGTCCAAGGAAACCAGTAATCTTGCTTGAAGTGGAGCAGATATAATTCTCAGAAACTCATTACTGATCTTTAAAAAAAAAAAAAAAAGGTAAAAACAAAAATTGGACTGGCTCAAGTTCTTATGTTAGCAAATCTTAATTACAGTGTGTATAAAGTATAGAAAGCAGTACACTACAAACAGCACTCACTCCAAATTTGCTTGTTCTATGTTTACGTCACTTTCCTATTAATTTTTACATCGTTAACCAACGGTACTTAAATATAATTATTTTCTTCGGCGCCGCTGACTTACTGTATAAACTCCGGTGTTTTTGAAAATCACCACGTTAGTTAGCTAATGCTAATGCAGGTAATATAGGTGGTTTTAGCTACAGTAGCAAACACGGACACAAAACTCAATCTACAAAGTAGTTGTTCCTGACATAAATCATGAATTTGCTCATAGAAGAGATACATTTAACATAGAAATGACATGAGTTTGCTTTCTTACCTGGTTTAAATGAGTTTTCTTTGAGAATCTCCACCCGCATGTGATTCAGTCCGTGAAAATGCTGCGTCATGAGGTCATGAGACACGGTTTGAAGCAGAAATGTCCTTTGTGAATGGATTAGATTTAAGTTTAATCAGGGGCTTTAACTAACAGTAACTGAAATACAGGTTCTGATATCCTTCCTTACTTGTTTCAACGTCATGCTCCGGTTTGAGGCGGAAATAAAATTATACCGGCAAAACTATGGTCTAAAGACTGCGCATGCGCAAATCACACTCAACCTAATAAGAGTACCTTGATCAAAATGAAATATTTCACTTTGGTTTCCTGCTGTAAACAGCATTATACTAAAAAAAAAAAAAAAAAAAAGATTCACCCATAAGCATAAATTAGACACTTCAGTTAAAAAGAGCAAATTATTTTTTTTACTAATGGAATGAGAAAAAAAAACACATTAAACTAGGTTTACTTTTTTCAGTGGATCCCTCAATAATTTCTGTCTCCTTTGCCTGTGTTTGATAATGTGAAGCACATATACACTCATTCATCATGAAAGATCTATTATAAAACAAAATAAAATTCATGTTCGCTTCAGCACTGTTCATCCGCGTCCTTACATTCATTGTTGTACTTGGTCCGGCTTTTAGATAAAGTCCTTCCATGCGCCATCTGGCGGATATTCAGTGAAGCGCAACACATTTATTTAAAATTCCCGAATGTTGCCTCCGGCAAGACCCGGCACGCCGCGCGCTAAATTGCGGCATCCCGCGGGAAAACACGCAGGGTTTTAAGGGCGACATCTGTATAAACCGGAGAGAGACGCGGGAAAGATGAAAGAGGTTGTGATTTTGGCGTTTTGATATTTGGTTGTGTATTCCGGATTGACTTTTTGCCTCCAATTGACTTTGATTATTGCTTTGTCCCTTTGGTTTGGTTGGTCTTTGTATATATTTGTAGATAATTTCATTGTTTTTGGTTTAGGGAGTCTGGGAAGGTACCTGTATTTTTGTTGTTTCTTTTTGCAGGTAATCTACCTACTAAATATAAATACCATTTTGTTTGTTATTTTGGCCTGGGTCCATCCTGAATCTGATCCTCCTCCTCCTCCTCCTGTTGTGTGTGTGTGTGTGTTTGTATATACAAACCTCATTATTTCATCAGTTAATGATTGGATCTAGTTCTTTCTGCCATATGCCACCATTTCCATACAGTTTAAAATAGAACCCTGAACCATTCTTTTGCTGTCTGGCCCTAGACTGAGACGTAACACCATATTTAAGTGACCACTTTGATTTTCGAGCACAACAAAGACAACAGCTTTATTATGCAAAAGTGTTCCTTCAGTTAAAAACAACTAGTTTGAGATTTATATCTGCTCATCTTTTTTGAACTATGCTAGAATGCCTCATCCCACCCCCGCTGTGTTTTTTTTTAAATATTTAACAAAAAAAAAAAAAAAAAAAAGCAGAGCCAGATCAATATACAATAATCTGTTAATATAAGAGTGAACATGGAAACACCCAAGGGCAAAACAATTCAGCAAAAGAATCACCCCCGCTGTTAAAAAAATTAAAATAAAAAAGTAACTCGGTAACTTTTCCTCTGAGTACATTTTTTAATGAGCTACCTTTTACTTTTATTTGAGTAGATTTTTATAAGGGTAACTTATACACCACTTATACATTCAACACCATGCTCCTCCCAAGTTGCCTTGAAGTCATTAAATCACTTCACCTCCTGAGACGGCCACCCTATGTGCATAGGGCTGTTCGTCACAAGTTTGTTTACACGGACATAACTTCGGCTATTCCTGTGGTTACCGGCCATGCTTCCCTGCGAAGACGTCGCCAACGCAAACCACGCCCATCACCTGCCAATCTCCGGACCCTGGCCTGCGTGGACAGCTCTGCACCCACATACAGGATAGCCTCCTTCATGTTACAGAACATCAGATCCATAAACAATAAAGCGCTACTTATCCATGACATTATCACAGAGAAAAAAATAGACTTTCTATGTTTAACTGAAACATGACAGAGCCAGCAGGACTTTATCAGTCTCAATCAAGCTACCCCACCTGGCTACACATACATACAAAAGCCTCGTTGCCTGGGTCGTGGTGGTGGACTTGCTGTTATACACAATTCTGATATCTTGGTCAAAGAACATCCTGTAAATGCTTCATTCTTTGAGTGTCTCCATCTTGCTCTGACTGGGATTGCACAGCTACAAGTGGTCCTTGTATACCGACCACCCAAAGCCTCCACCTGTTTCCTCCCTGAGCTCTCGGAGCTGCTTGCCACTGTCTGCCCCATGTCCCCATCTACCATTCTACTAGGTGACTTTAACATCCATGTGGACTCTGGCAGCTGCTCTTTTGCGGCCGATTTTCTGTCACTTTTGGATTGTTTTAACATCACCCAACATGTGCCTGGCCCCACCCACATCAAAGGACATACCCTGGACCTGGTGTGCACCACTGGCACACCACCATTACACCTCCAGTGCACGGACCTGGCCATATCAGACCACCATGCTGTTATGTTCTCTGTTCCTCTGCCCCTACTCAGGCAACGCCACGTACGGACCATCACCTTCAGGAAGACCAAAGAGGTGTGCCTACCCCTGCTCTCCAGTGCCTTAGAAACTCACCTTGCTGCTCCCGTCTCTGGCCTCTCAGTGGCCACCCTGGTGGAACACTACAACACTGCTCTCTCCACAAGTCTGGACTCTGTGGCCCCTCTAGTCACGCGTTCAGTCTCTTTCTTCCGACCTGCTCCCTGGTTCACTCCCGAGCTCCGCCTTATGAAGTCAACTGGTCGTCGGCTGGAGCGACTCCACAAAAAATCCAGCCTCACTGTCCATCTCGAGGCGTACAAGGACCATGTCAGGAACTACAAGGAGGCTCTCTCCAAGGCTAAAACTCACTACTACTCCATGCTCATCAATAACCAACAACATAATCCTAGAAAGCTTTTTTCTACTATCAACCGCCTTCTTCGTCCTCCTGACACCCCCCAGCCGTCTGATGCTGCTGATCTGTGCTCTAGGTTCCAGGACTTTTTCAAAAACAAGGTTGACGCCATCCACCAACAGCTCCTGTCTACAACTCTATCTCTCACTCCACAACGGCAGGGAGTTCAACCTCCTGGTGCCCACCAGCTAGTGCAGGACATCTCCATCCCTGCTGTCTGCCCGCCACAGCACAACCTCTCCTCCTTCAGCACACTGGACATTGACCAGGTCACCGACCTGGTGTCCAAAGCCAAGTCATCTACCTGTAAGTTAGACCCCATGCTTACCTCGCTGGTTAAATCATGTCTTCCTGTTCTCTGCCACACTATGATGACAATCATCAACACGTCCCTGGAATCTGGTGAGGTGCCGTCAAGCCTCAAGACTGCTGCTGTCATCCCCACCCTGAAAAAGCCTGGTCTGGACCCTGATGACCCAAATAACTATCGTCCCATCTCCAACCTTCCCTTCCTGAGCAAAATCTTGGAAAGAGCAGTGGCCGCCCAACTCCAACAACATATGTCCCACCATGAGCTCTTTGAACCTCTACAATCTGGTTTCAGAACCCACCACAGTACAGAGACTGCCCTTGTCAAAATCACAACCGACCTCCTCACTGCTGCTGACAATGGCCTTATTACCATCCTCATCTTACTGGACCTCTCAGCAGCTTTTGACACAGTCTCACACACCATCCTCTTAACACGGCTCTCAGAGTTCACTGGACTATCCGATACAGCACTTTCTTGGTTTCAGTCATATTTATCAAACCGGCAACAATACATCACCCTGAAAGATTCACACTCCACAACAACAACAATCAACCATGGGGTCCCCCAAGGATCTGTGCTTGGCTCTTCACCATATACATGCTCCCTCTAGGACAAATTATCCGCTCTCATGGACTCAGTTTTCATTGTTACTCTGACGATATACAACTGTACATCAGCACCAAACCCTCTGCCCAACTCCCCCCAATGCCTCTTGTCCACTGTTTACAAGATATTAAAACCTGAATGACCACCAATCTTCTCAAACTAAACAGCAGCAAAACGGAGCTCATAGTGGTGGCACAGGCACCACTGCTTAGGAAGGTTGGGGACCTCCACCTGGATGTGGATGGCTGTTCCATCACTCCATCCCCTGAAGTCTGCAATCTGGGCATCATCCTGGATCCTACTCTATCATTTCAGTCTCATATCAAAAGAATTACCAAAACTGCCTTCTATCACCTAAGGAACATCTCTAGACTCAGGCCCTCACTTTCTGTTTCAGTAACAGAGACCCTCATCCACTCTTTCATCTCCTCCCGTCTGGACTATTGCAATGCCATCTTGTCAGGTCTGCCAAACAAAGCCCTGGATAGACTGCAATATGTCCAGAATGCTGCTGCAAGGGTTCTAACAGGCACTAGGCCCTGGCACCATATCACTCCCATTCTCAAACAGCTTCACTGGCTCCCCATCAAATCCCGCATCAGTTACAAAGTCCTCCTCCTCACCTACAAATCTCTCCATGGACTGGCTCCCCACTACCTTACTGATCTCCTTCACCCCTACACCCCTCTGAGGTCCCTGCGATCCTCTTCTAAGGGCCAGCTGATCGTCCCCCGCAGCAGACTCAAGACCTTTGGCGACAGAGCCTTTAATGTAGCTGCCCCCAATCTCTGGGACAATCTACCCCCTCATGTCCAGTGTGCCCCCTCAATACCCCTGTTCAAAAAGTACCTGAAAACACATCTCTTCACAGAGGCCTTTGGCCTCTAGTCCCCCCCTCCCCCACGTACATGATTACATTACACACGCCTCATACTGTAAAGCAACCTTGGGTATTTTGAAAGGCGCTATATAAAACTGAATTATTATTATTATTATTATTATTATTATTAACTTTACTTGTACTTAAGTAAAATTTCACTGAAGTAACAGTACTTGTACTTGAGTACAACATTTTATTACTCTTTCCACCCCTGATAGCCAGTGCTATATTTTTTTCAGTAGGGTCAATCAGATGTACAGTGTCGGGTAAGTGTGGTGCTTTTATTGAAGGGATAATGACAGATGAATTTTTTTTGGGGGGGTGAACAATTTCTTTAATGTTTTTGGAGTTGTGGCTGTTCAGTAGAAAGTAATAGGCTCACCAATTTACAGTATGAGCTTTCAATTTAACAAGTGTAATGTAAACAAGTTAGTTATTATGAGTATGGAAAACATATTTTCTTGCATTTTTTTCGGAAACTTTATTTGCCATCTACATACATTAACTCATGCTAGGGTACTTTTACTATGATGAAATACAATTGAAAGCTATTTATTCGTTTATCTTTGATTTGCTTACTTACTTAGAGAGATTCAGATTGATTTTGCACATTTTTAATCCTTTTCAAATGCAGATTAACGTGCATATCAGCTGGATAACTAGCGAATGCTTTAGTAATGGGCTCTAAAAGACAATGGAACATTACAGAACGTGCGAGTTGACGCCCATGCACAGATCAGATTCTCACTTTCCACGTCACTATGACATACATTGCCAGGATAAATACAGTCCATCCACACGTACAGTAGAAGCATTTAAAAATGACCAAGATCAGTAAGCTTCATTCTCAAGACATCAGGACAATGAAGTCTGCTGGAAGTTCCAGTCGCGAAATACACCGCCATCTGAAATCTGTTGGTGTAGACGTAACATTGAGCACCATCAGAAGACATTACAAAGACATAAAAAGTCTGCCTTTCAACATGCATCCCCCACCCCCAAAGACTAAGCTCCTGCTGGTATATAGCTCTTAAGGTCACTGAGGCACGCAAACCCCCTGACCACAATAAGGTGGCAATCCCTCAGGGGGGAAGATGAAAAATACAAATTATATAAATAAAATAAAATATCCTTAATCCAGATTTTATCAATCAACGACATAATTTTTATCTTAGCTGGATGGTCTAATTCTCAAAACCGTTTAACCTAAAGAAAAACATAACACACTATAACTAGAATATTTACAAAACTGAAAGGTTTTTAAATAAAAAAAACCTCATAACTCAAAAAGATCATATTATGTTTTTGTATATTTTTTAGATTTTTTTTTAACTGAACAGCTCTCTTCTCTCCAATCCACTCCTAAACCACAGTCTCCTATTTTTTCTGTGCGCGCGCTGCAGCCTGTGAATGAATACACGCAGCGGAGGTTTTACGTATTTAAAACGTAAAAAGGTGTCTCCATCATAAATAGACATGAATTAACTACAAACCGGATTCCAAAAAAGTTGGGACACTAAACAAATTGTGAATAAAAACTGAATGCAATGATGTGGAGATGGCAAATGTCAATATTTTATTCAGAATAGAACATAGATGACAGATCAAAAGTTTAATCCGAGAACATGTATCATTTTAAAGGAAAAATATGTTGATTACAAATTTCACGGTGTCAACAAATCCCAAAAAAGTTGGGACAAATAGCAATAAGAGGCTGTAAAAAGTAAATTTGAGCATAACGAAGAGCTGGAAGACCAATTAACAGTATTTAGGTTAATTGGCAACATGATTGGGTATAAAAAGAGCTTCTCAGAGTGGCAGTGTCTCTCAGAAGCCAAGATGGGTAGAGGAGCACCAATTCCCACAATGTTGCGCAGAAAGATAGTGGAGCAATATCAGAAAGGTGTCACCCAGCGAAAAATTCCAAAGACTTTGCAGTTATCATCATCAACTGTGCATAATATCATCCGAAGATTCAGAGAATCTGGAACAATCTCTGTGCGTAAGGGTCAAGGGCGTAAAACCATACTGGATGCCCGTGATCTCCGGGCCCTTAAACGACACTGCAGCACAAACAGGAATGCTACTGTAAAGGAAATCACAGAATGGGCTCAGGAATACTTCCAGAAACCATTGTCAGTGAACACAATCCACCGTGCCATCCGCCGTTGCCAGCTGAAACTCTACAGTGCAAAGAAGAAGCCATTTCTAAGCAAGATCCACAAGCACAGGCGTTTTCATTGGTCCAGGGATGATTTAAAATGGAGTGTGGCAAAATGGAAGACTGTTGTGTGGTCAGACGAGTCACGATTCGAAGTTCTTGTTGGAAATGTGGGACGCAATGTCATCCGGACCAAAGAGGACAAGGACAACCCAAGTTGTTATCAACGCTCAGTTCAGAAGCCTGCATCTCTGATGGTATGGGGTTGCATGAGTGCGTGTGGCATGGGCAGCTTGCATGTCTGGAAAGGCACCATCAAAGCAGAAAAAAATATTCAGGTTCTAGAACAACATCTAGTCATCTCTTTCAGGGAATATCCTGCATTTTGCAACAAGATAATGCCAGAGCACATTCTGCATCAATCACAGCATCATGGCTGCGTAGGAGAAGGATCCGGGTACTGAAATGGCCAGTCTGCAGTCCAGAACTTTCCCCTATAGAGAACATTTGGCGCATCATAAAGAGGAAGGTGCGACAAAGAAGGCCCAAGACGATTGAATAGTTAGAGGCCTGTATTAGACAAGAATGGGAGAGCATTCCTATTTCTAAACTTGAGAAACTGGTCTCCTCAGTCCCCAGACGTCTGCTGAGTGTTGTAAGAAGAAGGGGAGATGCCACACAGTGGTGAAAATGGCCTTGTCCCAACTTTTTGGGGATTTGTTGACAACATGACATTTTGATTCACCATATTTTTCCCTTAAAATGATACATTTTCTCAGTTTAAACTTTTGTTCCGTGATTTATGTTCTATTCTGAATAAAATATTGACATTTGCCATCTCCACATCATTGCATTCAGTTTTTATTCACAATTTGTTTAGTGTCCCAACTTTTTTGGAATCCGGTTTGTATATATATATATATATATATATATATATATATATGTGTGTGTGTGTGTGTGTGTGTGTGTGTGTGTGTGTGTGTGTGTGCAGGGCCGTGCAGAGACGTTTAAAGGGGCGGGTGCTCAAAGTTAAAAAAGATAGAACATGCTGAATAACAACAATTCACATTCATAACGAATATGGAATTGCATCATTCTGTATGACTGTCATCAGGTCGGGACAATGCAAAGCAAACGTAGCCTATGTTTTACCTGATGGCGTACAACGTTGCTGTTGATTATTATATTATTAGTAATCATTTTTAAGAATCTATACACATGTTTAAACTGTAGAGATACAATAATTTTACTGCTGGAAAATCAACATTTTATCTAATTTGAAATATAAACCTAATATTATCTGTTACTTAATATATTTTCTTTAAAAACAGTGTTTTTTTATATCATAAATATAATAATCCATAATTATATGGATATCCATATTAGATGGCTTTTAGTGAAATAAAACTGTAACTTACTTTAAAACTAAACATGTTCCCTAAAACGGAGCTCTGGACACAGAGCTACAGACTCCCCTATAACCCCTGTAATGGAAAAATCATATTTTAATTATATGTATTAATTCTATTTGATTCTTGTAGTAAGTGCGTAACGTAGGCCTTAGAAGTTTGAACTTAGTTGTCGAAGCTTAGAGACACAAGGCCGAGAACAGACTAGAAACAACCTGATTGTAGTTGTCCCTGAATAAATCATAAGGTATGGACATCTAGTCTGGGGCAGATAAAGAGTCATGAGTTTGAATGTAGGAACTTCACGTACGGGGCGTTGATTATGTTAACAGAGATGTTTGTGTATAAAATAGGTCAGCTAGAGAAAGAGATCACCTTTCTCTATGCTGCAACTGTTTGCTGTATGAGACTGGTCCTTCTGCAGAAGTTTAAAATAAAACCTTTGTTACTTTGCTCTTACCCAGTGTATGGATTACTTGTCTTTATATTGGTTTCAGAATTTCCACCACACCCCCTTACCCAGTTAGCTAGCAGTTAATGACCACCACTTGTGCAGTTCATAAAAGGACAGGTAATGTTTGTCGCGCTGTTGCACAAACAGCACGCTCATTTATTTCAATTCATTTGTTGTTATAGACTATAGTGTGCGCTGTACACCCTATTTACTGTTTTGCTACAGTCTGCACCTTCCAGTTAATTTGCCTGCTTCTCCTCCAGCTCTGCACCACCCAGCCTGCAGAAAATGCGCGTGCACTTTGCGTGCTTGTACCCGGCCCGTAACGAGCGCGCTCTGCCCTCAAGGGCGAGCATTGGTTAATGGCAGGCATGTGACTGATGCAAGCCCGATCCTTTTATTTAGCAAAATTGAGATTAATAGTTACATTTTATTGTTGAGGGGCAAAGACAGGGCTCCATACGCACATACACAGAAAAAAGGAGGCAATCCTGGAGGAAAGGGGCGGGTGCTCAAGCACCCGCCGCCCTCCCCCCTCTGCACGTGCCTATATGTGTGTGTGTGTGTCTTTACAGTATATACAACGTGAATTTTATACAAATGTCTTTACAGTATATACAACGTGAAAGCGCGCTCAGTTACAGCTCAGTCCCTCTTTTCACCTTTGATAGGTGAGAAGTTATCAAACCGGTTTCGGATGGGGGAATTGGCCCAATTTAGGGGTTTAAAACTATTTAACAAGACCGAGACGCCTCTGCCTAAAATGTATTTCTCCAGCAAAACATAGAATAAATAGTAATAAAATGTTTAATATTAATAATATTGATCTTAGCTGGATGGTCTAATTCTCCAAACCATTTGAGATAGACTTAGCACACTATAACTAGAATATTTACAAAACTGAAAGGTTGTCTTATGAAAAATAAAAAACAACTCATAACTCAAAAATATCATATGTTTTTACATATTTTTTAAATCATAAATAGACATGAATTAACTATATATACAGTGGTGTGAAAAACTATTTGCCCCCTTCCTGATTTCTTATTCTTTTGCATGTTTGTCACACTTAAATGTTTCTGCTCATCAAAAACCATTAACTATTAGTCAAAGATAACATAATTGTACACAAAATGCAGTTTTTAAATGAAGGTTTACATTATTCAGGGAGAAAAAAACCTCCAAATCTACATGGCCCTGTGTGAAAAAGTGATTGCCCCCCTTGTTAAAAAATAACTTAACTGTGGTTTATCACACCTGAGTTCAATTTCTGTAGTCACCCCCAGGCCTGATTACTGCCACACCTGTTTCAATCAAGAAATCACTTAAATAGGAGCTACCTGACACAGAGAAGTAGACCAAAAGCACCTCAAAAGCTAGACATCATGCCAAGATCCAAAGAAATTCAGGAACAAATGAGAACAAAAGTAATTGAGATCTATCAGTCTGGTAAAGGTTATAAAGCCATTTCTAAAGCTTTGGGACTCCAGCGAACCACAGTGAGAGCCATTATCCACAAATGGCAAAAACATGGAACAGTGGTGAACCTTCCCAGGAGTGGCCGGCCGACCAAAATTACCCCAAGAGCGCAGAGACAACTCATCCGAGAGGCCACAAAAGACCCCAGGACAACATCTAAAGAACTGCAGGCCTCACTTGCCTCAATTAAGTTCAGTGTTCATGACTCCACCATAAGAAAGAGACTGGGCAAAAACGGCCTGCATGGCCGATTTCCAAGGCGCAAACCACTTTTAAGCAAAAGAACATTAAGGCTCGTCTCAATTTTGCTAAAAAACATCTCAATGATTGCCAAGACTTTTGGGAAAATACCTTGTGGACCGACGAGACAAAAGTTGAACTTTTTGGAAGGTGCGTGTCCCGTTACATCTGGCGTAAAAGTAACACAGCATTTCAGAAAAAGAACATCATACCAACAGTAAAATATGGTGGTGGTAGTGTGATGGTCTGGGGTTGTTTTGCTGCTTCAGGACCTGGAAGGCTTGCTGTGATAGATGGAACCATGAATTCTACTGTCTACCAAAAAATCCTGAAGGAGAATGTCCGGCCATCTGTTCGTCAACTCAAGCTGAAGCGATCTTGGGTGCTGCAGCAGGACAATGACCCAAAACACACCAGCAAATCCACCTCTGAATGTCTGAAGAAAAACAAAATGAAGACTTTGGAGTGGCCTAGTCAAAGTCCTGACCTGAATCCTATTGAGATGTTGTGGCATGACCTTAAAAAGGCGGTTCATGCTAGAAACCCCTCAGATAAAGCTGAATTACAACAATTCTGCAAAGATGAGTGGGCCAAAATTCCTCCAGAGCGCTGTAAAAGACTCGTTGCAAGTTATCGCAAACGCTTGATTGCAGTTATTGCTGCTAAGGGTGGCCCAACCAGTTATTAGGTTCAGGGGGCAATTACTTTTTCACACAGGGCCATGTAGGTTTGAATATTTTTTTCTCCCTAAATAATAAAACCCCTCATTTAAAAACTGCATTTTGTGTTTACTTGTGTTATCTTTGACTAATAGTTAAATGTGTTTGATGATCAGAAACATTTTGTGTGACAAACATGCAAAAGAATAAGAAATCAGGAGGGGGGCAAATAGTTTTTCACACCACTGTATAGTTATATATATATATATATATATATATATATATATATATATATATATATATATATATATTATAGTTAGTTCATGTCTATATATATATACACACTGGACACAAACAGCAAAAAACATGATGAAAAGCAATAAAGTGCTTAGGGCTTTTCATGTTTTTTGCTGTTTGTGTCCAGCATTGAATAATTATTTCATCCATTATTTGACCACGGCTGGGAATAAGAGCTGGAATGTGATTGTGAATTTTATATATATATATATATATATATATATATATATATATATATATATATATAGAGAGAGAGAGAGATAGGTGTTTTGCTGGCGAAAAACATTTTAGGCAGAGACGTCTACTCGGCCTTGTTAATTGTTTTTAAAACCCCCAATTCTACGAATTCCCCCATCAGCGAAATCATGAATGAAAGGTGAGAAGAGGCATTACAGTGGGGCTTCTGTGGGTCTTCAAACTCAGATGGCTACGTGTCAGCCGATAACTGGTCCTTTGATCTGCTGGTTACAGCGGGGTGCCGACTGCTGATGAGTAGCCTGTACAAGCCAAGCTCTTCCCCAAAAAATAATGTGAATGTCTGCAACAATCACTAACCATTAAAATGTTTTTTTTAATTAAACACGAATATATAAATTATATTTTCTTTACACATATTTTCATTATATATACACGGGCATCGCTAGGCCATTTTTAGGGGGGCTTTAGCCCATCGTCCCCTTTAAATTTATTTAAAGTATTTTTCATGTCTGCCAGTTTCCAACAAAAAGCAGCAGTATTGTCAAAGAATCAACAGATAAATATTTAATATTATTGGCACCCACACAGTTTATTCCATAGTCCAGCCTCATAGGTGTTGTAGATGCGGACATATTATTTCACTAGTTTTGACATGTAGCTTTGTCTTAAAGTTTCACTCACACGACAGAAGTCCAATCTCTTTGTCTCTTGTAGTTTATTTTGTCAGCATCAAAGAATCAACACTTCATACAGTCGTCTTGAGTAAATTCTTGCAAATCACTGACTTTTACAACAACCTGTTTGCTGTATATTGTAAATTACAGTCTTAGCTTAGGTATATAACAGCACTCTTGCTGTGTATATCCACTTACGGGAGCTTACGGTTACAACAACCTAGTTGCTGTATCTTACATTTTAGCTTACCGGGAGCTCTCGTTAGCTGACGGTCAAAAGCTTGTGTTTCCGTAGCCTTCCGTATCTAAACTGAACTCTCTTTCATATGACAGTCACACAAATGCATGTAATAGTAGAATGACATCACAGACCAACTTACGATTGTCAACTTATGATGCATGACTAAGAAATATAAAGCTTATGGCTTATGTAACAAACTTAATGCTTAATGCTTTACTAATGAATAGAACAAGGTACAATAAATGAAATAACAGCAAGTAAAATAAAATAAAATAAACACAACAACAAATTCATAACAAGTACGATATGGCACTTACAGGTGTGTTGTTTATATTGCTTATCAATGTAAGTTTAAAGTTATATGCTGTTTTCTGGTTACATTTGTCTGATTGTACCCGTACATAGAAAAAAGTTTATACGGTACACACACACACACACACACACACACACACACACACATATATATATATATATATATATATATGCTTAATTAAATTGTTAAATCATTGTGTTCACCCATGCACTGAAAAAAAGAACTTGTAAGATTTACTTGATAAAATCCTCTTAACAATTTGCACACATAGATTTTAAGTAAATTTTATTGCTCCAATATTAAGTAAAACTCACCCGTAATTGTCAGGTAAAATCTACTTAATAATTAAATTAACAATCAAAGAAATCAAGTAAAAGTTACATAATTATATTTAATGCACAAATTAGATTTATTTAAAATAATCAAGTAAAGGTAATTCATTCCCACGTCGCCGAGATAATGCTCCCTAATGCATGTTACAATGACCAAATATGATAATAAATAAACCACACTCTCAGCTAATAATAAAACAGATTCGTTTATTTAAAAAAAAAAAAAAATACATTTAATAACAAGCAAACATTTGATTAAATTATACAAAAACGAGAAAACGAGAATACAGTAACTTACAAAATTAAACACCAAAAGAAACGTTTTGTGCTTTATGATTTTTAAATATGACTGTTAGATACGTTGGTCAGGAAACTCCTGAAGTCAGATGCAGACACACTTTCACAAACTGCTGTGAAAAAATACAGAGATAGATATTCAATTAAAATTCATGACACTTAATTTAGCAAATGAACAATATTTATACTTTGTTCCTCTCGCTTCACAACTCATGAGAACAGACCGAAACCAGAACCGAACCGGAGATTAAGGAAAAAGTGAGAAGCAAGAATCATCTGTGGAAAGATTAAGCATGCATGGTCACAGGATGACTCTACTTCTTTTTCTTGTCTGCAATGCGATTTAGACAAATTAGAGCTGCTGTCAATACTGTATGAACATATGTACAGGTTCTTTACAGTTGAAATTTAACTTGTAACTTATTAATAAAATTCGGATTCAGAAAAAAACGTTTATTGCTAGTGCTCTTTTACCATTTAATGCTTTAATACACACGACTCAGTTTGTTCAGAAATGGCAGCTCACTGGCGAGCCTTAGTCTGAACACGCCGTTTTCACTCGGGGCGGGGGTAAGAAACACACATCTTTATTAATCCGCGCGCTCGGTACGTTATTATTTTATTTATTTATTTACCACAGGACCCCTGGGGGGCTCCGTAGGTTCAGGTTTTTACACGAAAACGGTGTTTTGTGAATCTCCACACCATTAAAAATTGAAATATTGCTAATTGTACGTCCTGAGATTAAGATGAACATTAATTGGGAGTCATGAAAGCGAGAATCACATCCAAAAAAGAAAGCTAAACTTACCTCGAACACGACAAACTCCAGCTCCAGCCACGCCGTGTTGTACTTCCATGATGATTCCCAACCGACTGATCCACAGCGCGGGCACAGTGTCTCCAAACACGCATGCGCGGTTTAATTTGGACACATTTTCGGCTTCAGTAGACACACAATACTTCAGACTGAAACATGACTGCCCCCTACAGGTAATGAAGGGCATGTTCACAGCTTCCCGCACGCAGCCGCGGCAAGTCACGGGATCCCTGTTCTCGAAACGTGCGTTTTTAATGGTGACATCTGTAGCTGCCCAGGCATAGTTCTGAGACCTTCTCAGCCTTGTGCTCACATGCTACACAACCTTGGGGTCCAGACACTTGCAGTGCGGCGGCATTGGTATTCTCGTTCCCGTAGCGTTTTCACGCAGCATCGAGTGAAGCCTTTGAAAGGGAACGTCTCGGGTTACTTTGTTGTAACCCTGTTCCCTGAAAAGGCGGGAACGAGATGCTGCGTCCCAATGCCGCACTGCCACGTGACCGGACGTCCGTTCAGACAAATCAATCTGAGGAATGCCTCTGGCTCACTACTATTTATAACCTGCCAGTGTGTCTAATCAGATGACGTCACCTGACCGAGGTTATATAGGCCAAAATTTGTCGTGTCTATACAAACATGCTTCACAGCCGGCAACATGACAAGATATTCCCATAGCGTTTTCACGCAGCATCTCTTTCAAAAGCATCCCTTTTCAGGGAACAGAGTTACAGCAAAGTAACCCGAGACGTTTTGCAGATTTAATTCATTTGCTGTCAACATTTCTGTGAAAGTTTGTGAGTGTGGCTCTGGAGATTTGTGTTTATTCAGCCACAAGAGCATTAGATAGGTCGGGCACCGGTAACATTGTCTGTGTCACGCGCCAGCCAGATCAGCCAAGCACACCCAGGTCATAATTTCACCTAATTTCACCTAATTTTCACATAATTCACGCTTTTTTGGAGATTCTCTTTCACGCTCTGCTTCCGGGGTTGTGGAGCTCCCCCCACGTCATCGACCCGCCTCCTCTCTCGTCACAGGGGATTTCTCCATTCATTCTGCTCACTCACACGTGCAGCCTCTCTCCCCTCTGCTCCTGCCGCATGGTGAAGATCCTTTATGCTTTCCCATTAATAAAACTGTTTGTCTGCAATTGGGTTCACTTCCGTTTACTCATGTCCCTGACAGTCTGGGACACAGTTGCAGTTCAAAAGCATGTCACAGCTGCTTATATACTGTATATATGTAAGGAAAGCAATTTTGCTCAACTCACCATCATTGTATTATCCTTGTGACCAATCACAGATTTTCATTTTCTTCCAATTGACCAATGACTGATCACCATGGTTCTCAGTGACCAATCACTGAGAGGTTTACTTTGTAATGCTATGTCCAACAAAGATATAAACTTTTATTTGCTGGTCTGACGAAACTCTATTTTGTGATAGTGCAGTATAATCCTAAACTAATTGGATATAATAAACACTAAACTAATTGGATATATGTTGCATTTTTAATGCCGGGTTGAATACTACTTACTGTACTGATAGCTTACTGTACTTTACTGATACTTACTGTAGCTTTATCAAGAGGGTCAAATGAGTGGGACGGATGAAACACCTGATGATAGGCAGAGGTAACACTATCCATGCATTTATAAATAATGCATGGATCAGTTCACAAATATGAGTGAACTGATAGTGTGACCTATCATTAGACAATTTTGAGACGGTAATTTAAACTATTATGAAATGAAATTATCTCACTATAGAAAATATTCTGTTGTATTTTGGAAAATCAGTTTATCCTTCTTATAGCCATATGTAATTTATGACAAAATACACTGTCTGGCCAAAAAAAAGGTCACCATTTCAGAAGAGTTAAATTATTGGCAAGCAAAGAAAACAGCTATCAAGATTTACAATTACTAGAACTGGTTAAGAACCCTTCAACGCATTGTATAAATCTGAAAGAATGCACAACTGTCACGTTTCCTTCCCTTACTATGTCTGTGTCGGCCGTGTTGTCGAGGCATGATCGCGGAGGCAAGCTGACGGTTTCACAAAGTCCTTTATTTTTGAAAACAAACATAAACAAAATATACTCCAACACAAACTACTTTCGGTAACGGTTGCTAGACGCCTGACTGGAGTTCAGCCAGGCTATTTAAAGACCTAAACAAAACACAATCAAATTAACTTCCCTCGGTTCAGGTGAGCTTCTACGTCACCTGACCGAGGTGCAAACTGGGAAATGAAGTGAAACTTAACTCAAAACAAACTACAACTCAAGAATCCAACATAAATACAAATGGCGCTCTGGCGCCATCTAGGGGTTAACCGTTACATTACCCCCCCTCTAAAAAATGCTCCTCCCGGAGCATCACCGGAGGCCCCGGACACCCAACCCAATGTTCTACCTTACGCCTCCTATCCAGGAGGCTGGGTGACGGGGCTGGAGGCATGCTCAGCGGCTGCTGAGCTGAAGACGTGTTCGGCGGCTGCCGACGCGCTGGAGACGTGCTCGGCGGCTGCCGACGCGCTGGAGACGTGCTCGGCGGCTGTCGACGCGCTGGAGACGTGCTCGGCGGCTGCAGAGCTGGAGATGTGCTCGGCGGCTGCAGAGCTGGAGACGTGCTCGGCGCAGGCGTAGGAGCGGTCACTGCGCTCGACGCAGGCGTTGGAGCGGTCACTGCGCTCGACGCAGGCGTTGGAGCGGTCACTGCGCTCGAGGCTGGCGTTGGAGCGGTCACTTCGCTCGACGCAGGCGTTGGAGCGGTCACTGCGCTCGAGGCTGGCGTTGGAGCGGTCACTGCGCTCGACGCAGGCGTGGGAGCGGTCACTGCGCTCGACGCAGGCGTGGGAGCGGTCACGGCGCTCGTAGACAGCGTGGGAGCGGTCACTGCGCTCGTAGACGGCGTGGGAGCGGTCACTGCGCTCGTAGACGGCGTGGGAGCGGTCCCTGCGCTCGTAGACGGCGTGGGAGCGGTCACTGCGCTCGTAGACGGCGTGGGAGCGGTCACTGCGCTCGTAGACGGCGTGGGAGCGGACCTTGCGCTGGACGACAGCGTTGGAGCGGTCACTGCGCTCGACGCAGGCGTTGGAGCGGTCACTGCGCTCGACGCAGGCGTGGGAGCGGTCACGGCGCTCGTAGACGGCGTGGGAGTGGTCACTGCGCTCGTAGACAGCGTGGGAGCGGTCACTGCGCTCGTAGACGGCGTGGGAGCGGCTACTGCGCTCGTAGACGGCGTGGGAACGGTCACTGCGTTCGTAGACGGCGTGGGAGCGGTCACTGCGCTCGCAGACGGCGTGGGAGCGGACACTGCGCTCGTAGACGGCGTGGGAGCGGCTACTGCGCCCGTAGACGGCGGGGGAGCGGCCACTGCGCCCGTAGACGGCGTTGGAGGGGGCACGGCGCTCGACGACGACGTTGGGGCTTGGGTAGAGCTCCACAGCGGCGTTGGAGCGTGCACTGCGCTCGACGACGACGTTGGAGCTTTTGCATAGTTCACCAGTGGCGTTAGAGCGTGCCCTGGGCTCGACGGCGGCGTGGGAGTGTGCAGTGCGCTCGGCTGTGGCGTGGGAGCGTGCAGTGCGCTCGACGGCGGCGTGGAAGCGTGCAGGGCGTTTGGCTGCGGCTTGGGAGCGTGCAGGGCGCTCGACTGTGGCGTTGGAGCGTGCACGACGCTCGCTTGCGGCGTTGGAGCGTGCACGGCGCTCTCCTGCAGCGTTGGAGCGGGCACAGCGCTCTCCTGCAGCGTTGGAGCGTGCACAGCGCTCTCCTGCAGCGTTGGAGCGTGCACAGCGCTCTCCTGCAGCGTTGGAGCGTGCACGGCGCTCGACGGCGGCGTGGGAGCGTGCAGTGCGCTCGGCTGCGGCGTCGGAGCGTACTCGGCGCTCGATAGCGGCGTTGGGGCGTGCCGTGCGCTCGACGACGGTTCTGGAGCGTGCAGGGCCTTCGATGACGGCTCTGGAGCGTCCTTAAAGCCGGGAGGTGGCGTCAGAACATGTGCGGGGGACAGCGGCTGCTGACATGCTAGCTCGCTGTCCTCGAAGCCGGGAGGTGGCGTTGGAGCGTGCACGACGCTCGCTTGCAGCGTTGGAGCGTGCACGGCGCTCTCCTGCAGCGTTGGAGCGTGCACAGCGCTCTCCTGCAGCGTTGGAGCGTGCACGGCGCTCTCCTGCAGCGTTGGAGCGTGCACAGCGCTCTCCTGCAGCGTTGGAGCGTGCACGGCGCTCGCCTGCAGCGTTGGAGCGTGCACTGCGCTCGACTGCAGCGTGGGAGCGTGCACAGCGCTCTCCTGCAGCGTTGGAGCGTGCACGGCGCTCTCCTGCAGCGTTGGAGCGTGCACGGCGCTCGCCTGCAGCGTTGGAGCGTGCACGGCGCTCGACTGCAGCGTTGGAGCGTGCACGGCGCTCGACTGCAGCGTTGGAGCGTGCACGGCGCTCTCCTCTCCGTGCAGACACGGCGCGACGTCTTCCTCCTCGACAGACTCAGGCAGTGGCCGGGGGGTGAGCGCATCGTCCAGACCCGGGAGGGGGATCGCTTCCGAGGCTACAGACTGGTTCTCCCGAACCTGGACGAACTGCAGTTGGAGCTGCAGCACCTGCTCGCGCAGGTCACGAATGCGCTCCTGGCTGGACTCCGCCCACTGCCTGTAGAAGTCTTCCTCATCGCCGTGCTGCAGTGGCGTCCAGTCCTCCAGGCTCAGCTCCGATGTGCTGTCCGCGCCACCTTTAGGCAGTGGCCGTGGGAGGAGTGCCTCGTCCAGATTCAAGAGAGAGATCGCTTCCGGGACTACAGCTTGGTTCTCCCGAACCTGGACGAACTGCAGTTGGAGCTGCAGCACCTGCTCGCGCAGGTCATGAATGCACTCCTCGTTGCGTTCCGCCCACTGCCTGCAGAATCCTCCCGTCTCTCCCTCGGCTGCCACACCTCGCGGCGGTGTGCGCCGGACGACGGGTCCGCAGCCTTCCCAGCTTCGCCTTGCCAGTCTCTCTCTAGCTGTCATGCTGTCCTCCCATGAGCTCGCTGGCTCGCTGTGCTCCATGTTTCTCCACCCTTGCCAAACTTCTACTTCGCCGGGCTCCTCGCTAGCCCGCAGCAGTTCCGCCAGCTCGTTGGAGATGATGATTTCTCCTCCTAAGTAACTCCTTAGGAGGGGATCCTCCGCCATGCCTCTTGGTAGGTCTAGCAATCTGTCACGTTTCCTTCCCTTACTATGTCTGTGTCGGCCGTGTTGTCGAGGCATGATCGCGGAGGCAAGCTGACGGTTTCACAAAGTCCTTTATTTTTGAAAACAAACATAAACAAAATATACTCCAACACAAACTACTTTCGGTAACGGTTGCTAGACGCCTGACTGGAGTTCAGCCAGGCTATTTAAAGACCTAAACAAAACACAATCAAATTAACTTCCCTCGGTTCAGGTGAGCTTCTAAGTCACCTGACCGAGGTGCAAACTGGGAAATGAAGTGAAACTTAACTCAAAACAAACTACAACTCAAGAATCCAACATAAATACAAATGGCGCTCTGGCGCCATCTAGGGGTTAACCGTTACAACAACCAACAACTTTGTGGAAGAAATGTTTTCAGAAAAAAAAATTGTGAATGGAAGTCACTTGTAAAGCTGTGTAGTAAAAAAAAAAAAAAACAGCAAAAAAACAAACATATGTTTATTTATAAAAGCATTTCCATGCACACACAATATGATGAGAATTTGCTATTGGGACTAAACATATTATGTGGTCATAAGAAAACCACTTTTTAGTAAACCTAATCAGAAAAAAATATTACCTTTAAAAAATATAAAGCTTGGACTTTGGAGCAATGGAGAAAAGTCATGTGGTCAGAAGAGCGCAGATTAATCCTCTAAATCTTTAAGAGCCCAATTTTTTTTGCCAGTGACTGAACATATGTACTGTAATGATATGAGATAATTTTACAATACTGATAAATAACCAATTTAAGAGACCCCAGTCAGCCTGTTGCAAATTTTGCAACTATTTTTTTGGACAGCCTGTTGGATGCCATTTAATGCTGCTTGCTGAGTAAAACCTCACTTTTGACTTTCAAATAAGATTTTAGGATTTTAAGATTTTATTAGGCTTGGAGATGGTTGAGACATTCAAACAGAACAGTAAGGGCTGCAGTCATGAGCCATATACCTGTTTAAGAGAAAGGAAGGCTTGGCCAAGACAGCTGGCAAACAAATTCACCCACTCATTCACTGTCTGTCTCAGGAAACTTAGGGTACAAGGTGGGGTACACCCATGTCTTTTGACTGTGGGAGCAAACCAGAGTACCCAGAGAAAACCCACCAAGCATGTAGAGAACAGGGAAAACCTTTGGAAAAATAAAACCTTGGGAGGTTGTGCTTTAGTTCTATGTCTCTATAGCTATAGCATGCATCATTAGGAGGATGTTACCTGAAACTTTTCATTTTCCCTTTGGTACTTTTCCTGTTTTGCCTGTGTTGTAAATGAGTTCTCATTTGACCTCTATATAGTACTGGCATAGAAGCGAGTAAACATTCACAGAGTTCAGACGCATCATACTGTAGCAGAAATGAAGTTGTCCTATCTCTTCTTTCTCCTGCTTTGTGGCATGGCTGTTTGCCAGATCAGAGAATATATCTACGTTAATAAAAGCATGAACTGGGTTTCTGCTCAGCAGTACTGCAGAGAAAACTATGTGGATCTGGCAACCATCACTACTGATGCGGAGAACCAGCGACTGGGAACGGTTTTATGTACCTTTAGTATTTTCTATTCTTGGATCGGGCTAAGCATGACTGCATTGGGATCAAACACCTACCAGTGGTCTGATGGAGAACCCTCTCAATTCTATAAGTGGGGTTTAGGCCAACCTAGTCCCTGGGAAGGATTCGACGGCTGTGTCATTGTGTGGCTAAATAGCTGGTATGATATTAGTTGCACATTTTCTTTCCCATTCATTTGTTCCTGGAGATATGTTTTGGTGGAGGACAGTAAAACATGGGAGGAAGCTCTTGAGTACTGCAGAACTTACTACATCGGCTTGGCCAGCCTGGTCTCTCCAGCACAACTTGTTTTGGCTAAAAATGCAACAGACCAAACCCAAACTGTTAGTGTGTGGACTGGCCTGCACTTTTTAAATGGTCAATGGGCATCTGTGAACAGTGTGCCACTGAAGAGCCTGGTCTCACTGCCCTCATGCCCAGCTCTACGCTACCGCTGTGGAGCTTACAACACGAAAATGAACATTTGGGAGAACAGAGATTGCAATGAGAAACTTAATTTCATCTGCTACTAATGGTGAGTAACAGATATCAAATACAATTCATCAGGATTTTGTACATCTACATAATTTAGCATTGGTATGGTAGTTTCTTGAGCTCTTAGTCCTCTATTAGAGACTTTTATATAGAACAAATGTTCAGTTATCTTAAAACTGTTTTTCTTTTCCTTTTTCTGGACAGGTTCGATTTCAACGAGTAGAACAGTCTCCTTCAAGAACACTACCTGGCCTGGGACATGAAGAAATTTAATTACCTATAGAGTTTAGTGATGTGTGTTATTTTAAATACAGTTTAAACAGCTTTGAAATTAACTGATTAGGTTTATTTATATAATGTGAAAAATGAGTTTTATTCAGATGTTGGATATCCTTAAATCTAAGTTCTTTTTCTCTCTAGCAAGCAAAAGAAATAAATGTATATTTTGCATTTGTTGCGATGAATGTGTATGTCATTTTGAAAGCCAAGACTCAACTACTGCAAATGTGCTGAAACGTAAATTCAAAGCTCATTAAAATTAAAAAGACATTCAGACGCATCTACTGTATTTCATATAATTATGTTGCTTGCTGCTTCAAATACTGTATGAGTTTTAAATCACTACATAATAGTTTTCTCAGAGTAAAGCACACTGTACTATCTAAGATGGCATATTCTGGACTTTTTTGGATTAGAAAATCTTCAACCAACTGTGTATTTAAAATTGTATATTCATATTTTAAGATAAATATTACACTCCCATTTTATGACCATACTGTAGAAAGGTGTTGTATAATAATAAAAGAAAGTTACAATTCTAGCATTTGCAATTGTGGCTTCATTTTCCTGCTGCCCCAAATCAAAAATTCAAAATCTAAATATTTTTTTTCAATTCTATTTCCATTTTTACTAACAGAGAGTTTGACCAATCAATCAAACACAGTGTTTGTGACTTTCTTCACAGATATTCCTGCATTCTTCCTGGTGTTTCCAGGAAAATGTGAATAAGGGAAACTGCATTATTTTTAATGACAACTGCCCAAAGCCTGGAAATGACTGGATGCAAAGTCAGTAGCTTTGTTAAATCCACAAACGCTCATCAGGTTAATAAATATAAATAAACAAAATTAACAAAATAAATATAGTTTTGCAGATTTAATTCATTTGCTGTCAACATTTCTGTGAAAGATTGTGAGTATGGCTCTGGAGATTTGTATTTCTTCAGCCACAAGAGCATTAGATAGGTCAGGCACCGGTAACAACCTGTGGGACACAGTTGGGTTCAAAAGCTTGTGATTTTTAATGAACATGTAAGTGACATGAACTTGACACAGCTCTTGAACTTGAAAATTAATTTGTGATGCTATGACCAACATTGATATAAACTTTTATTTGCTGGTCTGACGAAACTCTATTTTGTTATAGTGCAGTATAATCCAACACTAAACTAATTGGATATATGTTGCATTTTTTATACCGGGTTGAATACTACTTACTGTACTGATGATAGGCAGAGGAAACATAGTGGTTACGCCACTGGACTACTGAATGGATAGTCATGGTTCACTTCAATTCAATAAAATTTTATTTATATAGCGCTTTTAACAATGGTCATTGTCTCAAAGCAGCTTCACAAAAATGAAAGAAAATTTACAAAAAATCTTTAAAAAATGATGAATGAAATGTCTCTGATGAGCAAGCCAAGGGTGACGGCAACGGTGGCAAGGAAAAACTCCCTGAGATGGCATTAGGAAGAAACCTTAAGAGGAACCAGACTCAACAGGGAACCCATCCTCATTTGGGTGATAACAGATAGAAATGATATAACATCTTGTGTGTTGTGCAGGTGAAAATTCAATATGACAGAAATTATTTAAATTGACATGAAGTCCAGTTCAGCATAGGGACGAGTCAGTAGGTGCAGAGGGCAGATGAGGTCTGGATCACTGTAAGCATAGGAGCAGCATGTGTAGCTCCAACCATCATAAAGCTGAATCCAGCTGGAGCTGGTCCTTCTCTGGATGCCTCAGGAACCTCGCAGGGTTGGCCTTTGTCTACTGAAGCTGGAACATCTCCAGATGCCTCGGGATGGGGCATTGTTTATTGAGGATGCAGGACAACCACCTAGTAATGCATTACAATAGTCCAGTCTGGAGGTCATGAATGTATGAACTAGCTTTTCTGCATCAGGGTTTTCTGTATCAAAACCCGAATACCACCAAGCTGCCACCAAGCTTAGCCTTTACCTGCTCATGGTGAATGAGATACTTACTGTATCCCACTCATTTGGATAAGGGCCACTACCAAATGCCTGGCAAGCATTTTTAATCAAATTCATTATTTACTTATAAATGCAGTACTTCACTTATACTTACACAATATTATACTCTTATTAATACAACAGCAGGTTATGCATTTCAAAAGACCCTCTATACTGGTGCTGTATAGGTCATTATGTTCCTATACATGCAGATAGTGATTTCATTGGGGATCTAATTGAGCAAAACAGGTTTATCAGAAAAAGTCTGAATTTGAAATTCCTTTCCTCCACAGTCCTTAGGTGGTGCATTCAACCCATACTTGTCTTCATTCCTAACTCACAATTTTCTTTCAATTGAATGTCTGATTAATTAAAACTACCATTAGTTTAAAACCCCAAGATTATTCCTGTATTATTATTATTATTATTATTATTATTATTATTATTATGTTTAAGAAAAAGGGGAGTTGTTCCTCCTCCAGAGTGTTTTGTTTTGCTGGCCACATGTCACATTCTTAGTGCTTTCAGCCCTCTAAACAGAAAAACCAGCTTGCACCACTGTAAAGCTGTATCACTCTCAGTGTCCACGCAAAATGTTTCAAGACATTTCATATGCACCTCATGTTCCTGTAAACAGTTTGTTATTTCTCCTTGAATAACAATTTAATTGCTTTATTACTGTTTCGTAAATACTGTGATTTTTCACAAATAGCTATTTTAGGTTTTAGTTGTCAAAATGTGCTTTCAGTCGAATGGATCCTGTCATGCTGGATCATCTCCACCACGACCCACAGGCTTCTTCAAAGATCAAAACATTTGGCTGGAGTCACTAAATGAGAGATCTTTATGTTTAGTGTTGCTGTTGCATTAAAACTTAGCAAGAAAGATGACCGTTAAACAACAAAAAAGAGTGTATTATACAAAAACTAAACCAAAAAGTGCACCAAAACAAAACAAAGAAACAATATTTACAAAATGTGTGTTAGGAGAGATGAATCGGCCTCACTGGTGTCATGCGCACTCAGCCACAACCGGCACCAGGACCCGGAAGTAAGATGGTCACGAACCTGAAAGCATAAAAGGAAACAAGATGGCGCCGCACATCGCTCTGTCATTGAGTTTTGCCCATGCTATTTCGGTATTGTTCCCGTTCACGTGAGTACTCACTTTCTTGGGTTTGCTTTCAGACTGAGTGTGTGGTTATAGTGCAGTATAATCCAACACTAAACTAATTGGATATATGTTGCATTTTTTATACCGGGTTGAATACTACTTACTGTACTGATGATAGGCAGAGGAAACATAGTGGTTACGCCACTGGACTACTGAATGGATAGTCATGGTTCACTTCAATTCAATTAAATTTTATTTATATAGCGCTTTTAACAATGGTCATTGTCTCAAAGCAGCTTCACAAAAATGAAAGAAAATTTACAAAAAATCTTTAAAAAATGATGAATGAAATGTCTCTGATGAGCAAGCCAAGGGTGACGGCAACGGTGGCAAGGAAAAACTCCCTGAGATGGCATTAGGAAGAAACCTTAAGAGGAACCAGACTCAACAGGGAACCCATCCTCATTTGGGTGATAACAGATAGAAATGATATAACATCTTGTGTGTTGTGCAGGTGAAAGTTCAATATGACAGAAATTATTTAAATTGACATGAAGTCCAGTTCAGCATAGGGACGAGTCAGTAGGTGCAGAGGGCAGATGAGGTCTGGATCACTGTAAGCATAGGAGCAGCATGTGTAGCTCCAACCATCATAAAGCTGAATCCAGCTGGAGCTGGTCCTTCTCTGGACGCCTCAGGAACCTCGCAGGGTTGGCCTTTGTCTACTGAAGCTGGCACATCTCCAGATGCCTCGGGATGGGGCATTGTTTATTGAGGATGCAGGACAACCACCTAGTAATGCATTACAATAGTCCAGTCTGGAGGTCATGAATGTATGAACTAGCTTTTCTGCATCAGGGTTTTCTGTATCAAAACCCGAATACCACCAAGCTGCCACCAAGCTTAGCCTTTACCTGCTCATGGTGAATGAGATACTTACTGTATCCCACTCATTTGGATAAGGGCCCCTACCAAATGCCTGGCAAGCATTTTTAATCAAATTCATTATTTACTTATAAATGCAGTACTTCACTTATACTTACACAATATTATACTCTTATTAATACAACAGCAGGTTATGCATTTCAAAAGACCCTCTATACTGGTGCTGTATAGGTCATTATGTTCCTATACATGCAGATAGTGATTTCATTGGGGATCTAATTGAGCAAAACAGGTTTATCAGAAAAAGTCTGAATTTGAAATTCCTTTCCTCCACAGTCCTTAGGTGGTGCATTCAACCCATACTTGTCTTCATTCCTAACTCACAATTTTCTTTCAATTGAATGTCTGATTAATTAAAACTACCATTAGTTTAAAACCCCAAGATTATTCCTGTATTATTATTATTATTATTATTATTATTATTATTATTATTATTATTATGTTTAAGAAAAAGGGGAGTTGTTCCTCCTCCAGAGTGTTTTGTTTTGCTGGCCACATGTCACATTCTTAGTGCTTTCAGCCCTCTAAACAGAAAAACCAGCTTGCACCACTGTAAAGCTGTATCACTCTCAGTGTCCACGCAAAATGTTTCAAGACATTTCATATGCACCTCATGTTCCTGTAAACAGTTTGTTATTTCTCCTTGAATAACAATTTAATTGCTTTATTACTGTTTCGTAAATACTGTGATTTTTCACAAATAGCTATTTTAGGTTTTAGTTGTCAAAATGTGCTTTCAGTCGAATGGATCCTGTCATGCTGGATCATCTCCACCACGACCCACAGGCTTCTTCAAAGATCAAAACATTTGGCTGGAGTCACTAAATGAGAGATCTTTATGTTTAGTGTTGCTGTTGCATTAAAACTTAGCAAGAAAGATGACCGTTAAACAACAAAAAAGAGTGTATTATACAAAAACTAAACCAAAAAGTGCACCAAAACAAAACAAAGAAACAATATTTACAAAATGTGTGTTAGGAGAGATGAATCGGCCTCACTGGTGTCATGCGCACTCAGCCACAACCGGCACCAGGACCCGGAAGTAAGATGGTCGCGAACCTGAAAGCATAAAAGGAAACAAGATGGCGCCGCACATCGCTCTGTCATTGAGTTTTGCCCATGCTATTTCGGTATTGTTCCCGTTCACGTGAGTACTCACTTTCTTGGGTTTGCTTTCAGACTGAGTGTGTGTTTATAGGACGCGGGTTAGATTGTGTCTTTCCTTTGCTCATTCACTTTGAGAGTCCTTATAGCAAATCGCGTGATTATCCTGCCCACTCATGTCCATCCGCGTTTGGGTTTACCATTCATGCTACAGGGCTAACTGCTAAGCTACGTCTTTCTGGTCATCATTGGGTTAGTTCGTGACAGAATGACAGAGCCTCGCACAGTAAACCCAGCGGATCACGCGCGCCTATGCAATGTGGTTGACCAGCATGCTGTGCTTATCAATAAGCTAACCGGGGAGCTCGATTCTCTGCGCCGGAGCATCCAAGATGTCGCGGCCTTAGGTGGCAAAGCTTAGGCGGGAGAACGCAAGCCTCCAGGCGGCTGTTGATGGCATGGCTAGTGGTCCGCCCGCCGCAGCGGCCGCGGCCCCGCACCAAACCCCCCCCCCCCACCTCCCCCTTCTGATGTTTTTTTAGCACTCCCGGATAAATGGGATGGCACGGATGGGAAGTGCAGTGTGTTTTTAACATCGCTGGAACTGGTGTTTCATTTCAATGCCACCGACTACTCCACCGACCGGCTGATCATTGCACTGCTCATCTCGTTGCTATCAGGGCAGGCAGCAGAGTGGGCCACGGCAGTCCTGCGCGCTGACACCGACACCGATCACTCGTACAACGAATTCACCCACCAGCTAAAATTGACGTTTGAACATCCTGCGGGTGAGGTGGAGACCGACACGAAACTTTACCATCTGCGGCAGGGAGGATTGTCCATGAGCCGGTACACTGCGGACTTCCACACCCTCGCCATCCAGACCTCGTGGTGAGACGCAACCCTCCGGACATCCTACTTCGAGGGACTGGCTACTCGTATTAAGGATGAGCTAGCCAGACGAGAGCTCCCAGCCACCCTGGAGGGGCTGATCCAGCTAGCCCTCCGTATCGACTAGCACCTCCTCTCCCGTCCAAAGCCAGCACCTCGAACCCTGCCCCCAGATCCCACCTATGCCTACACTGTACCAAGCCCACCACCCACCGTCACCACCGCCTTCACCGGACGTGTCAGATCTCCACCCCCTGCCGTGGTTGACACCGGAGCCGGGGAACCCATGCAACTAGAGCATGCCTCCCTGACCGTGGCGGAACGTGAGAGGCGTTACCGCGAGGGATTGTGCGCCTACTGTGGCTCAGCGACCTGTCCATCCCGTCCGGGAAACGCCCAACCCCGGTGAACGACAGGAGAGACTCACCGGGCACCATCCATCTCTCCGCCACCACCGAAAACCCCACTTCTCGACTCACGGTCCAGGTAACCCTCCACCTTGGCTACAAACGGGTCCGAAGTACCGCGTTCATCGATTCCGGTGCCGCGGGTAACTTCATTGACTCTATAAATATTGAGGCATTATCCCAGCCAATGAGAATCACCTCTGTCGACGGGCGGCACCTCTCATCTAGCCCCATCACCCAGCAGACCCAACCCATCACTCTCATCCTCGGCCAGCACCAAGAGCTAATCCAACTCCATCTCACCCCCATTTCCTCTCCACCTCTCATCCTCGGATACCCCTGGCTACTCCGACATGACCCCCTGATTTCCTGGACACAAAGATGGATCATTCAGTGGGGGCCGACCTGCACCGACCTATGCCTACGGGCCCAGGCTGGGACGTGTTCCAGGGAGTCCGAGGCGGGGTTCTTCTTTGTGAAGAAGTTCGTCCATGTGTCGACTATCGGGGGGCTAAGTAAGATCACCATCAGAAACCGTCACCCACTGCCTCTTACCAACTCAGCCCTGGACGCCCTCTCTGGTGCCACCGTGTTCACTAAGTTGGACCTCCGGAGCGCCTACAACTTTGTGCGCATCAGAGAGGGTGATGAGTGGAAGACGGCCTTCATCATCCCCACCGGACATTACAAGAGCCTGGTCATTCCTTTTGGACTCTGCAACGCACCCTCGGCCTTCCAACAATTCATTAATGATGTTCTCAGGGACATGCTAGGCCGATGGGTGTTCGTATATTTGGACGATATACTCATTTACTCACACACCACCGAAGAACACACCAGACACGTTAGGGCTGTTCTTAAGAGATTGCTCGCCCACCATCTGTACTGTAAGCTGGAAAAGTGTGCTTTTCACGAGCACTCCACCACGTCCCTGGGTTTTGTCATCTCGTCCCAGGGTGTAGCCATGGACCCGCAGAAGCTGGAGGTTGTACGTCACTGGCCCCTACCCAGGACACTAAAGCAGCTCCAACGCTTTCTCGGGTTTGCGAACTTTTATCGTCGCTTTATCCGGGGCTACAGTACAGTTGCAGCACCACTCACTGCACTGACCAGGCCCTCAAACCATCCCTTCCAACTCAACCCAACCGCCATCTCCGCCTTCCACAAACGCTGCCACCTATTCACCACCGCACCTATTCTCCTCCATCCGGATGCCAGCCAACCATTCGTTGTGGAAGTGGACATGTCGGAAGTGGGCGCCGGCACTGTTCTCTCTCAATGAGGTCCAGACCAGAAGCTGCACCCATGTAGCTTCTACTCCAAAAAATTTAACCCCACTCAGCAGCGATACAGATTAGGGGACCGTGAACTGTTGGGCATAAAGTGGGCTTTGGAGGAATGGCGTCACTGGCTCCAGCGCGCCAGTGAGTCATTCATCGTCTGGACGGATCACCAGAACCTGCTAACCATCCACAACCTGAAGCAACTGAATCCACGACAGGCACGGTGGGCCCTGTTCTTCGAGCAGTACGATTTCCATCTCTCGTACCATCCGGGGTCAAAGAACACCAAGGCCGACGCCCTCTCCCGTCAGTACGAGAACCATCACCTTCTTGGGACGGGCTTTCTGGTGGCCCTCGATGAGGAGGGAGGTCACCGAGTTCGTCCGGCCGTGCCCAGTGTGCGCCAGGGCGAAAGACACCAACCAACCAACACCGGGGGAACTTCAACCGCTTCCAGTCCCCCGTCCCCTGGTCGCACATTGCCATCGACTTCATCACAGTCCTGCCGGCCTCGGAAGGAAAGGACGTCATCCTCACCATTGTCGACCGCTTCTCCAAGGCAGTGCACCTGGTGGCCCTCGCCGGACTCCCGTCAGCTAGGAACACAGCTGAGCTGATATTGGAACACGTAGTCCGAATGCATGGGTTCCCAAAGGACATCGTCTCAGACAGAGGTCCCCAGGTCACCGCCCGGTTCTGGAAGGCCTTCTGCCGTCTGATCAATTTGTCCTGCAGTCTGTCTTCTGGTTACCACCCCCAGACGAATGGTCAGACGGAGCGAACCAACCAACAGCTGGAGCGTTACCTGAGATGTTTTGTGTTGGATCGTCAGCGCTCCTGGGCCCGCTACCTCAAATGGGCTGAGTTGTCTCACAATCTTCACGTGTCCTCAGCTACCAACCTGAGCCCATTTGAGGTATGCCATGGTTTCCAACCTCCGATGTTCACCCACCAAGAACCGGAGGTTGATGTACCATCGGCCCAACAGTTGGTTCGCTGGGACGGTTGTACCACGTAGGTAACAAGGTATGGCTCTCTACCAAGAACCTCCAACTGCACACAGAGTCACGGAAGCTGTCACCAAGATTCATTGGACCATATCGCATCACCCTCAGGATCAACCCTGTCACCTACCGGCTCCAGCTGCCTGCGGCGCTCCGGATCTACCCCGTCTTCCACACCTCCCAGCTAAAACCATTCATCACCTCACCCATGGTTCCACCCACCCCCCCTGCTCCTCCCCCCCGTATCATTGACGCTTACACCGTGCGACAGATCCTCGACTCACGCCCTCGGGGCAGGGGCACCCAGTATCTGGTCGACTGGGAGGGCTACGGCCCAGAGGAGCGGTCCTGGGTCCCAGCACGCTTCATCCTCGACCCCGGGCTCATTAGGGACTACCGCCACCAGGTATCCTCCACCCCTGGACAGTCTGGAGTCGGTCCTGGACAGGGGGGTACTATCATGCGCACTCAGCCGCGCCCGGCACCATGACCCGGAAGTAAGACGGTCGCGAACCTGAAAGTATAAAAGGAAACAAGATGGCGCCGCACATCACTCTGTCATTGAGTTTTGCCCATGCTATTTCAGTATCGTTCCCGTTCACGTGAGTACTCACTTTCTTGGGTTTGCTTTCAGACTGAGTGTGTGTTTATAGGACGCGGTTTGATTGTGTCTTTCCTTTGCTCATTCACTTTGAGATTCCTTATAGCAAATCGCGTGATTATCCTGCCCGCTCGTGTCCATCCGCGTTTGGGTTTACCATTCACGCTACAGGGCTAACTGCCAAGCTATGTCTTTCTGGTCATCATTGGGTTAGTTTGTGACAACTGGACCTAATGGAAATAGTCCGGGAACACGATGTTGGAGCAAGAGTGATATTGCAAAGCAGTTCAGTTGAAGATAATCCAGTCAATGGAAAAATCTGCAAGGTACAGTCTCCGCAAGTCTCTTTATAAACTCCGTAAGAAAATGGCAGAATACACAGCACGCTGCACCACCAAACTCCTTTCCTTCTCTCTGCATGAGTTTTTTTAAAGGGTATCACATGAACCCATTGCATCATTGGGCTTCCCTTTGCAATCATGAACTTTCCTCTTGCGAGAGTACAACCCAGAACCAAGCACAGGCAAGAGACACATCAACATATCGCAATACATTTTCATGGTGTAGGTTCGTCTAGTGTTAGTGTAATCTATCATCTTAGCAACAAGGTTCAACAAACCAATTGTTGAGGCATGAAACTATCATTGAAATGGAATGATAACAAGATGGAACGTGCCTTCAAAGTGGAGGCTCATGATAAGGAACGTATGGCTCAGACTGGTCCCAAGGTTGCACACACAAAAGCAGAGACATCACTCTGTACAAAATGTTAGGCCAGCATAGGTTATGATCTTTGTATCTGGATTGCCAGCTATTCAGAATGTTGGTGGTTTGCAGGCTGGTTGCTCAGGTGGCTGTGAGTTTGGCTTTAAGTGTTTGTGTCAATCTGCCTACAGTAGGTGAGAGTCCAGTCCAGGTCTTCCTAATCTGATTCAATTGTCCCTCCAATGTTGCCTCATGACGCCGCTTCCACCTGAAGATAAGTCATCATTGAGGAATCGTATGTAAACTGAGACAGAAGCTAGCATGGGCAGCTTCTAGATTTTCAATGTTTACTTAGTTACTTTTGGAATTTATGTTAATATTCTTTTATTTGAAACTTTCCCTGTTTGTGTGTGACTTTTTGTAAACTTTGTCTGTGTTGGACTATGATCTTGCCTTTTTACTTGGTTGCTTGACTACTGAATTTAAGAATAGTCATGCTGTTCCCTGTGTTATCTGCTTGGGATGCTTGAGGTGACTGGGGACAGTTCCACTTCTATTAGAATTAAGCCTCCAAATGACCCTCCTTACATATACCATCAACCTTTTACTCATCCCTAGACAGGATTGTAACAAGACTAATAGCCTGGTTGTGGTCAATGAATTTGAAGTAAGAGATTAAAAACATATTAAAATCAGTGCACAAATAAATCCAAATCGAGAGGTTGAATTGTGGCTGAGGAGGTGGAAGAGAGAGTTCACAAACCCAAATTTCAATTGGTATAAAAATTAATCTAAATTGTGTGTCAAAAGGTGTAAATGTGAGACATATAAATGTGAGGAAAATTACACTTTGTTGGATGCCATGCCACAAGTAGCAGTGTATCTGAACAATATGTTGATTATGGGAACTACAGAAGTAGAACATCTGGCTACCTTAGGGCAGATGCACCATAGAGTATTAGATGCAGTGCTATGGCTGAAACACGGCAAGTGTGTTGTCCCAGGATTGATGTCACAAACTTTGTTCACATAATCACAGCTAAGGGGCTCTGTCAAGTGAAGAGCTATCAAAGAGGCCCCAGGCTCGAAAAACATTCCTGAATCTTTTGGGCATGGCAATGTATTACACAGAGTTCCTCTTTGACCTCTTAAATGCTTTTAGCCCTGCTTTGCAAACATGGAAATCTGGAGAAGGCATGCAAGGAGCAGGAAGCACTCAGTCACTTAGTAATGCTGCTTGCTCACTATGACCTAAACAAACAAATATCATGTGATGCTTTAACCTTTGAAATCGGAAAAGTCCATTCACAGGTGATGAAATTAGCACCTAGACAGACACGGGCTGACCAAACTTTCCTATACAAATGTCACATTGTCCGCCTACCAATGCAATTTAAGGACATTTAATGAAATGGGCTGAGATGCCTACCACTATCTGAGTTGTCTGCTACAGCAGACATGTACTGGCGAGACTGTGTTTTCATTGAAACATGTCCCAGGTCAGACTCTCCCATTTGTCATGGGAAGTGAGGGACTGAGGTCTTATGCCACCATCTGGTGGCCAAGAATGTACAGGGTAAATGCTGATAGTGTCAGTCTAATCAAAATTTGATGCCCTCAGCTCTTTTCCACCCTTAGGAGAGGGCAGGGTCTGTATTGACTAAACGTCTCATAATAGTAAATTTGTTTCTCTAAATCTGTTGCTCCTAAGTGCAGTGGTCCATTAAGAAATGTTGTATGCTGTCTACATGATCGAAAGATATATTACATGATAAAGACCTATGCTGTCATGTCTGTAAGACTAAGAGGCGAACGCAGATGCAGGGTGAAATAACAGTGGGTTTATTTGCCAATTTTATATTTTATATAATGGCCATACAAAACAGAAAGAAAAGATACTGCTGTCTCCTCAGGCTGGGTCTGCAGGTGGGCTGGTTGAGAACAGAAAAGAAACACAAAAAGATAACAAACTCAATTTAGAGTGAACACAAAGGGCTGAGCCTCACTCAGCCTTGACCTTGACTTAGATGAAGGTTTTCAACCAACGTGATGCGCCCTTCCTTGCAGACTCCATTCAGTCCTGGAGGAGAGTATACACAAACACAGGGACGTTAACATACAAGACACTATGGTGCACAACAGTGAACAGAGGGTGCTACAGGTTTCAACTTTATTTCGACTGAAATAAATAGTGAGACACACGGGGTAGACACAGGTTAACTTGATTTGGTGCTAGAACAATTAAAAGAAAACAATTACATACGTAGACACACTAGGGGGAGAGAAAGCGACGACTCAGTAATCCGGTGAGCCAGATCTTATTCCCCAGGGATCCCCAGCAATTCATTCCAGAAGTGGCTTTCTACTGTATATCAAAGCACTCGTAAACCAAAGCGAATTTCCCCATAAGAGATAATGAAAACTTATTCAATAATAAACTTATAAAGATTATTCATTCCACAAACCAAAAAAAATTATAAATAAAAATAATGAATACAAAATATAAAGTAAAAATAAAACATGCACCTTACCTTTGAAAAAAGTAACAAAAAATCCCAACAGATAAGTGTTGCGTGTGCATGTGTTTGTGCAATGCCCTCTCCTTCTTCTAGTCTTACAAACCCTTTCTCATCTCTTATTTGTGCAGGACGACTTTCTCACACACACACACAATAAGAAGAATAGGAAGAAACCTTGAGAGGAACCAGACTCAACAGGGAACCCATCCTCATCTGGGTGAAACAGGAAGCAGGAGTTGATCTGCATTTATAATATAACAGTTGATGTTAATTGATGTTAATATGGAGTCCAGGTAGTTTATTGGAGACTCAGGTAGACTTATTAGGAAATTCCATTCTTGAACTATCGAGCAACTGCAGCCAAGTCAAGTCCTCAGAGAAAGAGCTGCCAACACCGGTCGAGGCCAGAACCGTCTTCATAGTAGAGTGAAACCATCCTCAGACACCAGACGCATCCCAGAGAAACACACGGGGCATCCATGTGACGAGATCTCCAACCAGAAGCGGGGGACCAGGATGAGTCAGACAGGTCCGGAGGGCAGAAGGAGTCTGGATCACTGGCAGCTCAGGAATGACATGTGTAGCTCGACAGAGAGAGAGAGAGAGAAAGAGTGAAAGGGGGAAAGAGGGAAGAGAAAGGAGGGAGAAAGAGAAGAAGAGGAGAGATGGCAGTTAGGTATGGTCACAGTCACATAATGTATAATGTGAATGTATATTTACTGTAGAGTGCAAGCAGGGACTCCGGCAGGACTAACTATGACAGCACAACTAAAAGGGAGAGCCAGAAGGAAACACAAACATGAGGGGGAACTGAGATGTAAAGCAAACAATCACCTCGCCGTCAACAAACCTGAGTGATCAATGAGAGTGAGGAAGACAGCATCTAAACATACCAGTTCACCATAATACTCTACGTCCATGAGTTCCCCAGATCTGCTCCTTTACCTAAGGCAAATCTATTTATAAAAATTCTTGGCTAAATAAATATGTTTTTAGCCTAGACTTAAACACTGAGACTGTGTCTGAGTCCCGAACACTATTTGGAAGACTATTCCATAACTTTGGGGCTTTGTAAGAAAAAGCTCTGCCCCCAGCTGTGGTTTTCATAATACGCAGTACTGACAAGCAGCCTGCATCCTTTGATTGAAGTAGGCGTGGCGGATCGTAAGGCACTAGCAGTTCGCTCAGATACTGTGGCGGGAGACCATTTAATGCTTTGTACTGTATGTCAAAAGTAGTATTTTAAAATCAATGCAAAATTTCACAGGGAGCCAATGCAGTGAAGATAAGATAGGGGTGATGTGCTCATATCTTCTGGTTCTAGTGAGGACTCTCGCTGCTGCATTCTGGAATCAGTGCTGTCTGAGACAGAGAGAGAAAATTAATCTTTAATCTCTCTAATGAGACTTGGTTTTGCTTTACACGTGCGCACACACGTGTGTTATAATATAAAGTACTACGCACGCTGTACACATACACACAGACAGACACAAAATAAAAGGTGTTTTACATTCACATTCGTGGTCACAGTGTTATAGTAAACAGTACATGCATGCACGGATGCTGATTATATCAGTGAGAGACACGCGCTAAGACCCAGCAGGGAACACGATTACCCACAATTCCCTAAAGTCTGATGACAAATTTACCATATAATTTTAAATCTTAAAATATAAGTTGCATAGGTTTTGCATGTACAGGTATGTGACAACCCCACTGTGCATATGAAGACATTTTTTTCTAACCTAACCATACACCTTATGTAGCATGGCTCAGGCAGTTATATTCTAGGAGAACAAAAAAAATTATATATATTTGCATTATGTGTAATCATACACAAAAGAATGGATGACTTTCCATATTCCTGAGAACATTCATATAATAACAACCTTGACTTGACTTAATTTGACTTGGCTTTTTCCTTGCGTTGGATTAAAACAGAGAAGCATTCGTGTGGATTCACAGATAACAATATCAAAAATATATATATATTTTTAAATGTTGACCAAAACATACAGTAGCGGTTTGTTCCTTGTAAAGCTAACAAGAAAGTGGCTAAGCTGCTAATTATCCAGCTAATTATCATAATCATTTATAGTCACACTATCTGGGGACACTCAACCTGGATCCTCCAAATGTTTCTTCATCATGTTGTCTAAGGGAGTTTTACCTGCTGTCACTTCTAGCTAGCTGATTAGGAATTTACATCTATATCAATATTTCTGTAAATCCATTTTGTAATAATATCTGTTGTGCTTTACTTTTTTATTTCTATAAAACTGTAACAACCACCATAAGGAAGATAGTGTCTCACACAGGTTTTTTTTTCAAGTTAAAATCAGTCTCTTTTGGGATTATTCTGTTTTGCCTGATGTAAATTAGTTCTCATTTAGAGAGCTGTCAAAGATAAAAGTAAACATTCACTGCAAGCACTGACACATCATAGCAGTGATGAAGTTCTCATTTGTCTTTTTTCTTCTGCTTTGTGGCATGACTGTTTGTCAGATAAAGGACTATATCTTCATTAATCAAAACATGGACTGGTTTTCTGCTCAGAAGTACTGCAGGGAAAACTATGTGGATCTGGCAACCATCACTACTGACACGGAAAACCAGAGATTGTTGATGTCTGTAGCTGGGTTCTCCAGTGTAAATGGTTGGATTGGGCTGAACAGAACTGCACCTGGATCAGACATCTGGAAATGGTCTGATGGAACATCACCTAATTTCTTTAAGTGGGCACCTGGTGAACCTAATAACATGGGAGGAGTAGAGAGCTGTGTCATGATGAGCAGAAGTGGCTGGAATGATTTTATCTGTAACGCTGATCTACCTTTCTATTGTTCCCAAATTGTTGTTTTGGTGAATGAACATAAGACATGGGAGGAAGCTCTTGACTACTGCAGAACTTACTACACCGGCTTGGCCAGCCCAGTAGCACAACCTATCTTGGCAAAAAATGCAACAGCTCAAACCCAAACAGTCTGTGTGTGGACCGGCCTGAGTTTTGTGAATGGTCAGTGGGTCTCTGTGAACATGGTGCAGCTGCAGAGCCTGATATCGTTGCCCTCATGCCCAGCTCCACCATACCACTGTGGAGCTTACAACAATAACACACACCTTTGGGAGAACAGAGACTGCAATGAGAAGCTTAATTTTCTCTGCTACTGATGGTGAGTAACAGACATCCTGTACAATTATTCAGGATCTTGTACTTCTAAATATGTACTGTATGTGATATAATGGTACTGTAGCATCTCTCAGGCCTCTATTAGAAACAACTTTTCAAGTTTGATGTCTCAAAAACTGACATTTTTTTCTCTTTCTGGACAGATAGATTTCAACAGGAAGACTCCTTTAAGAACAATACATGTTGATGGCCTTGAAGTACCTGTAATGAAAAATAAAGCTATTTAGTTAATGTAAGTTAAAAGGCTTTCAGTATATAAAAATCCTATTTTGACTGATTTTATTTAGATGTTATTTAGATGTTGGTTATTTGTAAAATCTTTGTGTGCATTTACATTCTTTATCTTCATCAAGCAAAAATAAAATTCCACATTTTACCTATTGTTGTTGGGGTGAGTGTTTGTATTCTTTTGTAAGTCAAGGCTTAACTAATGCAAATGTGCCGAAACGTGATTTGAAGGTTGACTAAGATGTCAGTGACACTCGGACACGTCCACTCGTTTGTACTTTCATGCTTTCTTTTGCTGCTCGTACCATTGAAATAAGCAGAAGAACAAATCACCTGAACTTAAAATCAATGAATGCTGATACCAGATTATGATTATAGTTTTAGTTCTGGCAATAGAATATGAAGATGTGACATCAGGGAAATCTGAGGGGATCATGCAGTTTTGTTCCCCAAGGAAGGAACCATTTAAATTTACCCTCAAAGGGACAACACAGCTTCATTTCTGAATTTAAACCCACTATACTATATACATATTTTCCTACACATTTCATGCTAATTTCGCTGTTTTTTTTTTTTTGTTTGTTTTTTTGATTTCTGACAATGACTATTTGTAAATAGTATTGTAATGACTATTTTATAGTACGATATTTACATTTACATTTAGGCATTTGGCAGATGCTCTTATCTAGAGTGATTTACAAAAAGTGCTTTGAAGTTTCCTTCATTTGGATAGATACTTACACTGGGTTACTAACTAAGTGCTATTAGTCAAACACAGTTGGGAAGGGGATTATTATTATTCATTCATTCATTTATTCATTCATCTTCTATACCGCTTTATCCTGTAATAGGGTCGAGGGGACCTGGAGCCTATCCCAGGAGACTCAGGGCACGAGGCAGGGTACACTATTATTATTTGGGGTGGATTAGTCTAAGTATTGAAGAAATAAAATGAAATTGAATTGCAATATATATATATATATATATATATATATATATATATATATATATATATATATATATATATATATAAATTATAATTACATCTGTGAGTTTTCTTATTTATGAGTAAAGTCACACTATAAACATTTATTACAAATTAACTTTTTTTTGCACCATGTACTCACAGTGCCTATTCAATCTTCATCTTTAATTTATATCCTAAAAAAGTTGCATTCCATCCTGCTTGTTCTTTTAACTTAGCTAAATAAAACTCCTCTCATTGTGACATCCCTATACTCTGATATCCATATATAGTGTTTCTCTGTGAAGAGAGGAAAACCTTCAAGAAGAACGACCATACAGTATCTGCAGCACTCTACCAATCAGGCCTGCATGGTGGAGTGGCCAGTCACAAGCCACTCCTCAGTAAAAGGCACATGACAGGCACTTGGAGTTTGCCAAAAGCCACCTGAAAGACTCTCAGACCATGAGAAACAATTTTTTTGTTGAAGCACATTTGGCAACAATTACAGCCTCAAGTCTTTTTGAATTCGATGCTACAAGATGGTTTTTCTTCTGGAAGGTTCCAGACCAACCATCATGTTCTTGGTCCTTTCCTGTGGCTTGTCGTGGGCCCCTCTGCTATGCCCTTGTTGAGGTCGAGCATTCTGTCATGATGTCTGGTGTAATGGCTGTTGATGTAGCCGTGGGCATATAAAGGGCAGGCATAAATGCAGAGGGTTCTTTCAAAAAATAAAGGGTCTTTTATTAACAGACAACCTAATCACAAAAATCTAAACAAAACACTGGCTCTGGAAGCATAACACACAGGGACACAGGGAACTTTACACACTTAGGGTTAGGAAACATTACACACTCAAAGGTACATCAGACTTAACAACTACCAGGACTTTGGAAGCTGGAAACACCTAACCCGGCTCTGTCTTGAGATACAGTCTCAAACATATAGGCTCTAATACATGAAACATATCAGACTTAGTCTGTGTTGTGACACAGGCTTTGACATACAGTACAGGCTCTAATACCTGAAACATATAAGACTAAGACTGTGTTGTGACACAGGCTTTGACATACAGGCTCTAATACCTGAAACATATACAGTAAGACTAAGACTGTTGTGCCACAAGCCTTGACATACCTCAAACATATACCCAAAGCTCTTTTGACTGTAGGTAAACCTCCCATCCTACTACAAGCGACACACACTCACTCTAGCAAATTATACACACACACACCTCTAAGCAACACACACACGCTCCTATGAGCGACACACACTAACGAAGCACACACACATACTCACCTACAAGTAACACACCCACGCTCACTCCTATGAGCGACACACACTCACTCTAGCAAATTACACACACCTCTCAAAGCATCACCCACACATGCTCGTAGAACACACGGAGGCTTAGAGCTTGGCTTAAAGACCAGGAGAGACACCAGAGACCAGGGAAGGACACTAGAGAGTAGGGGGAGACACAAGCAACTAGGTAGAGACACTAAAGACTAGGGAGAGCCTCAAGAGACCTGAGGAAGACACACAGAGGAGTAACTAGACACACAGGGACAATAATCACAAACACCATACTCACATGAACTAAGATAAAATCAAAGAAACACTTAACTACATTCAACACAGCAAACAAGTTCTCAGAGCCAGTTAAACTCAAAACTGATTTCAAACAAAACAAATGCCCACTAGACAGTATTAAGGCTCGACCCAGTTTCCCAGAGCTAACAGCTTCTTATAGGAACTCTAATGAGCCACCTCGGCACAGGTGAAACTTCGTCATCACCTGACCAAGGTGCCTTCTGGGAAACTGGGTCTTCTAACACAAAACTACAAAAGACAAAACTCAGCCACAGTGCCCTCTAGGGGCAGTCCCTTACAACCTTGTGTGGAAGTGTGTGAGTACAAGTAAACAGCTTTGCCACATAAAATCGCACTTAATTAAAATCGCACACATTTAACTTTATACCATTTTATTGAGCCGAATTTGCTACCGACCTCTCCCGATATCTTCGGTCAGTCAACCAATATATTGTGATAAATTTGAAGTACTAATCTGGGTAACTGTTGAAGCATAGTGATCCTACTTTGAGCTGTTAATGATTTAAATGACCTTGTAAGGGACATGAAATCGACTCTACAGTGCATTATGACAGGAGACAATGATGACGTGCTATTGGCATGATACTGTTTCAATAGGAATTAAGGAATTTAATGATGTTCTATCAAGCCCTAAATAATTTATGTTGAAACCATCACCATCACTACCGACATAAAATGAAATTATAATGGCACTTATGACTATTGCAAACTATTACTGAGGTGTTAACGATCCCTTCGGGTCCTTGAAGCCGAACAGTTAAGATATGTTAACATTTGGAAGTGGGGTGGAGTGGAGTTCCTCCTCAGCCCAGTCCTTGTAGTTGTTGCGGGAAGCGTTGTCATATTTAGGAAGGCACACGCCGTATCGCAAGTCGATCTTCATGAAATTACCAAACTATTGCCCACAGTTCGTTGTCCTAGGTGGACCATCTTCATTCAGTAGAAGTAAGCATGTCACTAGGGTGAAGATCTTAAAACACAGTTTTAAAATCTGGGTAAATCTGGGTAGTTTGACCTTTAAAGGCATAGTCTTGAACAAATCATCTATAAAAACTACACAAGCCCAAAACATGAACATACCAAAATAGCAGATATAGAAGTTGGCCAATGTCTTACTGTTTTCACTATGAGCTTGGTCAAAAGCCAACCCATCCTCCGGACAGCATGAGCCATGTACTTTACCAATGACTTGCAAAACTGGCATTTTGTAGAGTTAAAACCTGCTTTCCTAAACCTACTGTAGTGATCGAGACCTTCCCATCAATTGATACACTTTAAGTTTATACATAGAGACTATACAGTATAACATAATGCAGAGCTTATTTGCTAAAATGACAAAACATCTATAAAAATAATAATAATAATAATAATAATAATAATAATAATGCAATACAAGCTCTATTGGGGATTACATACAGTACAGACATGTATGGTTTTATGGAAAGCCCATCCATTTGGAGTTTTTGGCACCATGTGGTAATTTTTTAAAGGTGGATATTCCTTTAAGCTCAGATTTACCTTTGTTAGTAGATAATTGACATCACTCTTAGTTTACAATTTTAAAAAAAGAATAGCTTAGTTTACAACATCGCCAGATTTTATAAAGCTACATCTCAAATTAATGCTTGGAGATTAATGTTTATTAGCTGCTCAGCAATCGTTTGTAGTTTTTTGCACTGGCCAATTCTGTATGCAACTTTGAATGAAGCCATTTGTGCTTTGCTGTCCACTGATTCAGATTTTACCATGCGATTATCCTGCTGTCTGTATTCTGCCAGCATTCTTTGAAAGAAGTCGAGTGGCTTATTAACGTGACTGGAGTGTGTTGTCTCTAAGTGTCTTCCTAATTTGTTGGGTCTCATGCGGTCTGCTGCCAGCGGTATAAGACACAAAACACACACGGGTCTCTCTTCTGCCCCCACCATCCCCACCATGAATCCATGCTCAAGATAGGCTTCATTAGGGGTGGGCGATATAACCAAAATCTTCTATCACGGTAGAAGCTATTTTCTACCTCGATAACGATATATATCACAATATAGCAATTTGTATCTGAAAATGCATAAATAAAAATTCAAACACAAAGAAACTGTTTTACATAATATATTTTTTTTTATGTGAATTGCTGAGGTTTGCTGCATTTTTTTACTTTGGCCATATTCGTTTGGATGCTTGGATTTGAGATGATAGAAAAGTTTTGATGTGTTTCCACCACTTGTTAAAACAGTGCACTTGCGTACCTTGCAAATCACGTTCATCTCATTCGTATCACTTTTCTTATACCCAAACCAATTCCACACCACAGACATGCACCTTTTTTCTTTACAATCTCCTCGTTGTTGGTTTTGTCACAAGTAAGCAAACTCACTGCTGCTGCAGGGTCTTCTTCCATTGTCGAAGTGTATGTGAAGCCAAACACATCAAAAGTGGGACAAAACCGCGGCACCCGATTGAACCAAATATCTGCACAAATACAGCGCAGTGCGACTATCTGGATAGTGCAGAGTTGATCTGGTTTATTTGCGCAGCCCAGTGGATCGCGCAGCGCTGCTCGAATCACAAACCTGCGCGACTCAATTTATTTAGAATGTCAGGACTGTTTAATATTGTTTCCGCCTTGCCATGCCTGGTTTGTACGTGCGCATCCCAGCGGGGTAAAATGTACTTTGATGGTCGGCGCGGTCTATTTCTGTCAGAGTCGCGCAGCGCTGCCCAGTGGGTCGCGCAGGTTTCAATTCAATTTACTTGTATTAATGATCCATTTATTTGTGTGTGATTGTTTAGTTTTGAGTGTACTCTCTTCATTATCAATAAAGAAAAGCATGAATTAGAATAGGTACTTTCCTACAAGAAGTAGAAGCTGGCTGAAATGGGTGATGTGGAGGGTCAGAAATACCCTTGTTGAAGTGCTTGGGTGACGCAGTAATCCATGACTTTAGTTTCTTTGATAGACAAGGAGAAAATCATGATATGTGGAGGGAGGACTCCCTCGACCGGTTCTATGGTGCACTTGTAAAGTCAATGTGGAGGAAGACAATTTGACTTCTCAACATTTTTGAGAACTCTGGAAGGATAGAAATGGGAGTATTAATAGGTATGAGGGGCTTCAGTAAGTTATAGTTTGGCTTCAGGGATGAACTAATGCTCATATACGAGTGTTATATCGCTTAACTTATTTGTATGAGAAGCGCATGAAGTAAATTCTCGGTTAATTTACTTCAGACGATAATACAGACAGTCAGTGGTTAACACTAACAAAGTTCACTGGTTAACATTAGCACAGGCAGTTTATTTACATTCCTGAATTCCCAAAACAGTATTTTATACACTCTGTGGTAAATAGGTTTATTAATATCTTTGATATTTATTACAACTAGATGTTCTGTGAAGTTTATTTATCTTTGTCTTCACTAAATTCTCCTGTTGTCTTTAAGCAGAGCTCCGCTGTGGAGGATTGGGGGGTCAGACGGCTGATGGCTGGACTTTTGGAGCTACAGTAGTGGAGGAGCCTGAACAAGCTGTCGAGGGAGCTGTAGGAGGGATGACTTCACAGTGCAACAGCTTTAGAATGATGTTTGGTCAGGTCTACTGAACATAGAACTGCAAAATGCCTGATAGAGTACTTTGGGGGAAACAAAGACTTAAACTGTTCCATGTTTAATAGTTTTGATATTTGAAAAATTTATATTTTAATATAAAAGGACTATAGATAGAGACTTATAAGCAGCTGGTGTATCCGGGTAGTTTAATGAACTTTAAGCAAAAAGACAACATGTATTCACCTGTTTTATACAAATTACTGTTTTAACTTTGACTAGTTTTGGAAGAATAAACTGAATTGTTAAAGTCATATTTGCGTGGTTTAATTTTGGGGGATTGTTTGGGTATTTAAAAAATGTTTAATTGAACCTACAACTTCAATGGGAAAAAACTGGGACACAACTTTGTTTTAAATAGTCAAAGAGTTGGGCTGAAAATCATAGTAATTATTATTATTATTACTATTGGTCATAGAAACAAATGAAAACAGTTAAACACTTGATCATATGTATCTGTATATGTATTTATGTTTGTGATTATGTGACCCATAATAATTTTGGGTATTTATATATATATAAAGGTCGCAAAACTGTTGAACGCTCGTAAATGCAGAGCTACTCCCAATTCTATGTTCTTCTTTACCTTATCTTTTATAAACATTCCAGACCAGATGTAAACACTCCTGCACCCACCTTTTCTTTGGTTCTTTGTATGTGTGTGTATATATACTCCTGTCTACCACAATAAACTTTGAACGTCTGACTAAGCATGGACTTGTGTATTATTGAGGGGCTCCCTGGATCCAGGTGGGAAGCAAAATACAGGCTGAGCACTGAGTAGACCAAAGGGGGTCTACCAAAATTCAAGAAATCCTTACAATTTGGGGGCTCGTCCGGGATACCTCTAATCAGGTGAGTGCTGCTTTTTTATTTTTCTCTATAAGGATAGAGCAAGCACGCTCCCTGGTTTTTGGTATCTGGACCATATACAGTACGGGGGAGGATTGTCTTGTGGTTTTTACACCAGTATAGCGCGCGCTCGCTTCTGAAAAACTCCTTGAACTGAAGCATAGTGTGGAAGCTGTATTCTGTTGCCCGCTCTTTGTTGTTGTCTTTGTTGAGCTCTTTTTGTTGTCTTTTGTTGTTGTATTGTGTGTTGTTTGTTGAAGATATTGGTTCTTTCTGTCGCAGGTTAATTCACATTTATAAAATGGGTAATAAGAACACAACTACTTATCCAAAGCCGGACCCTGAAGAGGTTCCGCGCGACTGGATGAATAGGTGTGGACTCACTTACTTTACCACACCTTGGCTTGATAATTTATCAGGGTGGACTGAACCACAATCTCAATTTTTAACCTATCCATGCGAAGGCACGTTTAAGCCTGAATATCTAGCCTCTGCTTACTCTCAGATATGTATGGGTGACCCAGGTTGGGATTATCCTTACATGGGTTCATGTTATAAAAAATGGGTAGAAATGAAAGCTCTTTGGGATAAATACTTAGACATAAAAGAAACTAAAATACAGAAGAAAAAGATTCCAAAGGTCACATCCGAACCTAAATTCAAGCCGCCCGTTCATTCAACCTTTCCGATCCCTCCTCCATATCATGCTGACATTGTAACATCAGCATCTAACCAACAAATTATTGAGAAAATTTATCCTAATTTGAATCCCACTAATCCTTTAGTGAGCTGCCCATCTGTGCCTGTCTCCCCCGTACCCACAAAACCGTGCTCACCTTCGTCGGAAGTGTGTGCCTCAGGAAAGGGAAAGACTCCCAAGAAGGTGTCAGGACGAACTCCTGACAGCCCTCTTTCGTATGATCCCGAGGATACTGATGGTGAGGATTTTGATAACTCGGACAATGAAGGTCCGGATGAGAGGTCTCGCCCCAAACCTCGACAAGAAAACACTGCGTTTGTTTTCTCTATGGGACCAAAGGGTCCAAAAGTCCTTCCACCATCTGTAAGCACGCTGATGGACATTATTAAGATGCTCCCTTCTCCCAACAATCCTTTGCATTTTGTTGATGTGCTGATAAAGGCTTATAGGCACTGTCAGCTCGTGGGCGCAAATTATCACTTTATTTTGCAATCGGTTTTAGGAGATGGGTACGATGAGGCTGAATTGATGAAGACGGTAAAATGTTTACGGTAAAAAGACACATGGACTGTAGTGGTGAAACATGAAGACGTAGAGGGGGGGGGGACGAAAAAAGAAGGAATATGATTTTCTTTGGGGTAATTCTAATGAGGCTATGAAACTTTTAAAAGATGAGCTAACTACTTATCTTTTTGCACGTCAACAAGCTAGTCAGGATCTGTCACAGGTAACTAATTGTAGACAAGAAAAGAGTGAGACCACATCCAGGTTTCGAGAGACCTGAATCCTTTTGGGTGGTATGCCCCTCTCTGAAGAAAACCCTAACCCACTTTTCCTTACCACCTTCTTGAATAATTGTCAACCAGAAATTATGAAGATTTTAAAGTTTCAATTGTCAGACCGTTCTACAACGACTATTAAAAAATTAGGTGAGCGTGTGAGAACACTGGAAGGAGACGGTATTTTAGAAAACAGACAAGTGGCATATTTGTTTGTGGAGAGTGAAGGATACAGAGGTGGAAAAAAGGGGGGTAGAGGAGGCCTTGGAAGAGGTAGAGGAGGTCTGCAGGGTCAGAGTGTACCCCGTAGATCTGTTTATTGTTAATATTATTATAGAGAAGGCCATTGGGCTCGTGAATGTCGCACGAAGGCCCTTGATGAGGGACGTAGTGGACAAAATGTGTACAATCGATTGAATGATGATCAGTGGCATGATGCTAATGAGGTGTTTTCTCCTAATCCTTCACAGCAGCCACCACAGCGAGTACAACCACAACAACAGCAGCAATATAGACCCAATCCCTTCTCAGGTATGCAGATGGTGATCTAACTCTCCCCACTGATTCTGTCCTATCTTACGCGGATGATCTACTGGTGTCTTCGTCTGCGAAAACGCCACCATTTGTCTCCTGAAACACTTGGCACAGAAGGGTTTCAAGGTATCAAAGAAAAATTGTAAATTACAGTTTTGCAGAGACACTGCAGAGATACCTGGGTTTTGAACTCTCCTAAGGCCAAAGAAGGCTCTCAAAGGAACGAATCCAGGTTATTCTCGACACTAAACGTCTCAGCACTAAACATGCGACCATGTGCTTTCTTATCTAAAACTTTAGATCCTGTGGCACAAGGTTTGCCTGCCTGTCTCAGGGCTGTGGCCGCCTGTGCGGTGATGGTACAAGATGCTGAAAAGATTGTTCTCTCTCATCCTTTAACCCTATGAGGTCCGAGGTGATTTTGGGGCCCATGAGATGTTTGGACATGCTCTGATATTTGTGCTTTTTTCAGCTACGTATAATATATTATTGACCAACCTGTATTTTTCTTGTAATCAGCACAAACTGTTCTATAATAATACGTGACCAAAATTAATGTAGGTGTTTGCATTTTTTAGGAAAAAAATATTATGCGTGGTTAGTAAGTTTTATGAAAAAAAGTAGCTGAAATAAGGCCATGAAACTCATACAGAACATCTGTTCACAAGACATTGCTTCACAAGGGCTGGTGGATTAGTGTTTTTGCTTCAAAATGATGTGAAAATGATCTTGTTTACTTGCTCACAGAAAACAATATAGTGATTAACATCTTTAAGTCACTTTTTGAGTGTAAAGGGTCTATGCGAGAAGGCGTGAACTATCATTACTAATGCAGTGATTCACACCTGAGAAGACAAAGGCCTGCATACTGATCTGTATAATGAGCCCTTAGACAGGTATGTGACGGAGAGAGGAGAGTTACAAGAAAGAATCTGAGGATAAAATAAGTTTATATATTTTCAGTGTTTAGGTTATTTGAGAATGTATTTGACACACACAAAAAAATCTTGAGATTCACTTGCGAGTTCAGTTAAACAGTTTATTAGGAACAATCAAAGTTGACTTTTAGCAGCATTACTGCAGTGACTATAACAGAAAACATACAGTAGCTAACAATAATATATAAAATAATATATATATATATTAGGCGGCACGGTGGTGTAGTGGTTAGCACTGTCGCCTTGCACCTCCAGGGTCTGGGTTCGATTCGCCGGCCAGGCTCGATTCCCGTCTCTGTGTGCATGGAGTTTGCATGTTCTCCCCGTGCTTGGTGGGTTTCCTCCGGGTACTCCAGTTTCCTCCCACAGTCCAAAGATATGCAGGTTAGGCTAATTGGCGTTCCTAAATTGCCCGTAGTGTGTGATTGGGTGTGTGAGTGTGTGTATGTGTGTGTGCCCTGCGATGGACTGGCACCCTGTCCAGGGTGTACCCCGCCTAGTGCCCGAAGTCCCCTGGGATAGGCTCCAGGTCCCCCGCGACCCTGAACACAGGATTAAGCGGTATAGAAAATGTATGAATGAATATATATATTATTTATTTATTTATATTATTATATATATGTTATATTATAATATAGAAAACAACAACAGCTCTTTGTAATTACCAGAACAAATGACTTTACCAATACTTTACTACATTTTTTCTACAATATACTACAGTTTACTGTATTTTCCAAATGTACCTATAAAATATAGAGCAATGATGGTGAGAATAAAAGACTTACTCGTCAGGAATTAGTCCAGATGTTGTTCAAAATAAAGACGTTCCTCGTCTGAGTCTTGCTCTTCCTCTGATGAGACAGTAAATACTTCATCGCTGTCCAGATCCATCTGAAAGCACTTCTTCACCCGTGTAGTGTGCCATCATTCAAACGCGCAGAAAAAGTAAGTACCTCTATGATGAAGCTTGTTGTTTTATGCCATGGGGGCGTGTAGATGATTACCTGGCTCAGCTCAGTTCATTTCCATAGAAATGAATGCAGGGAGGCGGGTGCGCATTAGCCGATACAGGAGAACCACTCCTGTACCACTCCTTACTTTCATACGGATTACATAAAAACAGATTATTTGTTTTCGAGTTGAATTGGTTAATGTAAAAGTAGACAATTCAAGCTTTCTATAGATATATTTCTCATGTCTGTGTGTGCAGTATTCGCAGAGTTTCAGTTCATTTTAGTGACATGTTTCAAAAAGATTTTCGCGGAGACTGAGACGGCTGAAAGCGCACCCTGTTTGTTTTCATTATTTTATTAATGCACAAAGTTTGATTTTTAACGTGTGCGCATACAAAAAAAGTAGACACTTTACAGATTCGATTAATATATAGATCTTGTCTGTACGATCAAAACTGAAAGTGTAATTTAAGTTCTTATTGGCGTCATCAGGGGAAAACGCCTCAAAACGCATATATGCGTTTGCGGACCTCAGAGGGTTAATTTTGTATTCTCCACATCAGGTTAAACAAGTGCTACAGAACCTTCAAACACAACACATGACGGCTCAGAGACTGGGTATGAGATTATCCTGTGTTCTACAAGTAACTTAAAGATAAAATCCACCTCTTCTTTTGACACCCTCGGATATGCTCTGGCACGCTTGATCAATGCACAGGATGACACGGTAGTAGATATAGATCATGACTGCTGTTCAGAGATTATTCACTCCACTAGTATATGTCCTGATCTATCTTCTACTCCATTAACAATTGGTGACACTCTGTTTGTAGATGGTTCCTGTTCAAAACCATATGATGGGAAATTTCTCTGTGGTTATGCTGTGTGTGCGCTGCCAGATATAACCATTGAAGCTTACTCTCTCCCTTTCTCATCTGCTCAGGCAGCTGAACTTTTTGCTCTAACTCGTGCATGTGTTCTTTTTGAAGGAAAAGATGTCACTATATACACTGATTCTCGTTACGCTTTTGGTATCGCTCACGACTTTGGCCGGATCTGGCAATCTAGGGGTTTTCGTTCTGCTGAGGGTAAGCCTATTTCTCATTCTTCTCTTGTTCGTTCAGGATTTAATAGACGCATGCCATCTACCTAGTACTCTCACTATTGTATAAACTAAGACTCATTCTTCTGGTGACGCTATGGAAGTGCGAGGTAATTCGCTAGCTGATCGTATTGCTAAAAAAGCAGCTCACAAACAGATTTTCTTTCCTGACTCTGGTTCTGATTTGATCAATACGTCTTTTCTTGCTAGCTCTTTGATTCCCGATGTAGATTTATTGTCTTTGCATGCTTCAGTAATGCTGAATGATTCCTCTTTTTGGCAAGCTCAGGGTGCCTACGTTGCTTCTGATGGTTTATGGTATTTTGCTGATGGCCGTTTGTGCCTGCCGTTTCATTGTCTTCTGTTCCTCATGCGCGAGTTCCACGGTGTTACACATCGCGCACGAAGGGGGGTTAAGGAAGATATGAAAAAACTCTTTTGCATAGCTAACATGCTTGGAACAATCAATTTATTAATATCTAGATGCTTGGTGTGTGCTCAGAACAATGTGACAAAGGGTTTAGGTACTGTAAACATGAAAGTCTTCCGTTACCTACTGCCCCGTTTGCAGAGTGGCAAATTGATTTTATGCATATGCCTGCATGTGGCACCTTCAAATATCTTCTGGTTTTGGTTGACAAGTTTTCTAGGTGGGTGGAAGCTTTCCCGTGTGTTCGAGAGAATGAAAAGGTGGTGACCCGAGTTTTAGCGAAAGAAATAATACCTCGTTATGGCGTTCCTCATGCTATTGACTCAGATAAAGGAACACCTTTTACATCACAGGTAACACAAAATTTGTGTAAATATCTTTCACTGTCCTGGCATTTTCACATTCCTTATCACCCACAGTCATCAGGTATAGTAGAAAGAACAAATAGGACACTGAAAGAAAAATTGACTAAAGCAATGCAAACTATGGGGAGTAAAAACTGGGTTGATTTGTTACCTGCTGGTCTAGCTGAAATGAGAATGACACCAAAAAAGACGTGCACATGTCACCACATGAAATTATATTTGGCAGACCCTTTCCCGTGCCATGGAGGAAAGGCAAACCCGCGATAGGAACAACTGATCTTGATGTACATATTGCTGAATATTCTGCTGCTCTAATAGATACTCTAACCAAACATTATGAACAAATTGCTGATGTGACTCCAATACCCTCAACAAAACGCACACATCCTTTTAATGTGGGAGATACTGTTCTGGTAAAATCTTTGACAACCACAAAACTGTGACGGACCAGCAGAAATAATCGCAATTACTCGTACTGCTATCCTAACTGATCTTTTTCCACAGTGGATCCATGCTACTAGGCTGAAGAGATGTCCTGTCGGCGTGAGATCAAAGGATGAATAAATATTTGTGTATTATTATCTTTCTTTCTCTGTGATTTTTTTGTTTCCTAGACTAAAGACGTGCTGCAGTGATGACCAACCCGTGACGTGACACAGAGGGATTGTCTTGGGTTGCCACGGGATGACTTTACTTTTGCTATTAGTTTACCATTCCTGGTGGTGTCTTGGCGCCTCGTAAGGTGGGACGAGTGCAGATTGGGCGTGCCCGCACTCTGAGCACTGTAGCATCAAGAAAGGCAATAGTTCACCACTAGTAGTTATTTATGAGTTTGACATTGCGAACAAGATTTTTCACACACACGAGTTTGCACTCAACCGGTTATATTTCTGTGTATTATTTTGGGCACACTTCATTCTGTAGAGTTTATAGAACAGGACTTGGAGTTTGGTGGAAACCTGCCTTAGAATGAAGTTTCTTTTTGTCCTCTTAATCTTGAATGAGGGACTGTTGTACATAGTGCAACCTCATCCACATGATAATGTTTTTTGGCGATTCGCTAATTGGGCCGCTAAGCAATATAGAAATGAGTCTTGTTATGTGTGCCAACATTTCCCTTCCGTTGCAGGACAGACGTCACTGAGACCCTTACCTGGTAATGAATCAGCTCTTTCCATAGCTGCGCGAGTTTGTATTAGTTCCTTCTGTCGAAATGGTACGCAGTATATTAACTCTAACCTAACACATAGCCTATTCTTGAATCAAACAGGGTCTGACTGGTGGTGCAGGCTGATGCACTACGATCATAATACAGAAACATGGCTGACCCCCATTGTTCCGGACCAAGTCGTAACCCCATCGGACTCATTCTCTGTGTTCCGCATGGACAGGACGGCAGAGTCTAACAAAGCTAAAGGTGGAGGTGTGTGCTTCATGGTCAACAAGAAGTGGTGCGATGCGAGGAGTGTTTCCATTCTCTCCAGTAGCTGCTCGCCTCATTTGGAATATCTGAGTGTTAAGTGTCGTCCTTTCTACCTGCCTCGCAAGTTCACCTCGGTCATTGCCACGGCGGTCTACATCCCACCCCACGCGGACACAGGCACTGCTCTGTCTGAACTACATGATGTGCTGAGTGAGTTCCAAAACAAACACCCGGACGCAGCGCACATTGTAGCAGGTGACTTTAATAAAGCGAACCTCAGACAGGTTATGCCAAACTTTCATCAACATGTTACATGTCCGACGAGGGGACTCAACATTCTGGACCACTGCTACACACCATACAAGTGGGGCTACAAAGCTGTTTCACATCCAGCATTCGGGAAATCAGACCACAACGCCATTTTCCTCATACCGGAATATCAACAAAGCTTTCATCGTGAAGCTCCGGTCATGAGGGAGGTGCAACGCTGGTCTGCCCAATCAGAAGCTACGCTACAGGATGCGCTCGATGACGTAGATTGGGACATGTTCCGAGCCTGCGCAGTAGATATCAACGAGTTTGCGGATGTAGCAGTTAGCTTCGTTAGCACGCTCGTAAATGAAGTTGTCCCGACAGTGAGGTTCAAATCGTTTCCGAACCAGAAGCCTTGGGTAGACCGATTGATCCGCGATGCTGTGAATGCCCGGACCGCTGCTTATAATGCCGCACTCATTAGCGGCGATATGAGCGCATACAAAGCGGCTTCTTATGGCGTCAGGCGAGCGGTGAGGGAAGCTAAGGGACGGTTCCGACAGCTAACTGAATCACACTTCCATCAGGGTGACACACGCCGCATGTGGCACGGATTCCGCACAATCACGGACTACAAGGTTGCCAAAGACACCACGACGATCGTCCCCGACTCTGCATTCGCCAACGGGCTGAACGCATCCTTCGCCCGGTTCAAGGTTAGCCAGGCGGCTAATGCTAGCAGCCTGGTGACTGAGAATGATGACGTCATCAGCGAGGATTGCGTCATCAGCATCGCAGAGCACGACGTTCGCACGGCACTGAGGAAGGTGAACACCAGGAAAGCGGCGGGTCCAGATGGCATGTCTGGGCGCCTGCTGCGCTGCTGCGCTGTACCAGCTGTCAGGTGTGTTCACCTGTATCTTTAATGAGTCCCTGGCGAAGTCTGTGGTCCCGGCGTGTTTCAAGAGATCCACCATTGTCCCCGTGCCCAAGACCAACAAACCCTCATGCCTGAATGACTACCGGCCTGTTGCACTGACATCGATGGTCATGAAGGTATTTGAGGGTCTGCTAAAAAACATCATCTCCTCCTCCATCCCCAGCTCCATAGATCCACTTAAGTTCGCCTACCGCCCCAACAGATCCACAGAGGATGCCATCTCCCATGTTCTGCACACCACTCTCAGCCACGTGGACAAGAAGCAAGGTAACTATGTGAGATTGCTGTTTATAGATTACAGCTCTGCTTTCAACACAATAGTGCCTAACAGACTGTTCACAAAGCTGAGAAATCTAGGACTTAACAAACGCTTGTGTGCCTGGGTGTTGGACTTCCTCTCGGACAGATCTCAAGCGGTGAGAGTGGGCAAGTGCTTCTCCAGCAGCATCACCATCAACACAGGTGCTCCACAGGGATGTGTTCTCTCTCCACTGCTATACTCCCTTTACACTTCAGACTGTGTGGCCCTGTCGTTAAGTTTGCTGACGATATGGTGGTGCTGGGCTTCATCTCCAACAACGATGAGTCGGCCTACATAGATGAAGTGGAGAACCTGGCACTATGGTGTGAAGAAAACTGCCTCTGACTGAACGTCAGTAAGACGAAGGAGCTGGTGGTGGACTTCAGAAGGGGACAACTGGACCACAAACCCCTCATCATCAATGTAGCTCCAGTGGAGAGAGTGAGCAGCTTCAAGTACTTGGGCATCCACATCTCCGAGGATCTGACTTGGACTGAGCATATCTGTACTCAGACAAAAAGGGCAAAGCAGCGTCTGTACCACCTGAGGCAGTTGAGGAAGTTTGGGGTTTCCCCTGCTGTCCTTAAGGCTTTCTACTCGGGTGCTGTTGAGAGCATCCTCACACAGAACATTTCATCCTGGTTTGGGAATAGCTGTGTACAGGACAGGAAAGCCCTCCAGAGAGTGATCCAGGCAGCTGAACGCTGCTGCAGGTTAACTCTCCCCTCCATGCAGGACATCTACACCAGGAGATGTAAAACCAGGGCAGCTCGAATCATTAAAGACTTGTCGCACCCCAATAACAGACTGTTCAAACTTCTCCATTCAGGCAGAAGGTTCCGGGTCATTATGGCCAAAACGGAGAGACTCAGGAGGAGTTTTTATCCACAGGCGATTAGACTCCTCAACCATGATGGGCCACTCTCCCGTTCATAGGACTGGTATCAGTTCACCCACACACTGCTGTGCTGACATTCCACACTGCACACTGCACTTTAGTCTGGACTGTAAGCATTACTTGCACTAACATTTTATCCTGCTCATATACACACTTTATTATTATGTTTACATTTGCACCCCCTTTTTTTTTCCAATTTCAATTTCTATTTATAGATTATTTCTTTTGTTTCTTGTTATTTGCACAAAGTAGGAGCGGTTCAGGATACATTTCACTGCGTGTTGTACTTGTATAACTATGCATGTGACAAATAAAGAATCTTGAATCTTGAATCTTGAATTCCTCAAACCCTTGTGCCTATTCACTTACCGCTTTAGATATTAGTCTCCTCCGCTTCAGCACGAGGGAAAGACTCTCGTCACCGCTTTCCAGGTCTTCACCTTGCCCAACTTTAAATATCCTTACTGCTTCATAGGAAACGGTTCTGGATTTCTTGGAAACACGCATCTAGATATGTGTAGTGAAGCATATTTTCCCTATCTTCCAGATGGTTCTTGTCCTGAAGGTAATTGGTCAATAATTCACCCTGGCCCACATGGGACCATTAATCACTATTACGATTGGTATTGGGTTTGTGATAAGGCTGTTTACATTTTCCTCCCTGCTAACTGGGCAGGCGTTTGTGCCCCTTCTCAATTTAGAGGCTCTTTTACACTGGTCACACGAAACCCACGTGGAACCCAACATCATGCACACCTTAAGCGAGATAGTGAACCATTCCCTCCCCCTGGACATCAGTTACAGATTAAAGCCGTTAAATTTTGGCATGCTTTTTTCCCTCAGTATGGTTTGACTCAGTTATGGAATCAGATTGAGGTAACACATTACAGGTTAGCTACTTTTGTTAATGCCACTAATATTGCTGTAGAAGGTATTAAAGGTGAATTAACTGCTCTTCGACTGATCATGGTACAGAATAGAATGGCCCTTGATCTAATCCTCGCAGAGAAGGGGGGTGTTTGTGCCATGTTAGGTGATAGTTGTTGTACATCCATCCCAGCTAATGATGATGAACATGGAAAATGTTCTACTGCTTTGGAAAAGATGCGCGAGGTTGCTTCTCAGTTAAAGGATGATGAGAAGGGTCAAGTAGGCTGGGGAGTTTGGTATACTCTGTTTGGACAATGGGCCCCTTATCTTTCCCTTGTCATACCGGTTTTGTTTATTTTATTGTTGTTGTGTCTTTTAGGTCCATGCATTCTTCGCTGTGTGCAAAAACTTTTGTATAAGTATGTTTCAGGTTATGTTCCTGTGCCGCGTCCGATGACCTATTATCCGTCGGCGACTTCTTGAAAGCTCTGAGTTTTATTCAACGATGTTTCTTATGAATAAAATGGGGGAATTTAGGGAATATTTGATTTTTAGTGTGTTTCATGATATTCTGTGTGCGTGAGAACAGAATGTTTTTTCTTTCTCTTACCTCGACACAAGCTGCACTTTCAATAAACACATTCTATAGTTAAAGGTCGTAAAACTGTTGAACGCTCGTGAATGCAGAGCTACTCCCAATTCTATGTTCTTCTTTACCTTATCTTTTATAAACATTCTAGACCAGATGTAAACACTCCTGCACCCACCTTTTCTTTGGTTCTTTTTGTGTGTGTGTGTGTGTATATACTCCTGTCTTCCACAATAAACTTTGAACATCTCACTAAGCACGGACTTGTGTATTATTGAGGGGTTCCCTGGACCCAGGCGGGAAGCAAAATATAGGCTGAGCACTGAGTAGACCAAAGGGGGTCTACCAAAATAAATGGCATAAATCACTTATCACAACGGTGAATAGATGCAGCAGCAATGACAGATTTAATCCCCATAAACATTCACACTTGAAAACAAAACTAACAGAACTAAACAGTTCTAGAGTGTTAGTGCCTGTTATCACAGGACAGGAATCACCTACAGGATACTACTGTATTTTTACTGCTTATATATTTTTTTACCCTAGTTTCATTTGGTTTTACGCGATTTCCTGTGTTATTTGTGTGTGTCCGTGTGTGTCGTGTGAGTGCGAGAGATAGCGTGAGAGCGCGTGCGCGAGAGAGGGCTTACATGGTGATTTGTCCAAGGTTACTAAAACCTGGCTTACTACCTATAAAAATTGTTTCAATTTAACTCATGGGTCTCAATCACAGATGACACGACAAATTATATACTCTGAAACGTTCATTTGAACATTTAAAAATATATACAAAAAACATAAATACTAAAGTTATCATGGTGTAAATTATTAACATATATATGTTAATAATACATATATACTCACACAAACTAAATTAAAACAGATGGGCTATTTAACAGATCATAATATGTTATATATATATACACACACAGTATAAAAGATTAGGTCCTGCCCTTAATTAATTCATATTATAATTGCTTATACATAGTATAGTTGCTGGATTGACATGACCAAAACGAGCTATTTCATTTAGCCTTTCTAAAATCAACCCATCTATCATTTATAATCAGAAAACATAAAACATATTATGATCTGTTCAATAGCCCATCTGTTTTAATTTAGTTTGTATTTTTTATTATTCATAAGACAACCTTTCAGTTTTGTAAATATTTTAGTTATAGTGTGTTAAGTCTTACTTTAGGTTAAACGTTTTTGAGAATTTGAACATCCAGCTTAGATAAATGTTATGTCATTGATGGATAAAATCTGGATTAAGGATATTTAATTTTATTTCTTAAAAATTTTTTTTTTAGTTTCCCCCCTGAGGGATTGCCATCATATTGTGGTCAGGGGGTTTGCGTGCCTCAACACAATTCAGCAAGGACAGTTACTATAAGCCCAGGGAAAATACAGTGCTCGAACATGATGCCCCCTTCAAATTTCTGACTGCGCCCCTCCCCCCCGGCCTAGAACTGGTCTGCCTCTGACCGTCTTTTGTCTTGTAAATGAGTATTCTCAGTCATCTTCCAATCCCCCCAGCGCACACACTCTGTTTGTACTGTAAACTGTAACTGTTTGCTAGGGCACTTGGTTATACACAGTACTTTAATGTATGGAACACTTACTTAACTTACTGGTTTGGTTTAAATATCGCTTATTACCTTATTCAGCAAAATATATAAATTATTAACGTATTGAAGTATTTTAGTTAAGGACAAAAACAGACCCTGCGCTTGTGTTTAGAACTGCTGAACAGCCGTGTTCATAGGTTTAATCAATGATGGATGAATGGAGAGGTGTGTGTGTGTATATGCGTGTGTGTGTGCGCACGCGCTCCTGCATTTCTCCGTTGGCTTTAACACGCACACCCATCCCCCCGCCAAAAACACACACACACACACACACACACACACACACACACACACACACACAGAGCAATTAACAACATGTCATACTCAGTATTCTCCATTGAGGTTTCTCACCCTCCACTCCTAAGTTTGTCGTTGCTCTTTTGGAGTTCTTAAAACCCAAAACATTTATTTATACTGAGAAAAAATTATTATGGGTCACATAATCACAAACACAAATACATATACATATGATCAAGTGTTTAACTGTTTTCATTTGTTTCTATGACCAATAATTATTATTATTATATGATTTTCAGCCCAACTCTTTGACTATTTAAAACAAAGTTGTGTCAAATTTTTTGCCCATTGAACAGCTCCTTCAACAGCTTGTTCAGGCTCCTCCAGTCCTGTAGCTCCAAAAGTCCAACCGTCAGCCGTCTGACCCCCCAATCCTCCACAGCGGAGCTCTGCTTAAGGACAACAGGACAATTTAGTGAAGACAAAGATAAATAAACTTTACAGAACATATAGTTGTCATGACTCTGTCTAGTAAAGCACACACACTGAGGAATGCAAGTGCAGGAAATGTCAGTCTTTATTATTTAGTCCCGTTTTGATTTGAACAAACTTAAAGATATCCACAAAAAAACATAACGTATGACCCGAGGGCCCTTCTCCAGGTGCGGTCTGCAGGCGGAAACACAAGAACTAGATACTAGAAACTTAAAACACATTGGGAATAACTTTGGACTGCAACAGAACCACGTAGGGATCAGCCTGAACGCGAGAAGCTGCCTTGCTTCCGCTACCTCGCCTGCAGATACCGCCTTAGACCTGGGAGAGAGAGAGAGAGAGAAGAGATGACACAGTTAATGTTCAAACAGCGTGCACAACGGTGACCAGACATTGTGGTGTGGGTTCGGCTGGGTTAAATAGTGGGACACATGAGGTGGACACATGAGGTAGACACAGGTGATTATTATTTAGTGATAATGAGAGACAATGACATACGTAGACACACTAGGGGGAGACAAAGCTACAGCTCAGTAATCCGGTGAACCTGATCTCCGGGGCTGGGGCGGATCGGATGTTACAATAGTTCTAATAAAAATAATATATATTAATAAACCTATTTACCACAGAGTGTGTAAAATACTGTTTAGGGGATTCTGGAATGTAAATAAACTGCCTGTGCTAGTGTTATCCAGTGAACAGTGTTAGTGTTAACCGCGGTCTGTCTGTATTATCATCTGCATTAAATTAACCGAGAATTTACTTATGGCGCTTCTCATAGAAATAAGTTAAGCGATATAACACTCGTATATGGGCATTAGTTCATCCCTGAGGCCAAACTATAACTTACTGAAGCCCCTCATACCTCCCCCCCTCCACACCCACACCTCCCCCCTCCTCCTCCTTAACTGATAAACACCTCAGTGTTTTTATCCAGCTCGTTAACTAAGCGCTCGCGCTACTGCGGAAAGTCACGGCCAAAGTAGATAAAATATAAACCCGGTTATGAGCGTTACTAGCTCCTGTACAGCTACCCTCAGTCTGTGTCCCTCATGAACTGCATCACATTATATTACAGTCACAGAAATAACCTGCAGATTAACTCTTAACCAAAGAATAAATACACGCTGAATTTATCCAGACAACACGCGGTGAGATTCTCTCAGTATTTACAGAGAGCACAAACACTCTTCATCGGGTAGTGCAGCTTCTGTAATAGGGACATTAATAGTATTTTTGAAGCTTGAGCATGTTTTTGAGTTAAAGTGGAGTGACATTGTGAGTTTGTGACACTGACAGTAAGCTGTAATATTAACTCCAGACTTGGTAAACAGACCATTAAGTTCTCTAAAGTCACATCTGACCGCTGCTGGTGCTGCCAGTGATATTTAAAACAGCCAATAAAAAACTAAACTGGGAAATAAACTGTAACCTACCACAAACACATTTTATAAAATAAAACATCACTTACCACGAGTAGTCCAGCACAGCTGACTTGTTTTAACGTGTTCTTGAGAACAAAGCGCCATCTAGTGGTGGCACCAGGTAAATTAATAAATAGGGCTTGAATGGGCGTGTTTACTGTGAAATCTTGACACGCCTTTCTGGCAGAAAAGGGATGGGGGATTACGGCGTGCACACGCCGTTTACACGTCGTTTGCACGTCGTTTGCATGGTCGCGGATATTTGGCGTAGCTCCCACTGTACCATACAACTTAATTCTAAGATCCCATCACTGGGGCAGGCAAATCTCGTGCTGGGACAAAGTATGTGCTGGGAATGTCACGGAACTAACCGGAGAATTCAACAGATGACTTAGCAGTTAGTCTGTGTAGCGTGGATAGTAACCCAAACGCGGAAGTAGCGCGAAGAGGCAGGATAACCACACAGTTAGTCTTAGAACTCTCTCGTAGTGAGAGCAAGAGTCTACACAAATAAACTCGCGTTCTAACAACACACACTCGGTCAGGAAGTAAACCCAGAAATAGTGAGTACTCACGATTTGGCAGGAACTCATCGGAACCAACATGGGCAATTCAATGAGTGAGCGATGTGATGCGCCATTTTGCCTCCTTTTAAGCTTCCTGAGAGCAGGTGTGTGTGACAGTACCCCCCTGTCCAGGACCAGCTCCATACGGTCCTGGGGTGGAGGATACCCTACGACGGTAGGCCCTGATGAGTTCGGGGTCGAGAATGAACCGGACTGGAATCCAGGATTGCTCCTCGGAGCCGTAACTCTCCCAGTCGACTAGATAGTGGATGCCTCTGCCCCGAGGGTGCGAATCCAGGTTCCTGCGCACGGTGTAGGCAGGGCCACCGTCAATGATCCGGAGAGGAGGAGCAGGGTGGGTCGGTGGATATCATGAGTGATGTAGTGAAGGGTTTGAGCTGAGATGTGTGAAATACCGAATGAATTCGGAGCACCACAGGCAGCTGGAGCCGGTAGGTGGCAGGGTTGATTCTGAGGTGGATGCGATATGGTCCGATGAACCTGGGTGATAGCTTCTTTGATTCGGTGTGGAGGTGAAGATTCTTTGTTGATAGCCATACCCTGTCACCTACGTTATACAATCGTCCTGGAGGGTGTAAACGGCGATGTTGAGCAGTGTAGCGGATGTTGGCTTGGTGGATGGCTTAGCTGACTTGAGTCCAGAGCCGCCAACACAACTGTTGGGCTGATGGTACGTCAACCTCCGGTTCTTGGTGTTCGAACATCGGAGGTTGGAAACCGTGGCATACCTCAAACGTACTGAGTTGGGTGGCAGAGGTGACATGCAGAGCGAGCCCAGGAGCGCTGGCGATCATCAACGAAGCACCTCAGATAGCGCTCCAGTTGTTGGTTGGCCCGCTCCGTCTGACCGTTGGTCTGGGGATGGTACCCAGAAGAGAGGCTGCAGTAGGAATTGATCAGACGGCAGAAGGCCTTCCAGAACCGGGCAGTGAACTGGGGCCCTCTGTCCATGCCCCCGGTGTCGGTTGATTGGTGTCCTTAGCCCTGGCGCACACTGGCCACCAGAAAGCTCGCTGGATGAATTGGAGGGAGCGTCGGGTGCCAGGGTGTCCGGCGATGGGCGAGGTGTGACCTCACTGCATGACTTCCATTCTCATTGTTAGGGGCACATAGAGGCGTCCAGGCGGCGCACCTGCCGGTTCGTTCTCCGTAGCCTGTGCCTGGCGGACCCTAGTTTCCAAATCCCAATAGAGAGGTGCAATTATTTATGATGGTGGGAGGACAGGCACGGGTCCTGCCTGGGTGGCGTCTTCCTCATACTTCTGGGAGAGGGTATCGACCCCGAGCGGTAGGACAGATGGAAATTATAATGTTAAAAAATAGCGCCCATCGATGCGTCTCAATGGTGGAGAGGGAGTAGAGATTGCCGTTGGGGGGTACGGAGCCTGGCTGAAGGTCAATCGCCAGATCATAGGGGCGATGAGGTGGAAGATGTGTGGCGCATTTTCTGCAAAACACCTCAGCCAGGTCTCGGTAGACGGCAGGAATGGCGTTGGTGTCGACGTCGGGGGCCTGGGACTCCCTAGAGCATGTCCCAGCCGGTGCTTGTAAGCAGAGCTCGGAACAGGTCGGTCCCCATTGAAGAATCTGGTTCTGGGCCCAGGATATGAGGGGGTCATGCTAGAGGAGCCACGGGTATGGGTGGTGAGGTGATGGTGATGAAATGAAGTTGAATCTGTTCCTGGTGGTTAGTGATGATTAAAGTGATGGGCTGGGTCTGTTTGGGGATGGGACTGGATGATAAGGGCCGACCGTCAACAGAGGTGATCCGAACCGGCTGGGATAATGCCTCAAGTTTTATCCCCAATATTTGGCATAGGTGGCGTCAATGAAGTTACCTGCGGAACCGGAATCGATAAACGCAGTACTTCTGACTCGTTTGTGGCCAAACTGGAGATTTACTTGGACCACGAGACAGGAGGTATGGGTGGTGACTGGAGAGAGTTGAAGATGACCCGGTGAGTTGCCCTCGTTCCTCATCGGGTCTGGGCGTTTCCCAGGCGAAGAGGGAAGATGGCTCGATGATGTGTGTTGGACCCACAGTGTGCACAGAGCCCCTCCTTAAATCGTCACTCCCATTCTGCAGCGGTCAAGGAGGCGCGCCCTAATTGCATGGGTTCCCCGGCTCCCGTGTTAACCACGGCGGGTGGTGGAGATCCGACAGTTCCAGAGACAGTGGGGTTGAAGGTGAGTCTGGTTTCAGGTGCTGGAACGTGAGAAAAATTGGAGGATGGTCGTGATGTGGGATATGAAGACGGCACGGCAGGCGGCAGGTTTCGGGGGGCTGGCTTGGGGCGAGAAATCAGGCGTTGGTCGATCCGGAGGGCTAGCTGAATGAGACCCTCCAGTGTCGCAGGCAGTTCCTGTCCCAAGAGCTCATCCTTGATGCGTGAGGCCAGCCCCTTGTAGTAGGTTTAACCTGCTGTCATTTCTGCAGGCATTAGGGATCTGAATCTCTCAGGATTTTTGTAAATTGGCTTTACAATAATGTTGTGCTTTAATTCAATATTGTTATACATCTATAGCAACCACCTTAAAATAAGTACCTGTGGGGTTTATCCTGTTTTGCCTGGGTTGTAAATGAGCTCTCACCTCTAATCAGACCTGGTAGTGACACAAGTACACATTCACAGAGGTCAGACACACCACAGCAGAGATAAAGTCTTTTTTCTCCTTCTTTGTGCCATGGATGTTTGTCAGACAAAAGAATATATCTTCATACCTGAAATCATAGACTGGTTTTCTACACAGAAGTACTGCAGGGAAACCTATGTGGATCTTGCAACCGTAATTATTGACCTGGAGAACCAGAGATTGTTGATGGCTGCAGCAACATTTACCATTATAGATTGATGGATCAGGCTGAACAGATTAACACCTAGAATAAACAACTGGCAATGGTCTAATGGAAATTCTGTTAACTATCTTAAGTGGGTTTATGGCCAACCTGGCCAAGAGGAAAGATCTATGGCATGGTGTTGGCAAGTGGCTGGAATTATTTATTTTTTTTCAAGAAAAATGCTTAGCTATTCAATTTTTCCCAGAGATTTGTTTTGGTGAAGGACAGTAAAACATTGGAGGAAGCAGCGAACTTCCTCCACTGGTTTGGCCAGCCCGGTAGATTTTTATTTTTTTTTGCTTATCTTGGCAGAAAATAGACAAAGACTAACATTCAAAGTGTGACCTGGCATGTGCTTAGTGAATGGTAAGTGTGTTTCTGTGTATACTGTATGGTGTGACTGGGAAGTCTGGTATCACTGCCCCCATGCCCAGCTCCACACTTCCACTGAGGAGCTTACAACAATAATACTTACAAGAAGCTTCATTTCCGCTTCTACTTATGGTGAGTAACAAACATTCAGAAAAACCAATCAAGATTCTGTACATCTAAATATGTATGTGTAACTATGGTTGCTTCTAACTCTCACAGTCTTCTATGAGAAACAAATTTTCAAGTTTGCTTGTTTTAAAAAGTGTAATTTAAGTTTCCCATAATTATTGGGGTGAGTTTCTGTGATGTTGTAAAGGCCAATGCGTAACTAATGCAAATGTGCTGAAATGTAATTTCAAGGTTGACTACAATGTCAGTGACACCGGACCACATCCAAATTCCAATTGAAATTTTTGTGATATACTGTATACAGTTATGTCCTGTATGATATGCAGTAATATGTGTAATATGTATGATATGCAGTAATATGGAATTTATGTTGCTTGTACCATTGAATTTTTTGAGAATCATTGAGATTTTTTTAAATTGTAATACAGCATAACAAGGAATCTCACCTGAACTTGAAATCAAAGAATGATGAATATTTTTCTTGATAACGACATTTGGTTGTGGTTATCAGTACAATACTGGAGTGAGCTCAGGGAAATCTTAGAAAGGAAGGGTATCAATAGTTATACTCACTCTATAGGCTCCCTATGTAGCCCCCCCCCCTCCTTCTGCAAGTGCAAGGGTTGAACCCGTTACAGAATGATTAAAATTTAAATTAAATTTTATTTAAAAATGTAAAATTTAATTTAAAATGTAAGTTTTATGTAATTATATATTTATTTTTGCAAAGTTAAATATTTAAATAATTAAACTAATCTGATTCTACCATTAAAAAAAATAAATAAAAATACTGCCATTTGTGATCGTGTTTTCTCTCTCATGCCACAGGTCAGGCAAAAAGATAATCTCCCAGAGTTACCAACTTCGGTTAGATCACCGTCTGACCCCACAGAACTCGATCAGGCGACTGAATATTAAGAGTCGACATTTCGTTGTACCTTAGATCAGTGGTTCTCAAAGTGTGGGGCGCGCCCCACTAGTGGGGAATACAGACATGACAGGTGGGGCGCAATGAACGGGAGGAAAAACAGGAAAGTACCTATTCTAATTCATGCTTTTCTTTATTGATAATGAAGAGCGTACGCTCAAAACTAAACAATCACACACAAATAAATGGATCATTAATACAAGTAAATTGAAAATAACATCAGTTGTGGGCCGGGAGAAAAAGTGGAACCATAGTGGAACAATAACGGTTTAACGTCAGACAAACTTGAGCAGCGCTGCTCGAATCACAAACCTGCGCGAGCCACTGGGCAGCGCTGCGCGACTCTGACAGAAATAAACCGCGCTGACCATCAAAATACATTTTACCCCGCTGGGATGCGCACGTACAAACCAGGCATAGCAAGGCGGAAACAATATTAAACAGTCCTGACATTTTATATAAATTGTTTTTAAATAAAACACAGTGGGTCGCGCAGGTTTGTGATTCGAGCGGCGCTGCACGATCCTCCGGGCTGCGCAAATAAACCAGATCATCACTGCGCTATCCAGATAGTCGCGCTGCACTGTATTTGCGCAGATATTTGGTTCAATTGGGTGCCGCGGTTTGGTCCCACTTTTGATGTGTTTGGCTTCACATACACTTCGACAATGGAAGACGACGCTGCAGCAGCAGTGAGTTTGCTTACATGTGACAAAACCAACAACGAGGAGATTGTAAAGAAAAAAGCTGCATCGTCTGTGGTGTGGAATTGGTTTGGGTATAAGAAAAGTGATACGAATGAGATGAACGTGATTTGGAAGGTACGCAAGTGCACTGTTTTAACAAGTGGTGGAACTTGTTACATAAAAAAATTAAATTACGTAAAAGAGTTTCTTTGTGTTTTCATTTTTATTTATGCATTTTCAGATACAAATTGCTATATTGTGATATATATCATTATCGAGTTAGAAAATTGCTTCTACCGTGATAGAAGATTTTGGTTATATCGCCCACCACTAATGAAGTCTATCTTGAGCTTGGATTCATGGTGGGAATGGTGGGGGGAGAAGAGAGACCCGTGTGTGTTTTGTGTCTTAAACTGCTGGCAGCAGACCGCATGAGACCCAACAAATTAGGAAGACACTTAGAGACAACACACTCCAGTCACGTTAATAAACCACTGGACGTCTTTGAAAGAAAGCTGGCAGAATACAGACAGCAGGAGAATCGCATGGTAACATCTGAATCAGTGGACAGCAAAGCACAAATGGCTTCATTCAAAGTTGCATACAGAATTGGCCAGGGCAAAAAAAACTACAAATGATTGCTGAGCAGCTAATAAACATGGGGTCAATTATGCAAAGATAAGTGACAACGTAAGCCTTGTAACAATTGCACGTGTATTTTATCTTTTTTTAACTTGGTGTTGTTTGATCGTATTGGTTTAGGAATTGATATTTCAATAAACAGTAAACTTGGCCGATTTCGTTATTATTTTGTTGACAAGTGGGGCTTGAAAATTCGCTCACCCCCTTAAGTGGGGAATGACAGAAAAAGTTTGAGAACCACTGCCTTAGATAATGTAGCTCCAGCTAAAAGAAAAATTATTAGAGATAAGGGAGATATATCACTCCCTGGTATAACGATCACACGCGCACTTTAAAACAGACCGCTCGGAAATTAGAGCGTAAATGGCGTCAAACTAAATTGTTAGTATTTCAAATAGCATGGAAAGAGAGCATCCTGAACTACTGTATAGGAAAGCTCTTAGTGTAGCTAGATCAACGTATCTCTCCACTCTTATAGAAGAAAATAAAAATAATACTAGATTTTTATTTAATACCGTAGCCAAATTAACCAGAAATAAGACCACTACAGAAATCTCCACAACAACATCATGCAATAGTAAGGACTTCATGAACTTTTTCAATAATAAAATTATAAATATCAGGCATAAAATTGAGGCTTTGAAACCGAACAATGTAATTGATACAGATGTTAACCTAGCCATGTCAGATCGGAACCTAGAATACTTTACTCCCCTTGAAGAGAATGAACTACTGTAATTTCACTCATCTCTTCTGTATATTAGATCCTATACCGACACATTTTCTTAAACAGATAGTACCAGTAATAACAGAACCGCTGTCGAGAATAATTAATTCCTCACTCAGCATTGGTTATGTTCCAAAATCTTTTAAATTAGCAGTTATCAAACCAATAATTAAGAAACCTGACCTCGACCCCTGTCAGCTGTCCAATTACAGGCCAATATCGATCCTCCCCTTTATCTCTAAGATTCTGGAAAAGATAGTAGCGGAGCAGCTATGCTCATATCTACATAGAAATGGCATACATGAACTGTATCAGTCAGGATTTAGGCCTCATCACAGCACGGAAACAGCACTCGTTAAAGTAGTAAATGACCTCCTATTGGCCTCTGATCAGGGTTGTGTGACTATGCTTGTATTACTCGACCTCAGTGCAGCTTTTGGAACCATTGATCATGCTATTCTTCTTCACAGATTAGAAAATGTAGTAGGAATTAAAGGTACAGCCCTCTCCTGGCTCAGATCCTATTTGACCGCTCATTATCAGTATGTAGACTTAAATGGTGATTATTCTGCATGTTCTCTAGGGGAGTTTTAGGCCCACTGCTTTTTTCCCTTTACATGCTTCCTCTGGGCAACATAATCCGTAAGCATGGTATTAGTTTTCATTGTTATGCTGACGACACAGTTATATGTGCTAAAGTTGAGCAATGTGTGCAGGACATAAGAAATTGGATGCTAATTAACTTCCTTCTGCTTAATCCGGATAAGACAGAGGTTCTAGTCATAGGACCGCATACAGCTAGAAGTAAAATCTTAGATCACACCGTAACTTTAGATGGCCTTTCTGTTCCATCAAGTGCAACAGTAAAAGACCTCGGCGTGATTATAGATTCCAGCCTTTCATTTGAAGCTCATGTAGATAATATCACCAGGATAGCATTCTTTCACCTCAGAAATATTGCCAAGATAAGAAATATATTGTCGCTAAACGATGCAGAAAAACTAGTTCATGCTTTTATCACTTCTAGGTTGGACAATTGTAATGCCTTACTGTCTGGTTGTTCTGTTAGGTGCATAAACAAGCTTCAGCTAGTCCAGAATGCAGCAGCGAGAGTCCTCACTAGAACCAGAAGATATGAGCACATCACCCCTATCCTATCTTCACTACATTGGCTCCCTGTGAAATTTCGCATTGATTTTAAAATACTACTCTTGACATATAAAGCATTAAATGGTCTCGCGCCGCAGTATCTGAGCGAACTCCTAGTGTCTTACGATCCGCCACGCCTACTTTGATCAAAGGATGCAGGCTGCTTGTCAGTACCGCATATTATGAAAACTACAGCTGGGGGCAGAGCTTTTTCTTACAAAGCCCCAAAATTATGGAATAGTCTTCCAAATAGTGTTCGGGACTCAGACACAGTCTCAGTGTTTAAGTCTAGGCTAAAAACCTATTTATTTAGCCAAGCATTTTTATAAATAGATTTGCGTTAGGTAAGGGAGCAGATCTGGGGGACTCATGGACGTAGAGTATTATGGTGAACTGGTATGTTTAGATGCTGTCTTCCTCACTCTCATTTGATCACTCAGGTTTGTTGACTGTGAGGTGATTGTTTGCTTTACATCTCAGGGAGCCCTCATGTTTGTGTTTCCTTCTGGCTCTCCCTTTTAGTTATGCTGTCATAGTTAGTCCTGCCGGAGTCCCTGCTTGCACTCTACAGTAAATATACATTCACATTATACATTATGTGACTGTGACCATACCTAACTGCCATCTCTCCTCTTCTCCTCTTCTCCCCCTCTTTCTCTTTCCTCTCTCCCCCTGTCTCCCCCTTTCACTCTTTCTCTGTCTGTCGAGCTAGACATGTCATTCCTGAGCTGCCAGTGATCCAGACTCCCTCTGCCCTTCGGACCTGTCTGATCCACTGGAAGTGGGCCATACGAGTGAAGGAGTTTGGGAGAGAATTGTCAGCATATTTAATCCTTGGAAGAGTTATCTTTCAGGAAGTTGAATTCTGAGAAACCATGCATCTTATAGCTGTTATTTGCCCATTGGTCTGTTGGTGGAAACCTGTGAATAGATGCTATGTCAATGAGTCAACAGAAGGTTCACCAAAATTGTGCTGTAACCTGGGGCCCCAATCTGACATGATGTCAATATGATGGCCATTGAGACAGAAGACACGACTGACAGGAGCTTAGGCAGTGGAACAAGTGAGCCTCTCCAGTGAGTTGACTCCTTTGACAAAGTCATTAGCTACATATGACTTTGGGCTGTGAGAAAAAATGAAGAGGTCTTCAGAGGTCATCTGGTGGCTTATTGTTGTGCATATTCCTCATTAATGTGTCACAATTCACAATGAATCCTTGAACTCCCTTTTTCACATTGAGCCAACAGAATCATTGCTAAAAAAAGATAACATGCAAGTTCTTCTGACCTGGTTTAAATTACAGTATGTCCCATTTAAGGGTTTGGGGTCTTACCTAGGACACAATCTTACAGAGGGTCATAGCTTTGCGTTAAAACTGTCATTAAATAGCATCAGGTTTAGTATTCTTGGCTTTGGGACAATAAGACAATGTCAAATTAAAACTCGTAAAGAACAAGCACTGCCTGGTTTGTCGAGTATGTTGGCAAATCTTTTATGATAATGATAAATCAGCAAGAATGATTAGTCTAAACTAGGAATAGATTTCCTATTCCCTCAAGCCAATATCTTTGGGGTACTGCAAAGTGGAGGCAAGAAGAGAGACAGGATGGGCTCCAACCCATGATTGTGGATCTTGTCCTGTTTGTATGACGGTTGTGGAGAAAGAATTATGGAAGACCAAGAATGATAGGAACATGATATTTGTCTATTATGAAAAGCTGGATGGTCAGTGAGAGATTCAGTGTAAGGCTACTGATCTGAGAATCTCATTGACACGTTATATGTCATGCTGATGTGCAAGGCGCTCTGATTCTCCGGCGCTGGTCAGGTCAAAGCTAGTAAATTTGTGAATATTATCATCTGTGGAATCTAAGGCATAAAGACTACATGCCAAAACAATCCATTAATATTTAATACAAAAGGGTCAAGAAATGTGGTGCAAAATCAAGGTAAAAAAAAAAGACATTTTAAAAGATATTGAGCCATGAACTAGATACAGTTATCTGGAGGCAATTTGGAGTTGCTGATGTACTTACAGTATATAGCTAGATATTGATTAAACAGTATAGGAAACAGGTGTTTCTATCTGCTTCAGGATAGGAAACAGATGGTTATCATTCATAAGGTGTAAGACTCTGTTCACCACAGTTTCATTCGGGTGATACTTCTTGACAAAGGCTTTGTCAAAGTTTTTTTTTTTACCATGTGCACAATCCATGACCAAAAACTGATGAGTGTGTTGAATTCATGCCTTTGTTTAGCTTATAGAGGTACGCAAGAGTGCAAGGCCAGCAGTGTCCTTCTTGGTGTAGTAGGCTAGGAGAGCGTGGAGTTTGTGACGACAGGAAACACATGTAAGAGTACGCTATATAAGATCTACTCACCTGTCCAAATTAGCTTGGCCTTTTTATAGGTTGCAGGTGATGGGAACATGGAACACAAAGCATATACAGTACTTACTACTCATATTTCAAGACCTCACTTGTTTATCAAGTAAAAAAGTTTTTACATTTTTGGTCCTCCTGCAAAATGCTCACAGACCAAGTTACTCACAATCCAAGGTTTCACAAATTATCTAAATATTGTGGAACATGTCTATGCAGTGAGTATATGTAGTAACTACAAAATAGATAATGCTATGAAGTGAAAAAGGGTATGTAGAGGATATAAGCAGGAATATATCAGATGTCCATACCAATTGGCAGGATATACAAAATGACACAAAATAGAAAAAAAAAGATATGGTATAAAGGCATGGTGTACAGTAGTTCAGTTTGTGGTGCTGTCTGTATGATAAAACTTTATGTTTATACATTAAATAAAAACTTTATATACTTTATTACAGATAAAGCATTGATGGTTGCATTGATGCCCTGATGCTATTATTGAAGTACTGTAAAACTAAACCACAGGTGATTGCTCTTTTGATCACAGGATTATTATTTATACCTAAATATGAGATCTGGAGATTTGGATTTATCTTGCTTGTTATATCATGTTAAACCATGTGGTGGCAGAAGTTTGGCCAAACCCCTACTCTGTGATGGGAACAAGGGTCAGGTGAATGGGAAATAATCTGATGATAGGCAAGGGTAGGGAAGGTCATGGGATCAAAATTCCAACACCACCAAGCTGCCACTGTTAGGCCCTAAAGCAAGACCTTCAGCATTTAATTGATGATGTTTAATGAGATAATTGTAAGTCTCTCTGGATAAAAGCCATGATCAAATGCCATAAATGTACATGACACAAGAATCAGAAGAATAAACAATGACTTACATCTACTATCTGTTTCCATCCTCCAATCCTGTCACACCCTGTCTACACCTGTTTTTTCACGTCTTTGAATTGCCTTCATGATTTGTTTGCATTTTGGAATCCTGGATTCCAGGATTTTGGCAACTGCATTTTGGCTACTGGAATCCTAATTGGACCTTGTTGTGAACTGTCGACCTATGTGTCAAGTGGCTAACAGCAAGAAAGACAATGTGAATGTTTTGTACTCACCGCTAAGGGAAGCTTTGAGTTAAGGAAAGACTGGAACACCAGTGTTGAAGGGGAGCTTTGTGTTCACTTTTAGTGAATTTGTAGCAGGGACTGGCTGAAGTTGTGAAGCTTTTTGCTATTTTATGGAATTACGGAGGAAGAAAAAAAGCACTCCTGGTCAGATTGTGTCTAATATTGTACCTGAGTTTCAGCAGCTGTCTGCTGTTGCAGACCAGTCAGGTCAATATTGAATGATATTCAGACTAATACTCAGTGCCCTAACCCAAACCCTAACCATCATGCACTCACCAATGCTGCTTGTTATTACTACAGTATGACCGAAAAACTAAAAGATCATCCTGTCATGTGTTGCTTCACCTTTGGAGTCAGGAAAGTCATTTAATTTGTAATGAAGGTTTCAAGATTGCCTATTGGTTGTGGTTCATGTGCACTGATGGTTGTAGAAAAGGGATGTTTGCAGCTAGACAAATAAGGGATGGCCGTACACATGTCCCCTCAAACTCAGCCCAGATTTATCATTGGGTTCTGCCATTATCTGCCTACCAGTTCAATAAAAAATACTAGGCTGGTGACAGTTTTGCAAATGCTGATGCACTGAGATGCCTATCGATACCTGAGGTACCAGCCACCACATACATGCTGGCAGAGACTGTGTTTTTGTTGTAAAGGTTGTCTGAGGCACCTTTTAAAGTGTCCCAGGTGAGACAATTGATAAAAAGAAACCTTATCCTGTCTCAAATCTACTCAGTGTCATGGAAAAAGAAAAGAAAGCTAGAAGGCCTCATGGCACTACCTGGTGGCCAAGAATGGACCTTAACATAGAAGATAGGTTAAATGTGACAGTGTCAGTCCAGTCTGAACCTGATGCCTCCAACTCCTTTGCATTTTTAGGAGCGCCACACTATCCCTGCTCTAGGCTGTGATTTGGATGGGGCAGATGTTTCTTGTAATGATAGATCAATATTAGGAAACTTTTATACAGAGGACCAAAAATGTATGTAGTGGACATAATAACGTACTGTACAGTAATAACATGTATATAGCATGTATGAGGCTGCAAGCAAGTTCAATAATGCTCAATTTGATCGGTTTCTGATGAAACAGGCCTATCTCAGTGATGTATTTGAAAAGCTGAGTAAATTAAATCTTCAGCTTTAAAGCAGAGACAAGTAACTACCTCATCTGGCAGACAAGATCGCTGCATTCACCCAAAAATTCAAGATGTGGAAATGGAGCCTCAATCAAGGCATGATTGACTGATGTCTTTACGAATCTGAGTAATGTTGCATGAGATGTTAAGAAGCACATCTCTTCTCTCAGCAGTTTATTTTAAAAAATACTTCCTAAACAACTGTTGCTTAGTATGACTGGGTTATGCATCCATTCAATGCAACAGATTGGTGTATTTTATTTTATTGACTGAATATGACTATAACTATTTATTAAACTCATAAATTGTACATACATTTTTTTATATTGTATGCTATTTACTATCTGGAGTTATTTGTCTTTAATATGCAATGGCAAAATATTTGTTTCTATTTTGATTTCAGCTCTGCTTAACAGGACCAACTCATTGAGATGGCATTTGATTCCACCCTGAGACTGTGGTTTATACACAGGTCCGACACTGAGTGAATACTGGCTGGGAGTGGAGAGGGAGGATCTACGCATCGGCCAGAGGGCTGTATGCGTCTTCTCCCCTTCGTACAGATCTCAGCTCAACCTTGTGCATGACTTGAAGGTAGCAGTATCAAGCCGGCAACCACATTTAAAAAAAGATTTGAGGTGCAAAACTGGTTTATTGTAGCCACAAATATACTGATACAGCTCATATGTTGACTTGTTCTTCCTGTTCTTGACATGTTCATGGGTTTTGCCAAATGCATTTGTTGGTTTTTGCACAGATTGCAAAGTCACAAGGATAAGTTAGAACACAATTGCACTTAGCTGTTTTTTATCTGACAGATAAAAAAACATCTGTTTTTAACTTATCTGTTTTTAACTTGTTATTTGTGTTATTTGATCTTTTTAATTGAAAAAATATATAGTTCCATTAATTTTAAATTAAACATGGCATTTTCATTATAATTTTTTCATATATATATATATATATATATATATATATATTTTTTTTTTTTTTTTTTTTTTTTCCTCCAATGTTTTTTTTTTTTACCACCCATGTCCCTTAAGGTGCTCAGGACAGTTTAAGAGCCCGAGGGAAAATTTCAGAGGAAAAATTACAGCAAAATTCAAACCCAGAACAAACTGTGTAATCAGGCCAATCAGTCTGCAATAACAGACACTGTAATTATTTTTACCAGAAAACTTAATGTTAACCCAATGAGTAGTAAATACTGTTAATAAATGTATTAATAAAACATACATGCTATAAATAAAATAAAATAACAAACAGCCCACAAAGAGCTAATATAGATATACTATGGAATAATAAAATAATATACAAGAAGTGTTCAAGCCAACTTGTGGTGAACTTTCTTGTGAATGAAAAAATATTCTTTTCCCTCAGAAAAAGCTACCCCACAGGTTGGGTTTTGTTTAACGCTGCATTCATATCCTTTTCCTTTCCACAATTAAAGCTACAGAAGAATATTTCATTTGCTCAAAGGTAGATGCAACATTGACATCACCTGCAGCAAACAATAAAAAGATTGTGGACAAAACCATTATGCTAAAGAGTTGCTAAACTGCCTATTAGCCAGTTAAATATTTTTTATTCCCCCTGGATCCTTTGAATATTTCTTCATCATTTTGTCTCAGGAAGTTTTATCTGCTGTAACTTCTGGCTTAGCGATCTAAATCATTAGTGATCTAAATGTACATCAGGATTCCTGTAAATCTGTTTTATTATAATGTTTGATGTGATTTAATTCTGTATTTCCTATAAATGTATACCGACACAATAAGAAGGACGTAGTGTGACACTATTCATAAAATGTAAAAATTTGTCCCTTTGGAGCATATCCTGTTTTGCCTGTGTTGTAAATGAGTTCAGACGTAACCTCTAATCGGACCTGGCAGTGACACGATTAAACATTCACAGAGCTCAGACACACCACAGCGAACATGAAGTCATCTGTCTTTTTTCTCCTGCTTTGTAGCATGGCTGTTTGTCAGATAAATAAATATATCTACATTCCTAAAAACATGGACTGGTTTTCTGCTCAGAAGTACTGCAGGGAAAACTATGTGGATCTGGCAACCATCACTACTGACACGGAGAACCAGATATTGTTGATGTCTGCAGCTGCGTTCTCCAGTGTAAAAGGTTGGATCGGGCTGAACAGAACCACATCTGGTTCAAACATCTGGCAATGGTCTGATGGAGTATCACCTAATTTCTTTAAGTGGGAACCTGGCCAACCTGATGATTTTGGGGGAATAGAGGACTGTGTCAGTATGTTGTCAACTGGCTGGAATGATTTTACCTGTAAAACTGTTCAGCCTTTCTATTGTTCCCGGAGAGCTGTTTTGATGAATGAACATAAGACATGGGATGAAGCTCTTGACTACTGCAGAACTTACTACACCACATTGGCCAGCCCATTTGGACAGTCTATCTTGGCAGAAAATGGAACAGTGCAAACCCAAACAGTCCGTGTGTGGACTGACCTGCGTTTTATGAATGGTCAGTGGGTCTCTGTGAACAGGTTACCGCCGGGGAGGCTGATCACTCTGCCCTCATGCCCAGCTCCAGCCTACCGCTGTGGAGCTTACAACAATTACACACACCTTTGGGAGAACAGAGACTGCAACGAGAAGCTTAATTTCCTCTGCTACTGATGGTGAGTAACAGACATCCTGTACAATTATTCAGGAGTGTTTTTTGTATGTATATATTTATGTGTTATTATGTTTATGATCTCTCAGTCCTGTATTAGAAACAAATATTGAAGTTCATCAACTGACCTTTTTTCTGTTTCTGGACAGATGGATTTCAACAAGCTGAACAGCATACTTCAAGAACAATACTTGCTTGAGGTCCTGTAGTAATTTAAACAAATGTAGAGATTGTATGTAAGTCACTGACACTACAGTGAAATAAAGTTTTATTCATATATTAATTAGTTGTTTGTAAAACCTCGTTCCTTTATTTCCAGGCAGCAAATAAATACATAATTTTTTCCTCTAATTGATGGTGTTAATGTCTATTATTGCAAATATGCTGAAACATAACTTTAAGGTTGACTAAAATGTAAGTTACATCCAGTTGCATCCATTTTGTATACTTTATATTGCTTATTCCAAATTACAATTATTTATTTTAACCCAAAATAACAATAGGTTTGATGACTGCCTACACCTGATTATTATTGATATTCTCAGTAATTATATTAGTGGTTTTTAATCCAATGTACAGATCACATAAATCAATTCTCAGAAAGAACTGCTTTCTTGTTGAAAGACTGCTATTTTAAATCATCGTGATGTCAAGCCACAGGGGGCAAAGAAGATGTTTTACCTGTTCAGTTTACTTGTCCCTCTCCGCTTGCAGCTACATCTGATCATACTTCTGCTGCCTGCCTGATAAAATGTGCCTGTGTTTATCAACGTCCTCATTGTGCTTCCTTACTGCAATCCTTACTGTTTTCCATATCTGCCCGAGGGATAACTAGAACTAGAATGCACTGCAGTGCCTAAAGTTTGAAAAACTTCAAAACACAGGCTATAAGTAATATATGGGCAATTTCTAACTGAAAGGAGCAGGTGGAAGCCTCCACAAAACAAGTCCTGATGCTCGGGTTGCTATCCATCTCGTAAAATATGGAATCATATTTGTACATCATAGTTGGAAACTAAAAGACCTGTTCCATATTGGACTGAAAAGGGATGCTCTTTGTTAGGTATTTTTGAATATTAAAGTGAAACATTAAATTTTTATTAAAGTAAAGTATAAGCAAATAGTTGATAAAAGGAAACCCTCCTCTCCCTCAGCATTTCTGTCACGTTCTCTACAAAATTCAGAGAACTGAGAATTTTCTTCTCATTTGTCGTGACTCACAACCCAGGGCTACATCTTGCCTGAGGCAGCACTGAGTCCGTGAAAATTAAAAAAAGGAAAAGTTCAAAATGATAACATTTGCTCAATCGTTTTCCTATTGCTCATTTGCATGTCTCATTTATTCATGCCCTCATTAGTTAAGGCAGGGGACTGACAAATTAAAGAAAGAAAGATGGGTGGAATATAAAAATATATAGCTGTTATATTTTATAATGTTATCTAAATGGTAAAATAGCGTATAACACCTATATTTGTTGCTAGCTTACATAACATTGGATATCACTTTATGTATGGTGGTTTATGCCATAAAATTAGCAAAGTAAGCCAAGGAGTTCTGAGCCATTAAAGCCATTGCTCTCAAAATGTGGTTCGCACCTCATTAGTGAGGATTAAAGACATGACAGATGGGGCGAAAGGAACGGGAGGAAATAATTCATGCTTTTCTTTATTGACAATGAAGATTGTATACTCAAAACAAAACAGCCACAGACAAAGAAATGGGTCATTAATACAATTAATATAAAATAACATCAGTTTGGGGCCCAAGTGGAACCATTATAGTGCAACAATAATGGCTTAACGTCGACATGCTTATTGCAGCGGAACAATATAAGAAAACTTTCACACAGAGGGCCAATAGTGTACGTAGTGGACATAACACAAATGGATAAATTTGTTACATGAACCAAAAAAATGATTGGATTCACAGTGGGAATGGTGGGGGCAGAAGAGAGATCATGTGTGTTTTGTGTCTTAATTCACTGGCAACAGACAGTATGAGACCCAACAAATTAAGAAGACACTTAGAGACAAAACACCCCAGTCACATTAATAAGCTACGTGACTTCTTTGAAAGAAAGCTGGCAGAATACAGACAGCAGGAAAATCGCATGGTAAAATCTGCATCCCTCTAATGATGGGAGGGAATTGGACATGACTATATTGGCGAGAAAATCTGGGAAAAAGAATTGGACAGGACTAAATTTATGAATAAAAAAAAAAACAGATATAGCAAGCGGGCGGCACAGTGGTGTAGTGGTTAGCACTGACGCCGTGCACCTCCAGGGTCCGGATTCGATTCCTAGCCAGGCTTGATTCCCGTTTCTGTGTCCATGGAGTTTGCATGTTCTCCCCGTGCTTGGTGGGTCTCCTCCAGGTACTCCAGTTTCCTCCCACAGTCTAAAGATATGCAGGTTAGGCTAATTGGCATTTCCAAATTGCTGGTAGTGTGAGTGTCTGTATGTGTGTGCGCCCTGCGTTGGATTGGCACCCTGTCAAATTGGTACCAATTGGTACCCTGTCTCATGCCCTAAGTCTCCCGGGATAGGCTCCAGGGTCCCGTGACCCTGAATACAGGATAAAGTGGTATAGAAGATGAGTGAGTGAGTGATATAGCAAGCATGATAAGAAGGACGTAGTGTGACACTATTCATGAAATGTGACTTTGGAGTCCCTTTGGAGCATATCCTGTTTTGCCTGTGTTGTAAATGAGTTCTCACTTAACCTTTAATCGGACCTGGCAGTGACACAATTAAACATTCACAGAGCTCAGACACACCACAGCAGACATGAAGTCATCTGTTGTCTTTTTTCTCCTGCTTTGTAGCATGGCTGTTTGTCAGATGAAAGAATATATCTACATTCCTAAAAACATGGACTGGTTTTCTGTTCAGAAGTACTGCAGGGAAAACTATGTGGATCTGGCAACCATCACTACTGACATGGAGAACCAGATATTGTTGATGTCTGCAGCTGCGTTCTCCAGTGTAAATGGTTGGATCGGGCTGAACAGAATCACATCTGGTTCAAACATCTGGCAATGGTCTGTTGGAGCATCACCTAATTTCTTTAAGTTGGCACCTGGCCAACCTGATGATGACGGGAAAGTCGAGAGCTGTGGCATTGTGTCGTCAGTTGGCTGGAATGATTTTCCCTGTAAAACTGCTCAGCCTTTCTATTGTTCCTGGAGATTTGTTTTGGTGAATGAGAGTAAAACATGGGATGAAGCTCTTGACTACTGCAGAACCTACTACACCAGCTTGGCCAGCCCAGTTTCTCAAAGGCAAATCATCCTGGCTAAAAATGCAGCAAACCAAACCCAAACAGTCTGTGTGTGGACCGGCCTGCACTTCATAAATGGTCAGTGGGTTTCTGTGAACAGGTTGCCGCTGGAGTGTCTGACCTCACTGCTCACATGCCCAGCTCCACCTACCGCTGTGAAGCTTACAACAATTACACACACCTTTGGGAGAACAGAGACTGCAAGGAGAAGCTTAATTTCCTCTGTTACTGATGGTGAGTAACATCCAGTACAATTATTCAGGAGTGTTTATTTTTTTTATATTTGTGTTATGTTTGCTTTTAGATCTCTCAATCCCATATTAGAAACAAATATTTAAGTTTGATGTTTTAAAAACTGATCTTTTCTGTTTCTGGACAGATAGATTTCTACAAGTTGAACAGTTTACTTCAAGAATACTACATGCTTGAGGTCCTGTAGTAATTTAACCATATAGAGATTTATTGTATGCACATCACTAACACTACGGTAAAATATAATTATATTAGACAAAATATATTAGTTATATGTAAAACATTGTGTGTATTTGAATTCTGTTATTTCTTTCCTGTAATTAATGGTGTGTGTTTTTCTGTTTTAAAAGCCTTTGCATTTTAACAAAGCACAACAACAATGTTGATGGACACAGGTTTAATGAATGCCTATATTTGATTATTACTATTCTCAGAAATTATATTTGCTTGTGATGTTTAGTACAATGCAAATATCACATCAGTGAAATCTTAAAAAGGCGGCTGCAATTTTGCTCACTAAGGAAGAAACAACTAAAATGAAACTTAAACTACACCACTACTTACTTTGCCAAAGTAAAATACACACAGTACAATCTATGTACTTCTATTAATTAGGAAATTTGTATTTATTGCTGTGTACCCATACAGTAATTTAATATATAGTCTCAATTATATTTTGACACTATAGGGGGGACTTTAATTGACAACACAAAAACACCAATAAATAACCATGATGCCATACCACAGGGAGAAAGGATAATATGCTACCTTTTGGGTTCACCCACCCCTCCTGTTCTTGCAGAGACACTCGATCGCACTTCTGCTTCCTACTGCAGACATGGAACAGACTACCCCCAGCAAATGTAATTAAAACCCTCTTATTACTCTCCCTTAATACTCCAGTTTCCATATTTTCTTCGACAGGTGCCTTAAAGACACATTTCATGCAGGCTGAGACAAAACGCATTCAAGCCGAGTTGAAAAAAAAAATGCAGCTGTTTTTTGTCACGTAGAGTTAGTTGTCAGTGTTGGACTGTGGGCATGGTGTTGAGGCATAGACAGAGGGGGATGAGGTGTAACAAAGAAAGTCTTTAATAACAAAACCAAACAAACATGAACAAAGGAAGTTGGCATTACTTTGGAGCATACTATAAACAAAAACAATAATCCACTAATAGACAAGGGATTACACAACCTAATATACGTACAGTACAGACATTGGATACAAACCGGACAATACAAGACACTAAACAGACTAGCGGACTAAACACAGGGGACTATACATGCAAGGGGCTAAACACATGCAAGACAGGCTTGGCTAGGCCTATTAGCTGTTATGCACATTAGCTGCTAAACTAGCTAGTAGCTAAACAGACTAATTGCTAAACAGGCTAGTAGCCAGAGACCAAGGGCGAACAGACTAGGTACACAGCAGACTTGTTATGAAACAAACTAAGAACTATAAAGGTTAGTGGATAAACAGACTAAGATCTAAACAGACTAGGGGGGTATTCTTCGTACGTCGCTTGAAACATCCGGGATGAATTGACACATCTAAGATGAGATCATCGTGCTAATTAAGACCTGGCTAAGTCGGTTCTTCGAGCACACCTGTTGTTGATGATTAGTATGGCCGGATTGAGTTGTCTAGGATTATTGCGCGTTCGTGAGTTGGTTTAAAAGGCGATATGCATCGACAGTAGAAACACTGATCACAAGCCCTTTGATTGGTTGACGAAATGACAAAAAGAACAAGCAAATTTTTTTTTGTAACACCTGCGCTGAAATGCTCCCCCACCCCACGTGTTATGCGCTGAAATGCTTCCCTGCCATGGATCCCCCCCCTCCCACCACACACACATAATCACTATCAAATATTATATTAGAACATAATATGCACATATGTTTTACAAATTACATGAGACAATGAAATAAGAAATATGAAAAAAATATGTTGTATATGGAAAAATGTAAATATGAATATTTTAAAAAAAACATATACTTTTATATTGTTTACTTTATAATAAAATTAGTTTTGTCCAATTTTTCATTATAAAAAAAATATTTTTATTATACATATCTCTCTCTCTCTCTCTCTCTCTCTATATATATATATATCATATATCTATATTTGCATATTTATAACGAACCCCTGAAAAATAAATGTGTTACAAAATAAACATTATACAAGAATTTGAATTAATGGTCTTGAGGGCTGTCTCATGCCTAGAGTTTATTATAATAATAGAAAACCTATGAATTTATGTTCTAATATAATATTTGATATATATATATATATATATATATATATATATATATATATATATTATGGCAAGACGTATATATGCATGCAAGATACTTTTCTTTCCCCACGTGAGTCAGTCCACGTCAGCGCTCTTTAACCAATCAGATGTGACCTCACAATTTCAACCAATCATAACCCGGCAGGAGCGCAGCCTTAATCCTGTTTACATGAAATAAACCTGCTACCGAGCAGGTTCAAGCTTACGGACATGTTGCTATGACAACAAGTGCGAGATGAGCATCGGAGAACGAAACAATCCAAGATCAGGACAAATCCACAACAATCAAATCCAGCTAACTGAGTTAGCGACGTACGAAGAACACCCCCTAGGATCTAAGCAGGTTAGTAGTGCACTGGATAGTATGTATACAGACTAAGAACTAAACATCCAAGGAAGGTTACTTACACATGAGGGTAAACAAACAAAAAAAGGCTAATTCTCCTAGAGGCTAATCCTGCTAAGAGACACAGAAACAACAAGACTATTAAGAAAATTAAGACAAATATAAACTTAAAGCTCCAGAAACCAAAAGGCCAATTATAATTAAACAAACTAAAACAGAACATAACCAGACTAAACAAAGGCCCATTTAACAGAACCCACATTAATGCTCGACCAGTTTCCCAGAACAACCAGCTATTTACAGAGGTGTCAAGTAACAAAGAGCAAATACTTCGGTACCTTACTCAAGTAGAAATTTTTGGGTATCTATACTTTACTGGAGTAATTATTTTTCAGCCGACTTTTTACTTCTACTCCTTACATTTTTAAGCAATTATCTGTACTTTCTACTCCTTACATTTTAAAAGTAGCCTCATTACTATATTTTTATTATCAGAATGTCACTAATGATCTGCCTCGGTTCAGGTGAGCCCCCGCATCACCTGACCGAGGTGCCTTCTGGGAAACTGAGGCTATAAATAACAACTACAAAACCAAAAACAGTGCCCTCTAGTGGCCAACCCTCACGGTTTTACTGTAATCAGATGCTAGAACCTTAAAGCCACTTACTGTATATACAAATGTAAGAAAGATTAAAAATATGCCAAAATTATTGCAAAAATAATTGCACAAAGGGACTCACTAATATAACTTCAACCAACTTATGACAACAGGGATTTTGCAAACTCACTGACAGAACTTGTTGTCTTTACATTTTGTGCCATGTTCTGAATTAACCTATTCACAGGTTTCACCAATCTACCAAATCTAGTTCTCACTTGAAACGAGACCTGATTAGAAGATGAATCTACAGATTTAGAGGGCATTACTCCGTTGTTGACTGGACCTCTCTCTGACATGATGCTACGTTATCACAATCTGTCTCTGTATTACTTGAATGGATTGAAACATTATCTCAAGAGGCAGATACATCCTGTACTGCAGTAGAATCAGCCTTTGAGGGATCTGGATCCACTGCCAATGAGACAACACTATCTGACTCAGAAGGGACACTATTTGAGACATCATCTAGAGTGGTCTCTGCGACCCAGCTGGCAGTTCGATCTCCACTGCTCCATAAGGGTATGGGTGCTACAGTATCGCTCAATGCTGCTTCACTACAGGTGTCATCTGAAGCACTGTCATCACTCAATGAGGGCTCTAGTTCTCCAACCTCAATCAGCAAGAAGTTGACTTGAATAAGTAAGTTCCTGTGGACAATTTCTTTCTTGTCCAGTATTCGCATTGCGGATGCGGTAAGTGTGACATTGAGGGTTCCGGTCGACAACAATGTAGGGTATGGCTTCCCATTTGTCTACAAGCTTTCTCTCTTCAGGGTCTTGAGTACATCAAATGTTTCTTTTGCTCTTTCATGCCTGGATGGCCTCTTTCCTCTACTTTACTGGAAGTGGATTAAAACCTGGAGAAAACATTCATTCATTCATTCATTCATTTTCTATACCGCTTAATCCTGTGTTCAGGGTCGCGGGGGACCTGGAGCCTATCCCAGGAGACTTCGGGCAGGGCACACACACATACACACACTCACGCACCCAATCACACACTACGGGCAATTTAGGAACGCCAATTAGCCTAACGTGCATGTCTTTGAACTGTGGGAGGAAACCGGAGTACCCGGAGGAAACCCACCAAGCACAGGGAGAACATGCAAACTCCATGCACACAGAGACGGGAATCGAGCCTGGCCGGGGAATTGAACCCAGACCCTGGAGGTGCAAGGCGACAGTGCTAACCACTACACCACCGCGCCGCTCTGGAGAAAACAACTTATGGGTATTTTGAGTAAGCCACGGGACAGCTCTATCACTTGCGCCTACCTCCCACTGTGTGTGAATATCAAGGATAGCTGACACTTCAGCACAAGTGAGCAAACAGTGCTCTGAAGCTGTAGAGGGAAAATGTCCAACATGACATGCGTTTGCACTTGCCCTAAAAGCATCCTGGATGGTCTCTTCATGAATATTTTCAGACTCTTTCAACAGGGAAACATATGGCTCTGACATCAACCTTTGGGCAACACTTTGATGGACAAAAGGTTGTCTGCTTAGTGCATCAGCAACAAAATTTTTGCTGCCGGGTATATACTGAATGCCATAGTTATATGGGGCCAGCTTAGACACCCATCTCTGCTCGCATTCGTCTAGTCTGGGTTTTGTCAGAATGTATGTTAACGGATTATTGTCCGTCCAGACAGTGAAGTTGTGGCCTTTCAGCCAATGTCGTAGACTGACCACTTTAACGCCAGAAATTCTAGACAATGGACAGGGTACTTGGTCTGTGCACAACTGAGGGCTTTGCTAGCGAAGGCGATGGGATGAGCTTTTATTTCACCATCTGGTACTTGTGAGAGTACAGCACCTAAACCATCTAAAGATGCATCTGTAGACAAGATGAATGGCCTGTTGAAATCAGGGTGAGCCAGTATGACAGACTCTAACAGGACTGACTTCAGCTTCTGGAAAGCTTCACTATGTTCTTGCTTCAAGTCACCAGGGCTCAGCGTTTTAAAATGTGCATCACCCATCACAGAGGCCTTTTTCCCTTTTGGCGCAGTGATGAGACTGAACAAAGGCTTTGCAATGCTGGAGCAGTTTGGAATAAACTTCTGGTAATACATTACCATGCCCAGAAATGACTTTATTTTCTTCTGTGAGGGTGTTGCTCCATCTGCCATGAGGTCTGCTTCGGACACAGCTGAGATGGCACTAACTTTATCTGGATCCGTCGCCACCCCAGTCCTGTCAATAATGTGGCCCAGAAATTTCACAGTTCTCCTGAGAAAATGGCATTTCTTAGGGGCCAATTTAAGTCTATGTGCCCTGTTACAAAGTCCCTGTGGCAAACGATTGAATTCATATAGGCCCGTAGGAGTCGTAAAGGCAGTGAACTTTCTGTCTTCTTCAGACATGACGATGTTATAAAACCCAGAGGTCAAGTCCATCGCACTAAAGAAGTCATTACTTCCCAAAGCTGCTAAGCAGTCTGCCTGATGAGGTAAGGGGTGGGCGTCCTTAACAGTCCGGGTGCTCAGCCAACGGTAGTCCACACACACCCTAAGATCTCCAGTTATCTTCCATACGAGCACAAGTGGTGAAGCCCATTCGCTATAAGACTTGCAAATAATCTCCTGTTCCTCCATCTCCGAGAGTCCACTCATCAACTTCTGTTACTGGGCTGGAGGGACACATCGATAAGGAAGCCTGAAGGGTCGATCATCCGAAAGATGGATGCGATGGACACAATCTTTGGCCTTCCCACAATCCAACTTGTGCTTTGAAAACACATCCTCATGCCTCTTGATGAGCTGCACTAACTGACTTTTCCAATAAGAGGACACTTCACACGAGTCAATATCTAGGTCTCCAAGATTGAGTTTCTGCAAGCTTCCAAGGAGATCAGATGTAGAACAACTTTCTCCATCACCGCCAAGATCTCCAATAGTACTTTTGCTCTGCACACTCACTATCTTACTTTGGTGATCAGGATAAGCAGCAAGGTCCTCAACTGCCACAGAGAAACAGAGAAAACATCAGCAATTTTGGAGTTCTTTCTCAGTGTTTTTGGCTTATCAAGGGAATTTATGATCCTGACAGGAACCCATCCATCACCAGACATGGAGGCTATAACTCTTCCCACCATGATGCTTTTCCTGTGGGTCTGTGCTTTGGGGAGCTCAATCATGATAGTGCTACCCATAGAAACAGGAGCGTTTACTGGAAGCTTGGCCGATACAAGGTGTTCTCGTTTGGGTAACAGAGTGACAGTCTGTTTTGCCGTGCCCACTATATCAGGGATCTTGTTACCCTTCCATCTGTTAATACCCGATAGCATGTTTAAGAAATGCTCGATTCCAGGTTCTCCAGTCGTCTCAGGACGGTTCATGACGTTCCAATAGCCAGAGTTTTGCTTGATGTGAGAAAGCAAGAACTTAATGACATTTGTCCATAGCATAGAATTAGTTGATCCTGCTGTCCTGGCACGACCAGTGTAGGTACACTTACTAATTTTCCATACACATCCATCTTTAACTGGTACATCCCACGTGGTTTAACTTTAACACCACCGCACCCAACAAGAAGAATGTCTAACTGTGGCTGATCAACTTGTGCAGGCATACCTCTACTTAACAATTCATGTTCTGTCTCTTCATTGATCGTGCAAGCCATAGATCCACTATCTAGCAGTGCTTGGACTATGACACTGTCATTTATAAGTACTGAGGTATAGAACAGACTACCTGACTTCTTGGTGAAGTTTTGAAACAGGATGATATTGCTGGAGACAGATTTACGACACTCTTCATACACAGATAAATGATCATCTTTAGTGAGGGTTTGATGCTGGACACTCACATAGTCCCCTCCCAGATGTGAGTGCATTAGTTTCTCTGAGCATGCTGATCAGGAGTAGATGGTGCGGCAGGATTAAGAACTTTATGACATTGTTTTTGCTGATGTCCAATCTCCAAACATGACAAGCATCTTCTTTCTCTCATACAGTGTGAGCAGGTGGAATGATTCCTGTCACCACAGACTCTACATGGAGACATGCTGCGCCACTGAGCTGTTCTTGGCTGTGAAACAGGAGCAGTGTGACTTGTACGCTCCAACACCCATTCTAGCATACTCAAGACATGCTCTAGAGTGCCAGCTTCTGAAGTTACAGGCTCAGCAGCTTTCAAAAGACTTTCAGGGACATAAGCAGGCACAGCTGGGTTCAGACATTCTTTCTTTGGAACAATATGAGGGGGGTTTTAGCTGCACTAATTTGGACAGAGTTAATTTCATGCGTCAATAGCAGTTTCTTGGACTGGACATCCCTCTGATGTTCGTCAATGGCCTCCTGGATTTCTGTGACTATCCATTTGCTAATAGGCTTACACCTAAACACACTGGAGAGGCTTGGTTCTGGGCAGTTCCTGATGAACATCATCACAATTTCTGAATTCATGTTCTCCATCCTTGCGCCTTGTTTTTGCAAATGACTGCCTGCTAACTCAGCGGCCAACTTAACCTAACACAGTAGTCAACAGGGCACTCACTTGGTTTGGGTTGTGTCGCGTAAAAGTCAGGCAGAGGTTGGCATGATCCAGGACTTTCATTAAAGTAGCGCCGTAACACATCATAGATGGTTCCAGGAGAGATGGCTTCGTTAGGGCTACTCTTGAGTCTGACCTTAACAATGCTTTTGGCCCTGCCTAGTAGGTGACTCAGTATTTCATCCACTTGATCTTTGTCCATGCAATCTGACTTGTGGAGATACAATTCCATTAACTCTATCCACTCCTGAACTGTGTACTTGTCTGTTACATCTTCTCTGAACATTGGGGGTTCTCTAACATCTGACTTTACAATTAAGCTAAAATTGGAGAGAGCCTGTCCTGTACTGGGGGGTTCCGAAGGTGAGACTGGGTTAAAGGGGGTGACTGGGCTTTGACTAGCTAGCAGTCTGGTGGCAATGGAATCCCCTATCTCACCAATGAGATCCTGCAATTGCTGTGTAATATTATCAATTCAATTTTATTTGTATAGCGCTTTTAGCAATTGACATTGCCTCAAAGCAGCTTTACACAATCAAAAGAATTATTTAAGTTTGTATGGAATGTGAATGCATATGAATCAAAATGGTCAGTTTGTCCCTGGTGAGCAAGCCGAGGGCGACAGTGGCAAGGAAAAACTCCCTGAGATGGTGATAGGAAGAAACCTTGAGAGGAACCAGACTCAACAGGGAACCCATCCTCATTTGGGTGAAAAATGATCTGCATGAAATTATCTGCATTTATACTGTGTGTTAGGTGGCAGGCAGGTCAGCTATAACAGTTGATGTTAGTTGATGTTAATATGGAGTCCATGTAGTTATTGGAGACTCAGGTAGACTTGTAGGAAATTCCAGTCCTGAACTATCGGACTGTCAAGTCCCCAGAGGCCAGAACCATCATCTAGGTAGAGAGAATCATCCCCAGGCACCAGACGCATACCAAAGAGACACACAGGGCATCCATGTGACGAAATCTCCAAGCAGAAGCCGGGCACCAGACACATGGGGCATCCATGTGAAGAAATCTCCAAGCAGAAGCCAGGCACCAGGATGGGTCAGACAGGTCCGGAGGGCAGAGGGAGTCTGGATCACTGGCAGCTCAGGAACGACATGTGTAGCTCAACAGAGAGAGAGAAAGAGTGAAAGGGGGGGACAGGGGGAAAGAGGGAAGAGAAAGAGGGGGAGGAAGAGAAGAAGAGGAGAGATGGCAATTAGGTATGGTCACAGTCATACGATGTATAATGTGAATGTATATTAACTGTAGAGTGCAAGCAGAGACTCCGGCAGGACTAACTATGACAGCATAACTAAAAGGGAGAGCCAGAAGGAAACACATGAGGGCTCCCTGAAGTGTAAAGCAAACAATCACCTCACAGTCAACAAACCTGAGTGACCAATGAGAGTGAGGAAGACAGCATCTAAACATACCAGTTCACCATAATACTCTACGTCCATGAGTCCCCCAGATCTGCTCCTTTACCTAAGGCTAATCTATTTATGAAAATGCTTGGCTAAATAAATATGTTTTTAGCCTAGACTTAAACACTGAGACTGTGTCTGAGTCCCGAACATTAATTGGAAGACTATTCCATAATTTTGGGGCTTTGTAAGAAAAAGCCCTGCCCCCAGCTGTAGCTTTCATAATATGCGGTACTGACAAGCAGCCTGCATCCTTTGATCGAAGTAGGCGTGGCGGATCGTAGGACACTAGCAATTCACTCAGATACTGCGGCGCGAGACCATTTAATGCTTTATATGTCAAAAGTAGTATTTTAAAATGAATGCGAAATTTTACGGGGAGCCAATGAAGTGCAGATAAGATAGGTGTGATGTGCTCATATCTTCTGATTCTAGTGAGGACTCTCGCTGCTGCATTCTGGACTAACTGGATCTTATTTATGCATCTAGCTGAACAACCAGACAGTAAGGCATTACAATAGTCCAACCTAGAGGTGATAAAAGCATGAACTAGTTTTTCTGCATCATTTAGCGACAGTATATTTCTTATCTTGGCAATATTTCTGAGGTGAAAGAATGCTATCCTGGTAATGTTATCTACATGAGCTTCAAATGAAAGTCTGGAATCTATAATCACACCATGGTCTTTTACTGTTGCACTTAATGGAACAGAAAGGCCATCTAAAGTTACAGTGTGATCTAAAATCTTACTTCTAGCTGAATGCGGTCCTATGACTAAAACTTCTGTCTTATCAGGATTAAGCAGTAGGATGTTAATTAGCATCCAATCTCTTATTTCCTGCACACATTGCTCAACTTTAGTGAGCTGGATTTTCTCATCTGATTTTGATGAGACATATAACTGTGTGTCGTCAGCATAACAATGAAAACTAATACCATGTTTACGGATTATGTTGCCCAGAGGAAGCATGTGAAGGGAAAAAAGCAGTGGGCCTAAAACTGAACCTTGTGGAACACCAAACTCCACTAGAGAGCATGCAGAATAGTCACCATTTAAGTCTACATACTGATAACGATCGATCAAATAGGATCTGAGCCAGGAGAGGGCTGCACCCTTAATTCCTACTACATTTTCTAATCTGCGAAGAAGAATAGCATGATCAATGGTGTCAAACGCTGCACTGAAGTCGAGTAATACAAGCATAGTTACACAACCCTGATCAGAAGCCAATAGGAGGTCATTTACTACTTTAACGAGTGCTGTTTCTGTGCTGTGATGAGGCCTAAATCCAGACTGATACAGTTCATGTATGCTATTTCTATGTAGATATGAGCATAGCTGCTCCACTACTATCTTTTCGAGAATCTTAGAGATAAAGGGGAGATTTGATATTGGCCTGTAATTAGACAACTGACTGGGGTCGAGGTCAGGTTTCTTAATTATCGGTTTAATGACTGCTAATTTAAAAGATTTTGGAACATACCCAATGCTGAGTGAGGAATTAATTATTCTCAACAGGGGTTCTGTTATAACTGGTACTATCTGTTTAAGAAAATGTGTCGGTATAGGATCTAATATACAGGTTGATGAATTTGCAGAAGAGATGAGTGAAATTAGTTCATTCTCTTCAAAGGGGAGTAAAGTATTCTAGATTGTGATCTGACATAGTTAGTTTAACAGCTGCATAAATTGCATTGTCCGGTTTTGAAGCCTCAATTTTATGCCTGATATTTATAATTTTATTATTAAAAAAGTTAATGAAGTCCTCACTATTGCACGATGTTGTTGTGGAGATTTCTGCAGTGGTCTTATTTCTGGTTAATTTGGCTACGGTATTAAATAAAAATCTAGGATTATTTTTATTTTCTTCTATAAGAGTGGAGAGATACGTTGATCTAGCTACACTAAGAGCTTTCCTATAGTTCAGGATGCTCTCTTTCCATGCTATTTGAAATACTATCAATTTAGTTTGACGCCATTTACGTTCTAATTTCCAAGCGGTCTGTTTTAAAGTGCGTGTGTGATCGTTATACCAGGGAGCAAGTTTCTTATCTTTGATAATTTTTCTTTTAACTGGAGCTACATTATCTAGGGTATAACGGAACGTTGACTCTAAATATTCAGTCGCCTGATCGAGTTCTGTGGGATCAGACGGTGATCCAATCAAAGTTGATAGCTCTGGGAGATTACTGGTAAAACTCTGTGTGGTAGTTGATGTGAATGTACGTTTAATACGGTAGCGCGGTGCTGTGCGTACATTAACACTATGGCACACTTTAATTGAGACAAGATAGTGATCTGATATAACTTCAGACAGTGGAATTGTGAATACATTTTTTATACTTAATCCGCGAAATATTATTAAATCTATAGTGTGACCTGCTTTATGAGTGGGTCCAACTACACACTGATTTACTCCTACTGAGTCCAGTATGGACATAAATGCTGTTCTCAGAGGGTCTTCTGGATTCTCAAAATGAATATCAAAATCTCCAGCAATTAACGCTTTGTCTACAGAAATGACTAGGTTAGAGAGGAAATCTGCAAATTCACTAAGAAATTCAGAATACAGCCTTGGAGGTCTGTAAATTATGATTATCGGGATCGACTGAGCTGATTTAATATACTTAAATACACTTATATTACTATAAAGGATTTCGAATGAATTAAATTTGTGTCCGTGTTTTTGTATGATAGACAGATTATCATTATGAATAACTGCGACGCCTCCTCCTCTACCAGTTAACCGAGGCTGGTGTATGTAGCTGTATCCAGGAGGACTAGCTTCATTCAAAGCTACATACTCATCCTGTTTAATCCAGATTTCAGTTAAACAGAGTATATCAAACTCTTGATCTGTGATAATTTCATTAACAATAACTGCTTTTGATGCAAGAGATCTAATATTTAACAGTCCTAGCTTCAGATCAGAGGTGCCGGCTGCGCATTCAGTGTGATCTGAGTTTGTGGTCTTTATGTTAATTAAATTATTAAAACAGACTTTGAGTCTGGGGGTGGAACCCAGACGAGAGGCTAGGGATGGCACCAATAAGGCGACAAAAAGTCTTCCCAAATTGAGCTGAGAATTGTGGGCCCCAGGCAGAGAACCAGAGAACCGGTACACAACGGTTAGGATGCAGGTGTTGTTGTCACTTAGGACGCCTTGGGGGGGGGGGGGGTCGAGGGGGGATGCGGTTATTGGTTATTGGGCATGTATGTAGACAGACATGATTCAGAATTTTTTTATTAAAATTAAACCAAACACTAACAAATATACAAAGCAAAGTAAGAATAAGGGGGGGGGGGGATGACAATATGGGGGAAAAAATTAACAAATGTGCAATTATGAAGGTGCAATAAAATTTTAAGCAAAACTAAAATATGCACTAGTGCTTGTTAGAGTTCCAAAATTAATTTCCTTCTGGTTCAGTTCCATTAGATCTTACACACTGACAGCATGTAACATGCTGGATAAAAATATTTAGATGATTGACAGAAACAATTCAAATTATTAAAGGGACAAAAATAAAGGGACATGAAAACAATTACAATACAAATTTCTGATTACCCTTTATACACTCATAGTATGCATCTGCAAAAGTAATTTTTAATTCCTCCAGCAGATATGTCATTACTTTCTGATGATGAGGTGAACTTATTCTGTGTGAAAAGAGAGTAGTCATTAATTACACTACATTTAAAATGATAAAAACCCCATGCATAGCATGTAAAGAAACAGAATCCCAGTTTGTGGATTGTATTTATGTCGGTTGTTTTTCAGAATTTTGGAGGCGCCTTACAGCTTTCTGTAATATTGAGTTAAAAATGTTTTGATACATATATTTTTAAACACCATTGTATAATTCGGATGTTACAAACTGTTAAATACGCTTGACATCTACAACAATACAAGTAACAAAAAGGGGTTGTGGTGCCAAGTGCTAACTTAGGCTAACTTGGCAAGGTATAATTTACTACTATATTGCCAGCTAACATAAAGGGCAACTTATGAGCAATGCCCACTGGCATTCAGTACAACTTACCTGGTTCACAATATCACAGCTAAGGCACCTGCAATCCAGTGAACATTAAAGTGGCCCCAGCCCCCAAGAGCATCCCTGAATCATTTGAGCATGGAAAGTTATTATGGCAAATTCCTCCCTGACCTTAAGGCTTTAGTGCTGCTTCACAAATAGGGAAATAAGGAGAAGGCATTCAAAAAGTAAAAATCATTCACCAATGTTGCCTGCTCACTGACCCCATGGCATGAACAAAGACATCATCCTGTCATGTGATACCTTAACCTTTGGAGTCAGCAAAGTCCTTTTAATGAAAGATGATTACAAGAAAGCAAAATAGTTGTGCATCATGTACAATGATGGCTGTGGAAAAAGCATATTTGCAGTTATGGACAAAGAAGGGCTGGCCAAATGCATGTTCATTCAGCCCCAGCCCAGATTTACCATTGGTCCCACTATTGGGCTACCAGTTAAATATGATGTACTAAGTGAGTGAGGGTATTGCAAATACAGATTTGGTGAGATGCCTATTTTTACCTTGTGCCAGCCAAAAACATACACGCTGCCAGATACTGTGTTTTTGTTGGAAAGGTTCTCTGAAACTAAGGACATTTGCCACCATCTGGTGGCCAAGAATGGACCTTGACAAGGAGGATAAGGTAAATGTTGACAGTGTCAGTCCAGTCAGAACCTGATGCCCTCAGCACATTTGGATTTTTAGGAGTGCCAGACATTTATGTGGCAAATGTTTCTTGTAATGGTGGATGCTCATTCCACATACAAACTGACATTATGGGCAACATTACAGCACCCTTTACCATAGACAAAAATAAAATATCTCTTTTAAATGGTAAAGCTGACAAATCATACAAAAAGAAAAATCAATTCATAAATACAGTCCCGATCAAAAGTTTAAGACCACTTGAAAGATGATAAAAAATCATATTTTGGAACATTGGTGAAGACGGCCGCATGAAGGGCATCTACTGTCTGGAACTGTTTTTGTAAACTTCCCTTGCCATCCATCCCCAAATGGTTCTCAATTGGATTTAGATCATGGGAACATGCAGGATGGGCCAAAAGAGTGATATTATTCTCCTGGAAGAAGTCCCTTGTCCTGCGGGCATTGTGTAGTGTAGCATTGTCCTGTTGAAAAACCCAGTCGTTACCACACAGACGAGGCCCTCAGTCATGAGGAATGATCTCTGCAACATCTGGACATAACCAGCGGCCGTTTGACGCCCCTGCACTTCCTGAAGCTCCATTGTTCCACTGAAGGTTTCACAGGGCGGAGCTGAACGAGGTGAATCCAAGTGCAGATGACGTGCAACAATGTCAGACGAGAGCACGGTCGGAATGCGGAAGTCAATACCGGGAGATCCATCAGCGCAGCGTCTAAGCCAAATCGTAAAGCGAGAGCCGTAGTCAAAAGAGGAAGCGTGAGGTCAAAACCGGGAGATCAAAGAACGAGGCAAACAAATCCGAGACGAGATGGGCTTAAGGCAAGACGGCGTAGCTGGGACACATGAAATGTGGGGTTTATTCTTCGCATGGTTGAGGGGAGTAAGAATTTGACAGCGCATGGATTGATGACCTTGGTAATCGTGAATGGGCCCACATATCGGGGAGAGAGTTTACGGGAAATGGTCTTTAGTGGAATACCTTTGGTGGCGAGCATGACTCTCTGACCCACCCTGTAACTTGGGGCTTGAGAACGTCTCCGATCTGCTTGTTTCTTGTAGGCCCTGCTGGATCGTAGTAATGTCCTTCTAGCTTGTAGCCAGGTCTTCTTACATCGTCGGATGAAATGCTGTGCTGATGGTACATTTACTTCCTCCTCCAGGGAAGGGAACAGAGGTGGTTGGTAGCCCAAGCAGCACTGGAAGTGGGACAGGCCAGTGGATGATGAGATTTGGGAGTTGTGTGCATATTCCACCCAAGGCAGGAACCTGCTCCAGGAAGTGACGTCCCGGGAGGTCATGCACCTAAGGGCGACCTCGAGAGCCTGGTTCTTCCTTTCAGTTTGTCCATTGGATTGAGGGTGAAATCCTGAAGATAGACTAGGGGTAGCTCCGATGAGCTTACAGAATGCCTTCCAGAATTGAGAGGTGAACTGCGGACCACGATCAGAGACGATATCTTTGGGCAGGCCGTGGAGCTTAAAAACGTGGAGGATCATGACTTCTGCAGTCTCCTTGGCGGACGGGAGTTTTGAGAGGGGAATGAAGTGGGCTGCCTTGGAGAACCGATCCACTACGGTCATGATACAGGTGTGGCCATCAGAGGGGGGTAATCCTGTCACAAAATCAAGCGCAATATCGGACCATGGGCGGTGCGGGGTTGGTAAAGGTCTGAGGAGGCCTGCTGGGGCTGTGTTGATGTGTTTATATCGCTGACAAACATCACAAGCTGCCACAAAGCCAGGGACATCCTCCTTTATGGTTGGCCACCAAAAACGCTGCTGGACTTGGGACAGGGTTCGGGCAGAGCCAGGATGGCAAGAGAGTTTGGAACAATGTGCCCATTCCAGGACCTGGGAGCGTAGAGTGAGTGGGACGAATAGACGATTAGGGGGTCCATTACTGGGGCCTGGTTCATGGGACAAGGCCTGCTTCACCCTAGTCTCTATATCTAGCTCAGCCGCTGCAAGTAAGTAAGGCGAAGGGAGGATGGTGTTGCTGATGGTGGAGTCTTGGGTGGGGGTGAACTGCCTGGAGAGAGCATCTGGTTTGGTGTTCTTGGATCCTGGACGGTAGGGGAGGATGAAATTGAACCTGGTGAAAAATAGCGACCAACGGGCCTGGCGGGAGTTCAGCCGCTTGGCGCCTCGAAGGTACTCAAGGTTTTTGTGGTCAGTCCAGACCAGGAATGGAACCTCCGTTCCTTCTAGCCAGTGTCTCCACTCCTCCAGGGCTAGCTTTATGGCCAGGAGCTCGCGATCTCCGATGCCATAATTTCTTTCAGTGGGGGTTAAGCGGTGGGAGAAGAAGGAGCAGGGGTGCATTTTGTTGTCATGGGCGGACCTCTGAGAGAGAATGCCTCCTACTCCCGTGCTCGAGGCGTCGACCTCCACAATAAACTGCCGTGACGGGTCCGGGATGGTGAGGATAGGAGCGGATGTGAATAGCTTCTTAAGTTCGGTGAAGGCCCCCTCAGATTCCTGGTTCCAATGAAAACGGACCTTGGGAGAGGTTAGGGCTGTTAGGGGGGCAGCGATAGAGCTGTAGCCACGGATGAAACGGCGATAGAAATTTGAGAATCCCAGGAATCTCTGGAGTTCCTGTTGTGAGGTGGGCGTGGGCCAGTTCGTGACAGCTTGAAGCTTGGCGGGTTCCATCTGGATTCCTGAAGGCCCAATGCCAAATCCAAGGAATGTGGTGGATGTGGTGTGGAATTCGCACTTTTCTGGTTTTGCAAACAATTTGTTCTCTAGGAGCCTCTGTAACACCTGTTGGACATGATGTTGATGCTCCTCCAGGTCCCGGGAAAAGATCAGGATGTCATCCAGGTAGACAAACACAGATAAATTGAGAAAGGCTCTGAGTATATCGTTAATGAAGGCCTGGAAGACTGTGGGGGCATTAGTGAGGCCAACCGGAACCACAAGGTATTCATAGTGCCCTGTAGGGGTGTTGAAGGCCGTTTTCCACCCGTCACCTTCTCGGATGCGGACAAGGTGGTAAGCATTGCGTAAGTCGAGCTTGGTGAAAATCTTGGCTCTTTGAAGAAGCTCAAAGATGGTGGCCATTAGTGGGAGGGGGTACCGGTTCTTCACAGTGATCTCATTCAAGCCCCTGCCCACGAAGAAGAACCTGGCCCCCGCTGGAGAGGAAGAAGGACGAATGATCCCCGCCGCAAGGGATTCGGTGATGTAAAGGTCCATGGCTTGGCGTTCCTTGGGTGACAATGAGTATAGACGGCCCTTGGGGGGAGAGGTGCCTGGGAGCAGATCAATAGCACAGTCGTATGGCCGATGGGGGGGAAGAGAAATGGCGCGCGATTTGCTGAACACAGCCTTGAGGTCGTGGTACTCAGGGGGCACGTGGGTGAGCTCCAGTGATTCATCCGCCTGGGCGGGGTTGGGGCATGACGTGAGGGCAGCACGTAAGCAGGTCGTGGAACACGATGGGCTCCAGGCTGAGATCGAGTTTCCGGCCCAGTCAATCTGTGGGTTGTGTCGGATTAACCAGGGGAGGCCCAAGACGACCGTGGCATGAGATCCCTCCATGATAGATAGCGAGGTCTGCTCAGAATGGTTGCCTGAGACCCTTAGACTGAGAAGAGGGGTCCTGTGGGTGATAGAAGGGAGTGGGCTCCCATCGATGGCCTGAACCTTGAGATGAGTCTCCAAAGGCAGAGCAGGAATTCCCAGGGCCTTGGCTGAGGCGGCATTGATTAAGTTACGGTCCGAACCGGAGTCGATCAGTGCCTGCACCAGGTGGGTTCGTTGTTCGTGGATGAAGAAGATGGGAAGCAGTCGGCGTTGGTCTGGAGGTTTCTTTGGAGAAGTGCCCTCCAGTGCTCCCAGCTGAACTTGAGGGCTCCTCCTCCTTACTGGACAGTTCTTAAGTAAATGGTTCAAATTACCGCAGTAGAAGCAGGCTCCCTCCACTCGACGACGCCGTCGCTCCTCTGGTGAAACGCGGGTTCTGCCCAGTTGTATTGGTTCCTCCTGAGGGTGGGGTCGCGGTAAGGCTCTAGGTGGTGCAATCCTGGCCACTTTCCGAAGGCTGAGACGTGAATCAACTCGGCCGGCCAGATCCATGAGATCTTGGAGTGATGACGGAAGTTCACGAGAGATTAGCTCATCCTGAAGTGCTTCTGTCAGTCCTTCAAAGAAAACATCACTCAAAGCACGACTATTCCACCCGCTGGAGAGAGCTAGGGTCTGGAATTCTATGGCATAATCATAGGCCGAGCGCGAGCCTAGGTGAAGCTTTAACAGTTTGTGACCTGCATCCCTTCCGTGACATGAGCGATCAAACACCCTCTTCATCTCTTTAGCGAAGTCCTCGTAGTTAGAGTAGCAGGGGTCGCGAGAGTCCCAGAGAGCAGTGCTCCATTCTTGAGCCCGTCCTGAGAGCAGCGTTATCACATATGCCACCTTGGAGCGTTCGGTGGAGAATGTGGAGGGTTGGAGCTCAAATATCAGCGTTCACTGAGAGAGAAATGAGCGACATGTGCCAGGGTCACCTTCATAGGTCGGGGGGGCAGAGAGGCGTGGTTCGCATTGCATGATGGAGTCCCCATGTCGCGTTGGAGAGAGCTGGAGTCTTTGGAGCTGGGTCGTGACGTCAGCAAGGGTTTGCTTGGTGTTGAGCAGCCCCTGGTGGTGAGCTCTAAGAAGAGCACCCTGATCTTCTAGTGCTGCTTTCATGCAGTCGACATCTGCTGGATTCATATCGCTGGCTGATTATTCTGTCACGGGGCTGAGCGGAACGAGGTGAATCCAAGTGCAGATGACGTGCAACAATGTCAGACGAGAGCGCGGTCGGAATGCGGAAGTCAATACCGGGAGATCCGTCAACGCAGCGTCTAAGCCAAATCGTAAAGCGAGAGCCGTAGTCAAAAGAGGAAGCGTGAGGTCAAAACCGGGAGATCAAAGAACGAGGCAAATAAATCCGAGAAGAGAAACCAAAAGCGAAAACGAGTAACAAAGCGAACTTGGCAACGTGAAATCAAGAGAAAACAAACACAGGTGCAGACAGGACGCAGACAGGAAGTGCAAACAGGACATGAATCATGACAGAAGGAAAAAGCACCCCAGACCATTATGGTGCCTCCTCCACTGTGGCACGTAGAAAACATCTCAGGTGGAATCTGTTTGTCATGCCAGTAATGTTGGAAACCATCAGGACCATCAAGGTTACATTTTTTCTCATCAGAGAATAAAACTTTCTTCCACCTTTGAATGTTCCATGCTTGGTGATCTCTTGCAAAGTCCAAACGAGCAGCTCTGTGGCGTTCAAGGAGGTCTTGGAAGATATTTTTTGTTTTTGAAGCCCTTCAGTCTCAGATGCTGTCTGATGGTTATGGGGCTGCAGTCAGCCTTAATGTGGGTCGAGGATCGTCCAGTGTCTTGACAGACAGCCAATTGGATCCTCCAATTTTTTTGGGTCTTCCACTTGACTTTTTTGTTCCATAACCCTCAGGATCATTTAAGAAACTCCAATTGACTGTCTTACTGCGTCCCACCTCAGCAGCGATGGCGCGCTGTGAGAGACCCTGCGCTTATGCAGTTCAACAACCCGACCACGTTCAAAAAGAGAGGTTTTTTTTGCCTTTGCCATCCGAACGTGTGACTACGTGACAGAAAATGACAATGAATCCACATCCTTGCACAGATTTCGCCTTTTAAAAGCATGTGGTCCTAAAATTTTGATCAGCTGTAAAACAGTTGATTAAACAGTTTCAGTTTAATCATTATTTTCAATTAATTGCATGCTCAAAAAAAATTTGTCTCACTCCCATTTCTTCTTGTTGCATGTTGAAGCTCTACTTGGAACCTTGTTAGGATCCCACCATGCAAAATATGATTTTTGCCATTTTTCAAGTGGTCTTAAAGTTTTGATCGGGACTGTATTATATCCATGGTATATTCTGGTGTACGGCATATATCTACTTAATTTTCATCACTGCATATACCCAATTCTCCATCCACTCTGATCCATTGATACTATGATGTCAGGCTTGTAAAAAGTGCATCGCACACACATTTGGACAGAAAAATTGGTCAATGCATGTTAATTTCCTTGCCACCGTCGCCGTCACCTTTGGCTTGCTCATCAGAGAAATTTCATTCATTCGTCTCATTATTATTATCTGCACATTTTTCTCACACATCCACACTTCCAATTATTTTTTTTCTATAATTATTATTATTTTTTTTTATTTTTTATTTATTTATTTTTTTTTTTGTTAAATTTCTTTAATTTTTGTGAAGCTGCTTTGAGACAATGACCATTGTTAAAAGCGCTATATAAATAAAATTGAATTGACAGTGGCTGATGTCTCTGCTCTTTCAACTGATAACATACCAGCAGCATACCAACAGTCTCTGATCCCTTGTTTGGCAACAGAATCGTCAACAATACTGAGAAGTAGATGATAACCACTACTTCCATCAGGCTACCAAGTCAGAGCAGGTAGGTCTTACACATTAACATCTTTCAAAGATCCCACTTTAATAAAGTTTAACAGGATTGCACACAATAATACTGTATTTCATTGTGACACACACCAAAATATGGCCTCATGTGGAAGATTTAAATAATCAAATCAATTGGCATGATGATGCAAACTATTCAAACAAAAAGATTTGCTTCCAGAACAAATGACCTTATGATGTTAAATCAGTGCTGCTAGCTATCAACAGCTCAGGTAACTACAGTCCAGCGACTCACCCTTTCCAGTGTGAATTAAATATGCAAAATTAGTCTTAGTCTTAATGATCGCTTCAAGGCATTTTTTTTCTCTTTTGTGGACGGGCTATGAAAAAAAAGGAGTACATATTCCCCCACCACTGGGTAATATAGCATGTTTTTCTCAGTTTACTCAGACTTTTTCTTTGCATCTGAAGTTTACAGCAGACGTCACAACAATTTTGACTGCAATTCAGACAGTGGACACTGTTACATCGCTCCAAACATTTGGTATCCAATTAAGAGCGCTTCAATCAACATGACTGACAGATAGACAGAAAAGTTAATTATGGCAGTAATTTCTAGCCATTCCTTCTTTTATAAAAGAAAAAAAAACATAATTTTCTTCTGCAAAAAAGAAAAAAAAACATACAAATTAAAATAAAATAGCCTTAAGAAGATTTTTAAAGACGATAAAAAATTTTTAATGATATAAATAAATACATATAATAAAAGAATAAATAATTAAATAAAACATAATGGGGGAGGTCTATGAAGAAGAGGCAGAAGTAGAAATTAAAAATCTATTTTGTATCACTCACATTTATGTAAAATTATAACAGGTTTGGAGTGGTTTGAAAACTAAATATCTTATAAAGTCACATTTCAATATAATAAAGAGAGGTATACTATTTAATTTCACATTCATGAATAAAAAAACTTAATCGTCAACTGTAATCGTCTCATTGTCTGTGCCGCTTTATCCTGTATACAGAATTGCGGGAGGCCTGGAATCTACCCCGAGAGACTTAGGCAACAAGCCAAGGTCCACCATAGATTGGGTGTTAATGCAATGGCAAGGCATTTCAGTATAATCACACGTAAAAAAACAAATGCACAATGGTTTCAGGAGGAACAGAGTTACAGAAAGAGCAGCTGGTCTGGTTCTCTTTAAATCTTAAAGTAATTAAAGATTTGACAGGATAATATTTATGTAATAATTTAAATTAGACATCTCTCATCTTAAAATTTAAATTAAATAATGAAATCCGTGGTATTATATAGGCTAATAATCTGTAAAAAAAAAAAAAAAAAATATATATATATATATATATATATATATATATATATATATATTGAACCAATTATTATTATTATTATTATTATTATTATTATAATAATGTTATATAATGGTATCAGTTTTTGTTTCAATAAATATTCAACATTTATTGTCAATAGTGTGAAATTTCTACAGCTACAGGTATCCGAGGTGCTTATGTTACCATGATAACGCACGAAGGGAAGTGACGTCAGCACTGGTGACTTCGCAGCGTGTTCCAAGTGGTGGAGTTTAATCGAGGGTTTCTCTGTATACTGTTACATATTTGTATATTTTTGTTAAGTTTGCTTATATTGTTTAACTTCTATTTAACTGTGTTTAATTATTTGTATAATTCACTATTTTATATCTGAATCTTGTACTTTCATATATTTGATGTTGTACTTGTTATTTTTTGTGATTAAAAAAAAATAAATAAATAAATAAATAAATAAATAAACATTTATCGAGGGATGTTCTCTTCACCGTCATTCCCTGCAAACGGAAGGAGGGAACACACTGTAAAATACAGTTCGGTGTGGAACGCAGCTCAAGAAGACGGAACTAACTACGTCATCAACCTGCGTCCACTGTTGCCATTGGTTACTAGACGCACTCGCTGACCCTCCGGCGTAATGTTTTTTTTCCCCTCGACAATTACACTGAAGGATTTAAGCGATAAGACAATTCCGAAGTAGGTAAAGTTACAGTCAAACCCGGCAGTTTCTTCTGAAACTAAAGGTAAGACCCCAAGTTAAATGTGTAAAGTGGAGTATGTATAAATATTACTGCTGCTTATAACCGCGGTGAAGTTGGTTTGACGTTGGACGTTGAATATTCGAGCTCCGGCCACCAGATTCCGATTCGCTAACAGAGTCCGGCGGAAGCAGCTCGCCTACTGCGCGACTTAGGGACCGTCTGCAAATTACTGTCCGACTGAAATACGGATAATATCAATATTATAAACATATTTAAAATAAATAAATGAACTATTGCCTCAAAATCTATTCTAAAATGTGTGTCCACCTGTCCTGTAGAGGACATAAGCTTTTTTTTAATTCAATGTCATCACTTTTCATATTTATTAATAATTAATATATAATAATTCTATTTTTTACTTCAATAACTTCCAGGTCATGTGATCTATTGCCTCAAAATCTATTCTAAAATGTGTGGCTACATGTTCTGCAGAGGGCACAACTTTATATTACATTTTATCACTTATTATTATATTATATTTATTATTTATGTTATAATTTTGTATATGAATTTATTTATTACAATAACTTACAAGTCATGTGACTTGTTTGCACAAAATCTTTTGTAAAATGTGTGACCACATGTTCTGCAAACCTAAAAAAAAAATGTATTCGATATTATCACTTACATTTAAGTCACTTATACTTATATTTATTAACAACCAATGTTGAAATACAGTTGCAAGCAATGATGAGCAGGCACAAGCACCTTGCGCAGAAATACATTGGACACATGTATTTAAAGGGGACATAACAATAACATAATTATACTGTATGATTTTCAAATTGGGGGGAGGGAGATTTTTTGACCTTCCAAAAGCCCTGGAGAAAAGCATCCCGCAATAATGTCACTCAATGTCATGTCACACAATATAATGTCACACAAGGTTATCAACCACTTTTCAGCATAGGTTTAAGGCATCATCATGACTGACATGTTTGAGATGTCAAATATCGCTTCGCAATTTTGCATCCTCTTTATTGTGATCACATAGGCACTGTTTGGTGGTGATCGGTAAATCCTCTAGGAGGTGTATATCAAATTCCAAAATAACTGACTTCCTGTAGAGTAGAGACTATGACACACAATGCAAAAGTTGTTTAGCACAATCAGATCTACAAACCCAATTCCAAAAATGTTGGGACACATTGTGAATAAAAACAGAATGCAATGAGACGACGTCTGGATGGGAGCATACAGTATGTTGTTCTAGAACTTGGATATACCTTTCAGCATTGATGGTGCCTTTCCAGATGTGTAAGCTGCCCATCCCACCTGCACTCATGCAACCCCATACCATCAGAGATGTAGGCTTCTGAACTGAGTGCTGATAACAACTTTGCTTGTCCTTGTCCTCTTCAGTCTGGATGACATGACATCCCAGTTTCCCAAAAAGAACGTCAAATTTTGATTCGTCTGACCACAGAACAGTTTTCCACTTTGCCACAGTCCATTTTAAGAGAAAACGCCTGCGCTTCTGGATGATATTTAGATATGGCTTCTTTTTTGACCTATAAAGTTTCAGCCGGCAATGTCGAATGGCACGATGGATTGTGTTCACCGCCAATGTTTTCTGAAAGTATTCCTGAGTCCATGTTGTGATTTCCCTTACTGTAGCATTCCTATACTGTATGTGATGCAGTGCCGTCTAAGGGCTTGATGATCACGGGATCCAGTATGGTCCTCCGGCCTTGACCCTTACGCACAGAGATTGTTCCAGGTTCTTTGAATCTTTGGATGATATTATGCAGTGTAGATGACGATAACTTCAAATTCTTTGCAATTTTTCTCTGAGAAACTCCTCCGCAGCATTGAGGGAATTGGTGATCCTCTTCCCATCTTGACTTCTGAGAGACACTGCCACTCTGAGAGGCTCTTTTTATACTCAATCATGCCAATTGACCTAATAAGTTGCAAATTGGTCCTCCAGCTGATTCTTATATGTACATTTAACTTTTCCGGCCTCTTATTGCTACCTCTACCAACTTTTTTGGAATATGTAGCTCTCATGAAATCCACAGTGAGCCAATACTTGGCATGACATTTCAAAATGTCTCACTTTCAACATTTGATATATTATTTATCTTCTATTCTGAATAGTTGTACAGTGTCCCAACTTTTTTGGAGTCGAGTTTGTAACTGTATACAGGGTTTTCCATGTACTGTATACATGCAAGTGTGCATAAGCTATTCAGCAAAATCTTGTATGAGATCTTGGCATTGCATCCTAATTTGCAGCAGTTTCTAACCTGGCACTAATGACTTTCAGGGCATGCTAGGAAAGCCAAAAAGACCTGGAGGCTGGAAGAAATCCTCCAACAAGAGGGCCTTTCATACACTATGATGTAATAGGGGTGATGACACAGTGCTTGGTCTCTAAAAAATAATAATCCTTAGAACTTGAGGCTCCTTCATACACTATGATGACATAATAGGGCTGATATCGTAGTGCTTTGGCCCTAATTAATATAATCCTTAGCAGCCGAAAGACCAACAACAACTTAGAAGAACAAGAATGTCCTTCATACACTGTAACATAATAGGTTACTGCGCACCAAAAAAAATTATTTGCATATCATAGTGCAGGGTCAGCCATGTTACGCCACCCCTGGAGAAGATAGGGTTAAGGGCCTAGCTCAAGGGCTCAACAATGGCAACCTGGTGGAGGTGAGACTTGATCCGCCGACCATCTGATCAGTACCTCCCTTTTGTATGCCTGCAAGTTCCATTATACAGATGAACCAGCCCTTGTTGCTACTGAAGAAGTTGTGCAAGAAGTGATTGACTACAGTACATGTAATTTGCTATAGACTAAAGAGTGGGCACATCACTATGAAAAGGCTAATCACTGCTACGGAACAAAAGAAGGCAGAAAGAGTATGAAAGTGCTCATGAACAGAGTGTATGCCAGGCCAGCCAACACATAGGGTGGTCCAAATGACTGCATCCATAATAATTTTTCCTTATTTGAAATGTTGTAGGGCGGCGCGGTGGTGTAGTGGTTAGCACTGTCGCCTTGCACCTCCAGGGTCTGGGTTCGATTCCCCGGCCAGGCTCGATTCCTGTCTCTGTGTGCATGGAGTTTGCATGTTCTCCCTGTGCTTGGTGGGTTTCCTCCGGGTACTCCGGTTTCCTCCCACAGTCCAAAGATATGCAGGTTAGGCTAATTGGCATTCCCAAATTGCCCATAGTGTGTGATTGGGTGTGTGTATGTGTGTACAGTATGTGTGTGTGCCCTGCAATGGATTGGCACGCTGTCCAGGGTGTACCCTGCCTAGTGCCCGAAGTCTCCTGGGATAGGCTCCAGGTCCCCCGCGACCCTGAACACAGGATTAAGCGGTATGGAAAATGAATGAATGAATGAATGAAATGTTATATATAGACCTACGTATATATCTACAGTATGTTTCATTTATTTCATACTCAAAATTGCTTTCATTTCAGACCCAAGATGGATGCCATTGTAAATTCAAGGATGGCTTTATCACCTATTTTAATTGAAATAAAATAATTAATATTTTAATTAAAAAGTATTAATAAACATGCAACGTGCTAGTAAGTAATAATAAAAAAGTTTGTGCACTATGCAGGATGGATGGACACATATTTTAGAATAGATTTTTGTGCCAAAAGGTCACATGACGTTGAAGCTATTGAAATAATATTATTCATATATCTATTAAAAACATGAATAAATATGCAAAGTGATAATATTGAATAAAAGAATGTTGTGCCCTCTGCAGGACAAGCGGACACACAGTGTGTGCTTTTGTAAAGAGTAGTGGTGTCAAAAGTATTCACATTCATTACTTGAGTAGAAGTATAGATACTAGGGTTCAAAAATACTTCTTTAGAAGTTGAAGTATCAACTCAAGCTTTTTACTTAAGTAAAAGTTTAAAAAGTACTGGTTTCAAAACTACTTGAAGTATAAAAGTAAAAGTACCATAAGGGGCGACAAAAGCATAAAGGTCTTGTCTCGCTTTCTGATCATGCAACGGGGGTGGGGGGGGGGGGTGCGTTGTGCGCGTTCTTATCATGCGACCGGGGGGGTTGCGCATTCCGATCATAAAAATAGAGTAACGAGGCTATTTTTAAAATGTAAGGAGTAGAAAGTACAGATAATTGCTTAAAAATGTAAGGAGTAGAAGTAAAAAGTCGGCTGAAAAATTATTACTCCAGTAAAGTATAGATACCCAAAATTTCTACTTAAGTAAGGTAACGAAGTATTTGTACTTCGTTACTTGACACTTCTGGTAAAGAGAAGCATAAATTAGAATTTGCTTTTATTGTTACTTTTAATAAATTTTTACATGGCCTGTAGTTGTTTATAATTGTTTAAGTTTGGGCTTCCTGTGTGAGCAAAACCACTTTACATATTAAAAAAATAAATTAATAAATTGGAGCTCCGCGTAGGAGACCACTATACAAGGGGCAATTCTAGAATCATACCTTTAGGGGGCGGTCAGCCCCAATAATAACAACCAATCATTAATGCTTTGCTTCGTAAGTCATTATTAATAGAAAGACACTATACCCGTCTTTTTGTAGGAAGATCAAAGCATCAATAGGTCTGAGAGGTTATATATAACTTTATATTAAAATAATCAATTATAATAAATTCTCTCTCACACACACATACACGCACACATTCCAATATTATAATTTTTGTTGCTTATCTTTACTTTTGCTTTGTGCATTGAGGACCTTTTGTCTTCTTACATTCATTCATTCATTCATTTTCTATACCGCTTAATCCTGTGTTCAGGGTCACGGGGGACCTGGAGCCTATTGTCTTCTTACATTTAAGTAAAATGTTACCTTAGTTTCACACAGAGAGAGAGAGAGAGAGAGAGACGGACTGCACGATCTCTTCTGATAGATAGATAGATAGATAGATAGATAGATAGATAGATAGATAGATAGATAGATAGATAGATAGATAGATTGTCACTCCTTATGGTACATAAAAATTTAATAAAAGAGTAAAGTTGTTGTTGGTGGTCTCTCGCCACAGCGGAATATCCAGTCCGCACAACAATTTGGCACAGGTTTTACGCCAGATGCCTTTCCTGACGCAACCCTCCCATTTTATCCAGGCTCGGGACCCGCACTGCATAGAGTGGCTGGGGGGTTTGGGCACCGAGGAACCGAGCCCGGGCCTTCTTCACAGCAGGCGAAACACCTACCACTGAGCCACCAGTGCCCATGAATAAAAGAGTAAAGGATAAACATAAATCTTTAAAAAAAAAATGCAAATATTAAATGATGTGATCTGAATACTTTCTGTACAAGGAAACTTTTCACATTGAGCAGAAGTAAAGTTCAGCTCTGTATTACTCTACTCATGCATTACTATAAAACACCTCCACCTCTATCTGTTCATCCATCCACTTATCTATGATCTGTCTATCTTTCTTTATTTCTTATATGAATCTATCTATCTGTCTGTCTGTCTATCTGTATAGTTATCTATCTATCTGTCTGTCTATCTGTATAGTTATCTATCTGTCTGTCTGTCTGTCTATCTGTATAGTTATCTAACTGTCTATGGTATTTAGTTAAACTCCAAGGCTATTAGAATTTTATATTTGATATATGTGATTCATATGGTATAAACATTTAGTTTTTACTTGTAGAGAGTTTTTTTTTACTCCCATTTGATTTTTATTAATTGTATCTGTTTTTTTTTATTGTCTTTTTTTTCGTTATACATTTTTAAACTCCCTGTTATAGTGTGGAAGATTATAGTTAGCGCTGTACGAGACTGAATCTACATCCGGTTTTAAAAAAAATCTTCCCGGAAGTACGTATAAAAGAAATAATAAAAGTAGTTACGAAGCACCTCGGGCAACATAAAAAAAAGAGAGAAAAGGGGGAAAAAACAAAAACAAACAGATGCAGCCGGAGATTTAAAGCCGCTCTCCTGCTCGGAGTTTATTTAATATTTTGCAGATGTCTCATAGATTGTTTTGTTCGTGTTGAGTCTGAGGTGCACCAGTCTGCTCTGGACGAGTTTGTAGGAGTGCAGAGGAATTTTGTATTTCGGGCCTGTTGAAGAGGTACAGGTATCAAACACTACTGCTCATGCTAACGCTAATGCTAACGCTGAAGCCTGACGAGCATGCTAGCTGTGTTTACAAATTAGCCCGTGACGGAAGCTTACATAAACACGAGAACAGCATTAACAACAATAATAATAATAATCAGGACTCCTGTGATCATTATGCAGATTTTAAAAGCTTTGATCTGTTGAAATAAAACATGTTTGATTAAATAATAATAATAAAAAAAAATAATAATAGTGAACAAACGAACAATACCATGGAGTAATGCTGCTCAGGTTATAATACTAAACTTAAATAACGCGCAATTGTTTGGTTTGTAAAACGAAAAAAAAAAAAAAACATTATAAAACAGTGTTTCAGGAGAAATGTCATCATGTGATGGGGATCCGCGAGCGCAGCTAATCACTCTTTGCTAACTCGCTGTGTTGTTGTTGTTGTTTACACAACGTTTCCTCCAGCAACCGGATTGATAAAATAACACAAATAAAGCAAAAAATAATACAGTTTGTTTATATAATGCAAAAAATAAAATTAAAGTGAACATTGTGGAACAGAAATCTGTAAGGGTTGAAAAGCTTTTTGTGTCTGTTGTAACGACTTCATCGGGGGCCAAAAGTTTTGAGAATGACACAAATATACATTTTCACAAAGTCTGCTGTTTATTATTAAAAAATTTTTATTATAGATGATTTTGTCAGATGTCACTATGGTAGACTGAAGTATAATCACAAGCATTTCCTGAGTGTCAAAGACTTTTATTGACAGTTAAATTAAATCTCTTTTAAGTTTTGTACAATTCGCTCCGGCTGTCGATCAACTTCTGTGCCACATCCTGACCGATCGCAGCCCGTTCTTGCATAATCAATGCTCTGGATTTTGTCTGAATTTGTATTCATTTTTATTTATTTATTTATTTTTGGCCATAGACCCAAAATTTCTGTTCCCAGAGTCACTCAGTTATCATTTTCGCCTTATAGCGAGGAGCTGCATCTTGCTGGAAAAGCCACATCGTTTCGTCACCAAACTGTTCTTGAATGGAAGAGTTGCTCTCGGAGGATGTTTTTGTACCATTCCTTTATTCGTGGATGTGTTCTTAGGCAAAATTGTGAGTGACCCCTTACATATTCTTTGGCTGAGAAGTGACGCCGCACGAGTGGTCTGAGGATGCTTTACTGTTGCCATGACACAGGACTGACTGATGGTAACAATCACCTTATGTGGACCTTTTATTCCCCCGGATGCAACAACAACCATCTTAGAAAATGACTTTACCCCCCCGCCCCCACCACCACCACCACCACCACCAATCTCTATATTGCTTTAAAACTGCAAGAACAAACACTCTGGATGTATACTTATGTCTTCTATGTTTTCAACAAATTATTAACAGATATGTATTTTTTTTTTAATACAATTTTATTATCACTAATACTGTAATGACAATTAAATATCATGCTACAATTATAATAGTAATTTTTTTTTTTTTCCAAGTGCAATACAGAATTTCCCAAGTACTCTAAGTATTGAGTGAGTTGATTCAGATTTGATTCGCTTTCTTGAGGAACTGAGTGTTAAATAAGGTTCGGTTCAAACACTGTGTAGGTGCGTGAAAGTGTCCTTATTTATTGTTTAAAATGCATGTCTAATTTGCATAATTGTCCTGACGACTTCTGTCTATTATTTTCTTCTGTTTTACGTCTTAAAAAGTGGTCATATTTATTTCACCCACCGTCGAATTACATCAGTCTGTATTTTGCACATGAATGGGTTTATTTACTTTTTTTCTTCTTCTTTTTCTTCAAGGCTCCCTTCGTCAGGAGGAGGGACTCGGAGGCAGCATGGCGGACACTCAAGGGCAACCCAGCGTTCCAAACGGTCAGAGGCATAAGTGTCGTCTCTCTTCAGTGTTTTTATTTGTATTTTTTTTACTTTTGTGCATTACACCTTACGGCGTGTTGTCATCTAATCAGTTGTGCGTCTGTGTGGCTAATCCTCTAGGTGGCGCTGATGATCCAGAGCCAGAGGAGGGAAGAGGCAGCGAAGGAGACTCAACTTCAAATACAGAGGATCAGATACGACCCGATTCAGGTAACGGCAGGTCGACTGGTTTGTTCAGGTGAATCAGATTAATGATTCGTTTTGATGATCTAGATACAATAATGGTTTTAGCAGATGAATCATTTGTTCGTTGTTCGAAATGATTCATTTTCTTGCATTGCATAAGGAAGAGATTTGTGCAGATGATTCGGATACCAGTATAACCATTTATTTTTAAGACAATAGAGTGGTTCACTCGGATGAATCAGATGCGGGTATAATGATTCATTCCGATGCACCTGGTTTACAGACTGATCCGTTAAGATGAATCAGTTCCCTGTATAGCGATTCATTTTGGTGAATCACATAAAGTAGTGATTAGATAAGGAGAAATTTGTTCAGATGCGATTAGAGTAATTCAGGCTCTAGTTTAGATCAAATCCCAGTGATTTAGTTTGAATGAGTTTATATTCTGAGTTCAGTACGATGGTTTATTCTCAGGTGTTGGATACCCGAGCGAAGTGTTCAGATGAATCAGACAGCAGTTATTACGATCTGTTCTTCCGAATTAAATACTTAGAATCCACTTGGATGCGTCTGATCTTAGTATGATTCGTGAAGGTGAATCAAATACCAGTATGATTTGTTCAAACGAATCAAATTTGATTGTATTGTCCCGCACACATGGTAGTTCTTTTTAAGCACCTCGAAATTGCGAATAAATTTGATGGAAGGTGTATTCTTTCTGATAGAATTGAGCCCAGATCAGGATCAGCCAGCTGCAGAAGAAGAAAAAGAAGAGGAGGAAGAAGAAGAGGAGGAGGAGGAGGAAGAAGAGGACACAGACAGCATGGACAGCAGCCTCATGTACTCTTTTGTGGAAGAGGGAAGGGAGCAAGATAGCGAGGACGGTGGTCGGAAAGAGCGAGCAAAAAAGGATGAGAACAGGAGAGCCGCCCGGAAGCGGAACCGGCCCATGTCGCGCCGCTCTTCCAGCTCTGATGATGAAGATGACGATGATGATGAAGAGGAAGACAATGTTGAAGATGAAGAGAACGAAAAGGAAGAAGACGAAGACATGGAGGCATGGATTGGGGCAGACGTCAAGGAGATGGCTGTGCCCAAGTGGCGCGCAGTGCCGTCCCTGCGGCAGCGGGAGATCGGGAAGAACTCGTCATGCTTCGTGCGGAGCGTGTGCGGTTCTCGGGGACTCGTGCAGCGCTTGGAGCTTCAGGCTCGGCTTGAGCGGCACAGCGGCTGCGTCAACACGCTCCACTTTAACCCTTCCGGGACACGCCTCGCCTCGGGCAGCGATGACCTGCGCGTGGTCATCTGGGACTGGGCGAGACGCCATGCCGAGCTCGAGTTCGAGAGCGGGCACAAGAGCAACGTGTTTCAGGTAAGATTTTCAGGCAAACCTTTAACGTAGGTTGAATTTTTCCTGGCTAATAGCTGGTTAAATTGTTTTGCTGAATCTTGTCTCGTTTAATTCCTCAAATCGACTCACCTAAATGAGTTTGATTCCACCAGATAGCGATTTGTTGATTGGCCTTGCGGTCAGCCCGGACATGCCAGTGTGTTTACTCGTAATGTTAAATTAAACTGTATTCTGTTAGTTCGTTTGTTTCTGCTGGATTATAATAAAGATGTAACTGTTGTTCTGTTTCTGCAGGCAAAGTTTCTCCCTCACAGTGGAGACTCCACACTGGCCATGTGTGCTCGGGACGGGCAGGTCCGGATAGCCGAGCTATCCGCCACGCAACGCTGCAAAAACACAAAACGAGTGGCTCAGCACAAAGGCGCCGCCCACAAGGTACAAAACACGACTTGTAGCGCAAATGTTGTGTATCTCTTTATGTTGTGTTTTATTTCTCACAGCATATAAAAGCGTTTGTGGTTGCAAATATATCTTTTAAACTTGTCTTTCCTTGTCTTTGTACCTGTCTGTATGTGTGTGTTTTTGGTTTAGTTGGCCCTGGAGCCGGATTCTCCCTGCTGTTTCCTCTCCACTGGTGAAGACGCCGTTGTTTACGGCATCGACCTGAGGAACGATCGACCTGCCAAGTGCGTCTAACTAAACACTGTAAAAATATCACGTTCTGAAATACGGCGGTCAACTTCCAGATGACTTTGTTTTGTGGACTTGCAACAAATGTTGAGAGAGTGTTATGTGGATAACGTCCTGTTTGTTCTGATGCCAGTTTGAGAAAAGAATCAAAGGGTTGCCAGGTGATGATCATTATCGGACTTACGAACATGCGGGACTGCCTGTAACAGTGGAGTCATGGGCTTAGTTATATTGAATCAAATGCTGATCATTTGATTCATTCTGGGGAATCAAATTCCAATTGTTTAACCGAATCAAACAAAACGACTCATCGTTTTGAATCAGATGAAGGATGTGGGGAATATTGTGGTGAATCAAATTCTCTTCAGTATTAATAATTTGGCTAATTTGAGTTTTACTATTAAGTTGTTTGCACGTTTAAGGTTTAGACTGACGAAGAAAAAAAATGTGTGTGTCCTGTATTTGATCTTAATTATCTTAGTTTTTTTTTTTTGATGACCTTGACCTCTGTGTATCCTCCAGTGGTGAAAAAGACATAAACTGTTCCTGTACAGCATGTGTTCCTGAGAAATCATTCCTTCTTTCTGGATTTCAGCAAACTGGTGGTGGTAAAGGAAAGTGACAAGAAGGTGGGTTTGTACAGCATCTACGTGAATCCGACCAACACGCATCACTTCGCCGTCGGAGGAAGAGATCAGTACCTAAGGTGAGGCTACGTGTTCCGTTTCAAGACGGTAAGATCGATCTTAAATGACGCTTTTCTCTTCTCTCACCTTGTGCTACAGGATCTACGATCAGAGGAAGATCAATGAAAACGAAAACAACGGTGTTCTGAAGAAGTTCTGTCCGTCTCACCTGGTGTCCAGCGATTCCAAAACGAACATCACCTGCTTAGTGTACAGCCATGACGGCTCAGGTAATACACACACTTTTAATGCCCCCGCACACACACACACACACACACACACACATGTGGAGGTAAAAAGTTATTCAGGTATTCAAAGTGCAGTGTTTTTTATTTTTTAAATTTTTTTAATAATTCATTACGTGTACAATTTTCATTCTCAGAGCTGCTCGCGAGTTATAACGATGAGGACATTTATCTGTTCGACTCGAGCCATAGCGACGGTGCTGATCATCTCCGGAGATACAAAGGACACCGCAATAATGCTACGGGTACGATAATAATAATAATAATAATAATAATAATCACAATAATGAGGGGACAAACTCTGGAGTAAAAATTAACAACGGAAATTTTGTTTCTCTTAAACCATAGTTGTTTGCTTATTTTAGCACTTTTTAAAATGTGTTACGCTTCAGTTTTTATTAATTCAACTTATTTCAACTCAATTTATACAGGAATTATTGGCGTAACCACGGCGATACTTTTAACAACAATGTTTCAAGTGAAACCAAATTAAAAAACTACAAAGGCTTCAGACTGAAATTTGTCGTGTGTGTTTAGTGAAAGGTGTGAACTTCTACGGACCGTGCAGCGAGTTTGTAGTGAGCGGAAGCGACTGCGGACACATTTACCTGTGGGACAAACGCTCGGCGTGTGTGGTGCAGTTCATGGAGGGCGACAGAGGCGGAGTGGTAAGCAACGCGGATTAAATCGTGTTTAAATCTGCCGTCGTTGTGGTTGCGCGAGACGAATCTTTCACTGCTTTTTTCGCGTCTCCTTCACCTCATCACTCCAGGTGAACTGCCTAGAGCCCCACCCTCACCTGCCCGGTCTGGCCACCAGCGGCTTGGACCACGATGTTAAACTCTGGGCTCCGACTGCGCAGCATCCCACCAACCTGAAAGGCCTCAAAGAGGTACATGTCCTCCACAGGCCGTTTCCGTCTCACTACCATTTTTTTTTTTTTTTTTAAACTGTTCTCTCTGCGCAGGTGATTAAGAAGAACAAGCGCGAGCGCGACGAGGACAGCGCCCGGCACGGCGAGCAGTACGACACGCAGCTCCTCTGGTTCCTGATGAGACACATGCGGAACCGCAGACCTCTTAGAGTGAGTCATTCACAACGCACTAGATCGAGATCTACACCTGCACACTTCTGTCAAGTTCCACTAGAAAACTTTCTGGCATTTCACCTTTATTTCTTTCTTTAACGTTCAGACTCACAGCCGACACGGAGAAGGCGGAGACGGAGACACAGACACGGAGTCCTACAGCTCTCCAGATTCTTCCGATGATGATGAGGACGGAGGCCCTGACCACGTCCAGTGCATGTCCTCCTGAGCCACACACACACAAATATATATACACACACACACACACCTGCCCATGGCCACCTATTTAAGCACATACACAGTAGTTATGCACTGATACACACTGCGAGTAAAATGCCAGCAAAACACACACACACCGCTTTATACATCACAGAGTGAGGGAGAGATGATTGGAATGTACACACACACACACACACACAGAGGCAAGAATGTGATGAAAGAATTGATAATTTCTATATGTTTCTGTACTCTGATCAACACACACACATAGACTTTTAGCTCATCTACACACACACACACACACACACACACACACCTACAGTGTTCCCATGAAAGCAGCTTTCACTTGACACACTGGAGCAGTCGAGGACGAGATCACGGCTTCTCGCTCTCTTGTTTCTCTTTCCCCGGACATCGTGGCCCCTGAAGAGGACAATTCAGTCACGAGGATGTCCAAGCGCATGCGTCTCAACGTCCCCTTCTTGTTTCCTCCCTCCCTCACCGCATACGGTCCAGTTTGTGGAAACTGAGCATCTTTAACCCAACGGTGGGAGAAAAAAATTCGACGAGCCACGTCTTTTTCCTTGAGTTTTTTTTTTTGTTTTTGTTTTTTCTTCGTATTTAGAGGACAGACAGCAGCAGACTGAAGTGTTTAACATGTTTGCTGGCTGAGCTTTGCTGGAATCTTCGGGCTCGATCCCAAACGACTCCCTGTTCGGACACTCGATGGAGTCTAGAAGCCATTTTTACACCCTAAGTAGTGCACTTCCTGAATCCAACGCAGATAGTTATTGGACATGTAAAAGGTTTTAAACTCTATACAGTGCAAATGTGTATAAAGTTAAGAGATCTAAAGTTGATGATAATGTAGGGCACTACATTTCATACCCTCTGTTGTCCAGGTAGGTATATGGAATCCCAATTGGACAGCTACTGGACACATGAGGCGAGACCTGTACTGATTATTAGGGATTATTTGATGTAGCCTATAGGGGATGACATCTACCCTATGTAGCGCACTTCGTAGGGCATCTCTTTATCTAGGATTTAAATTCCCCCAAAAGTCGCGCACTAATAAGAGGAAGTAAGGATTCTGTAAGTCAGTCTGGAGCTGAATCCTAACTGGATGTGCGCTAAATAGGGTACAGTGGCATAATTTTCTGCCCTGCATAGTGCACTTTCTGTACATTCTTTAGGCCCAGAGTCAAAGTGTGCTCTACTTACAAGCGAGTACAAAGTGTCAATATGTTCCCCCTTATGTAGCATCATTATAACAACAGGGAGCAGATAACTATCGGACGTTGAGTGCACTACACAGGGTTAGGGAGCCATTTGGAAGTGAACCCATTTCTCAGATTTTCACTCGAGCAGGACAAAGCGGCCCGGCCTCGTCCCAATCCTACACCATGTTCCTCTCTCCCATGCTTGATGAGTGCACCTTAATCAGGGATCTGTTCATTTTCGAGTCTCTAAAGACTAGAGTGTGCACTTAGATGGCTTGCAATACGTAACAGGTTTAAAAAAAATAAATGCTTTTTCTTCACCCAAACTTGGTGATTAAGGATTTGAAGATTTGGTACTAGATATATTTGCACTTGAATGGAGAACCTGGATGTGAGCTCCTCTTAAAGGTGGTATCCTATGAAAGAGGGGAAAAAAATAGCTTGGTGTTAAACCCCTCCTCCTCTTTGAAGTGTGCATGCGAGTAAAGATTGTAGCAAAAGCAAACTTTGTATTTGGGACAGAACTTATTGCTTAGAGTTACTTTCGTTCTCCATCGTTTAAAAATACGCATGAATAGGTTTTTTTGAATCTCGAATTATTTCGTCGCAGACTACGAATTTAAGACTTGTATACGCTATCCATTTACGATTTTGTTTGTTTTTTTTATCTACCCAAAACCGCGGTTGCTTCTTGGTCATTGCACGTTGTAAACATCGTCAGACTTGTGTGGTAATTATAATACCTAGATTAATTATCACCGACATCGGCACGTCATCATGACGACATTGTTTTTGTTTTACTTTTGTCTTTTTTTTTTTTTTTTTTTTTTTTTTTAAATAAGTGTTAAATCAAGAACAGAAGAGGTGACGTGTTTGGAGTGGACAGAATGATGTGATACTTTCCGGTTATTTGCGATTTTAACCTGCGCTTCATTCGAGAAAGTCGGCGTAACCATTTCTATCCTAGAAGCAGATAGATCATGGCTTGTGTGTGCCTGTCTCATCATCGTAGAGGGCTGTGTACTAAATAGCAGAGTATTTTGGTGTATTATTTTGACACGGTGTGTGTTTAGCAGTGTGCTATTCCAGACGCGGCCATCGGTCTGCTTAAGGAGGGGGCGGTCCTCAGTTTTCTTCTTTTCACGAGGGAAATTAAAAGTTTTTGCTTTTTGTACGGGAAAAATAAGTTAAATGATTTTGTATGTACATATGAATATATAATTATATATAAATATATATATATTAAAAAAACTGTAAAGAAGGTCACTTCTGTCACCATTATCCGAATTTGATTCAGAGATTTATATTGTATACAGAAGCAGATTTAAAAAGGAACAGTTTTTTTCTCTTATTCTTTGGTTTTCGTTATCGTCTACAGAACCTCCCCTTACGTTATGAGCATCAGCTAGAAATTCAGATTATTCCCTTTTTTTTTTTTTCCTCCCCAATCCCCGCACCCTCACAAACTTTTTGTTTGTTTGTGTATTTGCCCACACCGAACAGCTTACTGCAAAATGACTTATTTTCATTTACTTTTTTTTTTTTTTTGCTTCTTGGATTTTTGATTGTTGAGTTTATCTCACCGCCGTCTAATAACTGTTATTGGTGCAGCTGAGAAAACATGTACAACTTGTGCAGTTAAAACAAGAAAAAAAAATAGAAAAGGATGTTTATGATCATGTGTTGTGTCTATTTTTTTATAATTATAACAACTTTTTAACCATAATTTCCATACATCATAGTTCTACAGTAGTTCATTCCTAATGCAGGGTTAATACATAGGGAACGCAGTGCTGGATGGCCCTTTTGTACATCTAGTACACTTTGATTTGGGTATTAAAGGGGACTTTTGACACACCAGTTGTGTGATGATGCAAGTGAGAAGGGGAAAGACACTCTCTGTTGAATTTAATACATTTAGGGTTACTCACAGTTGTGAAATCTGCACTGTGTAATAAAATAAGTCATTATTTGTTGCATGTTTTTAAAAATTTAAGTTTAAAAAGCAAATGGATAGGTACAGAAGACTTCAAACACAATACGTGGATAAGACTCTTAGTCGCTGCAAAACATTTGAATGGTTCAAACATTTTAAAGAAGACGTGTATCCGTGAATGACGATCCTGCCTGAGGTGGCTCTGGCCCACTACAGTAAACATTCATCGAGTGGCACTTGAAAAATCGACTGATGACTTGTTGACAAGATGTATCTTTTTTGTGGGAACTATACACACAATCATTGACCAACACTATTTACACATTACAGGAGCTCAGCTGGGAGCTATTGCCACATCCCCTGTACGAGTCATTTTCATGTCTTGGCCATTAAAGGAGTTCCTGTGAGGGTAGAGTTTCAGGCATGAAGCGGACAGTCCACTTCACGTCTGAAGTCCGCTTCTACCCTTCCTGGAGCTCCTTTAATAGCCAAAACGTGAAAATGGCTTGGATTATAGTTCTGCCATACTGAGAGAACTTTCTACCTCGATGGTATGCGAGAAGTGTCACAGATTAAAAGTTGAACACCATTCCAGGTGTGAATCTGATGAGAGAACGCCATGAGTGTGCGAAGCTGGTACATCAAAAATATATAAATTTTTGGTTAACACCTTTTTTCATTTAATATATGATTCCATACATTATTTTATACTCTGGTGTGAAAGTAGTAGTTCTTTATTGGTACTGCATCTATAGTATATGTACTCATTTATACACTCACTCACAAAAGTGAGGTCACCCCTCTAATTTCATGAAAAATTTTAATACATCTCAAAGGACGATTCTATAGAAATTAAACTTGGATATGTTTTAGAGTCGTCAAGCTCTGGTGAATTCTGGGCCCAGGAGGATTGAGGCCATGCTAGACAATAACGGTGCTCACACAAAATACTGACATGTTGGACCCAGTTTTGACATGTTCGCTTAGGGTGTACTCACTTTCATTGCCAGTTATTTAGACAATCAAGTCTGCATGTTGAGTTTTTGTTAAAGGACAGTAAATCTGTACTGCTATACAAGCTGGACACTGACGACTCAAAATTATAATCAATGTTCATTTCTATAGTATTGTCCCTTGAGAACATATAATAAAATGGTTGCCGAAATTTGAGGGGTGTACTAATTTTTTTTAAGAAGGTGGCTTATATATATACATTGGCTTGCAAAAGTATTCTGCCCACTTGAACTTTTCCACATTTTGTCACATTACAGCCACAAACATGAATCAATTTTATTGGAATTCCACGTGAAAGACCAATACAAAGTGGTGTACACGTGAGAAGTGGAACGAAAATCATACATGATTGCAAACATTTTTTACAAATAAATAACTGCAAAGTGGGGTGTGCGTAATTATTCAGCCCCCTGAGTCAATACTTTGTAGAACCACCTTTTGCTGCAATTCCAGCTGCCAGTCTTTTAGGGTATGCCTCTACCAGATTTGCACATCTAGAGACTGAAATCCTCGCCCATTCTTCTAGCAAAACAGCTCCAGCTCAGTCAGATTAGATGGACAGCGTTTGTGAACAGCAGTTTTCAGATCTTGCCACAGATTCTCGATTGGATTTAGATCTGGACTTTGACTGGGCCATTCTAACACATGGATATGTTTTGTTTTAAACCATTCCATTGTTGCCCTGGCTTTATGTTTAGGGTCGTTGTCCTGCTGGAAGGTGAACCTCCGCCCCAGTCTCAAGTCTTTTGCAGACTCCAAGAGGTTTTCTTCCAAGATTGCCCTGTATTTGCCTCCATCCATCTTCCCATCAACTCTGACCAGCTTCCCTGTCCCTGCTGAAGAGAAGCACCCCAGAGCATGATGCTGCCACCACCATATTCGACAGTGGGGATGGTGTGTTCAGAGTGATGTGCAGTGCTAGTTTTCCGCCACACATAGCGTTTTGCATTTTGGCCAAAAAGTTCCATTTTGGTCTCATCTGACCAGAGCACCTTCTTCCACATGTTTGCTGGTGTGTTCTTTGGACTTCATGGTGTTGTTGCTCCCAATATTCTCTTAGGCTACGTTTACACTGCCAGGTAAATGTGACCCAATTCCGATTTTTTGCTCATATGTGACACATATCGGATATGTTCTATGTCCGCGTAAACAGGAAAAAAACGCATGCATTCCGATATTTCGAGATCGGTTTCAGGCCTCTTTCATATGTGGCAATAAATCGGATATAAATCAGATATGTGCTAATGTGACTGTCGTGTAAACAGACAGATCGGATTTCCTGAGGAATTGTGTTCTGTACGTCATTAAAACTGACTTCTTCGCGGTTTAATGACGTAATGTTATTCTCCGGTGGAAGCGCGTGTGGAATTACAACATCGCAGGTGACGTGGAAGAGGAAAAGAACACCCCCCCCCCTCCAATACACACACGCCTTGTGTTGATGTTTATTTGGGCTAAATAACATTAAATAAGTATTTGATGAATAAAGCATATGTGCAAGCTGCAATTATGCCGTTTTTTCCCCCTCCTCTGTTTTAAAACCATGGTGACGTTTCGCGAACTTTGCATATATAGCAGAGCGTTAAGCATATTTCACCTTCTTCTATCTTGGCTACTGTGCAGCGCAAGAACCTCCCTTTAAGTATGCGCGATGTTTCAGATGGTATGGCGAGTGTAAACACGTGAATCGGATATGAGTCATAGTGGAAATAACGTGTAAACAGACGGTCAAAAAAATCAGATATAGGCAACAAATCGGAATTAAGCATCGAGACCTGGCAGTGTAAACGTAGCCTTAGACAACCTCTGAGGCCGTCACAGGGCAGCTGTATTTGTACTGACATTAGATTACACACAGGTGCACTCTATTTAGTCATTAACACTCATCAGGCAATGTCTATGGGCAACTGACTGCACTCAGACCAAAGGGGGCTCAATAATTACACACACCCCACTTTTCAGTCATTTATTTGTAAAAAAAAAATAAAAAATTTGGAATCATGTATGATTTTCATTCCACTTCTCATGTGTACACCACTTTGTATTTAATAATAAAATGGTTGCCGAAATTTGAGGGGTGTACTAATTTTTTTTAAGAAGGTGGCTTATATATATACATTGGCTTGCAAAAGTATTCTGCCCACTTGAACTTTTCCACATTTTGTCACATTACAGCCACAAACATGAATCAATTTTATTGGAATTCCACGTGAAAGACCAATACAAAGTGGTGTACACGTGAGAAGTGGAACGAAAATCATACATGATTGCAAACATTTTTTACAAATAAATAACTGCAAAGTGGGGTGTGCGTAATTATTCAGCCCCCTGAGTCAATACTTTGTAGAACCACCTTTTGCTGCAATTCCAGCTGCCAGTCTTTTAGGGTATGCCTCTACCAGATTTGCACATCTAGAGACTGAAATCCTCGCCCATTCTTCTAGCAAAACAGCTCCAGCTCAGTCAGATTAGATGGACAGCGTTTGTGAACAGCAGTTTTCAGATCTTGCCACAGATTCTCGATTGGATTTAGATCTGGACTTTGACTGGGCCATTCTAACACATGGATATGTTTTGTTTTAAACCATTCCATTGTTGCCCTGGCTTTATGTTTAGGGTCGTTGTCCTGCTGGAAGGTGAACCTCCGCCCCAGTCTCAAGTCTTTTGCAGACTCCAAGAGGTTTTCTTCCAAGATTGCCCTGTATTTGCCTCCATCCATCTTCCCATCAACTCTGACCAGCTTCCCTGTCCCTGCTGAAGAGAAGCACCCCAGAGCATGATGCTGCCACCACCATATTCGACAGTGGGGATGGTGTGTTCAGAGTGATGTGCAGTGCTAGTTTTCCGCCACACATAGCGTTTTGCATTTTGGCCAAAAAGTTCCATTTTGGTCTCATCTGACCAGAGCACCTTCTTCCACATGTTTGCTGGTGTGTTCTTTGGACTTCATGGTGTTGTTGCTCCCAATATTCTCTTAGGCTACGTTTACACTGCCAGGTAAATGTGACCCAATTCCGATTTTTTGCTCATATGTGACACATATCGGATATGTTCTATGTCCGCGTAAACAGGAAAAAAACGCATGCATTCCGATATTTCGAGATCGGTTTCAGGCCTCTTTCATATGTGGCAATAAATCGGATATAAATCAGATATGTGCTAATGTGACTGTCGTGTAAACAGACAGATCGGATTTCCTGAGGAATTGTGTTCTGTACGTCATTAAAACTGACTTCTTCGCGGTTTAATGACGTAATGTTATTCTCCGGTGGAAGCGCGTGTGGAATTACAACATCGCAGGTGACGTGGAAGAGGAAAAGAACACCCCCCCCCCTCCAATACACACACGCCTTGTGTTGATGTTTATTTGGGCTAAATAACATTAAATAAGTATTTGATGAATAAAGCATATGTGCAAGCTGCAATTATGCCGTTTTTTCCCCCTCCTCTGTTTTAAAACCATGGTGACGTTTCGCGAACTTTGCATATATAGCAGAGCGTTAAGCATATTTCACCTTCTTCTATCTTGGCTACTGTGCAGCGCAAGAACCTCCCTTTAAGTATGCGCGATGTTTCAGATGGTATGGCGAGTGTAAACACGTGAATCGGATATGAGTCATAGTGGAAATAACGTGTAAACAGACGGTCAAAAAAATCAGATATAGGCAACAAATCGGAATTAAGCATCGAGACCTGGCAGTGTAAACGTAGCCTTAGACAACCTCTGAGGCCGTCACAGGGCAGCTGTATTTGTACTGACATTAGATTACACACAGGTGCACTCTATTTAGTCATTAACACTCATCAGGCAATGTCTATGGGCAACTGACTGCACTCAGACCAAAGGGGGCTCAATAATTACACACACCCCACTTTTCAGTCATTTATTTGTAAAAAAAAAATAAAAAATTTGGAATCATGTATGATTTTCATTCCACTTCTCATGTGTACACCACTTTGTATTTAATAATAAAATGGTTGCCGAAATTTGAGGGGTGTACTAATTTTTTTTAAGAAGGTGGCTTATATATATACATTGGCTTGCAAAAGTATTCTGCCCACTTGAACTTTTCCACATTTTGTCACATTACAGCCACAAACATGAATCAATTTTATTGGAATTCCACGTGAAAGACCAATACAAAGTGGTGTACACGTGAGAAGTGGAACGAAAATCATACATGATTGCAAACATTTTTTACAAATAAATAACTGCAAAGTGGGGTGTGCGTAATTATTCAGCCCCCTGAGTCAATACTTTGTAGAACCACCTTTTGCTGCAATTCCAGCTGCCAGTCTTTTAGGGTATGCCTCTACCAGATTTGCACATCTAGAGACTGAAATCCTCGCCCATTCTTCTAGCAAAACAGCTCCAGCTCAGTCAGATTAGATGGACAGCGTTTGTGAACAGCAGTTTTCAGATCTTGCCACAGATTCTCGATTGGATTTAGATCTGGACTTTGACTGGGCCATTCTAACACATGGATATGTTTTGTTTTAAACCATTCCATTGTTGCCCTGGCTTTATGTTTAGGGTCGTTGTCCTGCTGGAAGGTGAACCTCCGCCCCAGTCTCAAGTCTTTTGCAGACTCCAAGAGGTTTTCTTCCAAGATTGCCCTGTATTTGCCTCCATCCATCTTCCCATCAACTCTGACCAGCTTCCCTGTCCCTGCTGAAGAGAAGCACCCCAGAGCATGATGCTGCCACCACCATATTCGACAGTGGGGATGGTGTGTTCAGAGTGATGTGCAGTGCTAGTTTTCCGCCACACATAGCGTTTTGCATTTTGGCCAAAAAGTTCCATTTTGGTCTCATCTGACCAGAGCACCTTCTTCCACATGTTTGCTGGTGTGTTCTTTGGACTTCATGGTGTTGTTGCTCCCAATATTCTCTTAGGCTACGTTTACACTGCCAGGTAAATGTGACCCAATTCCGATTTTTTGCTCATATGTGACACATATCGGATATGTTCTATGTCCGCGTAAACAGGAAAAAAACGCATGCATTCCGATATTTCGAGATCGGTTTCAGGCCTCTTTCATATGTGGCAATAAATCGGATATAAATCAGATATGTGCTAATGTGACTGTCGTGTAAACAGACAGATCGGATTTCCTGAGGAATTGTGTTCTGTACGTCATTAAAACTGACTTCTTCGCGGTTTAATGACGTAATGTTATTCTCCGGTGGAAGCGCGTGTGGAATTACAACATCGCAGGTGACGTGGAAGAGGAAAAGAACACCCCCCCCCTCCAATACACACACGCCTTGTGTTGATGTTTATTTGGGCTAAATAACATTAAATAAGTATTTGATGAATAAAGCATATGTGCAAGCTGCAATTATGCCGTTTTTTCCCCCTCCTCTGTTTTAAAACCATGGTGACGTTTCGCGAACTTTGCATATATAGCAGAGCGTTAAGCATATTTCACCTTCTTCTATCTTGGCTACTGTGCAGCGCAAGAACCTCCCTTTAAGTATGCGCGATGTTTCAGATGGTATGGCGAGTGTAAACACGTGAATCGGATATGAGTCATAGTGGAAATAACGTGTAAACAGACGGTCAAAAAAATCAGATATAGGCAACAAATCGGAATTAAGCATCGAGACCTGGCAGTGTAAACGTAGCCTTAGACAACCTCTGAGGCCGTCACAGGGCAGCTGTATTTGTACTGACATTAGATTACACACAGGTGCACTCTATTTAGTCATTAACACTCATCAGGCAATGTCTATGGGCAACTGACTGCACTCAGACCAAAGGGGGCTCAATAATTACACACACCCCACTTTTCAGTCATTTATTTGTAAAAAAAAAATAAAAAATTTGGAATCATGTATGATTTTCATTCCACTTCTCATGTGTACACCACTTTGTATTTAATAATAAAATTGATTCATGTTTGTGGCTGTAATGTGACAAAATGTGGAAAAGTTCAAGGGGGCCAAATACTTTTGCAAGCCACTGTGTGTGTGTGTGTGTGTGTGTGTGTGTGTGTGTGTGTGTATATATATATATATATATATATATATATATGTGTACACTGTGTTCCAAATTATTATGCAAATTGGATGTAAGTGTCATACACATTAAATGTTTAGTTTTTAAATTAAACTCATGGATGGTGTTGTGTCTCAGGACTCTTTGGGTCACTGAAATGAATCTCAGACACGTGTGATAATTAGTTTGCCAGATGAGGCCAATTAAAGGAAAAGTACTGAAGAAGGTCGTTCCACATTATTAAGCAGGTCGCAGGTTTCAAGCAATATGGGAAAGAAAAAGGATCTCTGCTGCCCAAAAGCATCAAATTCTGCAATGCCTTGGACAAGGTATAAAAACATTAGATATTTCATGAAAACTTAAGCGTGATCATCGTACTGTTAAGACATTTGTGGCTGATTCAGAGCACAGACAGGTTCGTGCAGATAAAGGCAGAATGAAGAAGGTTTCTGCAAGACAAATTCATCGGATTAAGAGAGCAGCTGCTGAAATGCCATTACAAAGCAGCTAACAGGTATTTGAAGCTGCTGGTGCTTCTGGAGTCCCGCGAACCTCAAGGTGTTGGATCCTTTAGAGGCTTGCAGTTGTGCATAAACCTACTATTCAGCCCCTAATCAATGCTCACAAGCAGCACCGGTTGCAGTGGGCCCAGGCATACATGAAGACTAATTCTAGTCCACGCCCACCACACGTTACGTTTTAACCGTCAATGATGGTGCCTACTGTTACCTCCGGTGAGGAACGCCAGTGACGGCACTATTTCAGCCAATGCATAAAGGCTTAAAAGACTGATATACTGTATTTTAAGTCTTTATATCTTTTACACTTGAAGCACTGACTCCAGCTGCAGTCCACTCCTTGTGAGTCTCCCCCAAATACTTGAATGGGCTTTGTTATCCAATCCTCTGCTCTGCTTCTCCCTGTTGCTTGTGTACCATTTCCTACCATATTTTTTCTTTCCATTAATGTGCTTCGATATACAGTAGCACTCTGTGAACAGCCAGCCTACTGAAGCAGACGGAAAGACCATTTAAAGGCTCAGGAAAGCTTTGCAAGTTAATTAGCTGATTAGTGACACCATTAGTCTCCAATATTTACTTTTTCACAATATTCCAATTTTGTGAGAGTGAATTTTGGGTTTTCATAAGCTGACAGTCATAATCATCGAAATTCATAGAAATAAACACTTGAAAGATATCAGTCTGTGTGTAATGAGTCTATATATGAGTTACATTATTGAAATTGAATTACTGAAATAAATCTACTTGATATTGACTTGTATGATATATTCTAATTTGTATATTATTCTCTCTATATATAGTCCCACGCAAAAGTTTGGGGTCACTTGCAAATTTCTTTGTTTTTGTTTAGTTATTTATTTTCTACATTTTACAACAATACTGGGGATTTCTATGAAACAACACATATGGAAAGGCGGCACGGTGGAGTAGTGGTTAGCACTGTCGCCTTGCACCTCCAGGGTCCGGGTTCGATTCCCGTCTCTGTGTGCATGGAGTTTGCAATTACCACCATACTTGGTGGGTTTCCTCTGGGTACTTCGGTTTCCTCCCACAGTCCAAAGACATGCAGATTAGGCTAATTGGCGTTCCCAAATTGACCATAGTGTGTGAATGAGTGTGTGAATGAGTGCGAATGTGTGTGTGCCCTGCGATGGATTGGCACCCTGTCCAGGGTGTACCCTGCCTTGTGCCCTAAGCCTCCTGGGATAGGCTCCAGGCCCCCGCGACCCTGAATAGAGGATAAAGCGGTACAGAAGATGAATGAATGAATGAATGAATGTAACAACAGTCAGTTGTTAATTTAAGACATAATGGTCGGCCTTTCTGGATCAGTTCTTGCAACAGTATTGTCAAGTGCATTTGCAAAAAGCTCCATGATGAAACTGTCTCTCATGAAGACCGTCCCAGGAAAGCGAGACTAAAGTGTACCTCTGCTGCAGAGGATACGTTCATTTAGTCACCAGCCTCAGAAATCACCAATTAACAACCAGCACCTCAGATTAGAGCCGTTACGAAGGATTTACAGATACAATAAGGATATTATTTTAGTTTTTTTTTTTTTAACGCCTAAAGCATTGCTTTACAGTGTGTGTGTGTGTGTGTGTGTGTATATATATATATATATATATATATATATATATATATATATATATATATATATATATATATATGAATATCCACACACTGGCTGAAGTACGGTAAAGAGTTTGTAGAAATAGTTAAAAGATTAAAGTTAAAACTAAGCTGATCAGCTTTAAGGTAACTAGTCTCGAACTTCTCAAGGAAAAATTTATTTCACCAGCGTTTGTGTTTCAAGTGGAACACCATATTTATTTATTTTATTAACGTACAAAAATATATTAAAACTAACATTATTTGTATTTGTAATGATAACTTTTCGATTAATTTCACCTGTTTAAGTAGATTTGCTCTACATTAGGGTTTAGCCTGGGTAGTTAAACGCGGCTATAATTCGCGGTAATTCCGCTAAGAGGAGACTTTTACTTTGAAATCCGGTCGCCGTTTACTGCTGGTGTTTTTTTTCTCCCTCTCGCTCGCTTCGCACCGACACATTGCGCCTGTGATCATAAATATCTGCACCGTTGCTAATTCACGCGTTTTATCTTTGAACTTTCGGTGAGTAGGTTTTTTTTTTTTTTTTTTTTTTTAAATCAACGGAATTTTTTCTTCTTTTTTTACCTTTTTATCCGCTGTGCGTTTTTCCCCAGTTTTTGCTCTGCGGCCTGCAGCTGCTCTTTGTTTCTCTTTTGTGCATTAATATTATTTATTATCTATTATTATTATTAGTAGTAGTAGTAGTATAGTAGTCATGATGACTTATGGCTATTGTAGACTTTATGGCAATGTGTGGAACATTTTAACGAGCAGTTGTAATTTATTTAGCTCTGCATGTTAGATTTTTTTAAAATAATTTTAAATATGTGCATTAATCAAAATTTGTGTTTTTTGATGACCTACAGAAGATAAGCAATATTTTTTTTTCCTCCAATATGTATATATTTTTTGCAAATATAGTCTGAATGTGTTGTTAAGAACAACATTTAATGCCCTCATTTTATTCCCAGAGGATTAGTCCATAAATACTGCCTTTGCCCTCATCATTATATAGGACACTGTACACATCTTACACAAGGTGTTACGCACAACTTTGCTGGACCCAAAATTACTCCCATTGCCTATATACTGCACCTTTTTTTTTTTTTTTTTTTTTTTTTTTTTTTAAATGCATGAAAATGTTGCACCTTTTTTGCCCACCTTTACTAGTGTAGTAGGTAGCTAAATAAAACAATTACACCCTATTCCATATATAGATAGATAGATAGATAGATAGATAGATAGATATCACTTTGCACCTCCAGGCTCGATTCCCGCCTCGGGGTCCGTGTGTGCATGGAGTTTGCATGTTCTTGCCATGCTTGATGGGTTTCCTCCAGGTACTCTGGTTTACTCCTACAGTCCAAAGACATGCAACTTAGGCCAATTGGCATTGCCAAATTACCCGTAGTGAATGAGTGTGTGCCCCGCGATGGCTTGGCACCTTGTCCAGGATGTACCCTTCCTCGTGCCCCAAGTCTCCTGGAATAGGCTCCATGCCTCCCCCCTGTATACAGGAATATGTGGTATAGGTGATGAGTGAGTGACATATGTGTGTACACACACACAGAGGCCCAAAGATGTAGGAAAATTAACAAACTTCAACAGTTTTCCCAGACTTGAATTGAATTGTTTCCTCTAAAGATGTCAGTAGTCTCAGCAGGTGGCTCAGGGGCCTAAGTCTCTAGGTTGTTGATCTGAGGATCCGGGTTCCACCCTATACTCTCCAGCCACTGCATGCGGTGCCAGCCTCGAGCCTGGTTGGAAAAAGTTAGGGTTGAGTCAGGAAGGGCATCTGATGTAAAACTCGTGCCATGTTGTGTGCGGATTGGATGGTTTGCTGTGGCGACCCCTTGTCGGGAGCAGCCGAAAGGAAGTCAGTAGTCTATCATGTAACCAATTATTTATTTATTTGTTTTTATGCCCCCTTCTATATATATACTCAATTCCCTATACAGTGCCTGACATGGGTAACCACCATAGTTCCTATATAATGCACTATATTGGACATACATGTTTATTTGAATCTACAATTAGAACTTACTCCTTTTATATAGCCCTATGTATGAGGTGTACACTGTGTGCTTAATCCAAAATGTCTTCCTGCTTCCTGTATCATATCCTGATCCTCGATACACGCACTGCCTATATGGTGCATAAAATATGGCTTGGACACCAATCCTTTACAGTTACACTACAGTGCTGAACCCATAATCGCCACCTCCCCCTCCCATAGCGTGGCTTGAACACCCTTCCTGGTGCACTACACGGGAGAATCCAGAATTCCCTGCTTCGTACTCACAATGTAGTGCACTTTATATGGTCTGTGCAACCTATATAGTGCCCTTATTTATTTTCTACACACTTCATCACACAATAGTAGCGTGCCTAAACATAAAATGCTTCCCTACGCCAAATATAGTCTAATATATATATGGCTTTGCCCGCTTAATAGTCCCTGACCGTACATGACTAACCCCAAACTATCAGGGGTTAAGGCTTTAGACTAGTGATCCGAAGGTACCAGGTTCAAACCACCAAGTTGCCTTAAGCAAGGCCCTTACCCCTTAACTGCTTAGGTGTATAATGAGATAAATTGTAAGTCGCTGTGGATAAGGATGTCTGCTAAATGCCTTTAATATAAAGTTGCTCCTGTCCTTCCTGTATAGTGCGACGTGCACCTCGTATAATCTACTGTTTCCAAAATGGGACCCTGCTCTCAGTGTAGTGCACGATAAGTGGCCTGAAATACTTTTTAGTGCAATATGGCATTTTGCTCACTATATAGGGCACTAGTTGGCTAAATCTATATTTTGTTTTAAATTATATACCTTATATTGCAAGATATTGTTGTATTGAAAATGGCCCCTTACATAGTGAATTATATGGCTTTATCCTAATGTCCTCCTAGTCCTTACAGAGGGCATTATGAATGGCTTAAAATAACACACTTGAGTGTATTACACTTCCAAACTTAAATATGGCCATGTATTCCTTATATAATAAAAAAAAATTATAGCAATAATGCATTTCTTTGTGCACTACACAGCTAAAGCTACTTCATAGCCCTCACAAGCTAGCGCTTATAAGCTAAGTTGATGCTAATATACAATTAGTGTTAATTAATTACACAGCGATGGTTATTTACTTTGTCTATTGTTAAATGTTGAACGAATCTAATGTGTGAACAATGCAAACACTAGCGTTGGTTCATAATTCTCAACTGTCTAAGAATTAATAAACTAGCATGGAAGATAACGGATTAGCTAATGCTAAGTAGCTAGCTGACTGATTGAATGGTTAAATTTGCAAGTTTTTTTTTTGTCCCCCCCATATACATGTAAAAGAAAAAAATAAAATCACCATATAAATCAGCCATCCTTTCATAGTGACCTGATTTATATCTGTTAAGTATCTTTTTCTTCTTTTTAAACACCTTTGACTGTTTGCTAACTCACAGATTGACCACCTGTTGTTATTTCATTAGCTAGCTAATTGACTGTGTGTGGATAATTAACTGCTTAGCTTTTCTCACTTCAGTGTTAATCTTGTGGGACGACTGCAGACCGAGTGGCCTACACACACACACACACACACAAGCACAATGGAGTGAGTGAAAACCTTTAAAAAAAAAAATAAAAATTTGTTATATATAAAATGTTTTATGTTTATACCCCCCAATAACCATCAAATAACCATAGCATGTTTAGCGGCAAAAAAGAGCCTAATGAGTTTTATTTGTTAAAGACAGTTATTGAATGTTTAACCTCCTTTTATAATTGTGTTTAATGTAAATAAAACATTAGTTTCTGATATCATTTATGGTAATCAGCTCTAAACACTGCAATAACTATGACACTGGAGACTCATTCCAATATAATTTACAGTAAACATCTCCTTAGAAAATAATTTCTCCCATCATATTAAATTTACAAGATCCTGTGAATGTTACTATAGAAACAGTAGAATATTAATATTGGCATATGCAGAAATTTGCAGCCGTGATTGTTATAGAAAATGAATCAACACTTTTTGCAACACAGTTGCACAGTGATATAAATCTAATCATCAATAATGTGTGGAAACGGCTTCAGCTATTTCCTAAAGTCAGTAGCATGTTGAGTTTGATTAGCCAATATGTGTTGACTTTATTTCTGTATAAATAATCGAGGTTGGTTTTTGTCATGTGCTACTCCAGTCGTTCTCCAAGCGCGATGGCCAGCAATGTGACCAATAAGACGGACCCTCGTTCGCTGAACTCGCGCGTCTTCATTGGGAACCTGAACACCATGCTGGTGACAAAAGCCGACGTGGAGGCCATCTTCAGCAAGTACGGCGCGATCGTGGGCTGCTCCGTCCACAAAGGTTTTGCTTTCGTCCAGTTCGCGAACGAGAGGAACGCTCGGGCTGCTGTGGGCGGAGAAGACGGACGCATGATCGTCGGACAAGTCCTGGGTGAGAACGAAAATATACTGTTTTTGGTTTACTCTCACACTGAGGATTCATCGTTCAGTCATAAAATGTGAAAAGTTTGTTGTTGTATGTTTGCTATATATTGATATACCGTATGACGATCAGCAACGTCAGAACAAGGTTTTACACCTGCAGTGAAATCGTCAAAGTCCAGGCACTTGTCATGACCTATGAAATGCGAACAACACCCAAACCCCAAGCTTTAAAGGTTTAACCATGTTGAACTATGTTAACCGTGTTAAACTCAAATGTTTGATAAAAATCATGTACTTTTCCTTTAAATAACTGAACTTCTGAATTTCTGGTAACTTCTGAATCCATACTAGCAACTTCTTAAGAATAAATGCATCTACACTAGTAAATTCATACATACAAATTCCCTACACTTGTAATTTTGTACAAATTTACACTGCCTGGCCAAAAACAGATGATTCAATGAAAGATTTCCACTGGAAATCTGGAAGAAAAACGCCATAGAGGTGATAAGCCCTTCTGATTCAGTACATTCAGGTCGTCAGCTGACTTCATTTTATTGCCACATAATGTTGCTGAGTCTAGACCTGAGTAACTGATCAACCCCAGATCATAACACTGTCTCCAGAGGCTTGTTTTCATGAGCCTCACTAACGAGTGGATTTCTTATGGACACACAGCTGTTTAGTCCTAATCCAGAGTTCTCATCACATTTTATGCATAATAATGCTTTTACTTTCACTATTAAAAATCACTCTTTTTTTCCTTTTTTTCAACTTCAAGTGTTTAAATGATCCTCATTCATTATTTATATTTTTCCAACCACATTTCCTCCATAAAGTTGACGATTCAGCAGTATCCATCCAGGTTTTGATAATGTGAACTTAATCCAGTTTCGGTCATTTCAAATCTCCCTAAATCTCCATAACTCCCCCCCCCCCCCCCCCTTGATGCAGCCCAATAATTTGACTCCTCTGAAATTTTTACTTTATTTTTCTGTATAGGAAGTGTAACTGTGCTGGTAACTTCTTACAAAAAGCTTTTTAAACAAGACAGAACAAATGTAACAGTCATCGTTGGAAGAAATTAGAAATTTCTCATGACATGAATACATGTTTCTGTGTCGGTAACTAATCAAATAGGTTTAGGTTTAATACAAAAAATCTTCAGGAATACACACAGCAAATGTCTTGTAAAAAAAAAATGACCATGTCAACTTCTCATGTATAAATGCACAAATAATCTCTTAAGCATTAGTCAAATTATTGTTCTAATCTTTAATACTTTCTCGTCACTTTAAGACATCAATCTCGCGGGCGAGCCCAAACCTCACCGATCGAAAACCACCAAACGTCCAGCAGGAGATATGTACAGGTGTCGTATCTCTGCTCATCCTTCTTTCTTGGTTTGAAGCCGGTGGTTGTTGGTTTCTCACTCGTTGTTGTTCCTTTTTCTGTGCCACAGCAGCTCCACCTTTGAGCTGGACTACGATTTCCAAAGAGATTACTACGACAGGTAGAGCATCGTTCGACCCTTTTCTCACTTTGATCTCATAACTGGTAAAATCACTGCTTCATGATTCTCTGATGCTTATATTTTATTTTTTTTTAGAATTTTTTAACAGCATGCCTGGTTTTTTTTTTTTTTTTTTTTTTTTTTTACATTTATTTGCATAAGTGCATATACCTTTCATTATACTGTTTAAATCTAACTTTTTGTTTCACCTTTTTCATCTTCAATTTAAGTTTTGGATTTTTAATTTTTATTTTTTTGCTTTAAAACTTGACATTTAGTTATTGTTCTTACCAATTAAAATTTGTATGTATATATAAACATTTTACACATACACAAATACTTTTCTTTCTTTTCAGGTTGAATGTATAACAGTTGTTTTATTATTTAATCTAACAAAAAGAAGCCAAAGACTGCAATCTATAACAGTAATGTACATATGCAAAAGTCTTGTGCACCATATTATATTTAGCACAAATTTTGTTATACATCTTCATCGCGTCTGCATCATTATGTACAAAACCATTCAACATTTCCAAATGTAACTTAAAATTGATTAACTAACTAACATTACAGAACCATGTTTGCATGGCTGTAAAGAAAGCAGCATGTTACAAGACGAGCCAGTTTTTAAAAGGAAGCTAAAAAAAAAGAACTAGGTGTAGACCGCTGGGTTTTGCATAAAAATAGACAGGAGCAAGTGTGACAAAGTTAACAGAGTCAGTCATAAGCAGAGAGTCATAAGCAAAGATACCTTTAAAAACATTTCTACATTACAGAAAGTTCTCTAAAGGTCATGAAAGAGTAATAAAATACAGTAGTCAGTATTGAGCCATTTTCATGCCAAACTCAGGTGCCTACATAAGTTTTTTATTTATTTTTTATTTTTTTTTATAAACGGTCCATCATGTACTATCTTTCTATACAGGCATGCAGATATTTTTCTGCAATGTTATTTATTCATTAAGTGCAAATTTGTTTGGAAATATTGAATAATTTTGTACATAATACATAAACATATCAAATTTGTACTGAAGATATGTTGCCCAAGTCATCTGAACATGGAGTTTGTCGAGTTTCTCAGGATTAAAGCATATTGCATTATTTTTTTTTGTTTTGTTTTTCTCTCACATTTGACTTGATCCATGCAAGCAGCACAGTTTCTTAATATTTGCATGAATATCTTCATTATTTTTCAGGATGTATGCGTACCCGTCCCGCGTGCCCCCACCTCCTCCGCCCCTCTCTCGAGCCGTCATCCCTTCCAAGCGCGCGCGGGTCAGTTTGAGCGGAGGAGGAAGCCGACGCACCAAATCCAGCTTCTCCTCTTCCTCTAAAAGCAGCCAGCGCTCATCGCGAGCCAGTCAGTACAGTAATCACATGTTCCTCAAAGTTTCATATCATCGTAACACTTGTACATTTATACCCTTATCATCTTCCTTACTCGTTATATAACTCGATTTGTTCATACGCGTCACAGTTAAAGCAGATGACATGCAGACCATAAAGAAAGAACTGGCTCAGATCAAACACAAAGTGGATTATCTCCTGGAGAGTTTAGAGCGCATGGAGAAAGATCACAGCAAGAAATCAGGTATTGGTTCCTTTCACCTCTTCATCAGGTAGTTTTACTTAATTCAAAAGGTGAATAATTTCAGATTCCACCCAACATCATGTTAATTTTCATGTATTTGGAAATCGAGTCGGATTTTTCAACCTCATTGATAATAAAACCCTCGTTTGTATTTTGCTATGTTTTTTTTTTTTTTTTTTTTTTTTTTCCCCCCCAAAAAAAAGTTTTAGAGCTTTTAGGAGAGTTTCTCGTAACATGATAGGATTGCTCATTTATTTGCTTTATTTTATTCTCTCTGTGGCTGCAGAAGGGAAGGTGGTGAAGGCGGAGTTAGGCGAAGTCTCTCAGCAGCACTCGAGCAGTAAGAAGGAACGCGAACGAGAGGAGCAGGAGATCAATGACTCTGAAGAAGAGGGAGATCTCCTGGAGGAAGAGGAGGAGGTCAGAAATCTCTCACACACACGGTCATAATGAATACAGAGAAAATTCCCCAGAGTTGAAATAACACCCAGCAGTGCTTGTATGAGTCCAGTTGCGCTCGAATAAACTTGATCAACACTGGGGAGTTTACTGTGTAGGGGTAACTCAGCGATTCGGTACGAACGCAAACATGGCATGGTGGCTTATTGCTCAGCACAGTCCAGGTCCTGGGTTTGATTCGGGCTCCGTGTTCATGGAGTGTTCTGCTTAATGGGTTTTCTCCAGGTACTCCAGTTTCCTCCAACAGTCTGAAGATATGCAGATTAGGCTAACTGGCGTTCCCAAATTGCCTGTAGCCTGTGAATGTGTACCCTGTGATGGATTGGCACTGTATACAGGATAAAGCAGTATAGATGATGAGTGGCCGAGTACACGTGCAAGTGTAGTCCGATTAGTGCTACAAATCTCCCCCTAATGTTCAGAAATGGTTTAGAAAGTGTCTTTAAATGGATCCTAGAAACGATGTCAAGAAGTTTGCAGGATTTTACAGTTCTAACAAATATCCAGTAGTGTAAATCACAAATGATTGAAAAGGCTTTTAAAGTTAATATTAAAACTCTAATGCAAATGTGCACGCTTGTCTGTTTTAGGCAAAGAGTATTGGAGGAGAGAATGAGGAAGAGGACGGAGAAGAGGAGGAAGAGGGAGAACACGAGGAAGGCGAGGATGATGGCGACAGCGTAAACGGCGACGACCCATAGAAACCTGTTTTTTTTATTTATTTTTTTCACCCTCCCCCCCCCCCCCCCCCCCCACTCCACACACACACACACATATCTCATTTTGCAGAGTGAGGAAACATCAGTCAGTACAGTAAAAAAAATTATAAAAAAATTAAAAATGGCCAAGAAGACAAAGAATGTCTTTCAACCCCCCCAAACACACACGCGCGTGTACACATGCTTTTCTTGTGAAGCATTTTATAAAGTCTCTGTTCCGAATAAACAATCCGTGCTTTGTTGCTGTAACACTTTTAAAATTATGATATTTTAAACACTTACTTTATTCCCCCCAATGTGCCATTTTTCTAATGTCTGTCATCCCCAATTCAACCCCCACCTGGTGTCATTTTTCTTCAGACTTCCTACGAAATATTTAATATCGACTCCGTTTATTTTGTTTGTCTCTGTCCTTTTTATATCAGTCTTGTTCAAGATCAAATCACTGTATGAGTTTCAATAAAATTGTTAAAATATGGTCGTGTTTGTCTCAGGTCAAATTAATTTTTATGCTGTTGATTTGACGTTTTGTGATTGAAGTGTAACAGTGAGTTTGTTAAATCAGGAGTTGTTGAAGACTCTTGCGATGAGACTCTTCAGACATTTGAACAGCACAAACATTTAAAAGGCATATGTCCGTGCATGACGATCCCGGCTGTGGTGATTCGACCATGCCCACTTGTGGAAAATGTGCATCTGTCTGTAGGAACTGTACATACAGTACAATAATTCACCAACAATACTTGCACACGACAGGAATTCAGCTGGGAGTTGGTGCCACAGTCCTGACCTCGCTCCAAACCATTTCCCTGAGGAGTTCCTGGGAGTCCAGCGTTTCAGACGTAAATCAGACAGGCAGTCTGAGTGTGGCTCGAGTGTACTGAGAACTTTCTACCTTGATGGTATCAAAGCACAAGCGAAATGCTGGGATAAGTGTTTGTGTAGCCAGGGATTATATCGAGAAATAAAGTGTGTTTTTTTTACTCTCGAAACTGTTATCCTACCCAATCAAATGTCCCGGTTTGACTTGAACACCCCTCAGATAAATGGGAGTTGGCTCCCATTCTAGGTCCTAAAGTTTTAAATATTATAAATAGCAGCTTGGGATCTGCGGTGGTACCCATCCATTTTAAGTTGTGCAGCCTTTGTTAAAAAAACCTAATCTTGATCCGTCTGTGTTGTCTAATTACAGACCAATCTCTAAGCTACCATTTCTGTCTAAGATTCTGGAGAAGGTAGTTTATACACAGCTAATAAGTTATCTTGGTGAGCATGGAATGCTTGAGGTTTTTCAGTCTGGTTTCAAGGCTCTTCACAGTACTGAAACAGCTCTGTTAAGAGTCTTAAACGACATTTATCGTATTACTGATTCTGGTGACTCTGTGATTCTTCTGCTGCTTGATTTAACAGCTGCCTTTGATACAGTAGACCATGACATTCTGCTGACACGCTTAGAACACTGGGTGGGAATTAGGGGGACAGTTCTAGACTGGTTTAGGTCCTATCTTATTGATAGAACTTTTTCTGTTAGCCTTGGAGATTTTGAGTCATTACCGGCTCCTCTTACATATGGGGTTCCACAGGGGTCTATCCTTGGACCCCTTCTTTTATCGTTGTATTTGTTGCCGCTCGGCTGTATCCTGAGAAATCATGGCATCTCCTTTCACTGCTATGCAGATGACAGTCAAATTTATCTCCCATTAAAACAGAAGGAAGGCTATTCTGTCAAGGCGCTGTTAACATGTCTAGATGATATAAAAGCATGGTTAGCCCAAAATTTTTTTAATTTTAATGATTAAAAGACAGAGGTTTTGGTATTCGGTCCTGGTGCCAGGGGTAAAGTTCCACCTCTGGATTTAGGAGATTTGGGGCAGTATGTTAAACCTACAGCATCGAATTTAGGGGTTATTTTTGATCATGGCCTTAAATTTGACAAACAGATTAGTGCTGTGGTTCGGTCCAGTTTTTTTCAGTTAAGGCAATTGGCAAAACTTAAACCTGTTTTGTCCTTTAGGCTGTTTGAAATAGCTATCCATGCTTTCATCACCACTCGCATTGATTACTGCAATGCTCTGTACTTTGGAGTTTCTCAGGCAGTATTACATCGGCTACAGCTGATCCAAAACTCAGCTGCTCGACTATTAACGTCCACGCGTAAAAGAGAACATATCTCTCCAGTTCTGGCTTCTCTTCATTGGCTCCCGGTACAGTATCGCATAAATTTTAAAATTCTCTTGGTCACGTTCAAATGTTTACATGGCCTTGCCCCTCCCTACCTCTCTGATCTGCTCCAGCCCTATGCCCCATCCCGGTCTCTCAGATCATCAGATAAACATTTGCTATGTTTAAGCCCAAGACCAAATGCAAGCTCAGGGGTGATCGGGCGTTCTCTGTGGTGGCTCCCAAATTATGGAATGACCTACCATTAACCATTCGTGAGGCCACATCATTGAGGGTGTTTAAGTCTAATCTTAAAACTCACATGTTTTCTCTGGCATTTAAACCAACATGAGATGTTGATTTTATATATTGCTTGATACAGGTATGCGTGTGATGTGATTTTAATTATGTTCCTCTTTTATTATTTTATAAAATATTTTATTTATTTTTATTATTATCTTGTATTTATTTTATTTTATTAGATTACTGTTATTATTATTTTTTTTTATGTGAAGCACTTTGGGACATTCTTGTTTGTTAAAGTGCTATACAAATAAATATGAGTTGAGTTGAGATATTTTAGATTCATTACACACAACTGAAGTAGTTCAAGCCTTTTATTGTTTTAATATTGATGATTGTGGCATACAGCTCATGAAAACCCAAAATCCCTATCTCAAAAAATTAGCATATTTCATCCCACCAATAAAAGAAAAGTGTTTTGAATACAAAAAAAAGTCAACCTATAAATAATTATGTTCAGTTCTGCACTCAATACTTGGTCGGGAATCCTTTTGCAGATTCTTGTGTCTTGTGTCTCTCAACTTTCTCTTCACAATATCCCAGAGATTCTCTATGGGGTTCAGGTCAGGAGAGTTGGCAGGCCAATTGAGCACAGTAATACCATGGTTAGTAAACCATTTACCAGAGGTTTTGGCACTGTGAGCAGGTGCCAGGTCGTGCTGAAAAATGAAATCTTCATCTCCATAAAGCTTTTCAGCAGATGGAAGCATGAAGTGCTCCAAAATCTCCTGATAGCTAGCTGCATTGACCCTGCCCTTGATAAAACACAGTGGACCAACACCAGCAGCTGACATGGCACCCCAGACCATCACTGACTGTGGGTACTTGACACTGGACTTCAGGCATTTTGGCATTTCCCTCTCCCCAGTCTTCCTCCAGACTCTGGCACCTTGATTCCCAAATGACATGCAAAATTTGCAACCTGTAGCCCATTTCCTGCACACGCCTGTACACGGTGGCTCTGGATGTTTCTACTCCAGACTCAGTCCACTGCTTCCGCAGGTCCCCCAAGGTCTGGAATCGGTCCTTCTCCACAATCTTCCTCAGGGCCCGGTCACCTCTTCTCGTTGTGCAGCGTTTTCTGCCACACTTTTTCCTTCCCACAGACTTCCCACTGAGGTGCCTTGATACAGCACTCTGGGAACAGCCTATTCGTTCAGAAATGTCTTTCTGTGTCTTACCCTCTTGCTTGAGGGTGTCAATGATGGCCTTCTGGACAGCGGTCAGGTCGGCAGTCTTACCCATGATTGCGGTTTTGAGTAATGAACCAGGCTGGGAGTTTTTAAAAGCCTCAGGAATCTTTTGCAGGTGTTTAGAGTTAATTAGTTGATTCAGATGATTAGGTTAATAGCTCGTTTAGAGAACCTTTTCATGATATGCTAATTTTTTGAGATAGGGATTTGGGGTTTTCATGAGCTGTATGCCACAATCATCAATATTAACCCATTTAATCCCAATGGTCACAATAGTGACTGTTTTTTTTTTTCTTTTGGAGGATCCAGTATTGACTCTGTTGGGTTTGGGTGACAAACTTTCCTAAAAAATGAAACAATAGACTGTGTCTTGATTAAACTGTAATCAAGATCATGTGACAAGGGTGAAAGGTCAACTGGCCAGATCACCTTATTTCATGCTTGCACCTGCTAAGAGGAATGTCTTCCTCAGAGTTGTACAAAAGAAGGTAATTAAAATATCTTAATTTACAGAAAATACTATCATGTTTTGTGCATATTCTCTTGAAGGGGTCTACTGCTGATATATATTGAGAATTACACTCCTCTTTATATATTTTTGCTTAGGAGAGGGACATGTATGCTAACGTAATGCTAATTGTGACCGCTAGTATAGTACACTGTGTTACTAGCGTATTGAATGCAGTACACATGTTTTGGCAATAAATATAAGTTAATGTTGGCTTTTTGACTTTTTTTCATACAGTTTACAATTATCAGATGTCTTGGACCTCCTAAATTTAGAACCCCCCCCCCCTCACTTGAGAGAGATGCAGTGGAAAGTGATTGTGATAGTGACGGTTCAGATCAGGAATATTTGGGAGAAACACACCATTTTCCAGCAAGGCATTGCTAGTTAAGCATTAAGTTTATTACATAAGCCATAAGCTTTAAATTTGTTAGTTATGCATCCATTTTGACAATCGTAAGTTGGTCTGTGATGTCATTCCACTATGACATGTATTTGTATGACTGTCGCATGATAGAAAATTCAGTTTAGATGCGGAAGGCTATGGAAAGACAAGCTTTTGACCGTGAGCTACCCGTAAGCAGATCTATACAACAAAAGTGTTGTTATATGCGTGAGCTGAACGCAATCAGATAGATATAACATAGGTTGTTGTAAAAGTCAGAAATTTACAAGATACAGCAACAGGTGTTGTAACCACAGTGGATTTACTCAAGACGACTGTATGAAGTGTTGAATCTTTGATGCTGAAAATAGAATGCCAAGATAAAGAAATCATCGGACTTCCGTTCTTGTGAGTAAATGATCCAACCAAAGCTACGCGTCAAAACTAGTGAAATGACATGACCGCATCTACATGCTGAACAGGCTGAGGTACCTCCTGGGTGCCACTTAGTGCATGACAACCTGCTTACATCTCTGTCTTCTTGATGAGATGACACAGCGTGGTTATTGGTGCCTTGGCACACTCGGGCAGTGTCGTCTACACAATGTTCCATTCACTGATGTTAAGCAATTCCATAAAGAGCCTCGTGGAACAACAGAGATCCTCACTGAGAAAGAGAAGCTGCTACTACGATGGAAAGACAACAATGTGGTGACCATAGCATCAAATTCTGGAAAGATGTTTTCTGTGGTTCCTGTCAACAGGTGGAATAAGGGGAAAAAAAGGCTATGACAAAGTTCTACAGCCCACATGTGTCTTCGAGTACAACCAAAATATGGGGGGTGTCGATCTGCATGATCTGAATGTGTCCAGATACATGTCAATAATAAGGTTGAAAAAATGGTCGTGGCCAATCTTTTCTTGGACCCTTCATAGCGCAATGGTCAACAGCTGGCTGTTCTTCAGAGATGTGATGGGGAGTGAATATGATCTCTTGGCCTTTCAGCGACGTGTGGCAATGGGTCTCTTAACAAAATTTGGCAAACCAGCCATTACCCAAGGAAGACCATCAGCTATGAGAATGTCGGTCTGCAAAAATGACAATGGAAAAGATCACTGGCCTGAAAACACAGGAAACCGTTTCCGCAGATGCAGATGGTGTGACAAGCGCACTGTGTATGGATGTAAAAAGTGTGGTGTGCCTCTCCATATTGAATGCTTTCAACTTTTTCATGTAGGATGAAGTTAAAAGACAAAGAAAAAATGACCACTCATTGAATGTTTTTTTTTTTTTTTTGCATTTTATAAGTGTTCTGAGTTATTTCCAAGATAGTCTTTTCAGAACATATGTTACAGGTCAGTTGAAGTCACAGCTGAGTGTGTGGGTTTGTTGGTAGGGTTATGTTGCAGTGGATGGGGATGACAGTTAAAAAAGGGCATGGTGTGTGTGCAGGGGGTCCCTGCTCTTAAGTAAGAGTGATTGTTATGATTTCTCTACAGGATAAATGAAAAATATTAAACGGCTTAAATTGACCACCATGTGAAAGTGTGTCTCCAGTTTATGCTGATGTATTCATTGGGGTATTATAACCAATAGCAACGTTTTTGTTATCTGCACAATAATAAAGTTATGAGCAAAAAAACTTAACCATATCTCATTATTCTGTGCCTAATGGGCACTGTAATTACTCAATTCATTTTAAGATTTCAAGTGTGCAAATACACTTTATTGACCAATTTGTATGAATTTTTCCAAAAAAGGACTATGTTGTTTCCCGTCGGTCACAATTATGACCGACCATCAAACATAAAATTTTACCAACTTAATCAAAATAAAAATAAAAAATACACAATGTTTGTGCATTAGGAAGGTCTCAGGAGTAAAACCCATGTAATTAAATTTTATTAAAAAATTTGGGATTAAACGGGTTAAAACAATAAAAGGCTTGAACTACTTCAGTTGTGTGTAATGAATCTAAAATATATGAAAGTCTAATGTTTATCAGTACATTACAGAAAATAATGAACTTTATCACAATATGCTAATTTTTTGAGAAGGACCTGTAGTACACCTAGAACAGATGAACCAGTTTTTCTTTACTATGAATCACCAAGTCTGGGAATTCCATCAGGGGGCAGTATTTCTGTAGTCTCTCACCCTAAAAAAAACCTGGTGACTTCACTTCTGTCTGAGTTTTTTTTTTTTTTTTTTGCCACAAAACTCTGAGTAGAAGGAAGTGAGCTCCACCAGGCCGAGTTTCAGAGTAGCTGATCTCCTGGCTCTTGCTTGCTCTCCCACACATTTCACACTCCTGTTTTCGTCTCTCAGCCGGATCTTTTCAAACACTACAGGTATGCTTTAATTTCTGGTCTTCTCTTCTTACCTGGCAGGATTTTGCTTTGTGCTCCTTATGATGCTGCAGAGCGAGTCAGAACACACCCATGAAACTTGTGTATATATGTTTTAAGACCTTTTTTTTATTATTTTTTTTATTTTTAGAGTTCCCAGACCACATGGGTTCAGTGCTTTACAAGTTAGTTAAAATTTTTAAGTTTGCTTGTGTACCCTTTTTGACTCTGTTGTGTAACAACCTGTGACGTGTGACTTGTCCTGTCTCGCCTGCAACACTTGATGGTATCTCGGGAGGAATTTTCCAGAACCATGGATTCTTGTGCACTGGGGTGTAGTGCAGTGGGTAACATTTGTGTAGAGTCCTTCGGCCTGGACATATGATGTGTTTTTTCTGCTCAAACACATCGTTGTTTTCTCAGGGCTTGGCTATTTGTAAAGCTCATTATGACTCAGGTTTACCAAAGCAGTGGAAGCAACAAAACAACAAAGAAAAGTGGTTTAAATGATCGTTGGTACTTAAACAAGCTTCAGACACCATGAAGCTGTAATGGAAGTGGAACAATTTCAATCAACCTGGTTAAAGTCAAAGGACTTTGATTTTAATCTTAAACACATTTTAATCATCAATATAGTCTTTCTGGAGATGTTTACATAAGGGGGGGGGGTATTTATTTTTGCCCACTAGGCCAACAGTTAATTTCACGACAAACAAAAATAAAATGGCTTAATTACCTTTTTTCTTTTTGTTAATATATTTAAAAATGCTCAATAGTCATGATTGTGTTTTGCTTCTTTGTTGGAATTTGTGGTTGATGGTATGAATATAGGCGGCGCGGTGGTGTAGTGGTTAGCACTGTCGCCTTGCACCTCCAGGGTCTGGGTTCGATTCCCCGGCCAGGCTCGATTCCCGTCTCTGTGTGCATGGAGTTTGCATGTTCTCCCCGTGCTTGGTGGGTTTCCTCCGGGTACTCCGGTTTCCTCCCACAGTCCAAAGATATGCAGGTTAGGCTAATTGGCGTTCCTAAATTGCCCGTAGTGTGTGATTGGGTGTGTGAGTGTGTGTATGTATGTGTGTGTGCCCTGCGATGGATTGGCACCCTGTCCAGGGTATACCCCGCCTTGTGCCCTAAGCCTCCTGGGATAGGCTCCAGGTCCCTGCGACCCTGAACACAGGATTAAGCGGTATAGAAAATGAATGAATGAATGGTATTAATATGTACTGTACATAACCAAATATTAAAATTTGCATTAATTACTCAAACTCTCTCTGTTGCTACACAAGCCAGCCCATAAAATAAAATAAAGTTCCTGAAATGCCCAGGTGGCTCTAAAAGTGAGTCAATCCCCATAAAGCCCTATAAATGTTAAAATGTCCAACAAAAAACCACATGTTTACAACCTGGTACAAACAGTTTCTGTCTCTATAAGCTAGATGACAGCCGCGCAGAAGTGTATATACGGTATTAATATATATATTTTTTACATAACTCATCAATCAAAATTAAATTAAGCTGTAAACTTGCATAATTAAGGGTGTCTCTGATTTGAGTGACATCTGCAATATAGCTGCCAAACTGGTATCTTTCTGCTAAGCAACACTTTAGCTAACCGGCTAATTGCAATCGCTGTAGTACAAGAATTGTAGGAGTTGCCAGGTGATGATGTGAAGGGTACGGATGACTAAGTTCAATCAAATGCAAAGTAAAGCGTTAGCCACATTAGCATTTTTGCCATTCTATAGCAAAACGACGACCAGCGCTCCCACAGTTGAGCTTCAAAACCCACTCTTCAGAAAACCTACAGGTTATTACACAGAGGGTTTGTCCAAATTTTCTACAGTCTAACACTCAATGTTCTAGCGAGCTAGCTTTTATTGTTCAGCTAACAAACTCCTGTCGGTGAAGTTTGCGGTAAACTGAGGCTTAGCTCGCTTTAGACACAGGAAAACAAAACTACTTAGGTTAAAATGATAAACTAATATTGTTCAGATCTGTTCGTCACATGATTATGACAGAGGAAATAATTGTGTATTTTTTCCTTTTTTGAGTCATGAGAGTTAAAAACTGTACTGAAAAACGAAGAAGCTTTCTCAGGAAATGGGAAGTTCTTCTCGCTGCACTACTGGCTTGGGTCGTTTAAACCATCGTTATTAAAAATATTCTTTGCAGGAAGCTTTTGGTCTCAGTTAAAACCCAGATAACATATCTTTGTTTGTGTGTGTGTTGTAGGATGCCTCTTGGGGGTGGAAATAAATGTGGCTGTTGCCAGAAAACTGTCTACTTCGCAGAGGAAGTTCAGTGCAATGGACGGAGTTTTCATAAATCATGCTTCCTGTGTAGTGAGTTCACTTTTATTTTTACCTGGTGTTGAAGACGCGTCATTTCCCCATAACAGCAGCTCTGACATTAGTGTGCAGGCTTGTATTTATTTTCGGTGACACGATGGCTTGGTGTTTAGCACTGTGGCCTTGCACCCTCCAGGTTCTCGCCTCAATTTATGCCTCAGGTCTGTGTGTATTGAGTTTGCATGTTCTCCCTTTGCTCCAGGTACTCCAGTTCCCTCCCACAGTCTAAAGATGTGAAGATTAGGCTAATTGGCATTCCCAAAATGCCCGTTGTGTGTGAATGACAACGGCACCATGACCCCTTAAGTAACTGCCACAGAAACACCGTCTTTCGCCTGACATGCCAGGTGGCACATGGATCGACCAAAATACCAAAAATATGAATGTGCTCCTTCTGACCTATGACAGGTCATGAACATAGTCTAATGCTAACCATGACCAGATAAAAAAAGCTGACAATAATTTGGTAAGGTGGTGTTTATTTAGTATTTAAGGAAGGAGTTGTAGCGGTTTTCTGCTATGGTAAAGTCCTTGTGATGGCATTGTAAGGTTTTGGCTTATTAACCTTATGACTGAGAAAAAACATGAAGCTCTGAACTGTTCTTATGCAATTGCTATGATGTAATTGATAAGAGGAACTTACTTGTTTTTGTTCAACACCATTAAATGGAACATGTGTGTGTATATATACTGTAAATATGCCTGTGTTACATGTCTAATATACACCCCCTATTTTTTATTTTTTTTACTTTAAAATAAAGCAAGAAAATCTTGTTAGCAAATTGTTGTGGCATAAAAGACATTAGGATGAGCTTATAGGTGATAACAGTAACTCTGCCTCATCGCTCCACCCTGTGGCTGATTATTTTACTATACATTTTTCCATACAGTGGTGGACCACTGTGGCCTTGCAGCTCCAGGGTTGTGTAATGCCTCAGGTCTGTGTGCGTGGAGCTTGCATGTTTTCTCTGTGCTTGATGGGTTGTCTCCGAGTGTTCCGGTTTCCTCCCGCAGTCCAACGAAATGCTGATTAGGCTAATTGCTGTTTAAAATTTCCCGTAATGTGTGTGTGCCCTGCAGTGGATTGGCCAGTCTCGGGTGTACCCCGCCTTGTGCCCCTGGGATAGGGCTTCCTGTGACCTTGTACAGGATAAGAAAACGTTTTGTTTTACACTTTTCAGTACACACAGTTCAGTACAGCCTAATCTTTCTGCACCTCCTGATGGTCCTGTCTGTCAGGCAACAGATCCTCCTCCACATCACGAGCAGCGCTAAAGGAATGTTTTGGAGTTTCTTATCCATTCTCTGCAGACGTCTGCTGTCACGTCCTCATATGCTGCATCAATGGCAGCCAGGTATTTTAGACAACTGTGTATCTTTAGGCAACAGGGTATTTTAGACAACATTTTAGATGGTGTGAAGTTTGTATAAGGTGTTTTAAGTTGAATTTCGGTTCTGATTTGAAAAACGAACCAAACGACCATCAAAAAAAAACCTGTAGTGGCCTGAGGAGCTGCTCTTCACAGCTTGATCTTATCAAACTCTACATATTTCCAAACATATTTCTGGAGTTCTCAAGAAAAGCCACAACATAATGCCTTGTGGAATTAGCTTATGCCAGACAGCATCATGACATGATGCTAAATGGAATGTGTGTGAAAGTTGCGAGGACTTTTAATAGTTTCTCGTAAACCTGCTCTTAAATTTATCTCATAAAATGTGAGGATTTCAGGATGTGCTTTGACTGCAGGAAGTTTTTCTGTCCTCCTTATATGGAAGTGGATGTTGAGCCATCAGGACACAATTTAGCAGAACTGCGAACAACAAGGGTGAACCACATAGCAAAAACCTATCATAATACTTTACTAAGAGTTGTCCTAGTGTGCAATTTCACAAGTTTAAAATAAAAAAAAAAATGTAATACTGTAACTGCTAACCTAGCAAGACACTAATGAAATGGACTAAATGATGAAGTATCGGTTCTCCTGTACACATGCTGACTAATTAGCTGAAAATATCAGAGTAGCAGACATGCAACGAAGACACTAACACAACTTTGCAAAACTAACTGCTGGAGTTGCTAGCCTCCCATGCTAGCAGTAACAAGTGACTAGCATAAATGCTAAGAGCAGTGACTTGGAATGGAACAAAAAAAAAATACATGAAACATCCTAGTTGATGAAGTTACTAAAAACACTAATAAATGGATTTGATACAGTAACTGTTAGAGTACCTAGCTACACAACTTCTAGAGTCACTAGCTTATTATAAAACACTAGCAAATGGGTTAGGGTTCACATACCAATTCCTCTGTTAAAATGCTCACAGCTTTGGTCTCCTGTATAAATTTGTAGCATCTATTGGAATGAAAAAACAAAAAGCAGTTTTAATACTAACTCACTTTCACACACTCATCTTCTATACCTCTTTATCCTGTACTCAGGGTCACGGGGTGCCTGGAGCCTAAGGGCATGAGGCGGGGTACACCCTGGACAGGTTGAAATGCCAATCCATCGCAGGGCACACACACACAAACACTTACTCATACACACACTACAGGCAATTTGGGAACATCAGTTAGCCTAATATGCATGTCTTTGGACTGTGGGAAGAAACTGGAGTACCCGGAGGAAACCCACCAAGCACAGGCGGGCCTGAAAAGTCCATGCACACAGAGACACGAATCGAGCCTGGCTGGGAATCGAATACAGACCCAGGAGGTGCAAGGCGTCGCTGCCAGCAACTACACCACCGTTTTAATACTGAATAAATTTGACTTTTACATCACTAAATTTCCCTTTCTTTGTGGCAGTGGTGTGCCGGAAGAACCTAGATAGCACTACTGTGGCCACCCATGAAAACGAAGTCTACTGCAAGTCCTGCTATGGCAAGAAGTACGGCCCGAAAGGCTATGGCTACGGTGCGGGTGCCGGGACACTGAGCATGGACAAAGGAGAGTCTCTGGGAATCAAGCATGAAACGTGAGCTGTGCATTTAAAGATCAAACAAAATACATAAGCTTCAAACTCATTACCATTGCTTGACTATGTTTGAATTTGTCTTTGATCTTCACAGTGATCAGCCACACCAGCCCACCAACAACCAGAACACGTCCAAGTTTGCCCAGAAGTTCGGCGGTTCCGATGTGTGTCCCCGCTGCGGCAAAGCCGTCTACGCAGCTGAGAAGACCATCGGGGCAGGAGCGGTGAGTGTGAAATGAAGGCTATTTTTGCCTCAGTCTAGCTATTTAGCCGGCATTATGATCAACACAGATTGATTTGATATCTTATCTGAAGACTTGCACGTGCACTTTATGTTGTCTCTTTCGTATAGGACTTGGATAGTTTTCTGTTCATTTAAAAATGCCAATCTGTCGTGTCTCAGCTAGTCAGCTAATTAAGGTTCTTAGTTAGCTAGTTAATTGTGTTAATTTATGTCGTTAATTTGTGTCGTATGTAGCACCTTGGTCCTGGAAGAAACTGTGTACTAAACTGTATAAGGTTGAAATGACAATAAAAGCCTATTTGACTACTTGACTTGATCGAAGGTGAAATTAAATAAAATTATAAATACAAATACAGCAATAAAATATGGTATTAATTACAGCTAGCCAGTTATAATGGGGGTTGTTTTTGTTAAGGAACTACGCAGTAAAAAGCTAGCTAATAATTACAAATATTTCAGACCCAGTTTGCTTGTCAAATGTTGTAGAAGAGGATGTTAAGCCTATTGGAGTGGGTGTAGACTAGGGCTGAAAAAATATCGTTATCGCGATAATAGTATATGCGATAACCATATCGCAAAGAGTTGCGATAAATAATTTATGTGCCAAGCATTTATCTGTCCAAATTTGACCAATCAGATGGGCCCTTACTATGTTTATACCCACTTTTTAAAAATTAATTAATTAATTAATTAATATCTTTATATATGTCTCGAACTAACCCGGGATGATCAGAAGACTTAGCGATTAGCCGTTAGCCCTTTGTAGCGTGGACGGTAAACCAAACGCGGAAGCAAGCGAGTAGGCAGGATAACCAAGCGAATTAGTTTAAAGACTCTCACAGAAGGGGAGCAAGGGAAAAAACACACATTTAACCCGCGTCCTATAAACACACACTCGAATCAGAAAGTAAACAATCTGAACCGACGTGCAAACTCGGTGACTAAGCATGTGGTGGTATGTTTACTCCTCTTATACTTCCTGGTTCGCAACTGCATTACTTCCGGGTCCTAGTGCCGGTCGCGGAGCGAGTGTGTGTGTGTGTGTGTGTGTGTGTGACAAATAGTATTTTTTTAATTAAATTTTTGTTTAATAATATTTATTTTTATTAAAAAAAAAAAAAAACAGGCAAGCCAAAGAGAATATTTAGTTTAAAAGATGCTCTTGTTTTAAGACACTATTGACGAGTGTATGGTTACACGTAAATAAACAGTAATGTTTGAAAGTAATTCATATTGTGTTGGCAGGTTTATAGTAACAGCAAACCAGAAATCAGAATATCTGCTGAGGGGTTTAAGTCATTCATAGTGTTTTGAAGTGTTTGAACTTCCTTGACATATAGTTTCTTTTTAGCCTGAATTAGATTTAATTACATCAGACGAATATCTATTACCTGTTTATTTTTGTATGATCATTACATATAAATAAATAATAAAAAAAATAGGCAATAATAATAAAAAATGCATTTCTCTATGGAAATGTTATATCGCAAGAAATATCGTTATCGCAATATTCAACAACAATATCGCATATTTTCCTAATATCGTGCAGCCCGAGTGTAGACAGTGTGCTTACATGTTGCGCAGAACATAAATCGCATTTTTACATCCTCCACATTTTCCAGGCTTGGCATAAGAGCTGCTTCCGCTGTGCGAAATGTGGGAAGGGGCTCGAATCGACCACCATGACAGACAAAGACGGAGAGATCTACTGCAAAGGTACAGCGTTGTTTATTAAGCTTCAAACTCTATCTTTGTCTCTTTTATTATAACATTTATATTATTAATATTAATATATAACAGTAAATACTATCTTTAAACGACGACTCAAGACGCATCTGTTTCTCCAGTACTTGGACTAAATAAAAAATTCCCTCTTCCTAGTTGTGTTGGACTAATGGCACTTAGTTATTAACCTAGTTAACCCAGTGTAAGTATGTATCCAGTGATGTAAACTTTAAAGCACTTTTTTGTAAGTTGCTCTGGAAATGTAAATGTAATAATGATGATGATAATAATAGTAGTAGTAGTAATTAAACAGAGCCTACTTCATTAAGTAATCTTTATACTATAGCAGTTATTAAGCTAAATTCCCTTTTCCATTTGATATATCTAGAGCCAGACGTATTTAATTTATCTTATCATTGCAAAAATATGGTATATCATGTGTACTAAAGACATTTTGTGTCCCACACACAGCTTGCTATGCTAAAAGCTTCGGGCCGAAAGGGTTCGGGTACGGCCAAGGAGCCGGAGCTCTCGCTCATGCTCAGTAGAACAGCGCGACCAAAACCAGTTCAGTACCTGATCAGTACGCATTATTTCACCTCGCCTGGAGAAAGCTCTCTGGACAAGACGAAGCTCTTCACTTCATGCACATATAATAGTTAAAGCAGTTTAGTTGTCTTTTGATTTGTTTGTTTTTTGCTTACTGATGAATTAGCTAGCTATGATTACTTGTTAGAGCATGGTAAAGAAATGTATGTTACTTGTTAGCTAGCCAAGTGTATCAACAATAGTGTTAAATACAGCTGACTAGCATTACTATGAAACTTTACATGAAGAGGTGTTCATCATGATGGAATTGAGGAAGGAGAAAACCACAGACGAATGTTTAACAATGTCAATCCATTTCATATGCAACATCAACTCAACTCAATAGGGCTTTGGGTATTTGTTTGTAAATCGTTTTCTATAAAGTCAAAAAAGAGTAAAAACAAATAATAATAAATCTATAAGACATATGCACATGCACACATTTATTGCACGTAGATTCTTTTATTTTATACAAACATTTCTAATGTCTGCTTTTGAAATCATACTTTCAGGTTGTCTAAGGATTTGCAGTTTATTACACACATATAGCATGAAAATACAAACATGTTTATATCCATACTGACTCATTAAAGTCTTTTCCTAATCAAAAAAATGGCAGTGAATTCAAATCTTTGTCACTATCACGTCTGATTAGCTTGAGTGTGTGTGTGTGTGCCCTGCGATGGATTGGCACCCTGTCCAGGGTGTACCCCGCCTAGTGCCCAAAGTCTCCTGGGATAGGCTCCAGGTCCCCCGCGACCCTGAACACAGGATTAAGCGGTATAGAAAATGAATGAATGAATGAATGTCTGATTAGCTTGAGTGTTAGTTATTGATAGAAAATCAAGCTCAATTGATTTAAACTTTTAACTAATGAAATTCCAAGAACTCACAACGTCACAAGGAAAGTCACAAGCCGACGTTTCACAGGGGGAAAAGTAAAAACCCTCCAAAGCTGGTATAGCTCACTGGATCATCATAAACCCAGGTGTTTTCCCACAGCTTGGTGAACATCTGGTCTCCTTTTTCTAGAGTAAGAACGACCCCGTTGCTGGCGTTGCCGTTAGTGCTGGGCTTCCAGGAAAACACAGAGCACTGACGTTCTCCATTTTTAAACAGACTGACGGCCATTTTGATGCCGCTGTGACAGTGAGCGTAGAATCTGAAATAGTAAACTCCTTTCAGTGGTGCAGTGAAGATCCCTGGAAACATGCAAGAAAGACAGTTTGGTGAAAGATTTGAGATTTAATAGAAGCGAAAAGCACCAAGGAAACATCCACCTATTTATATAAGGAATTATTGGGTAAAAACTTGAAAAAATTTTTATTAAAAGATATTCTAATAGTTATCAGATATTTACCAGTGTTTGAGTTGTAGCCATTTCCAGCGTTAGTGAAGACTTTTTTGTAGATTAATGGAGACGGTACAGAATTATAGGGGCCGGTGTTTCCCTCCCCAGAAGCTAAAAGAGATGCTGAAAAGGCCACCTTCCTGACTGTAACAACACAAAAACATGTGTTTAAATAAAATCTTTAATAAAATGTATAAACTCTTATACATTAGCAATGTTTTTATTTACCTTCGTTTTCGTTCTGCAGACTTTCGACTTTCTCCTGCAGAGTTTGGACCGTCGTCTTCAGAGCTGTTTAAAATCGACAGACAGATATACAGTAGAGATATACAGTAGAGATACCGTGACTATGGAAATTGTTTGGACTTCACTTGTATATACTGTATATAAATAGCAGTTTTTATTAGAGTGAACATTCAAACCCTTGACCCTGAATGTGTGAGGCTACAATGATAACCTCGACACCAGTATATTATTAATATATGTATAGTGTATGTACCTTCATTTTCACTTTTCACCTCCTCCAGTTTCGAGGTCAGCTCAGTCACTGAGATCTTTTGGCTCTGCAACACGTTCTCTGTCGTTTTTAGTCTTTCTTCCAGGTCTTTTATTTTTCCGAGTTCACTTAAAACGTTCACGTTGGGCGACATGAAATCCTGCCCTTGAACGCAGCAGGCACAAAGCAGCAAAACTAACTGCGTTAATCAACATGTTGGATTTAAGAGTGTTTAACCCAGCTGTAGCTCCTGTAGATCGGCTGTAGGATGGAGGTTAGGTCAGGAGCGATCACGGCTTGCCTTTATATATCGTTTTAATAGCTGCTGCTTTGATCTTTGCTCCTTTGAGCTTAAATTTTTTTGCGTAAATCTGTGGTTTCTAAAACTATCAAATACGTTTGTCCTTTTGAACTTTTGTACTTTGTAAAATCTAAAGCTAGTGATGAATGGATAATCTCTTTGATTTGCACATGACCCCTTTGTTTTCCCCTGGATGCATATATATATATATATATATATATATATATATATATATATATATATATATATATTGATTGGAAAATAAGATAAAATGAGAGCTTGGTGAGGAAATGGCAGTTTGTAGTTGCTATAAATTGTTATTGGCTTTTTAATCAATATTTAGGTTAACTGCTGACAGATAATAACTATAATGATTGTTTTGGTAAATAATAAAAGCTTGCAAAAAAAAAAGCTCTTTCTGCTATTTGTATTATACGCATAGTATTTTTTTTTATACTAATGCCAAGGACGGCACTCAATTTTGTTGCATTTGTGTAATGACAAAGAAGATTTTATTCAATTAAATTAAATTCTATTCTATTCTAACCAACACATACATTGATGAAGTGCTGTAGCCAAGAAAGCACAGGTGATATTTATTAGTTATATTAATTATTATTCTTAATATTCTATTTATACTTGACTGTATTTACTGTAGGTTATTCACTTTAAAGGTTTAAAATAAAGAAAAGTGACTTTGTTACTTAAGTGCAATCTGTACTTTGGTTGAAAAAATTTAAATTGTGCAGCCCTATTTTCCACATTTAGCAGAAAATCTATTTAAATATGAGTTAAGGATTTAAACCTGAAGCAACTAGTGAGCTTCCCGTATGTTGCATCACAATAACTCCACACTCTGTTTAAGGAACGTCACAAGCCACCATTTCAAAGTGGGAAAGTAAAAACCCTCCAAAGCTAGTGTTTGGCCACAGCCTGGTGAAAAGCTCGTCTTCTTTTTCTAAGGTCAGAACGACCCCAATGCTGGCATTGCCGTTACTGATGGGAAATACTGAGAACTGGTGTTTTTAAACAGACTGCCAACTATTTTTATGCCGTTGTGACATTGAGCAGAGAACTGGAAATAGTAAACTCTGTTCACTGGTGTGGTGAAGATCCCTGGAAATCTGCAAGAAAGACAGTTTGGTGAAAGATTTGAGGGCTTTAAGACAGCATAGGTTACATACATGCTGGAGCTAATGATATACGCTTTCATCAGTCAGAGGTTAACAAGAATAACTTCACAGAGGTGTTTAAATTAACGAAGATAATGTCCGATGCAGTAGTATGCTCTGACCTCATCCCAATACGATGTGGCAACATAGCTTACAACAGGTTGTGGTCGTTGATCCACTGGATGTCCAGGTAGTCTTTTGAAGCCAATAAGGGCTTTATAGATAGCTGGAGTATTTTTTAGGGCAAAGCTGGCCTGTTAGGGCAGGATGATGTCCATCACACTTGGAAACATGCTGCGTTAATTGGTGACCACACAGAACCCCAGCCTCAGGTTTCAGCATAGTGAGGCCATATCTGTTCCCCGATCTAAATAAAAATGTAATTAATACAGATACCACAAAAGCACACTGAATACACAGCCAGCACCTCTAAAGCACTTATTGTTATAGAAACCATCACAGATCCAGACTTTGCTCAGGACTTTGATAAACCTGGATTAAACAGAACAAGTATGTGTCTTTAAATGAAGCTAGTCCTCCTGGATACAGCTGTATGAATCAGCCTAGGATCAATAGTTGGTCATTTTTCAGGCTGATAACTCTAAATGAACTTCTCGTCTGCAGCAGAGGGAGGTTTTGGTCTCGTCCTCCTGGGACGGCCTTCATGAGAGACAGTTTCATTATGGTGCTGGACGGATTTTGCAAATGCACTTGACACAATACTGTTCTTGCAGGAACTATTACAGAAAGGCCGACCTCTGTGTCTTAAAATAACAACTAACTGGTGTTTTTCTTGTTGTTACGTAATTACCTAATTCCATATGTGTTATTTTATAGTTTTGAAATCCACAGTATTGTTGTAGAATGTAGAAAATAAATCACTAAACAAAAACAAAGAAGTTTGCAAGTGACCCCAAACTTTTGAACGGTAGTGTACATTCACATCAACTACCAGAGCTTTAGAAGAAGAAGAGAAGAATATTCAATTATTGTCACATGTACTTTTTACAGCACAGCGAAATTTCTTCTTCGCATATCCCAATTAGGAAACTGGGGTCAGAGCGCAGGGTCAGCCAGCTTACAGCGCCCCTGGAGCAGATAGGGTTAAGGGCCTTGCTCAAGGGCTCAACAGTGGCAACTTGCCGATGCTGGGGTTCGAACCCCCGACCTTCCGATCAGTAACCCAGAAACCCACAGCCTTAACCGATTGAGCCACCACTGCCCACTGATTTATCAGTAATCTCCCATAGTTCTTAGCTATGATTGGATCACTGTCTAATCCCACACAACTCATTCATTCAACTCATTATTTAGAGTGAAGATTCCTTTATACCCTACTGTATATAATGTAAGAAACATTATTACAGATAAGCCAGTACTTCCTACTAGCCTCTAATGAGGGTTGCATCTCTTTTCTTGTGTTACATGACCTTAGTGCAGCTTTTGACACCATCAATCATAGTATTCTCCTCCGTAGATTAGAAAATGTAGTAGGAACTAAGGGAATGGCCCTCTTCTCTGGGCAACATCATTTTACACTGTAATTTTACACATTTTCAATAAACAATAAACAGACCCCCAACACATCTACATACTGTACACAGATTCTGGCTATAGTTCCAGTAATGAAAATATTACAATGCAGCTAAGGACATATTATGAGAAACAGAATGAGCAGCTCACCTCGCATATCTTCTAGTCCAAATCGTTTGGTCTTTTGTCATGTGACTCTCATAGATGCTATGCAGTGCATTACACAGGAAACTTGAATATTGAATGGTTCTTTCCATGAGTCTTCTAATCCGTTCTTTTGAATCTATTACACTGTATAGCGTCTATCGTGACAAAAGAACGAATGACTTGGACTAGAAGACACAAAGGTAACTACTGATATCTGTTTCCTGTACATAACCTACAGTGTTTTGCTATGCTTTGCTGTTTCTTCAGGCAAAACACGATATGAATGTGCACGCGCCATTTAGATTATTTCACCCACCTGATTCGACCACAATCCGTTTTTCACCTTTATAAAAAAAAAAAAAATCCAAAATTTTCTCCCTAATTTAGGGTCCAAAAGGGGGCTCCCACATAAGGCTACTACTACCACTCAGTCGGTAGGGCTGAAGACTATCACATGTTTCTGAACCACGTGACGCCAGGCAACCGCATCTTTTCAAACTGCTCGCTCACGCACCGTTGGGGGCAGTGTAACACACTCGGAGGACATCCGTTCCTTCCGCTTGTGTGAGCTCACAGACACCCCTGATTGGCTGTAGAGCTGTGATTAATGTGGGAGCACAAAGTACCTCTCATCCCTCCCCTCTGACAGAGCTCGGCCAATCAGCTCTCTCTAGACCTCCGGCTGTGAGAGGTCCAGCATCACAGGAATCGAACCAGCGATCTCCGGATGATAGGGCGAGCACTTTACCACTGTGCCACTCGGAGACTCACCTTTTCTTCTTTTAATGTTGTTTTCTCACACTCGAGTGGCTGATTGTTTTATCACCTGTTACTTTGACTGCCATTAACGGAGCTAGTGTAACGTGCGATGTGTGCGGACGCTGCCGCGCATTAACCTCCCACCAGGTGACTTCGCAGAGGCTGCTTCCCGCAGGTGAGACCGGAGGGCGATGGGTCGGACTGCTGTACTACAGCCTACTGTATCTGGTGCTATTGACGAGACGTATAAACATGCTGCTTTTTTTGCTGTATTTTGCACTGAAGGGGCTGAGTGTGGCAGCATTTAAACTTCGTTGTAATGTTCAACAATTTGACAGACATTTTTCACTTGCTACGTTTGATAGCTAATTGGGAACACAAACGTGCATTTAACATAATTTCACCCGCTAACGGTGTCTTGTCACGCTTTCGACTGTTTTGGAGCAGGACAACGTGATGTTTTAATTAGCTTGATGGTCATTTTACCTGTTAGTCACCCATACGATAATTTAGCCAGCTTATCATTTCATGGTCTGTTTGTGAGCAGTGTGATAGGCTATTTTCCACCTCTTCCTTCATTATTATTTTTTTTAGGACTGCTTGGTATTTAACTTTTACTTTAATGGTTTACAAAATGGTTAATTTTATGTACATGAAAAATATAAATAGGTGGAGGTAAATAGAGGTACTTTTGGACAAAACTGCATTATTTAACTGCCTAACCACAGAATATCTTCTCTTTGGTAATCTGTTTTTTTTTCTGCTCGGATGTAACTAATAAGGAAAACACCAGTGTGAGTCCTCTACATTGATCAAGACAAACCTCAGCTCAACCCATCCAGAGTGGACATCATCTTGGAAGGGAGTGTGGTGATGGATAAACTGGCCAACATGCCTCAGGCCTTCAGTGTCCTTTTTGGACTGATGTATGCTCTGCACTGATTGTGAGCCGTTGAAATATCAGCTCGACAAAAGTTTTATCACCTGTTACTTTGACTGTTAACGGAGCCGGTGTAACGGGCGCTGTGGGCGGACCAGAGGGAGACGGGTCGGACTACTGTACTACAGCCTACTGAATCTGGTGAGTGCTATTGATGAGAAGTCAATAGTACTCACTATTATTATTTAAACAGAGTTAATTAAACCTTGGTTTAAATAATAAACAAAAAAAGGTTTTACACCACAGAGAGAGAGAGATACCGTTGTCAGCATGGCACCGTTTTGCTGGAAGGTGACAGATTCATGTCTCCCTTTGAGGTGGCCTGCTAGTCCCTACTGTAGCATCTTCATCTAGTTAAACCTCTCCACCAGGTGATGTTAAGTTAAAGGGGTACTATGCTCAGTGAGGAGTTTCTTTAGTAGAAACACACAACTGAACACCAGCACCAGCTTCTGGGCAAGGGCTTTGAAAATCACTTTCCAAAGCAAAACAGCTTCAGGATATGTGTGGAATAATCCATCATTACCAAGATGTACTTATGGCCCCTCACAGATTTTGGAAGTGGGCCATCAGGTCCATCCCAATATGTGGAAATGGTGCACCAATGATAAGCAGAGGAATTAGTGGGGTGGGGCCCGGCATTTTGGGGACAATCTTCTGGTACTCAGGACATTGGTGACAAAAGTTATTTACATCAGCTAATGGAAGCAGTCTTTAACCTTCACCATTGTATTTTTCATGGCCAGCATAAGGTAGATGTCAGGAGAGCACCAACCTCTAGGGCATTAGCCCAATGTCCATGGGCAGTTAATGGGCTGGACAGGCGGAAGCAGCAAGTCTGAGGCCCAGTCCCATTCTCAGTGGTTTGATTAGGTTGATGGTACCTATGGTCAGGTGCGTTAAGTCATGACCAAAAAGACAAGATCATGGCTACAAGCAGCAGAAATGTGCTTTCTCAGGTGGGGAGCTGGCTTTTCTTGTAGAGATTGGATAAAAAGCTTAGTCATCAGTGAGAAACTTAAAGTACAGTCACTGCTCCTTTACGTCAAATGAGGTGGTTTGGGACGCCACCTTAAAGAGGTGTACTAGGCACATCCAGCTGCTAGGAAGCCATGGGGCAGACTGAGGAATAGGTAAGATTTTGTCTCCACATTGTCCTGGAATGCCTTGGGGTCAGAGTTGGTTGAGGTGGCCAGGAATTGGGAAGTTTGGGGTTCCCTGCTGGAACTGATATCCATGCGACCTGAAATAATGGAAACTCTGATGATTCTTTCCAAAGCCTACATATATTCAGACACCTAACATATTCAGACACCCTTCCTCCTATCCTCTTCTCTCTGGTCTCAATCACTACAGCCACAAGTCTTTTCAAAAGTAAAGTGCAGGTTAATTTGTTTGATTTTAGCTTTATATTTTGTATAAACTATTTTTATATGAATATTTTTGGGTTGTGTTTCCATTATTTCTTATGGGGGAAATTCACTTTAATAAAATACAAGTGTTTTTATATACAAGCACACTTCTGGAACGAATTATGCTTGCAATCCAAGGTTCCACTGTTCTGTATACTTTTACACTTTGTAATTGCTATATAAGTACATTACACACAGCACATGATGTTGTGTTCAGTCGTTATCCTCAGATGGGCTTATGGGAAATGATGTTTGTGTAAGTGGCTTTTTCTGTAAACTATTTTTTGTCTACTGTTCTGAAACTTCTGATCGTGTTATGTTTTTACACAAAAACACACATAAAATGAAAAGATGGGGTACTAACTTTTACACATAACTGTATATATACCTTATGGCCAATCCATTTCTTTTTTTATATTAATTTAGACCTAAGCAAGATTGTAGGTGTATACTTACAACAAATTAACATTCATTCATAAGAAACTTTTTAGACACTATTTGTTCAGAATATTTTACACACAGCCCATGATGTTGCATTCAGGAAGGTCATTGTCCTCTGATTCACTAAAACAAACAGCACACTGTAGTAATTATCTGTTAGTAGTTACACTGAATGTTGTCAAAAAAGCAAGAACATTTCATAGCATCTACAAACAGCCATTTCCTCACCACGCTCTCATTTTAACAAATTGTTTTGTCAATATATGTAATCATGTTTAAAAGTAAGTACTCCCTATTTTACTTCTGTGCATGTTGTGTTAAAACATCATAGAAACTTCTGATCATGTTATGTTAAGAAACTTTTTAGATACTATTTGTTCATTATCCTCAGGTGGGCTGATGGGAAATGATGCTTGTGTAATCAGTCTGTTCAACAAATCTTCACTTTTTATCAAAGCCTATTTATGTTTTTTTGGGGAGCGTCTATCCTTCATCAAAACAAATGGCACATTATAGTTATTACCTGTCAGCAGTTACACTAAACGTTGTCTAAAAAAAACCAAGAACACTTTATAGCAACTACTGTATAAACTAAAAATACTTTATTTTTCCATCAATGTATATACAGTACACAGTAATTTTCAAAAGTATGTTACCCCTCTTTTACTTCTACATGATTTTTATTTAGTTTTTACACAAATATAATCTTATCAGATAACATGTGGGCAATACTAAGTACCCCTTTACTGCTTCCATTGAATGTAAGAAGGTACAGTAAGTTGCAGCCAGGGGAAACAAGGAGTCAAGTGTAAATAAAAGCTCATCATTTAGATTTTACAAAGTACAAAAGTTCAAAAGGACAAACGTATTTGATAGTTTTAGAATCCACAGATTTACGCAAAAAAATTAAAGTTCAAAGGAGCAAAGATCAAAGCAGCAGCTATTAAAACGATATATAAAGGCAAGCCGTGATCGCTCCTGACCTAACCTCCATCCTACAGCCGATCTACAGGAGCTACTGCTGGGTTAAACACTCTTAAATCCAACATGTCGATTAACGCACAGTTAGTTTTGCTGCTTTGTGCCTGCTGCGTTCAAGGGCAGGATTTCATGTCGCCCAACGTGAACGTTTTAAGTGAACTCGGAAAAATAAAAGACCTGGAAGAAAGACTAAAAACGACAGAGAACGTGTTGCAGAGCCAAAAGATCTCAGTGACTGAGCTGACCTCGAAACTCGAGGAGGTGAAAAGTGAAAATGAAGGTACATACACTATACATATATTAATAATATACTGGTGTCGAGGTTATCATTGTAGCCTCACACATTCAGGGTCAAGGGTTTGAATGTTCACTCTAATAAAAACTGCTATTTATATACAGTATATACAAGTGAAGTCCAAACAATTTCCATAGTCACGGTATCTCTACTGTATATCTCTACTGTATATCTGTCTGTCGATTTTAAACAGCTCTGAAGACGACGGTCCAAACTCTGCAGGAGAAAGTCGAAAGTCTACAGAACGAAAACGAAGGTAAATAAAAACATTGCGATGTTAAGAGTTTATAAATTTTATTAAAGACTTTATTTAAACACATGTTTTTGTGTTGTTACAGTCAGGAAGGTGGCCTTTTCAACATCTCTTTTAGCTTCTGGGGAGGGACACACCGGCCCCTATAATTCTGTACCGTCTCCATTAATCTACAAAAAAGTCTTCACTAACGCTGGAAATGGCTACGACTCAAACACTGGTAAATATTTGATAACTATTAGAATATCAATTAATTAAATATTTTAGCTGTAAGTCATGTATAAGTCTTTACCCAATAATTCCTTATATAAATAGGTGGATGTTTCCTTGGTGCTTTTCGCTTCTATTAAATCTCAAATCTTTCACCAAACTGTCTTTCTTGCACGTTTCCAGGGATCTTCACTGCACCAGTGAAAGGAGTTTACTATTTTAGATTCTACGCTCACTGTCACAGCGGCATCACAATGGCGGTCAGTCTGTTTAAAAATGGAGAACGTCAGTGCTCGGTGTTTTCCTGGAAGCCCAACACTAACGGCAACGCCAGCAACGGGGTCGTTCTTACTCTAGAAAAAGGAGACCAGATGTTCACCAAGCTGTGGAAAAACACCTGGGTTTATGACGATCCAGCGAGCTATACCAGCTTTGGAGGGTTTTTAATTTTCCCCCTGTAAAGTGGTGCCTTTACCAGAGTTATTGGGATGCCACATGCAGGAATTTCATTAGTTAAAATGTAAAACCAATTTGAGCTTGATTTTCTACAAAGTTAACACCCAATTACACTCAAGCTAATCAGACATGATAGTGAGGAAAGTGACAGACCCAGATTTGAATTCACTGCCATTTATTTGGTTAGGAAAAGACTTTAATGAGTCAGTATGGATATAAACATGTTTGTATTTGCATGCGATATGTATGTGATAAAATGCAAATCCTACGACAACCTGAAAGCAAGATTTCAAAAGACGACATTAGTCTTCAGTATAACAAACTCATTAAAAAGAAATTAATTGTATTTAAAATTGTTGAACAGTTCATTCAACTTAAAACATTTAAGTGTTTTGTCTTCCTGTAACTCAAATAAAATAGTTAAATTCATTCAACTCAAAAATTGTAATCATAACCACCAAGTGACTGTGATTATTATCATTATTATTTATTTATTCTGTCCTTTCTGTTTATTTATTTATCGATAAAAATATCAAATAATTGTCTTTAATTCACGAGTTGCATTATTCCATTCTATTTAAAAATGACATGAAGAAAAAAGAGTCTGAATAGCAAATGCACTTTACAGGTCCTTCTCAAAAAATTAGCATATTGTGATAAAGTTCATTATTTTCTGTAATGTACTGATAAACATTAGATTTTCATATATTTTAGATTCATTACACACAACTGAAGAAGTTCAAGCCTTTTATTGTTTTAATATTGATGATTGTGGCATACAGCTCATGAAAACTCAAAATCTCAAAAAATTTGCATATTTCATCCGACCAATAAAAGAAAAGTGTTTTTAATACAAAAAAAGTCAACCTTCAAATAATTATGTTCAGTTCTGCACTCAATACTTGGTCGGGAATCCCTTTGCAGATTCTTGTGTCTCTCAACTTTCTCTTCACAATATCCCAGAGATTCTCTATGGGGTTCAGGTCAGGAGAGTTGGCAGGCCAATTGAGCACAGTAATACCATGGTCAGTAAACCATGTGAGCAGGTGCCAGGTTGTGCTGAAAAATGAAATCGTCTCCATAAAGCTTTTCAGCAGATGGAAGCATGAAGTGCTCCAAAATCTCCTGATAGCTAGCTGCATTCACCCTGCCCTTGATAAAACACAGTGGACCAACACCAGCAGCTGACATGGCACCCCAGACCATCACTGACTTGGGTACTTGACACTGGACTTCAGGCATTTTGGCATTTCCCTATCCCCAGTCTTCCTCCAGACTCTGGCACCTTGATTTCCGAATTTCCGAAGCCTGGGTGACAGGACAATCTGGATCCATGGCCCCATTCCAAGATCTGTGAGCGTAGACAAAGGAGACAAATAAGACTCTCGTTAATAAAACTCTGGAAGACGGCAGGGGTGTTAGTGAGTCTGAATGGAACTACCAAATATTCATAATGCTCGGTATAATTCTGCACCCTAATTTGTATGAGATGATATGCATTGTGTAAATCCAACTTAGTGATGATGGTGGCTCCTTGGAGAAGCTCAAAAGCAGTAAACATGAGCAGTAAGGGATAGTAGTTCCTGACTGTTATCTCGTTAATCCCTCTATAATCAATGCATGGATGAAGGGACCTGCCTTTTTCTTGATGAAGAAGAACGAAGGAGGAGGAGGGATGGATGTTACCAGCAGTGAGGGCCCCCATGATGAACTTGTTCATGGCTTCTTGTTCTTGGTAGATACAGCCTTTTGGAGGAGAGGTACCCGGAGGGAGGTCTATGGGACAGTCATATGGTTGATGAGGAAGAAGTGAAGTGGCACGTGCCTTGTTGAAAACCAGCTTGAGATGGTATTCGGTGGAAACATTGGAGATGTCTGGAGTTTCGTCAAGCATAGCCAGAGTGGAGGGCAGAAGAAGCGCTGGGAGAAGACAAGACTTGGAACATCAAGGAGTTCCGCCCGCGATGGCATGCTTAGTCCAGTCGATCTGAGGATCAGCAGCGTGGGACTTCTCAATAACAAACAGGTAGATCTCCTCAGAGTGGCTTCCTGAAATAATTAACGTAAGTGGAAGGGTTTGGCGCGTGATGGCTGGCAGGGGACTTCCGTCTAGGGCCTGAATGGAGAGTGGAGGTTCCACTCGTACATAAGGGGTCTTTAGCGCCCTAGCTGTAGAAGCGCTACGGTCAGGTTACGGTCAGAACCGGCGTTGATGAGTGCCTTAATCTGGTTAGCTTGGCCGCCGATGATCAAAATAGAGGAAGTAGGGGCATGGTTCTGAGAGTCTGTCTGAAGGAGCATCCTCTAATGCTCCCAGTCTGACTAGAGGGTTCCTCCTTTTAGCGGGCAGATATAAGCAGAAGTAGAACTGATCAGTGGGTAGCTCTAGAGAGACTAGTTTGTCTTTGCCTGCCCCCTTTGAGCCCCCTAGTGACGGGGAGGAATTGGACACGACTAAATTAGGGACAAAATCGGGGGAAAAAAACAAAAAAGAATAATTATAATTTAAAAAAACTATGGATTAAGAATTGGATGTTACTTAAGTTCATATGGATGCGAAGGCAGGCGAGCGAATAATTATGGCAATATAGTGAGATAATATAATATATGTGTGTGTACATATACTGTACAGTATATACAGTATATAAACATATAATGATGAATGAATGTTTTAAAAAGTTTATTCTTTATTAACATTATTAGATACTGTATGTGCTAATCTACTGTAAAAAAGGCACACAAAATATCCTAAATGTTTTTAAACTAATATTTACATTTTGATTATGTCTAAACCAGTATTAAAACAGAGATGAATTGGCCATGAGACAAAAAAAAGGCTAATACTGTATTTTTGCATTTTATATAGCACTTCAAAGTCTTAGGCTCACTGTACTTTTAGTACAAACTTTATTATACTTTTTTTGTAAATGTTATGACTATCTGATTTCCGAACGAGTATTCAATTTTACATGAAAATATCTGTTGGCCAGGAAAGAAAAAAGCACATTATGTAAAAAGCACTTTTTAAACATGAAAAAGGAAGCAGGTACAAGTTCTCACATTTCCACCATGGCTACACAATTAATAAAAAAGAAATGTCGATTCATACACACATGGGATCTCATTTCTGAATGACGCCGATTCACTGTATTCACTTCTCCACCATTCAACAATTCCAGAGATTATCGAATTAACTTGATCGCTTCTCTTCCTCATGTCTTTTGTTGTTGTGTTTAGCAGCAAGTAGAAACTTTATCATTGCAGATAAAGTATCTAGGACTTCTCCTCAAAACGAGCATTCAACAACAAGTGCCCTAGGAACAACTTTCGCAAGGTCTGCAGGCGAGGGCGGCAGAACTTTCATGCCTTCAGCATTGATGTGTATACATGGGGATCAACGAGAGATTCCTCCAGTGCACATCTTAAAGCTGGTATCATCCCTGAAGTCTATGCTCTTTCAGCTCTCATGCCGATCGAAGTGGGGAAAAGCGGCGTCTACTCACCAGGCGTGTCTGGTGCAGACACCTGATGAGGATTTCGATGCAGAAGCTGAAGGTGAGGCTAATGATCCCGCTAACCCTTTAGCGTCCCTGTCTCAGCAGGTCAACTGCGATGGCAGCTATAAATTATAACGATTTAAACTTACACATACAATCATAAAGCGCTGTGGTTGGCTGAGTGTCCAGGATTTTTTACATTCTATTTATGCTTGACAGCTTTTAAATTATTTAATTTACGGGTTTTAAAATATAGGAAAGCAGCCAGCAGCGACGCAACCCACTCCGAACCGCGGTGAAAAGACTCAGCCTAGCCGCAGAGAAATTTCCAAGAAGGTGCCGCAGAAGCCAGCAAGAAGGGTCTTCATCTGAACAGATGGAAGTGGGCACCTCTCACCTATCAGCAGCGGAGAGGAAGTGGAGGATGACTGCTGGGTTATGCCTGTACTGCGGGGGGGGGGGGGGGGGGGGGGGGGGTGTCATCGAGTCCATAATTGCCCGTTGTTAAAAGTAACCTCGCACATACCACCCCGCACACACCAACCTTTTTGTTTACCTACACAAATTTCTTGTAATTATCACACTTCGTCTGTTTTCGCTCTAATAGATTCCGGGTCGGCTGGAAATATCATCTCTTCAGCTCTAATGTCCTCACTGCGAGCTACTTAATTTGATTTCAGCGCCTCTTCGTTTAACTTTCCCCGGTCATACTGAGGAAATAAAATGTTTTGTGCTTCCTCGGTCAGATCAGTTCGTCGTACTAGGACTACTATGGCTTAGAGTCCATAATCCATTTTGATTGGGTTAATGCACGCATCTCATCCTGGGCTCCTAGATGCGCCAAATTATGTAAACCATTGCCATTAACGGTCCAAACCACTAGCATTGAAAGCCAGAGTCCCTTGGTAACTAGTGATGCGCCACCAGAGTATGCAAGCAAACTTTAAGGACGTGTTTAGCATTAGGGCAGCAGCACGACTTCCCCCTTATCGTCCATGGGACTGTGCGATAGAGCTCTTGCCGGGGAAAACACCACCTAGCTCTCGTATTTATCCTTTGTCCCTGGAGGAAACCAGGGCAATGGAGGAAGACGTCAGTGAGGCTCTCCGTCAGGGGGCTCATCAGCAGGTCTACGTTGCCCGCTTCGGCAGGTCTCTTTTTTTTTTATAGAAAAAAAAGGCGGAGGCTTATGGCCCTGTATTGATTATCGCGGTCTCAATGCAGTCACAGTAAAATATAAGCACCCACTGCCCCTGGGACCGGCCGCGATCGACCAACTCCGAGGCGCTTGCATCTTCACTAAACTCGACCTCCGCATCGCGTATAACCTCGTTCGTGTACGCAAGGGTGACGAGTGGAAGACTGCATTTACTGTAGCACTACATCAAGGCATTATCAGTACAATGGGATTACGGGCTGATTACGGGCTGGTCAACGCACCTGCGGTGTTTCAGGGGTTCATGAATGACGTGTTCATTTATATGTTTAACCGTTTTGTTATAGTATATTTGGATGATATCCTGATATACTCGCGGTCATATTCTGAGCATGTCTTTCATGTAACTGCTGTCCTTCATCGCCTGCGCACGCACGGGCTCTCTGCGAAGGCAGAGAAATGTGAATTCCACAAGCGGGAGGTGACATTTCTCGGCTATTGCATAGGGCCACTGGGGGTCGAGATGGAGACGACCAAGGTAGAGGCGGTCCAACAATGGCCAGAACCCAAGTCAGTTAAGGTGCTACAGAGTTTTCTTGAGTTCGCTAATTTCTATCGGCGGTTTATACGCGACTTTAGCGTGCCTGCAGCTCCGCTCACTTCTCTATTAAAAGGGAAACCGAAAGATCTCAACACGCTCACGGCAGAGGCAAAAACAGCCTTTCAAAGGCTCAAAACCGCGTTCACTACCGCACCTATTTTAAGGCTTCCCGACCCAGAGAAGCCCTTTTTAATAGAAGTTGATGTGTCAGAGGTACAGTAGGGATAGGAGCGGTGCTGTCTCAATGCCAAGGCGACCCAGAAAAACTCCATCCTTGCGCATTCTTTTCTCGTAAACTGACACCTGCCAAACGCAACTACGATATTGGTAATCGAGAACTGCTAGCAGTAAAAGCGGCGTTAGAGGAGTGGCGGCATTGATTGGAGGGGGCTAAACATCCATACACCGTTCTCACAGACCACAGAAACTTAGAGTACATCCAACAAGCCAAAAGATTAAACACTCATCAAGCCCGCTGGGCGCTGTTCTTCACGCGTTTCCAATTTCATATCACATATCGGCCCGGCTCAAAGAATAAAAAGGCCGATTCTCGAAGGGATGTCGTTTCATCCTGTTCAGCCCTCTCCTGGCTCAGATCCTATTTGACCGATCGTTATCAGTATGTAGAATTAAATGGTGATTATTCTGAATCTCTCTAGTGGAGTTTGGTGTTCCACAAGGTTTAGTTTTAGGCCCACTGCTTTTTTCCCTTTACATGCTTCCTCTGGGCAACATAATCCGTAAACATGGTATTAGTTTTCATTGTTATGCTGACGACACACAGTTTTATGTCTCAGTAAAACCAGATGAGAAAAACCAGCTTACTAAAGTTGAGCAATGTGTGCAGGACATAAGAGATTGGATGCTAATTAACGTCCTTTTGCTTAATCCTGATAAGACAGAAGTTCTAGTCATTGGACTGCATTCAGCTAGAAGTAAGATTTTAGATCACACTGTAACTTTAGATGGCCTTTCTGTTCCATCAAGTGCAACAGCAAAAGACTTCTCTCCTCTTCTGCTCTCCCCTCTTCTGTTCTCTCTCTCCCTCTCTCTCTCTCTGTCTCTGCGCATGAGCTGGGTATGAGGGAGCGCACGAAAGACTGTTCCCTTTCAAAGGCTACACTCGATGCTGCGTGAAAACGCTATGGGAAACATCTTGTCATGTTGCCAGTTGTGAAGCATGTGTGTATAAACACGCCAAATTTTGGCCTATATAACCTCGGTCAGGTGATGTCATTCGATGAGACGCACCTGGAGGGTTATAAATACAGTAGGAGTGAGCTAGAAACATTCCTCAGATTCCTTGTCTTCACCTTGTTGTGTTGAGCATGCTTGTGTTTAAACCAGCAAAATAAGAAAGTGTTTAACTCACCAATATGGCGGAGTTTAAACTAGATATCCCTCCGTGTGTGATAATCCATATCAGAGGGCGACCTCTACACTTTACTGCTTCGGTTAAGTGCTGCGCGTGCCTCGCATTCCTTGAGAAGCTTCGAGCCGCTGCGCATTCCTGGCTTAAAACTCGTGCATCTGAAAGAGCTGCGGGAGACGGAGGTAAGCTCCTTTCTTTCCCGTTCTCATCACAGGAATTCCTCTCTTGCTTCCGGGGAGATGGAAATAGCCTTAAGCACTTAAAAACATTAGACGGCAGGTTCTGTCGGGTGGCCGGGGGGTGGAGCCTCAACGACGCTCTCTCCCCTTTCTTAGCTATCTCCATATGAGTTAACCCTTTCATGGAGTAAGCTGTATTCATCCCGTGTGTTCCTGTCATCAACTTATTTATTTATTTAGATATAGTTGATGTGGAAGCATGGGGTTATATGATGATGCCCAGATAGAAGAGACGCTTCATAGGCTATCTCTCTCCTGGGGCATCATCCTTCCTGAAAAGCTTATACTTCCTTTCTAGCTGTGTAGACTTTCATCTTCCCTGGAGGGAAAAGCTTTTCAGGCAGCAGGTCAGCTTGGTGCTCCTTTGCACACCATGGCAGTTTTGCAGGCCTACCAGGCTGGCCTGCTGAGAGACTTGAGTACTGGCAGGGCTCTTCAAGATAAGGCGTATTGGAATTACGCCGAGCTACAGACTTGTCTCTTTGTGCAACAATGCAGACGGCTCGTGCTATTGGCCGTTTTATGGCTACTATGGTTTTCGCAGGAGGCACCTGTGACTGAATCTCAGGCGCATCAAGGTTAGGATTGTGCATTCCTCATTGATGCCCCTATCTCGCCTTCCGGCCTGTTTAGCGATGTCGTTAACTCGGTCGTCACTAGGTTCTGCGGTGAAGTAATATGAACAAGCTGGTGTAAAAAAAAAATATTATAAATAGGGAGAGGCACCCAGAATTCCTTTCACGAATGAAGTGTTCTCCCTGGCACTCCCAGGAGGTCGGTGTTCTTGCTCCACCACCACTGGTGTTTCGGGCAACACCAGCCTCCAATAAGCTGTTAGTTCTTCGTTTTTTTCCTGCCATGTTTCAGGATGCCGAACATCTAACATCCCCCCATTTAACCAAGCCGCCGAGACTTTTGCCCTTTTCTGAGAAACTGGCAGCATTTAAGCTACTGCCAAGTATATCTCCTTGGGTACTGCTACTGCCAAGTATATCTCCTTGAGTACTAAGCAATGGAGAGAGAAACTACAGGATTCAGTTCTCACTTCACCCTCCGTGTTTTCAATGGCGTGGTCTCCACTTCCATGAAACCAGAAAGTGCGCATCTGCTGACAGAAGCTGCTGGGGAATGAGGCCATGGAACATGTTCCAGTGTGTCAGGCTACTACAGTCGGTATTTCTTGGTTCCCAAGAGGAACGGGGGCTGTGTCCAATTTTTAGGTTTTGCTGGCTCTTCCGCTATCTGAAAATCAAATAAATACAGCTTCAAATGTTGACTGTCAAAGTGATTGCTCTTAAATCCTACCAAGCGATTGATTTCTGACAATCGATTTAGGACGCTTACTTTCATATAGAAATATTGTCACAACACAGGAGGTTCCTGAGGTTCGCTTTCGGGGGCGAAGCTTACCAGTATAGGGTCCTTCCATTGGTCTAGCTCACCCGCACATATACAAAATGCATGGATTTAGTCCTGGCTCTTACGAGAGTCCCAGGGCATCTGGTAGCTAGCGCTTCGATATCAGCATGTCGTCCTCGCTCATCTCTGTTTCTCAGGATTGAGACCCAATGCCACGAAAACGTGCTTTTTCCTGTTCAAAGGACAACACATATGGGATTCGATCGTAAGCGGGCACAGCTCTCTCCCGCTCGTTTCGAACCCATTCTCAACACCCTCAAGGAAAACAAGCTAGACCCGAAAGTGACCATCACTTTCATAGATCATAGCTCTCATGGCAGCTGTATCCACGGTGACACCTTTGGGCCTTCTGCACATGAGAGCATTTCAAGTTGTGGCTAAGAACCAGGGTTTTTCACTAGGGCCAATCCCCAATAAAGGTTACGCTCCAGGTGCTTCGTACCCTTCTTATGTGGTTCAGACCACGGTTTCTACTCTGGGTCCCACTCTAAGTTCGTCTTGTCGTCGCAGATGCTAACGATGATGGATCTATTTCTGGACCTAAAGCACTTCCTCCAGCAGTTGAGAGGCTGCCATGTCCTAGTGCGGGTGGACAACGCTATGGCAGTCTCATATATTAATTGCCAGGGTGGACTGTGCTCGTGCCGCCAATAGCTAGCGCACCAGGTTCCTGTCCCTCAGGGCGACTTACATTCCAACATGAATGTGGGAGCAGTAGTACTGTCCAGTCCATCTCTGACACACAGGGAATGGAAACCCCACCCCGAAGTAGTCAGGGAGAGATTTCATGTAGCAGAGGTGGACCTCTTGCCTTGCAAGATAGACTTCGCCTTTTACTGCTCTTCAGATTTACGTCCACCGCATCAGCTAGTGGCATAGGTCAGAGCAGCTTTTACATGTTTTGGATGAGAGATGCTATTGCCCTCTCCTATGAGGCGCGTGGGCTCACTTCGCCTCTAGGAATCAGGGCTCATTCAACCAGGGGGATTGCCTCATCTATTGCTCTAGCAAATTGTATTTTCCCCTGCAGCAAGTGTTTGCTAAGCAGGTAAACCCAGTCCACTGCCGAATTGTTTCAGTGCTGGAGTTTCTGTCCTCGGGCTTGTGCCCTAGTGCTCTCAGGACGTACGTAACTGCATCCTCTCTCAACTATCTTCCGAAAGTTCCATAAACCCAACATGCACCCTTTTGTTTTTGAAGCCTTACAGCTTCAGAGCAGGAGAGACTTCACTTACTGTGTCCAGCACATGCTCTTCAGATCTACATCCACCGCATCAGCTAGTGGTGTAGGTCAGAGCAGCTTTTACATGTTTTGGGGGCCGTCACCAGCGGGAGGCCACCCCTACACCTAGTAGATGCTTGGCCCTCTCCTATGAGGTGTGTGGGCTCACTTTGCCTCTAGGAATCAGGGCTCATTCAACCAGGGGATCGCCTCATCTATTGCACTAGCAAGAGGTATTCCCCGTCAGCAAGTGTTGCTAAGCAGGTAGACCCAGTCCACTGCTGAATTGCTTCAGTGCTGGAGTTTCTGCAGGAAAGCCTGTCCTTGGGCTTGTGCCCTAGTACCCTCAGGATGCACCTAACTGCATTGTTTTGAAGCCTTCTGTTCTCCGCCTTTTACAGTCTCGGAGCTGGAGAAACTCACTTACTGTCCAGTACGTGCGTAAGTCAGAGCGCCACTATACTGGGTGAGAGATGCATAGTGCTCTCTCCTATGAGGCACGTGCGTTCACTTCGCCTCCATCAAGCAGGGCTCATCCAACCAAGGGGATCGTCCCAGTTTGCACCAGCAGGAGGTATTCCCCTGCAGCAATTGTGTGGCGCGGAGGGTTGGTCCTCCCCGCACACATTTCTTACATTTATAATCTGGATGTTCATGCTACTCCGGGCTCACTGTGCCCGAGTTAGCTGCCCAGGCATAGTTCTGAGACCTTCTCGGCCTTGTGCGCACACGCTACACAACCTTGGGGTCCAGACACTTGCAGTGCATCGGCGTTGGTATTCTCGTTCCCATAGCGTTTTCACACAGCATCGAGTGTAGCCTTTGAAAGGGAACGTCTCGGGTTACTTTGCTGTAACCCTGTTTCCTGAAAAGGCGGGAATGAGATGCTGCATCCCAATGCCGCACTGCCTACATGACCGGACGTCCATTCAGACAAATCAATCTGAGGAATGTTTCCGGCTCACTCCTATTTATAACCCTCCAGGTGCGTCTCATCAGACATCACCTGACCGAGGTTATATAGGCCAAAATTTGGTGTGTTTATACACACATGCTTCACAACCGGCAACATGACAAGATGTTTTCCATAGCGTTTTCACGCAGCATCTCGTTCCTGTCTTTTCAGGGAACAGGGTTACAGCAAAGTAACCCGAGACGTTTTCTCTGGAGACTGCCTATTTTTTTATTTATTTTTTTTTTCTTCTTTAATCAGTAAATGTTTTAGTGTATATAAAAGTTTAAAGTGAGAGAGAGAGTGAGCAGGCACCATGGCCTCTGAGGATGGGGTGCGGATTGAAGACATGTTGCTAGCGGTGGGGGAGCAGGTCGGGTGCGAGAACATCTACTCTGCCTCCCGGATGAATAAAGCTGTGGTGGTTTTTGTAACCAGGGCCGACCTCGTGAGTGCACTGACACAGAGAACAGACTCTAATTGTGAATTTTAGGTGTAAAGAGGGGAACAGTGGCTACACTGTCTTCGCCACCACGGAGCCGCTGAGGTGTTTCGAGTGCGATGATGGTCACAAGAGGCTGAGCTGTCCACACGGAGCCCTGCAGCCGAGGAGCTCGCACGGCGACACACCCGGGAAACAGCGGCAGCAGCGTGAGGATAGCCGGTCGGGGAGCACCGAGGAGTCCGTGCCTGCGGTGGGCCTTGGCGACACACCCGAACTCCAACAGGTCAGTACTGAGACACACCCTGCGCTCGGCGCTGAACTCAACACCGGTACCACTGTACACAGCACGAGCGCATAACCTGATGCCGGTACAGTGTTCAGTGCTGACAGTGACCACGCCCCCAACGTCTGCACCGAAACACAACAGCCGTAGACCAACGCACCATGACAGACATCTAAAGACACAACAAAAACCGAGGAGAAAACGGGAGGAGACGTCTGGTACAGAACCGACGAATAAGCGAAAAACCCGCAGTCAAGAGGCGAGTGAAGAGGCCGTGTTCAGCATCGCACACACACCTGTAGGCATAGTGGAGCAGGTGAACCTGTTCCTACTGTACAGCTGTCCAAAACGGAGAGAAAACAGGTAGTAAAAACATTAAAAGAACTGAAAAAAACTAACACAACAGGTAACAAAAAACAAACTGTCACTCAGAAAGAAGAAGAAAAAATGGACAACAGCTGAATCCAAACCACAAACTGTAAATAAAACTGTAAATTAATGTGGAAAAAAACTGAGAAGAAAAAAAATGACTTGTTAATAGTAGGGAAGTGGGGTGGGGGTTTTAGTGCGTGTTTAAAAAAAAAAGTATGTAAATACTGTATGTGTGCGTCTGTGTGTATGCATGTTGACTGCGTTTGTGTGTACAGTAAGTATGTGTTTTTATATGCGAGTGTGCGTGCGTGTGTATATATACATATAAGAAAAGATTTAATGTAGGTTTACCTTTATTGTTTCACAATAAAGTGTGCTTAAAACCTCAAAACCTCTTTACCTCTCTCTGTCGAGCTACACATGTCGTTCCTGAGCTGCCAGTGATCCAGACACCATCTGCCCTCTGGACCTGTCTGACCCATCCTGGTGCCCTGCTTCTGGTTGGAGATCTCATCGCATGGATGCCCCGTGTGTCTCTTTGGTGTCTGGGGACGGTTTCACTCTACCATAAAGATGGTTCTGGCCTCGACTGGTGTTGACAGCTGTTTCTCTGAGGGCTTTACTTGGCTGCAGTTGCTTGATAGTTCAAGACTGGAACTTCCTACAAGTTCAAAAACCGAGGAGAAAACGGGAGGAGACGTCTGGTACAGAACCGACGAATAAGCGAAAAACCCGCAGTCAAGAGGCGAGTGAAGAGGCCGTGTTCAGCATCACACACACACCTGTAGGCATAGTGGAGCAGGTGAACCTGTTCCTACTGTACAGCTGTCCACATTTCTGCTTCAAACCGTGTCTCATGACCTCATGACGCAGCATTTTCACGGACTGAATCACATGCGGGTGGAGATTCTCAAAGAAAACTCCTTTAAACCAGGTAAGAAAGCAAACTCATGTCATTTCTATGTTAAATGTATCTCTTCTATGAGCAAATTCATGATTTATGTCAGGAACAACTACTTTGTATGGTGTTGACAGCTGTTTCTCTGAGGGCTTGACTTGGCTGCAGTTGCTTGATAGTTCAAGACTCGAACTTCCTACAAGTCTACCTGAGTCTCCAATAACTACCTGGACTCCATATTAACATCAATTAACATCAACTGTTATACTGAGCTGCCTGCCACCTACAGTAACACACACAATATAAATGCAGATCAATTCCTGCTTTCTGTTTCACCCAGATGAGGATGGGTTCCCTGTTCAAGGTTTCTTCCTATTGACATCTCAGGGAGTTTTTCCTTGCCACTGTCGCCCTCGGCTTGCTCACCAGGGACAATCTGCTCATTTTGATTGCACACTCACATTCCATATAGCCAGGGGTAGCTCAGTGGTTAAGGCATTGGACTACAAGGCCCTTAACCCTCAACTGCTCAGATGTGTAATGAGATAAAAATGTAAGTCGCTCTGGATAAGAATGTAAATATAGACTTAAATAATTATTTTGATTGTGTAAAGCTGCTTTGCGACAATGACAATTTTTAAAAGTGCTATACAAATAAAATTTAATTGAATTGAATACATGAAGAGGTGTTCATCATGATGGAATGGAGGAAGGAGAAAACTACTGACGAATGTTTAACAATACCTTAATCCATTTCATATGCAACATCAACTCAACTGAATAGGGCTTTGGGTATTTGTTTGTAATACAGTTCTGTATGTATGTATAATTGTCTGTCTGTATGTATAATTCTATACAGTCAAAAAAGAGTAAAAACTAATGATAATAATAATAATAATAATAATAATAATAATAATGATAAATCATTGAGCCACATGCACACATTTATTGCACATAGATTCCTTTATTTTATACAAACATTTACAGTATAATGTCTGCTTTTGAAATCATGCTTTCAGGTTGTCTAAGGATTTGCATTTTATTACACACATATACAGTAGCATGAAAATTCAAACATGTTTATATCCATACTGACTCATTAAAGTCTTTTCCTAACCAGTCAATTTGAATCTTTGTCTGTTGCTTCATTCACTATCATGTCTGATTAGCTTTAGTGTTAGTTATTGTATGTTACAGTATATTTGTAGAAAATCAAGCTCAATTGATTTTACGTTTTAACTAATGAAATTGAAGCATTCCAAGAACTCTGTTAAGAGGAACGTCACAAGTCGACGTTTCACAGGGGGAAAAGTAAAAACCCTCCAAAGCTGGTATAGCTCTCTGGATCGTCATAAACCCAGGTGTTTTCCCACAGCTTGGTAAACATCTGGTCTCCTTTTTCTAGAGTAAGAACGACCCCGTTGCTGGCGTTGCCGTTAGTGATGGGCTTCCAGGAAAACACCGAGCACTGACGTTCTCCATTTTTAAACAGACTGACGGCCATTTTGATGCCGCCGTGACAGTGAGCGTAGAATCTGAAATAGTAAACTCCTTTCAGTGGTGCAGTGAAGATCCCTGGAAACATGCAAGAAAGACAGTTTGGTGAAAGATTTGAGATTTAATAGAAGCGAGTGAAAAGCACCAAAGTAACATTCACCTATTTATATAAGGAATTATTGGGTAAAGACTTATACATGACTTACAGCATAAAATATTTAATTAATTGATATCCTAATAGTTATCAGATATTTACCAGTGTTTGAGTCGTAGCCATTTCCAGCGTTAGTGAAGACTTTTTTGTAGATTAATGGAGACGCTACAGAATTATAGGGGCCGGTGTGTCCCTCCCCAGAAGCTAAAAGTGATGCTGAAAAGGCCACCTTCCTGACTGTAACACCACAAAAACATGTGTTTAAATAAAGTCTTTAATAAAATTTATAAACTCTTAACATCGCAATGTTTTTATTTACCTTCGTTTTCGTTCTGCAGACTTTCGACTTTCTCCTGCAGAGTTTGGACCGTCGTCTTCAGAGCTGTTGAAAATCGACAGACAGATATACAGTAGAGATATACAGTAGAGATACCGTGACTATGGAAATTGTTTGGACTTCACTTGTATATAATGTATATAAGTAACAGTTTTTATTAGAATAAACACACTAATTCACTGCACTGTAAATGCTGCATTCAGTTAAACATTATTAATGATAAACGTTGGTGATCTTCTATGCATGTCTCATTTGTTTGCTTACAAATAAAAAATTGAAAAAAAAACTGGGAATATGTGTTTTGCATGAACAGGTCCATCAAACATGAATAAATAAAAAAATATGCATGCATAAACTTCAGGCAATTTGGAAACACCATTTAGTCTACGTTGCATGACTTTGGACTGTGTGAAGAAGCCTGAGTACCTGGAGGAAATCGACCCAGAATGTGTGAGGCCACAGTGATAACCTCTACACCAGTATATTATTAATAAATGTATAATGTATGTACCTTCATTTTCACTTTTCAGATTCTCCAGTTTTGAGGTCAGCTCGGTCACCGAGTTGTTTTGGCTTTGCATCATGTCTTCTGTCGTTTTCAGTCTTTCTTCCAAGGCTTTTATTTTTTGAATTTCACTTAATATGTTTACGCTAGGTCCCATGAAATCCTGCGCTTGAACGGAGCAGATGCTAAGCAGCAAAACTATCTGAGAGCTAACTGACATGTTGGATTTAAGAGTGTTTAATGCAGCTGTAGCTCCTGTAGATCAGCTGTAGGATCGAGGTTAGGTCTGGAGTGATCACGGCTTACTTTAATAGCTAACGCTTTACATTTGCTCCTATGGGGAACTTTCGTCCTTTTGAACTTTTGTACTTTCTAAAGATAAGAGTCAGGAGTCTGTGGGTATAGTCTCTTTTATTTGCATTTGACTTTTTTCAGGGTTCAGGGACTTTTTTAAAAACATCAGATTGATCATGTTAGACCTGGTGATTCGATTGTATCTCTATGAAAGGTGAAAATCTAATGTGCACCTGGAGAAAACGGTATTATGTGACTTCACCTTTTCAGCCACGGACAGCCTGCATCTGTAAAAGGCAGACAACTAATGTATCCAGCAAGGTATATAAAATTCAGAGCTAATGTGGGACTCGATTTCCTACAACACATCACTACACAGTACGCTTCAGTACAATCACCTGCACTTTCATTACAACATTGGTTTTAGTTTCATTATAGTTTAATTAGAACAATTAGTAGTAAAGGATCAAAGACTGTTGTTTGTTTGATACTTTTGATTTCTGCTTTTACCACATTGCTCTGTATCCAAAGAAATTATACTGCAGATGTCAGGAAGTTGCCATTAGTGTTCACTGCAAATAATCCATTTTATACCAGCTAATTAACCTTTCATCATCTCTATTGAAAAAATAATTAAAATGTCAACTAATGCTTCCAAAGAAGGTTTAACCCTTAGGGGTCGATCGCATCGTCAACGATGTCAGTCACTCTGTTTGCAAGTGTTTTTGTAAAGAAATTATTTTGTAGCAACGCAGAGAAAATATGGTTACACAAACAGTAGATAAGCAATAAGTCAAATTCTTGTCTCCACAAGTGTTGGAGACCCGCCCCCGTGCTTAGCGCTCCATTCACATGCAAGATTTATGTAAACAACTCTATTCAGATGTACAGTAAGTAAATACACTAAAAAAAAGGAACTTGGCTACCTGTTACATGTACTAAAATGTAATATGTGTTTTGTACATAATAATTTCATGTTTCCAAGATGAACATGAAGAAATTATGTTGTATTTGCATGAAATTCAACAACTTAACATGTACTAGATTCAATCATGTTGAGAGAAACCAAAGAGATCTTGTCACTATGAAAACCGGAAATATCAAAGCAAACATCGCGAGAAGAGAATACAGTGTGTTGAGAAGATAAGCGTTTGGCGGTTGTGTGGAAAAGGTAAGCAGGAATTAATTCCCATTTTTCTAAATAGAATACTGAACATAAATGTCACCTGCTGTTTAGCGATTTTTAGTCACGTTATTTTGGTTTAAGTTATTTCTTGTATTTTTAATCACACTTAAAATACCGACGGTTATATGCGCGTGCTTAATCTGCGGTTCGGTTCTGGTTTCGGTCTGTTCTCATGAGTTGTGAAGCGAGAGGAACAAAGTATAAATATTGCTCATTTGCCAAATGTCAACTTAATGGGCAACTTACGACGCGTCGTAGCTGGGACACGTGGAACGTGGGGTGGATCCGTCGCATGGACGAGGGGAGTAGAAGTCTGACGGCGGACGGGTTGATTATCCTGGTTATAGTGAAAGGTCCAATGAAACGCAGGGAGAGCTTGCGTGATAGGGTCTTCAAGGGAATGTCCTTTGTGGCGAGCATGACTCGATCTCCCACCCGGTATCTGGGAGCCTTGGTGCGGTGGCGGTCCGCCTGTCTCTTGTAAGAGGAGATGGCTCGTGTCAGAGTTCGCCTAGCACGTAGCCACGTTTGTCTGCAGCGGCGGACAAAGTGTTGAGCTGACGGAGTCTCCACCTCTAATTCTTGGACTGGGAAGAGTGGAGGTTGGTAGGCTAAGCAGCACTGGAACGGGGACAAGCCTGTCGACGAGGAGGGCAGAGAGTTGTGGGCATATTCGACCCAAGGGAGAAACTTGCTCCAGGTGGTGGAGTCCCGGGTCGTCATGCAGCAGAGGGAAACCTCTAGTGTTTGGTTCATTCGTTCTGTTTGCCCATTGGACTGGGGGTGGAAACCTGAGGATAGGCTGGGAGTAGCCCCGACGAGCCTGCAGAATGCGCCCCAAAACCGAGAGGTGAACTGAGGGCCCCGGTCTGACGCAATGTCCGTGGGGAGGCCATGGAGTCGAAATACATGGAGAATGAGTAGTTCTGCGGTCTCCTTGGCAGATGGCAGCTTAGGAAGGGGCACCAGGTGCACTGATTTAGAAAAGCGGTCGACGATGGTCATGATGCAATTATTGCCGTCGGACGAGGGCAGGCCGGTGACAAAGTCAACCGCGATATGGGACCAAGGGCGTTGAGGAACCGGTAGGGGTCTGAGAAGACCAGCAGTTGGTCGATTGTCATTCTTACAACGGGTGCAGATGTCGCAAGCCGCCACGAATCTGGATGTGTCCTCCGCCAACGTGGGCCACCAGAATCGTTGCTGGACGACGAAGCGGGTTCGGGCAGCGCCTGGGTGACAAGATAGCTTGGATCCGTGGCCCCATTCCAGAACTTGTGAGCGTAGGCGAAGGGGAACGAAGAGATGGTTAGGTGGAACTTCGCTAGGTCCGGCCTCCTGGGCCAGGGCCTGCCGAACCTTGCTTTCTATGTCCAGCTCCATGGCGGCGACGAGGCAGTGGGACGGGAGGATAGTGTCATACAACGTAGGCTCCTGGGGGGGGGAAAACTGGCGGGAGAGGGCGTCCGGCTTAGAATTCCTTGAGCCTGGCCGGTAGGACAGGGTAAAGTTAAACCTGGAGAAGAATAATGACCACCTGGCCTGACGAGCATTGAGTCTCTTGGCAGTGCGCAGATACTCCAGGTTTCTATGGTCGGTCCACACTAGAAATGGAAGCTCAGTCCCCTCTAGCCAGTGTCTCCACTCCTCCAGGGCTAGCTTGATGGCCAAGAGTTCTCGGTCTCCCACGTCATAGTTTCTTTCAGCTGGGGTTAGGCGACGGGAGTAGAATGCGCACGGGTGCATCTTGTTGTCCTGGGTGGACCTTTGAGAGAGGATGCCACCCACCCCGGTATTGGAGGCGTCGACCTCCACCACAAACTGCTGAGATGGATCAGGAATAGTGAGGATGGGGGCAGAGGTGAATCTTTTCTTAAGATTATTGAAGGCTGGATTATTCTGTCAGGGGGCTGCGATGTTCGTCAGTTCGCGGAGGTGAATCCAGATGCAGGTGCAGGCACGAGGCGTTGACTGTGCTTGAGTGAATGAGAGTGGGCGTGTCGCGCCGGGAAATCCGCGGGGGCGGGAGACGCGCCGTGAGCGTGGAGCTGAGTCGAAGTCGAAGAGGGGAGAGCAAGAGATCAAAGCCGTGTGATCAGTCAGCGAGGGCGTCGAGCCAAAACGTGAAGCTGAGCCGTGGTCGAGAAATGAAAGCGAAAGTTCAAAGCCGTTAAATCCAAGCGTGGCAATAATCCAAATCGGGAGGCGAGGGGAAAAACGAGAGACAAGCGAGATTGGCAACGTGAAAAGTCATGAACAGAAACGCGAGAAAACTATGGCCAAAAAAACACACAATAATCCAGCGGCGAGCTTGCGCGCTGCGCCTCCTTATAAGCTGAAAGAAATCAGCGCTGGATGAGAAACCGGTGTGCCGGCGGGGCGGTCCGGGAGGGGCGATGACAGCGTGGGAAAACATGGTCACGTGATGGGTGCCTGACAGCGTGGGAAAGGGAATGTCAAGGGTCTTTGATCAGCGCGAAGGCACTGAGAGCGTGACACTAAATTAAGTATCATGAATTTTAATTGAATATCTAATATCTAATATAAATAATATCTATCTCTATATTTTTTCACAGCAGTTTGTGACTGAAAGTGTGTCTGCATCTGACTTCAGGACTTTCCTGACCAACGTACAGTATCTAACGGTCATATTTAAAAGTCATAACGTACAGTTACAGTATAAAGTATAAAACGTTCCTGTTGATGTTAAATTTTTTTACTATGATTAATATTTATTTGTGGTGTTTTATGTTTTGTACATCTTTTCAAATTGAGACCTCATTTGTAAGTTGCTCCTGGTGTAAAATAAAAATCTCCATTTTATCCCGTTTGTCTGTTTCCTTACTTCACAGAATTCTGTTGACCGGCTTGAAATTTAAATTTACTTGAGTTGGATCAACTTAATTTACAACTGAAAAATTTGTTGTACCAACCCTATTCATTTATGTTGGATGAACTTTAAAATATGCTGGCTTAACAGTATTAAATTATGTTGGATGCAGCTGTAGTAAATAAGTTAAATTAATCTAATAAAGTTAATTTGACTGAACCTAAGAACATGAAGTTGGGCCAACAAAATTGCTTAATGCTTAAAGAAAGCCATTAAATCACGTGGAAATTCTTTCCATGATTTAATTAAGTTCATTCAAAGAGGTATTTTTTTTAGTGTACTATTTGCTGTGTTGTTTCAGTGGAGTGATGTGCTGATGCATGTCCACATCCAACAGAACAGAAAGGCCTTAAAAAAAGAAAAAATAATAATATTTTAAAATTTTCGAAAAAACGATATTTTCACGTAATTATATCGGCTCATATCAGCAGCAGCATCAAAGGGGAGATGAAAAGTGCAAAGTGAAAGTGTGCACCAAAGTGAGCCACTTTATTTCACACATAAAATACTCAGATTACAAACAACAACAGTTGTGGAATGAGTTGAAGCTGTATATAAAATCTAATGCATCATGTCGTCTTGAGCTCTGAAAACAACCTTTCTTGTAGTTTCATTAAAACTTCTATCAAACTTTAAGAAATGATGATCCTAAACCTGGTCATGAGGCTAACCAGATAAACCTTAGTAATACAATTTTATGCCTGTAAATCACGAATATTGCAAATATCGTAAAATCATAGCCAGTACGGACTGAGAATAATCTATTTAACACTAGTTGAGTAAACTTTCTCAACTTCTTTCTCCATTGATGAAATAGTAAAAATATCATCAAAATTTCCAAGAAAAGAGTTTGCAATTTGTTTAGTCTTTTTTTTTTTAAGTCCAATATACTTTATGGTTGGTGAAAACTCCATCCAAGAGTCTTCTTAAATTCCTGCATATATGGAAACTTAAACTCAATTTTGACTCAATTCTTTTCAAAGAATGATCAATAACACAGGCCTTCATACTGTATGTAATGAAGTATAGTCAGAACATCTCCAAAGATTATAGCAGATACAGTACACAAAAATTAAACATTGCATGAAACAAAGATTTCTGTTCTAATGTACTGTAATGCCCATTGTGGTGAATATAAAATTATATATACAATATTATTCAGGATATCTTTTGCCAAATTTAAGCAATTCTGCTACATATTACATGTTTTTGTTCTAATTTCTTTGGTCATAGCTTTATATTTAGTTTGTTCTACTGATGGTGAGATGAAGCCTCATTTAGGTGTATGTTTCACCAAAACGTTCATTTTATGAAGCTTGATTTAAGAGCTCACTGTACTGCCATTTATCTAGTGAACAAATGTGGGCACCCCACATCAACCGAGGTACAGACGAGGGGGTCCAGGCGTGGCGGTGAGTAGGGTGAGGTGGAACCCCAGACTGGGTGCCGATGGAGGGCAGAAGTTGATGAACATCAGTGGCAGGGGTTCAAACTCCAATGGTGAGGAAATGAGATGAACATCAAGGAGATGAACATGTGCTATGCTGCGAAAGAGTAGGAGCTCATGCAAACCCTTCAAGAGGAAGGTGCAGTGCTCCAGAGACAGCTCACCTAGCTGTAAAAGGAGGTAAAGAAACCAAACTCTGTCTCCAATTAGCCGTGATCTTTCTTATTAGCCTTGATGTAGGCTCTGACGTCTCATGTTAGCCTGTTCTGTGCAGAGAACCCTGCGCCACAGCACCCGGTGCTCACTCCGCCACTCGGTTTTTAGGACCTTGTCTCTGCCATGGCTTATGAGTGGGGAGGAATCTTCCCTGTCCTGCCTGCCCAGCCACCCTGCCCAAAGGGCACGATCTACAGCCTCTGTGTCATGAAGTACCTTGGGGAGGGTGCCTAGGACCTCCGGTGGTGCTCCGGTGGCAAATTACCCCTTTTTTTTTTTACACAAATTGTTAAGCCTTTATAAGAAGTATAAGATACAGTATGTGCCAATACATACAGAAATATGAAATTATTCATATGAATAGCACATATGTATTTTCTTTTTTGCTTTACCTAATGTGTGTGTGTCTGTGTGTGTAACTGTTCCATTTACTTTAGTAATATATAACATAATCAAATATAACAATCAATATGTACATTAATAATAATAAGTGAATATATTTACATTCAGACTGGAGGCAATTTTTTCCAGAAAATTTATTTTCTGAACATACATTAAATTTATGTTGAATGAAATAAGGAAGTTTAACAAAAAAAATAAATTACACTAATTACAGATCAAAACAAATAATAATAATATTTTTTAAGCCTAATTGATCAAAATGGTTAGGTCAAATAATTATTATTATGAAATAATAATATGGTTTATATTAAAATATGTAAAAAAAAAAAAAAAAAAGAATTATAAGGTTTATGTAAAAATTATGAAATGTTAGAATTGTGCAAAAAAAAAAAAAGGTCAAATAGATGAGACAAATAAATGACAAACTCCACAAGTTAACTGTGGGCCACTTTTTCAAAGGGGAAAAAGTAAAAACCCTCCAAATGTGGTGAAGCGCTCTGGACTGTCATAAACCCAGGTGTCTGCCTGCAGCTTTGTGTACATTTGGTCTCCTTTTTCTAGAGTGAGAACGATCCCATTGCTGGCATTGGCGTTACTGACTGGTTTCCAGGCATATGCAGAGCACAGATATTCTTCGTTTTTATACAGATTGACAGCTGATGTGGTGCCATTGAAACTGAAAGCATAAATCCGGAAAAAATAAACTCCTTTCACTGGTGCGGTGAAGATCCCTGGAAACGTGCAAGAAAGAAATGTACAGTATGCATCACTAAGGAATAGTAAAAGATATTAATACAACCTGATAATTATCAGATATTTACCAGTGTTTGAGTCGTAGCCATTTCCAGCGTTGGTGAAGACTTTTTTGTAGATTAATGTCTCTACAGAACTATAGGGGCCGGTGTGTCCCTCTCCAGAAGCTAAAAGCGAGGATGAAAAGGCCACCTTCCTGACTGTAACAACACAACAGATGTGTTTAAACAAAGTCTTTATTGTGATTTATAAACTTTTAACATCATGAAGTTCTTACTGTACCTTTGTTTTCATTCTGAAGAGTTTGTAGCGCTACTTCCAGAGCTGTTAAAAATCAACATCAAATATATTTGTATTTATTTATTATATGATTAAACCAGATACAGTACTATAAGCACATATGCAGTAATCTTTCTGTTATTATTATTAATATACAGTAAAAATGACAGAACAACAGAACAGAACAAACAACAACAGAAACAGTCAGTTCTTATTGTAAGACACGAAGGTCAGCTATTCTGGAACAGAATTTTCAGGAACATTTGTAAACCCATCAAACACCACGATGAAACTGGCTCTTCTGAAGACCTTCCCAGGAATACAAGACCAAAACCTACCACTGCTGTAATGAGGTTAATAGCATCATAAATCAACAATTAATAAACAGCACCTCAGATCAGAGCCAATTAGGAAGAATGTCAAAACTTTGGACTGGTAGCTTATGTAAAATAAGTTCATGATCATTTCTTAAATAATTTTCTTAGTTATTTTTTGTACCTTCATTTTTAACTCTCAGCTCCTCCAGTTTCGAGGTTAGATCTGTAACCAGTTTTTTTTGGCTCTCCTCTGTCATTTGAAGTTTTTCTTCCAGGTCCTTTATTTTTCCAAGTTCTTTTAAAATGTTTATGTTGGGGGAAATTAAATCCTGCGCTTGAACGCAGCAGGCACAAAACAGTAAAACAGCGATAATTGACATGTTCAGTTTAACCCAGCTGTAGCTCCTGTTGGATCGAGGTTAGGTCAGGAGTGATCACGTCTTGTCTTTATATCTCAGTTAAGTTGATACAGTAGTTAATGCTTTGCCAGCTCCGTTTGGGGTTTTTCTAAAGCAATCAAGAACTTTTGTCCTTTTGAACTTTTGTACTTTCTAAAAAAGAAAAAACTAAACAAAAAAACTAGAGTCAGAGGTGAGTGGGTAGTCTTTTTTATTTGCCCTTTTTCCAGGAACATCAGGTTGGCCACGTTAGACTAATGTCACGTTAGACTAAATCATTAGATCATTTACAGTAGAGCTAATATGGACTTGATTTCACACAACTAACGACTACAAACCCCACCACATGATCAGTCACATGACGTACATCCCTGTCACAGTATCTGGAATTCTGCATACAGCTCAACACAGATATCTGCTCTTTCATTACAACATTGCTTTTAGTTTCATTAGAAATTCTTAAATCTGGTGTAGCAGGAGCTCAGATTCAATTTTCACCCAGTATACACTATTTTCAGTGACTAATCAATAAGTCAAGCAACTACTGTATGTTGACACACGGCTTAGCCAAATATATTTACACTCAGTGTTTCACAATTGTAAATATTTATTCCTACTGTAGTACACACTCCCTGTCTTAGGTCAGTTGGGATCACAGCTTTATTTTTTGAGAATGTGAAATGTCAGCATATTAGTATACAAAAAGCTTTTATTTCTTTCATAACATTTGCAGTGGCTCAGAAGTTTACATACAGTACACTTAGTTAGTATTTGGTGATATTGCCATACAGTATTCACAAAATCTCCTTCCTGATGATGCCATCTACTGTATATTGTGAAGTACACCAGTTTGCACAAAATGATGCTGCCACCCCCGTGCTTCACAGTTTGGATGGTGGTTTTCGCCTCTTACCCTTTTTCCTTCAGACGGCTATGGTCATTATGGCCAAACAATTAGATTTTTGTTTCATCAGACCAGAAGCATTTCTACAAAAAGTAAGGTCTGCATCTCTATGTGCAGCTGCAAACTATAATCTGGCTTTTTTTTTTTTTTTTTTTCAGCAGTTTTAGAGAAATGGGTTCTTCCTTACATCAATATCAGTCTCGTTTTGCTGTGGAGATACTGAGCCATGAAAAAGTAATTGCCCTTAATGATTTTTTTATTTGTTGCATGTCACACTTAACCCTCCTGTTACTGTACCTTCAAATTAACTAACATCTTTTAGCCTTGGTGCCAATTTGACTCCAGCAATTTCAACCTCCACAAAATCTAATTATCATAATTAAAGTTGTTACCCAAGTTTACTGTATGTATAAAAGTCACTGAATATGAAGGAAAAAAATATGTCAAGCGTTTATTTTGAGTATTTAAACATTGAATGGGGTCAAAATGACCCCAAAGATAATAGGAGGGTTAAGTGAATCAGATCACCTGTCACGCTCTCAAGTGCCTGATCAAAGACCCTTGACATTTCCTTTGCCACGCTGTCAGGTTCTCAGCACGTGGCCATGTTTTCCCACACTGTCATCGCTCCTCCCGGACCGCCCTGCCAGCACACCGGTTTCTCATCCGGTGCTGATTTCTTCCGGCTTATAAGGAGGCGCAGCGCGTGAGCTTGCCGCTGGATTATTGTGTGTTTTTTGCCACTGTTTTCTCGCGTTTCAGTTCATGATTTTTTCCACGTTACCGACCTCGCTTTGTTTCTCGTTTCTTGCTTCTCGTCTCGCGTTTTGGATTTGTCACTGCATTCGGATTTAACGGCTTTGAACTTTCACTTTCGTTTTTTGACTACGTCTCTGCTTCGCGTTTGTTTTGGCTCGACGCCCCCGCTGACAGATTACACGGCTTTGAATCTCGCTCTCACTTCCTCGACCATGGCTCAGCTTCATGTTTTGGCACGACGACATCGCGGACGGACTTCACGGCTTTGATCTAACACTTCCGCTTTCACAACCACGGTTCTAGCTCACGCCTCAGCACTGATGCAACACTACGGGTCTCATATCTCTGCCCCAATGCCTCTGCTCTCACTACGGCGGCACCGCAGAAGATCTGGGAAGCTCATGACCCGCACCTCCACCTGCACCTGGGTCCACCTTCACAGCCCACGATCCGCGCCCACGTGACAGAATAATCCACCCATCACTATGGATCCAGCAGGTTTAAACTGGGTGAAGCAGGCACTGGTGGGCCAAGGTGTGCTCCTCAATAAACACCAAGAGGAACTCATCGCCACAACACGGGCTCTAGCTGATGTCGTTTCCCAAGTGCAGCTTCTCCAGGTGCCTACAGCTAAGAGCTCAAGCTTCGGAACTCTTCGAGAGCCGTGCCTACCGGCCCTCCCCACTTACGGGGGAGAACCAGGAACTTGTAGGTCGTTTCTCTCACAGTGCTCACTGATTTTCGAGCTACAATCTTCCGCCTTTTCATCCAAACGTTCTCAGGTGGCCTACGTCATCACGCTACTAACCGGGAGAGCCAGGGAGTGGAGTACGGCCCTCTGGGAAGCTCATGACCCATGCTGCGAGAACTTCGGGGACTTCTCCAGGGAGATGAAGCAGGTCTTTGATCGCTCGTTTGTCGGCAGGGACGCCAGAACTAGGTTACTGAGACTTTGTCAGGGATCCCGCTCTGCCTACGACTACGCCATTGAGTTCCGTACCCTAGCCGCCTCTAGTGGGTGGAACAACGGAGCCCTAGCCGATGTCTTTCTGGAAGGATTATCTGAAGCTCTCAAGGACGAGCTCACCTCTCGTGAACTTCCCACGGACCTCCACGAGCTCATGGATCACGCCAGGCGGATCGACTCACGTCTCCGTTTAAGACAGACATCCAGGAGCGTGTCCTCCGCCAGGAGATCTCCCCAACCCAGATCAGATCCCGTGTCCCCCACTCAGACTAATTGTGAGGAGCCCATGCAGCTAGGCAGGGTTCGCGTCTCAGACGAGGAGAGACGCTGTCAAAATGATAAGGGGGGCTTGTTTTTACTGTGGAGCTTCAGGACACAGGCTTAAAGATTGTACAGTAAAAGGGAGGCGGCCTCTGGTCAGATTGGGGGTACTAGAGGTTCCTTCTCCCGACAGACTCCCACAGCCACGTCCTTTACTGCCCATAAACCTAATCATTGGCGGCCAGGCCCACTCTACTCAAGCACTCATTGACTCCGGCTCCGACCGGAACCTGATCAGTGCCTCCACTGTCAAGACATTAAGGATCCCTTGTGTACCGCTGGACCCTCCGCTAGCCATTCAGGCCTTGGACGGGAGCCAGCTTCCACCCAATACTCATAGGACCCCTCCGCTAACTTTAAGGACGTCAGGTAATCACTCTGAGGAAATCTACCTCTTCGTCATAAACAAGTCACACGCTGCTTTGGTTCTTGGACTTCCCTGGCTAGCCCTCCATGATCGACTGGAACAAGCACGTCATCACTGGTTGGAGTCCCTCATGCTCCACAACATGCCTGCATTCAGCACTTCCTCCAGCTTCTGTCCTGGTCACGCCTGATGAAACCCTGGACATCTCCAACGTCCCTACCGAGTACCATGATCTCAGGCAGGTCTTCAATAAGACCCGAGCCATGTCACTCCCACCGCATCGACCATATGACTGTCCTATTGATCTTTTTTCGTGTGTCGCGGGTGTTTTAAGACTAATGAGCAAGATGAATGTCAATGCTAGTTTTGTAAATATGGCTGACTCAGGCAGACTAGGATTTGCTGGGACTCAGGGTGCTGTAGATTTTTCAGTAGGCCCTTCTGTACCATCTTTAAATTCATTGTATATTTCTAGCAAACAGACTGATGACTATGATTGTGTGGATTGTGTGTCTAGTAGGGCTGTGGTACAAACTTTGCAGAATGATGTGGATAAATGTACAGTGGATTTATTGGCTCTTTCTAAGAATGTTGACACATTAGAGATGGCTTTTAAAGAATCCGCTAATAGTAACATCGATAGGGAGATAATTTTTTTGCTAGCTTGACAGGGTTAGAGAACTACGCTCAGGAGGCCCTGGAAAAGCTGGAGGGAGCTGTCGTTGACTGTTTTCTGTGGAGAGACGTGATGTGGGAAAAGCAGCTGAAAAAGCTGGGTCTCACTATCTATCTTAATCCTCGCTGACCACTGGCCTGCTCCCCTACACTATTACCCCTTTCTGCACAGCTCACGCCTAGTCACTCCAGTCATGGCACCCCAGAAAAAGGTACCACTCCCAGCAAGCCAGGTCACCTTCAATGTTCCTCCATCAGGTGCAGCCCACTCCTCCAAGCTGCATTCATCATCAGAGCTGACGGCTACGTCCTCCTGTCCTCTGCACCCACCCATCCACGGGGAGTTTCCACGCTTCGGAGACTCCATAAAGACTGCGGACAACGCGAAGGAAGAGCGGAGGGACGCTGTGCTTCACAACAGATACCCCAGGGTGGCTGACTGTCTCAGACCCACAGGGAGCACAGCGGAACAGAAGGTGAAGACAGGATTGAACATTGAAAAGGGGCTGCATAGCAGACAAGGGTGACAGGCTGAAGCTGAAGGCTCCGCACAGCAAGGAGTCAAGTCAAGTCAAGTCAAATTTATTTATAGCACATTTAAAAACAACTGAAGTTGACCAAAGTGCTGTACAATGATAGAAATAAAACGACCAGAATTAAACAGCATAAAATGAAAGCAAATAAAATAAAATATAACTATAAAAATCAGTTAGTGACAGTAATAAAACAGTAATCAAATAAAATCATGCATAAACAATTTAATAAAAGATAAATAATCAATTAAACTTAACTAAAAAGTAAAAATTAAAAATTAAAAAGAATAAAAGAGGGTCAAATGTCTCAGCCAGGTGTAAAAGCCAAAGAAAAGAAGTGAGCTTTCAGTCTGGATTTGAAAGTTTCTAATGTAGGTGCTGCTCTAATATTCAACGGTAAACCATTCCATAATTTAGGCGCAGCAACAGCAAATGCTCGGTCACCTCTGAGCTTTAATCTAGACCTTTGGACAGAAAGGAGTAACTGGTCTGAGGATCTAAGATTTCTTTCTGTTGTATGAGGTTGTAAAAGCTCAGAGATGTACAGAGGTGTAAAACCATTCAGTGATTTAAAAACAAGTAATAAAATTTTTAAATCAATCCTGTAGCGAACCGGGAGCCAGTGAAGTGACTTTAATACCGGAGTGATGTGGTCACTTTTGCGCGTACCAGTTAAAAGTCTAGCAGCAGAATTTTGGACAAGCTGTAGACGAGAAAGAGATGACTGGCTGATTCCTGTATATAGCGCATTACAGTAATCAAGTCGAGATCAAAATTTGTGAATGATAAAAATCTTAGCTAAAATTCTCAGTTGGAAGAAACTAGATTTAACCACAGAGTTTATTTGTTTATCAAATTTAAAATCATTATCAAATATTACGCCTAAATTCCTTACGAATGGTTTACAGTAGTTTGTTAATGGAGCAAAGTCGCTGCCAGGAGCACACAATGAATCCATTATTCCGAAGGTCACAATCTCAGTTTTATTTACATTTAGTTTGAGAAAATTTAGAGACATCCATGCCTTAATGTCATATAAACAAGCTATAAGGGACTTGATGGCATTTTTAGTGTGTTATTTCTTTAAAGGCAAATAGATCTGGGTGTCGTCAGCATAACAGTGAAAAGAGATTCCGTACTTGTTTATGACAGAACCCAGAGGTAGCATATATAAAGAAAAGAGGATAGGACCCAGGATAGAACCTTGTGGTACCCCACAAGTTAGTGGAGCCTCTGAAGAAGAAAAGCCACCTAGGCTCACTGAAAAGGTTCTGTTGGTCAGATAGGATTTAATCCAGTTCAGTGCTAATCCTCGAATGCCACAGCAGTTTTCAAGACGTGAGATAAGAATGTTGTGATCTATGGTATCAAATGCCGCACTAAGATCTAATAGCACTAAAATAGCAGGATCTCCTGAATCAGCTGTCAATAAAAGATCGTTAGAAACTTTTAGAAGTGCAGTTTCTGTGCTGTGGTGTGCTTTAAATCCAGACTGAAATAATTCAAAAATTGCATTTTCATTTAGAAGGGTCTGCAGCTGTAAGCACACAACCTTCTCTAATACTTTCGAGAGAAATGGCAGTTTTGATATCGGTCTAAAATTTGTTAGATCTGTGGGGTCAAGATTGGGCTTTTTCAGTAGAGGCTGGATAACAGCATGTTTTAAAGCATCAGGAAAAATTCCAGTTTCAAGACTACGATTTATCAATGATAAAACAGTAGGACCAATTGTGTTAAAGGTCTCTTTAATGAGTCGGGCTGGAACAATGTCTAGAGGGCAAGAAGTAGATTTTAAATGAACAATGATATCATGCAAATGAGGGAGAGAAACAGGGTTAAACTGGTTTAGGACAGTTAACCACACTGGGTCATGAGCAGGAGGTGTAATAAGCGCTCTAATGTCATTGATTTTATTTATAAAGAATGTTAGAAAATTCTCACACTTAATTGCAGTAATATCATGGCAGGTAGTGTCTGTGGGGTTAATAACAGTGTTTAAAGTCTGAAATAGAACTCTTGGTCTGTGTTGGTTGTTTTCAATCAGATCAGAAAAGTATTTAGTTATCTCTGTTTTGACAGTTTTCTGGTATTCTGACAGGCATTCTTTAAAAATCTCAAAGGACACCTGTAACTTATCTTTTTTCCATTTATGTTCAGCTCTCCACCATTTCTGCCTAATAGAGCGGGTTCTCTCATTTAACCAGGGCTCAGATTTTAGTTTGGAGCGCTTTGGTTTAAGAGGGGCGACACAGTCGAGGATGCGTGAACAGGTGGAGCTAAACAGAGAGAGTAAACTCTCAGCACTCACTTCGGGACCAGGATATACCATCTCAACCAATTCAACCGCATTCTCATATTGTGTACCAAACTGTGCTGCAGTACCAGGACTGATTTTACGTGAGAGAGATGCCAGAATGCAGGATTTGACGGGAAAGGGAATGTGAATACCGAACTTAACAGGGTTATGATCAGAGAAATAAGCATCACATATCTGAACATCATATAATGGCAAACCGTGTCGAGCAAGGAGGAGGTGAAGAAAGACACTGAGCGATCTTCGACCTCACTGGACCTCACTTCGATCCAAGCTGGATCTTTGGGCGAGGAGCCCCTATCAGCAGCCTATTATTTCTCCTATGCACTGCCTCCAAAGCCGGATCCTCTATTTCTTCCCACGGTATCCACTGACCTGCCCTGTGACCTGGGGGAGATAACACCAGAACAGCGGGACAACAGCCGAATAGCTCAACTGGCTGCAAGAGAGTACCCTGTGACAACACCAAGCCAGAGGAGCTCCTTTGTACAACACCAGGGGGTGTTATTTAGAAGAACTACAGTGAAGCAAGGGGAAAAGCTCCAGTTGGTAATTCCACAATCATTTACCCAACAGTTCATACGCCACTACCACTCCCATCCATCGGTCTGACACAGGGGGAGACTGAAAACCCTGTTGCGGCTGCTAGAAGAAGTCTGGTGGCCTTCCATATGCAAGGATGTACAGTATGGCGTTTCGTCGGGCCACTCCAGAGACCCCTGGCATGATGTGTTGATGGACCACGCACTTCTGACCAAGCAGCATACACTTTCTGTTTTAACCCACGAGACACAGCGGAGGATGACAAAAAACTGCAAGAATGTCAGAAAGCCAAACAAGCCGGCTCCAGCATTTCCCAGTGGTACAAAGCGCAGGTACTAACAGGCGAACTGGTTTGGCCAAAATACGCATCCTCTTTCCTCCGCACTTCCAAATTGCTCTGGTAAGCTAGCGCCCAAGTGGGGGCGATCCAGCAGCGATAATAAATTATAAAAGGGCCAATAAATTACACAGCCAAAGGGCAACCCATAATAACCTGTGATGTAATGTGTTTTTTTCTTTGTGTTAAGGCAGACCCCTCCTCATATGCCGGAAGCTGGGGGTCTATGTAGCACTTCCACATAAGGGGCAATTTTATTTAGTGTAAATAAGTCGGCTCAAAGTAAAGAAAGCTGCAACACTTTATTAATTATGCCCCGAATGGTTTGTTTGTGCCTACAGTATGTATTTTGTCTATTGGTACCCACTCACACTCTCGCTAGACTGCGTCGCTGGTTGGCCCGGGAAGAGAGTGACGCATCTGGTCACATGACCCGGATATAAAAGTCGGCCTGGGAAAGCACTCGAGGAGAGAATTACGAGACAGCGCGCTGTTTACATGTTTGGATTATCGGAGTTTATTGAGATCGGAGCTTTTATCGGAGAGACTGACGAGGAGTTTTCCATCACATCATGATTAGTACCACAGTTCTCTTGCTCCGCCATCGGCCTCCCGGGAATAGACCACCATTTCTGATGAGACCGATCCTTCTCCTACACACACTCATACAATAACCTGGACTTTGGACATTTTACACATTCACACACACTCCGTTTTTCATTGCATATATTTTGTAAATATTATTTTCTTTGTTGTTTTTCTTGGTTGGTGCACCTTTTCGTTTCATTTTTTGTATAGTACACGTTTGGTTTGTTCACTGGATTTAAAAGCACACCGATAAAGATCTTTCTTTTAGTGTAGCCTCATTTAAGACTATTTAATCTGAGCGTTAAACTGGGATTGATTTGTTTTCTGTACCAAAGTGCACAATTCCTTCCTGAGTGGTACTGTATGATGTCTGTGTTCCCCCATGGTGTTATATTTGTGTAATATTGTTTGTACAGATGAATGTGGTACCATCAGGCATTTGGAATTTGTCCTCAAGCCTGAATGAGAGATAATCAATATGTTTGGTTCAACAGGGTTTAACCCAGCACTAGTTTCAGTAAAGATTGAAGTTAGGTCAGCAGCGATCACGGCTTGCATTTTTATTTTTAATATCGGATCCCCCAAAAGCAAAACATTTTGAGAAGATTCAGCTGGGAGAATATCTAGCATCAGGTCTGTAACATGATTAGCTATAAAAAGGGATGTCTCAGAAAGTCTTTCAGAAGGAAAGATGGGCCAGAGACTGTACAATCGGTGCAAATCGCATCATCAACAGTGCATAGCATTATCAAAAGATTTACAGAAACTGGAGAAATCTGTGTGCGTAAAATGAGGGTGAAGATCGAGGGACAAGGGTGAAGATCTTTGTTGGATGGCCGGGGTCTTTGGGTCCTCAGACGACTCCATTACTCATAGGGCTGCTCGATTATGGAAAAAATAATAATCATGATTATTTTGGTCATGACTGAAATCACGATTATTTTACACGATTACTCACTGACTTTGGAAATATGTTGCATTTATTGAACAGAACAGTGAATTCTCCTTCAAACAGATTAAGACAGATAAAACAGATAAAGGCAAACAAGATCAACAATGTAGTGCACTTCCACAATCTTTTGAAAACAAGTAATGAATAAAATATAAATATTAAATAAAATAATAAATAAATTAGTCCAAAATTTGGTCTTCAGGAATGAACGCAGTTTGGAGACATTTCATATTCAAATTGAAATCAGCATTGATAAAGTGTATTGTTAAGCTTATATATGGCTCCATTGTGCGGCTAGACCAAAGGTCTATTGTGGTGGCGAAGTACTCTGCTTTTAATACTTCATTAGCACCTTCTGAACGGCATTTTTCAAATATTTTGAGCAGAAAATTGTAAAAGTTCTAGGTTCAAACATTTATGCTGCTATAGCACCATTCCTCGTATTGGCATTACTGATGAGCTTTCAGAAAAAAACAAAAAGCACTGTTTTTTTTACAGACTGACAGCCATCATTTTCATTTTGCCGACTTCTGAATTCACCTGCACAGTTTGAAGTGTCATCTTTAGAGTGGTTTAAAATTGACTTATTTTTTTATTATTCTTTTTTGGGATTTTTCCCCGATTTCTCCCTAATTTAGTCGTAATCCAATTCCTCCCAGTCACTAGGGCGCTCCCACATTAAGCTACTACTACCACTCAGTCAGGATGGCCAAAGACTCACGTGTTTCCTCCGAACTGCTCGTTCATGCATCGTTGGGGGTGCTGTAACACACTCAGAGAACAGCGTTATCCGCTCCTTGCGCTTGCGTGAGCTCATGGACACCCCTGATTGGCTGTAGAGCAATAAGTACCTCGGCCAATCAGCTCCCTCTAGACCTTCGGCTGTGAGATGTTACAGCATCACCCGGGAACCGAACCAGCGATCTCCGGATGATAGGGCAAGCACTTTATCACTGCGCCACTCAAAAAATTTACTTTTAATATATTTTTTTGTTATTTGACTGAAGGGCAGAAGGCTTGTAGCATGAAACAAAAGTGAGGTCCATTAAACAAAGCTAGGTTGATATCCAAAAAGCTAAGCCAGGAAAATAATGATGAAATGCTGGACATGAAAAGGACACAGTAATCTGCTGTCGAGGTGTTGTCTGAGCGTGTGTTAAATAGGAAGCGGTAGTGACTAGAAATTTGAAACATGCATTTGGAGCAGTGAACAAGGCGGTAAAAAACACAGAGTGGAGTGGATCATGGAACAGGAGTGCACAGGTGATCATGGAGGGTTTATAGATGAGGACATGGTTTGGTGTGTAGTGACAGTACCACCATACCACACCACCATAATCTTGACTGCCACCACCAGTTTTTTTATGGTGTCTTGTGAAAGTCAATGACAGGCAGGAGATCGGTTGTCATGCCTTCACACGCGCAGATGTCGCAGGATGCCACAAATCTGGACACGTCCTCCCGCAGCATGGGCCACTAGAACGACAAAGTGGGTCCGGTCGTAACCTGGGTGGTACAGTAGGATAGTCTGATATGCAAACATGGTAAAATGATTACAAACTAAGAAAACATATGATGATAAACTACAAAATAAACACTTAGTACAACCACTTCGAAATATGTTCTTCAAAATATTCCTTTTCAATCAGCAAAATGATGAGATTTCCACATTTGGCACAACTCAGTTAAACAACAGTTCCAGTTTTAAAGTAAACAAACCTATTCAAACAGTAAAGAACCTAGCAAAATTGTGTGTGATGTGTTTCATATGTTGAATACCTGTCGAATACCTTAGTACATTTATTACATAATGGCATAAACATGATTTTTGCAGGATTTAATCAGCAGCACGTGGCCTCTGTGGGGTTTTAGGTTCATCCCAGCGATTAGCGCCATCTAGTGACCTGTTTGACAGTGTTCACAGTTGAGCAAAAAAAAACAATAAATTTAACATTCATCATTTTAGAAAACATAAGAAAATAAATGTGAAAAATTAGGATGTTATTTTAATTGTTACACCGTAAGAACTTTACCACAATTGACTTATACAGGAACTATTGTTTTTAGCTGTGAAATGAACAGAGAAATGAATAACAACACATTATCACAATTGTTTAGCTGACATCCTAGTGTATCCATTTAGATATAATTAATGATAATAAGACATTTACTTCCATCAATATTGTTAAAAGTCTTGTGGTTAACACACGCTAGAGTGCATGAGTGATAATAGGCAAGTTGTTGTTTTTCTGTCAATTTTGTGCATTTTCTTACAAATTATTTTGTCATCGTGGATCATTAAATATTCATAGCTCTATAGGCAATATTTAGGAAACAGAATTATACTCACAAATAGCTAGCAATAATGTTAAAAAGCTAATAGTATTCAGCTGGCTGACTTAATCAGCAGCCCCTAGTGTGAGCTGATTGGCCGAGCTCCCTGAGAGAGGATGGATGGGAGGCATTCTGCGCTCTTGCATCAATCGCGGCTCTAAGCCAATCATGGTGGCCTGGAAGGAGTGGATAGCGCTGTCCTCCGAGTGTGTTACATTCCCAACAGTGTGAGCAGTCAGAAACGATGCAGTTGGACGTGGCACAGAGGAAACACATGATAGGCCCTGCCTAACTACTGTAGTAGTAGTAGTAGTAATAGTAGGTTTTAACTATTTAGTTACCTACCTACCTAGTTATGTTTAGTTTTTTTTATTGTGAATGTAAAACAAGTAATTAAAAAAGAAAAGAAGTGGCTAAAGATACATAAACTACCGTAATGCCCCTCAAAGCGCCCACAATCTCATGAAGCACAGACAAATTCTTACTCCAAAGAAAGGAAAATACAGTATAAAAACTGAAAATTCAAAGATGACATACATCAATGTGTGTTTTTCCTCAATGTATGAAGTTCAAAACCAGTTTGTCTCATATATTCTGAATTTGAGCAGTAATATGAAGTGCTGCTATGAGATAAATCACACAAAATACCCAAACTGAAAGTGCAGTGTTAGGAGATAAAATCAGTGTCATGTGCCGAATTTAATAATCTACTTTAAACAGGGAGTTTATTTGGCTGAGAAAGAAAGAAATACACTTTAGCGTCAACAAGTCATAAGATACTAAGCATTAATATATATATAAAATACTATATAATAAAAGTATGTTAAACAATCTATTATTATTATTATTATTATTATTATTATTATTATGTTTCCTTGGGGGCGGGGGGTATACGTGTCGCGGACTATTGACGTAGTTTATTTTGCTTGATCGATCGCCGCTTTCGTGCCGTTATCCCGCACCACCCGTATTCCTATAATCCCCGCCTTACTTCTCTTATACGGCGCTCCTCTTTGCGCTACGATTGGATAGAATTGGCGAGCGCTGGCTAAACGAGCCTATCGTAGCGCAGGAGGCGGGACGTACCGGAATACGGTGGGAAAACAACAAGACCCCCCCCCCCCCCCCCCCGCATTCGCTTGTTGCTAGCTAACGCGAGTGTTGTGACGTTAGCTCCGCGGCGGCGCTAGTGTGTGTGTGTGCAGTCTACGAGCCGAGTGATGTGCATGAGCAATATGAAGTATGGAAGAAGACGATGTCACGATCAGAGAGCAGAATTTCCACAGCCAAGTCCGGGAGTATATTGTGAGTCAGATGAGCTAACTGTTTGCTACGGTAGCTGAAGCGGCTAACGGCTAACCTGCTGGTTTGCATAACCGTTAGCTGACTAGCATGCTAGCTTCTTCGGACTAATTAGCTTCCCTGTGGAATCTGCAGGATTCTGAAGCGTGACGTCACAATTTATACACGAATGATCTAAACTAGCAGGTTAGCTTCCGGCTAGTTAAGCTAATGATACTAAACTAACAGTAAGAGACAATAATAATTATATAAACAAACATATAGATGTATAGCACAAGATCAATAGGACTGATAAACAGACAGGGAGATGGAGATTTAACACAGATTGACAGGTGGATGAGGGACAGACAGACAGATAAATGACACTAGATGGATGGACAGATGAAGTTGGCTGGATAAATGCCTTGAGAGATGGAGAGAGAAACTGTAAAGTGCTGATGACTCAAAGATAACAGCTGGATAGACAGATTAGACCAGTGGTTCTCAAACATGTTCTGTCATTCCCCACTTAAGGGGGTGAGCGAATTTACAAGCCCCACTTGTCAACAAAATAATAACGAAATCGGCCAAGTTTACTGTTTATTGAAATATCAATTTCTAAACCAATAAGATCAAACAACACCAAGTTAAAAACAGATAAAATACACGTGCAATTGTTATAAAAGGCTTACGTTGTCACTTATCTTTGCATAACTGACCCCATGTTTATTAGCTGCTCAGCAATCGTTTGTAGTTTTTTTGCACTGGCCAATTCTGTATGTAACTTTGAATGAAGCCATTTGTGCTTTGCTGTCCACTGATTCAGATGTTACCATGCGATTCTCCTGCTGTCTGTATTCTGCCAGCTTTCTTTGAAAGAAGTCGAGTGGCTTATTAACCTGTGTTGTCTCTAAGTGTCTTCCTAATTTGTTGGGTCTCATGCGGTCTGCTGCCAGCGGTTTAAGACACAAAACACACACGAGCCTCTCCTCTGCCCCCACCATGAATCCAAGCTCAAGATAGACTTCATTAGGGGTGGGCGATATAACCAAAATCTTCTAACACGGTAGAAGCAATTTTCCACCTCGATAACGATCACAATATAACAATTTGTATCTGAAAATGCATAAATAAAAATTCTAACACAAAGAAACTGTTTTACATAATGTAATTTTATTTAAACTGTGAATTGCTGGGGTTTGCCGCATGTTTTTACTTTGGCCATATTCGTTTGGATGTTTGGATTTCAGATGATAGAAAAGGTTTGACGTGTTTCCACCACTTGTTAAAACAGTGCACTTGCAAATCACGTTCATCTCATTCGTATCACTTTTCTTATACCCAAACCAATTCCACACCACAGACGAGGCACCTTTTTTCTTTACAATCTCCTCATTGTTGGTTTCGTCACATGTAAGTAAACTCACTGCTGCTGCAGCGTCTTCTTCCATTGTCGAAGTGTATGTGAAGCCAAACACATCAAAAGTGGGACGAAACCGCGGCACCCGATTGAACCGAATATCTGCGCAAATACAGCGCAGCGCGACTATCTGGATAGCGCAGTGATGATCTGGTTTATTCGCGCAGCCCGGTGGATCGCGCAGCGCCGCTCGAATCACAAACCTGCGCGACTCACTGTTTTTTTATTTAAAAACAATTTATTTAAAATGTCAGGACTGTTTAATATTGTTTCCGCCTTGCCATGCCTGGATTGTACTTTTATTTTGATGGTCCGCACGGTCTATTTCTGTCAGAGTCGCGCAGCGCTGCTCAAGTTGGTCCGACGTTAAACCGTTATTGTTGCACTATGGTTCCACTTTTTCTCCCGGCCCACAACTGATGTTATTTTAAATTTACTTGTATTAATGATCCATTTATTTGTGTGTGATTGTTTAGTTTGGTCTTCATTATCAATAAAGAAAAGCATGAATTTGAATAGGTACTTCCCTATTATTTTTCCACTAATTCCCTCCCGTTCATTGCGCCCCACCTGTCATGTCTGTATTCCCCACTAGTGGGCGCCCCACACTTTGAGAACCACTGGATTAGACAGAGGCCGGGACAGACGGACTAAATATGAAAAGACGAGAGACAAAAGGAGACCTGGATAAATATTTATATGTAATATACTATACTGTACTAACATTCTCATGCCTCCCAAACTGTCTTTGCGTGCATCTCCCCACAAAACGTCTTTCTGCATGTCACCAGGACGTCTTGTGTACATCCCCATGAAGGTCTGTCATGGAAGGTCTCCTGAACAGTGTCATGCGACTCGCCCCGGTATCGTCCCACTTGGCTTCCCCCGAATTGTGTTTCCACGAGTCCCGCCAGATGTCTTCTCGAAATGTCTTTGACGCTTCACCTTAACGTCTTTCCTCTTTGAATTTTTTTTTTTTTTTAAGAAATAATGTATATGAATTTACAAACTGTTATAAGGATCGCTCCTATAGGTCACAATCATTCGTTAACCCATTAGCTTCACCGGTTTGGCAACGGTTTAGCTATAAAATTAATAACATCACATATAACAAAATCTAATTACCACAAAGAGGCTGTAAACCTACCTGCAGGTTGTTATGTTATGCCTTGATGCGTCTATTCGGGTTTGTGGTATTTTTTTCCCGGCAATTGTGTTTCCCACACTGTTTCCCCTCAGATGTTACGACACATCTGCTTTTTTTCTTTTTTCTCCGGTTCAATATAAACAAAACATGGGCCCAAATATCATCTCTCGTCTTTGGCCCGAGTAAACACTGCTCTCATGATGAAGAGTTAAAGATGAGCGAGTGTGTAACGTCCCGTCACTGCGCGCACAAACTCCTCCTGATCCGCCGCGACCCGGGAAACACCGCTGCTCGTGCCGCAATGAATGATCAGTGTATCGCAGCGGATTTAATGTTGACGAAAGTAAGCACAGGTGACCCTCCCCCCTCCCACCCGAACATCTTGTCATGCATACCTTCAGACGTCTTTCCTTGCATTCCTATGGACATCATTACACCCGTCCTCTAGGATGTCTTTCCGTGCTCCTGACCTCCCACCGACCGTCCCCCCCCCAAAAAACGTCTCCCTGTACATCCTACCAAACCTTATTCTCAGTCTCTCTTTAGTTTTGACCTCCTCTTGGGACACTCTTTCAAATGTCCCCAACCAGATGTCTTTCTGCCTGTCCAAACATTCTCACAAACATCCTTACAGACTTCTCTTTAATTAATTCCTTCTTAACTTTTGTCTAATTCTTATTTTCATCCTTCCGTCTGAACCTCTTTTTTGCCTAATTTGCTTTCCGTCCTCTGTCTGACCCTTTAACCCGTCTCTCTCTCTCTCTCTCTCTCTCTCTCTGTGTGCAGATCTGTTTCTTGCTGTTCGCCGTGCTGTACATCGTGTCCTACTGCATCATAACTCGCTATAAGCGGAAGAGTGGTAAGCTCACTTCATTACTGATCGAGTTGGCTGATTATACGCCTGACCTGTGCACTGTTACTCCAGAATGTTTTTTTCTTTTCTTTTCTTGTTCCTACAGACGATCATGAAGACGAAGATGCCGTCGTTAACAGAATATCGTGGGTCCTTCGCGCGTCACCCTGTTTTCCATTCATATTTCTATAAAAAAAAAAAATGTTTTAATACTGTGATGTCTCTCTCTCTCTCTCTCTCTCTCTCTCCCCCCCCCCCCTCAGCATGTACCTCTGTACCTTCACCCTGGCCATATCTGGAGGCGCCGTCCTGCTCCTCCCGTTCTCCATCATCAGTAACGAGATCCTTCTCTCGCTCCCCAAGAACTACTACATACAGTGGCTGAACGGCTCGCTGATCCACGGTCCGCACACACACACACACACACACACACACACACACACACACATGACTAACAAGCTCCTACATCCTGGTCTAGTCATGGAAGGCCAGACTGAGGATGTAAAGTCTAGATTTGTATCATTCTTTTGGTAGGACCACGTCATTTATTGGAACGTCCACCAGGGGGCAGCAGAGCATCACGCCTGTACTTACACAGCCCACTGCAATTGCTTTTACTTTGTGCTTGAGGTTTACTGCTTTAGTGGATAATTAATTAACTGGATTAAACCTGAATTAATTAAGATTGTGAGAAATATTGTTGTATGAAAGTTGACAAATGACAAAAGCATCCTAGTGTTTTTATTTATTTTATTTCTTCATTTTATTTTAGTTCACTAATTCTCCTCTGTTTTCTCGTTAATTTCTCCGCAGGCTTGTGGAACCTGGTCTCGCTCTTCTCCAACCTGTGTCTCTTCGTCCTCATGCCCTTCGCTTATTTCTTCCTGGAGTCTGAGGGGTTCGCAGGGTCCAAAAAGGTAGGCTTCTTAAAGCGGCGCCGCGATTCTGCATTTCTACAACCACGAGATGCCGTTGACTCCGCCCACTCGTGTCAAGTTTCTTTAAAAAAAAAAAAAAAAATAGTCCCCCTTTAATCACTTAATCAGCCCTTTAAAGTAAAAACAAGCGCCACACAGATGGTGTTCGGGGCCTGTGGGATCATCGAACCGCAAAAAAGCTGCAGTTTATTATTATTAATAGACAGGAATTTGCGTATGTTTATTATTATTTTTTTTAATATAAATGAATATATAGGAATAATAGAAGTATAAATTAAAACTTTGTGAAAACAGAATGGTTCTTTTATTACTGCCGTATCACAGTTTAAATCTAGAGTTCGCGATCGATTAACACATTTAATCACAATTTTAAAATACTTAAAATAAATCGATTTACGTGTTTATTAAACGTACGATGTTGGAATAAACAACAAACTCATTAGAGGAAACATTTTTTAAAAATTATTTTATATAATTCAAGATTTAAAACGAATGTTAAATTAAAATCTCTGGAATGGCAACCCTCTCGTGTGAGTGGCTCGAACCCACATCCTCAGTTTGGGGCCTGAATAAAATGTTTATTTACGTTTAATGTAGTCTTATAAAAAATTGTTCCCCTTTAAGGTAGCTTGAGCACACAGCTTAGTTTTGTTTTGTTTTTTTTTCCCTCCGTTCAGCCCGGCGATGTTTCCTCAGTCATCTGATTATCCGTGTTAAACAGCCGCCGTTATGGGAAGCCATTAGGGTCAAACCTGGTCATGTGATTGATTTGTAGTAAAGCGATGAAACGTCTAGATTAATCTAGTTAAAATTTCCCTTCGCTCCTCTACATAATCTCGCGCTACACTAATGCGCACTCATCCCAGTGTCTCACTAGTGCTTGGACTCCATCAAGGTAGAAAGTTTTCACAAACACCGGCCTCCCAGGAACTCCTTTAAACATACAGAGGTCAGGACTGTGCCGGGGATGTGGCGATAAACTCCAAACCCGAGTCCCTGTGATGTCCCCGGTGAATGATCGTGTTGTACAGTCCACACACACACACACACACACAGATTTGTCTCTTCCACATGTTGGAGACGTTGTTTTTCCAAAGATCAGATGCCGAATGTTCACAGAAACGGCTGAGTCACCTCGACCGGGATCGTCCTCCACCGACGTACAGCTTCCTTTCGAACCTTCGCACCGTCCACACGTCTCGCTGCGGCGCGGCTGAGGAGTCGAACGCTTTCACGCCTCCGTCCAGTGGAAATTTCATCACGAGTCCCGGTTTGACCTGAACGCCTTCTTTGTAGAATGAAGTTATTTTAATATGATTGTAATTTAAAATGGTTCGGATTCGTTCCAAATTAGCGTTTATGCAAGTGTGCTGTCTCTCTCTCTCTCTCTCACACACACACACACACTCACACTCAAGCCGTTATATTTTTTTCCTTTCTGTCTTTCATGTAAAATAAAAAATAAATAAAAAAAACTTCAAACACACACTTCCCTTCTAAGATTTTCCTCATGTTGTAAATCACGGCTCACTGACCTGGACACAATCTGACAGGGAAAAGAACAGAAAGGTGTGTGTTTGACTTCCTCCCGGCGTGCGCTTTGGTTTTTTTTTTTGTTTTTTGAAGTGGCTCCTGGTTTGTGTCGCGTTCGTGGAACTCGCATGAAGATTAAAAGATTAAAGATCAGCCGCTACTGTAGTTTACGAGGCCGAGAGCTAATTTGTCCTGTTTCTGGCTACTGATCATCCATAAACGCAGAGGCACTGCTTTATTTCGGCCTACACGTCCACTCTGTGTCTGAGTGTGTGTGTGTGTGTGTGTGTGTGTGTGTGTGAGACGAGAGGAGAGGAAACGATCTCATATGTGGAAGCCCCCTGCAGACGGACGGGAAGGTCAACTCTCGAGCCACGCAGCCTCATAAAGCGCAGGCTGGAGTTTTTTGGAGTCTGACGCTCGCCTTCGCCCTCGCCTCGCCGTAAGGGCCGCGTTTAATCTCGCGCGGTACCTTCTCTAACGAGAGGAAATGAAACAGGGGAGTTCATTAAAAGCTGCGGCGTTTTTATATGCGGCCGGGTCTG